>CM076676.1:91274263-91874263 GCA_038501925.1 Xenopus petersii
ATGTGTTTGACAATGAATTATTTTAGATTTGAGCAAAACTACTATATGCAGGTGTCTGGCACGGCAATGGGAGCGGCCATGGCACCTGCATATGCAAATTTATTCATGCACCAATTCGAAACTAACAACATTATGCCACAGTTTGGAATGAGTCTATTATTTTTCAAACGCTTCATAGATGACATACTAATTGTTTGGAGGGGCAGTGAAGAGTCCTTTTTGGCTATGGTATCCCACCTTAACAGTCTTGAAGGTCCAGTGAAATTTACAGCCACTGCGAGCAGTAAAAGTGTACAATTTCTAGATGTTGAAATTATGCGTAATGGTACAAGATTCGACTATTCACTATACCGAAAAAACACTGACCGCAACACATTGTTGCAATTTAAAAGTCAGCATTCAGAATCAATGAAGTCTTCCCTCCCTATTTCTCAGTTCTGCCGAGTGTTACGAAATAATTCTTCAGAGAATACTAGGACCTTACAGCTCAAGGAGATGGAAGATAGATTCTTGGCAAGGGGGTATCCTAAAAGGGTACTAACACGTGCTTTATATATTGCTAAAAGCAGGGTACTAGGGGGTGACAGCAGAGAACGTGCACCAAACAATTTAGTGTTTGCTACACAATTTGGAGGAATTTCAGGACAAATCAAAAGGGTGATTCACAAGAATTGGAATATTCTAAAAGCAGATAGTAATTTGAAAGAAATATTGCCTAATCCACCTGTTATAGCCTATAAGAGGGGAGTCAGCCTCCGGAGTCTTTTGGTTAAAACAGATCCGGTAGAATGTTATCAGAAACCGCAAACTGGTTGGCTTGCTAACCGAAAAATGGGATGCTTTAGATGTCCCTCCTGTACCTCATGCAGATATATGAGCCCGAGCCAGAGTTTTAATCATCCTCATAATGGCAAAAGATTTTCCATTCGAGCACATATCACATGCACCACCACATATGTGATTTATTTAATAACTTGCCCATGCGGTCTTTCCTATGTTGGTAAGACCGATCTCACATTACGCCTTAGGATGGATGCCCATCGCTCGGCCATAAGTACAGCATTTAGGGACAATTTTACTTCGAAACCCGTTGCCAAACATTTCCTGGAGAAAGGTCATCACCTTCCAACGTTCAAATATATTGGCATAGACCATATTCCTCCACTTAGGAGAGGAGGAGATAGGTCTAAAATGCTCTTGCAGATGGAATGCTTTTGGATTAAAAAACTTAACACATTGGCACCTAATGGTCTCAACGAGCAGTTTTCCTTGTTGTGTTTTTTGGAACAGAGATAAAAGTTTGATTAAATGTACCAAGCCTGTTTTAGTATGTTGCTAGGAGCCGAGGTTGTCACATAATGCTTAGAATTGTTACATTGTATCCTTGATTATAACTATGTATTTGATTCGGGAAATTGATCCCTCTAAATGATTATTGAAACTGTGACACCTGATCGGCCTTATGTGTAAATGAGTTTTTCATTGACCTCATTTCCTGTTTTTGCCCATAGAAGAGTATAAAGTTTTTGTTTTAATCACATGTTGTATCTTGATAACGGTCCAAGACCAGGACCGAAACGTCGATGCATGTATTATGCTCTTTTAAAATTTAATAAATAAATTAATTTTTTAAATCCAGTGTGCGCTGCTAACTATCCATGGACTGTTATATATATATATATATATATATATATATATATATATATATATATATATATATATATATATATATATATATATATTTAAGCACGTCGCGATGCACTGCCGCACCTCACAGAAGGAGCTATTACTTGCTGGCAAGAGGGAGAAGGAGGGGGATTTCACCTGACTGAATGACCATCATTAGGGATGTAGCGAACGTCGGAAAAAAAGTTCGCGAACATATTCGCGAACTTGCGCAAAAATGCGAGCGGTTCGCGAACGGTTCGCGAACCCCATAGACTTCAATGGGAAGGCGAACTTTAACATCTAAAAAAGACATTTCTGGCCAGAAAAATGATTTTAAAGTTGTTTAAAGGGTGCAACGACCTGGACAGTGGCATGCCAGAGGGGGATCAAGGGCAAAAATGTATCTGAAAAATCTGCCTGTGTGTGCTTGGAAGAGATAGTGTAGGGGGAGAGCTGTTAGTGATTTCAGGGACAGATGATAGTAAGTTTGCTGGCTAGTAATCTGCTTGATACTGCTCTGTATTGGAGGGACAGAAGTCTGCAGGGATTTGAGGGACATTTTAGCTTAGGTAGCTTTGCTGGCTAGTAATCTACTGTTCTCTTTAAACAACTGCCATACATTGACCTTGTAGGCATTGTTTGCCCAGTTTTTTTGGACGCAGCCACTGAAGCACAGTTGCCAGAAAAAATATGCCATATAAATGCTGAAAATAGTCATTTTTCGCCATACGTTGACCTTGTAGACATTGTTTGCCCAGTTTTTTTGGACGCAGCCACTGAAGCACAGTTGCCAGAAAAAATATGCCATATAAATGCTGAAAATAGTAATTTTTCGCCATACGTTGACCTTGTAGACATTGTTTGCCCAGTTTTTTTGGTTGCAGCCACTGAAGCACAGTTGCCAGAAAAAATATGCCATATAAATGCTGAAAATAGTCATTTTTTGCCATATACGTTGAGTCAACGTATGGCAAAAAATGACTATTTTCAGCATTTATGTGGCATATTTTTTCTGGCCTCTGTGCTTCAGTGGCTGCGGCCAAAAAAACTGGGCAAACAATGCCTACAAGGTCAACGTCGTTGACCTTGTAGGCATTGTTTGCCCAGTTTTTTTGGCCGCAGCCACTGAAGCACAGAGGCCAGAAAAAATATGCCATATAAATGCTGAAAATAGTCATTTTTTTGGTCGCAGCCACTGAAGCACAGTTGCCAGAAAAATTATGCCATATAAATGCTGAAAATATAAATTTTTTTGGTTGCAGCCACTGAAGCACAGAGGCTAGAAAAATTATGCCATATAAATGGACAAAATATGCATTTTTTTGGTTGCAGCCACTGAAGCACAGAGGCCAGAAAAATTATGCCATATAAATGCAGAAAATATGCATTTTTTTGGTCGCAGCCACTGAAGCACAGTTGAAAGAAAAATTATGCCATATAAATGCTGAAAATATAAATTTTTTTGGTTGCAGCCACTGAAGCACAGAGGCTAGAAAAATTATGCCATATAAATGGACAAAATATGCATTTTTTTGGTTGCAGCCACTGAAGCACAGAGGCCAGAAAAATTATGCCATATAAATGCAGAAAATATGCATTTTTTTGGTTGCAGCCACTGAAGCACAGAGGCCAGAAAAATTATGCCATATAAATGCAGAAAATATGCATTTTTTTGGACGCAGCCACTGAAGCACAGTTGCCAGAAAAAATATGCCATATAAATGCTGAAAATAGTAATTTTTCGCCATACGTTGACCTTGTAGACATTGTTTGCCCAGTTTTTTTGGACGCAGCCACTGAAGCACAGAGGCCAGAAAAAATTAAACCAGTAGGGTTTGCACCCTAGTTTGTAACGGTGGCGGAGGGAGGAGGACGCTAAAGGACAGCTGTGTGTGGAGTCATGAGGCTTGAAGAGAAGGACAGCTGCATAGAAGTCAGAACAAGTCTTCCGGCGTGCAGTAACCCTCCGAGATCCACCCCTCATTCATTTTAATAAAGGTCAGGTAATCGACACTTTTGTGACCTAGGCGAGTTCTCTTCTCAGTTACAATCCCTCCTGCTGCACTGAAGGTCCTTTCTGAGAGCACACTTGAGGCTGGGCAAGACAAGAGGTTCATGGCAAATTGTGACAGCTCTGGCCACAGATCAAGCCTGCGCACCCAGTAGTCCAGGGGTTCATCGCTCCTCAGAGTGTCGATATCTGCAGTTAATGCCAGGTAGTCCGCTACCTGCCGGTCGAGGCGTTCTTTGAGGGTGGATCCAGAAGGGTTGTGGCGCTGCCTTGGACAGAAAAACATTTGCATGTCTGATGTTACAGACCGGCCAAAGGGCTTTGTCCTTGCAGGTGTGCTCGTGGCAGGATTACTGGCACCTCTGCCCCTGGAATGTTGATGAGTTCCTGAAGTGACATCACCCTTAAAAGCATTGTACAACATGTTTTGCAGGCTGGTTTGTAAATGCCGCATCTTTTCGGACTTGTGGTATGTTGGTAACATTTCTGCCACTTTATGCTTGTACCGAGGGTCTAGTAGTGTTGCGACCCAGTACAGGTCCTTCTCCTTAAGCCTCTTGATACGGGGGTCCTTCAACAGGCATGACAGCATGAAAGACCCCATTCTCACAAGGTTGGATGCAGAGCTATCCATCTCCGCTTCCTCATTATCAAGGACTGCATCATCCACGGTCTCCTCCCCCCAGCCACGTACAAGACCAGGGGTCCCCAAAAGGTCACCACTAGCCCCCTGGGAAGCCTGCTCCTGTTGGTCCTCCTCCTCCTCCTCCACAAAGCCACCTTCCTCCTCTGACTCCACTTCTGGCACCTCTCCCTGCGTTGCAGCAGGTGCCTGGGTTCGTTCTGGTGATTCCGACCATAAATCGTGCGCTTCCAGCTCCTCGTCACGCTGGTCTACAGCCTCATCTGTCACTCGTCGCACGGCACGCTCCAGGAAGAAAGCGAAGGGTATTAGGTCGCTGATGGTGCCTTCGGTGCGACTGACCATATTTGTCACCTCTTCAAAAGGTCGCATGAGCCTGCAGGCATCGCGCATAAGCACCCAGTAACGGGGGAAAAAAATCCCCAGCTCTGCAGATCCAGTCCTACCACCCAGTTCAAAAAGGTACTCGTTGACGGCCCTTTGTTGTTGCAGCAGACGTTCCAACATAAGGAGCGTTGAATTCCAGCGAGTCTGGCTGTCAGAAATCAAACGCCTGACTGGCATGTTGTAGCGCTGCTGAATGTCAGCAAGGCGTGCCATGGCTGTGTAGGAACGTCTGAAATGGGCCGACACCTTTCTGGACTGGGTGAGAACGTCCTGGAATCCTGGGTACTTGGAGACAAAACGTTGGACTATTAAATTTAACACATGTGCCATGCAGGGCACATGTGTTAAATTTCCCAGTCTCAACGCTGCCAACAGATTGCTTCCATTGTCACACACCACTTTTCCGATCTGCAGTTGGTGTGGGGTCAGCCACCGATCGGCCTGTGACTGCAGAGATGACAGGAGTACAGATCTGGTATGGTTTTTGCTTTCCAGGCACGTCATCCCCAAGACAGCGTGACAACGGCGTACCTGGCACGTCGAATAGCCTAGGGGGAGCTGGGGGTGCACAGGTGTGGAGGAGGAGAAGGAGGACCCAGCAGCAGAGTAAGAAGAAGAAGAGGAAGAAGACGAGGTAGAGAGCGATGGAGGAGTAGAGGTGGTGGCAGAACCGCGTGCAATCCGTGGCGGTGACACCAACTCCACTGTTGTTGTTGTTGTTGAGCTACCCATTCCCTGCTTCCCATTCCCAGCCATTACCAAGTTCACCCAGTGGGCAGTGTAGGTGACATACCTGCCCTGACCATGCTTGGAGGACCATGCGTCAGTAGTCATATGGACCTTTGGCCCAACACTAAGTGACAGAGATGCGGTAACTTGGCTCTGCACATGTTGGTACAGGTGTGGTATTCCCTTTTTAGAAAAAAAATTGCGGCTGGGTACCTTCCACTGCGGTGTCCCAATTGCTACAAATTTGCGGAAGGCCTCAGAGTCCACCAGCTGGTATGGTAAAAGCTGGCGGGCTAAGAGTGCAGACAAGCCAGCTGTCAGACGCCGGGCAAGGGGGTGACAGTCAGACATTGGCTTCTTACGCTCAAACATGGCCTTCACAGAAACTTGGCTGGTGGCAGATGACTGGGAATGGGAACAGGTGGTCAAGGTGGAAGGCGGAGTGGAGGGTGGTTCAGATGGGTCAAGGAGAGCAGAGGTAGAGCAGTAAGATGCTGGACCAGAAGGAGTGTGGCTTTTAGTTTGCCTGTTGCCTTTGAGGTGTTGCTCCCAAAGTGCTTTGTGCTTGCCGCTCATGTGCCTTCGCATAGAAGTTGTACCTATGTGGCTGTTGGGCTTACCAAGGCTCAGTTTCTGACTGCACTCATTGCAAATTACAATGCTTTTGTCAGAGGCACACACATTAAAAAAATCCCACACTGCTGACTTTTTGGAAGTGTGCGATCTGGCGGTAACAGTAGAAGTTGGCGGCATTGGCGGCAATGGCGGGTGCGTTGGCTGGCTGAACACAGGTGCCGATACATGTTGTTGCCCTACTGATCCCTGCGGGCTGTCCTCCCTGCTTCTTCTAAGTCTTATTCTCCTACTGCCTCTCTGACTCTCCGTCTCTCCATCTGAACTACCCTCCTCTTGCTCTCTTCTACTAGGCACCCACAAAACATCAATCTCCTCATCATCATTCTCCTCAGATGCATCAATTTCTTCTGACACATCACAGAAGGAAGCAGCAGCGGGGACCTCCTCCTCATCACTCATCATTATGTCCATCTCTGTCGTGTTCTCTGCCAGAATTAAATCTGGTGTAACGTCCTCATCTCCTTCATCTTCTTCTGCCAATAATGGTTGCGCATTACTCAGTTCAAGAAACTCATGGGAAAATAACTCCTCTGACTCCAGTGAAGAAGGGGCACCGGTGGTGGAGGAAGTGTTACGTGGGGTGGCCATAGCAGTGGAGGATGAGGAGGATGTTGTGGTAAAGTTAGAAACGGTAGAGGATGGGGTGTGCTGTGTAAGCCAGTCAACTACCTCTTCAGCATTTTGGGAGTTCAGGGTCATTGGCTTTTTAAAACTGGGCAATTTGCTAGGGCCACAGGATTGCATAGCAGCACGGCCCCTAGCACGGCCTCTGCGTGGCGGCCTGCCTTTGCCTGGCATTATTTTTAAAAAAACAACAACAACAAAAACTCAGTTGGTTTTCCTGGAAACGATAATACACACAGCTAGATGGCGGTTTGAAGAAAACACTGTGCAAATAATGCCTACAAGGTCAACGTATACACAGCGGTGGATACGGATTACGTAAAATATAAGAATGCTGCTTGAAAAAAAGTAACTCAAGTGGTTTTTCTAGAGACGATAATATTATCAATATTTAGACAAAATGTGAACAAGCTCACACAGCTAGATGGCGGTTTGAAGAAAACACTGTGCAAATAATGCCTACAAGGTCAACGTATACACAGCGGTGGATACGGATTACGTAAAATATAAGAATGCTGCTTGAAAAAAAGTAACTCAAGTGGTTTTTCTAGAGACGATAATATTATCAATATTTAGACAAAATGTGAACAAGCTCACACAGCTAGATGGCGGTTTGAAGAAAACACTGTGCAAATAATGCCTACAAGGTCAACGTATACACAGCGGTGGATACGGATTACGTAAAATATAAGAATGCTGCTTGAAAAAAAGTAACTCAAGTGGTTTTTCTAGAGACGATAATATTATCAATATTTAGACAAAATGTGAACAAGCTCACACAGCTAGATGGCGGTTTGAAGAAAACACTGTGCAAATAATGCCTACAAGGTCAACGTATACACAGCGGTGGATACGGATTACGTAAAATATAAGAATGCTGCTTGAAAAAAAGTAACTCAAGTGGTTTTTCTAGAGACGATAATATTATCAATATTTAGACAAAATGTGAACAAGCTCACACAGCTAGATGGCGGTTTGAAGAAAACACTGTGCAAATAATGCCTACAAGGTCAACGTATACACAGCGGTGGATACGGATTACGTAAAATATAAGAATGCTGCTTGAAAAAAAGTAACTCAAGTGGTTTTTCTAGAGACGATAATATTATCAATATTTAGACAAAATGTGAACAAGCTCACACAGCTAGATGGCGGTTTGAAGAAAACACTGTGCAAATAATGCCTACAAGGTCAACGTATACACAGCGGTGGATACGGATTACGTAAAATATAAGAATGCTGCTTGAAAAAACGTAACTCAAGTGGTTTTTCTAGAGACGATAATATTATCAATATTTAGACAAAATGTGAACAAGCTCACACAGCTAGATGGCGGTTTGAAGAAAACACTGTGCAAATAATGCCCACAAGATCAACGTATACACTACTACAGCGGTGGATACGGATTACGTAAAATATATTATGGCTGCTTGAAAAAAGTCACTCCGGTGTTTTTTCTGGAGACGGTAATATTATGGATATTTAGACAGAATGTGAACAAGGTCACACAGCTAGATGGCTGTTGGTTGAATAACACACTGGGCAAAAAATGCCTACAGGGCAAATAATGCCTAAAAGGTCAACTTATACACTCATACAGCGATGGATACGGATTACGTAAAATTTATTATGGCTGCTTGAAAAAAGTCACTCCGGTGTTTTTTCTGGAGACGGTAATATTATGGATATTTAGACAGAATGTGAACAAGGTCACACAGCTAGATGGCTGTTGGTTGAATAACACACTGGGCAAAAAATGCCTACAGGGCAAATAATGCCTAAAAGGTCAACTTATACACTACTACAGCGATGGATACGGATTACGTAAAATTTATTATGGCTGCTTGAAAAAAGTCACTCCGGTGTTTTTTCTGGAGACGGTAATATTATGGATATTTAGACAGAATGTGAACAAGGTCACACAGCTAGATGGCTGTTGGTTGAATAACACACTGGGCAAAAAATGCCTACAGGGCAAATAATGCCTAAAAGGTCAACTTATACACTACTACAGCGATAGTAAAATAAAAAAAAGTAAAATAAAAAAAAAATGAATATTAAAAAAAAAAAATTACAGTTGGTGCTGCTGAACTACTAGGAGCAGCAGATTAGCACACCAGTCCCACTCCCCAACACTGCTAGACTAATAGCACTGGGCTCTTATAGTAGTAGTAGTAGTAGTAGTAGTAGTAGTAGTAGTAAAACAACAAAAAAATAAATAAAAGCAGTCCTTACAAGGACTACTGTTATTGCAGCAGTCAGCAGATGAGATCAGAAGCAGGACAGCTGCCCACTGCAGCTACATACAGAGCACTGCAGTAGAAGGTAGATTACTAGCCAGCAAAGCTACCTAAGCTTAAATGTCCCTCAAACCCCTGTAGACTTCTGTCCCTCCAATAACAGAGCAGTATCAACACGATTACTAGCCAGCAAACTTTCAACTGTCCCTGAAATCACTAACAGGCAGCAGCTCTCTCCCTACACTATCTCTTCAGCACACACAGGCAGAGTGAAAAAAACGCTGCAGGGCTTCGGTTTTTATAGGGAAGGGGAGTGGTCCAGGGGAGAGCTTCCTGATTGGCTGCCATGTACCTGCTGGTCTGGGGTGAGAGGGCAAAAAAAAGCGCCAACAATGGCGAACCCAAAATGGCGAACGTCGCGCGACGTTCGCGAACTTCCGGCGAGCGCGAACACCCGATGTTCGCGCGAACAAGTTCGCCGGCGAACAGTTCGCGCCATCTCTAACCATCATTACTGAAACAAATTATTAAATAAATGCTTGAAAAAAATGAAAAAACTAAAATAAAACCCCCAATAAAAGTGTGCACCTCAATGATAGCATCCTAGACAGCCACCTACTCTGCCTACCCCTAATTCTGTTCCTGATCCCTGCAGTGTGCACCAATAATCTGTTTTTTTTGGTGTGATATTGATGTGGACATGGTCTTGCGGTAACATGGGTGTGGTTTAAAATGGGTCTGGTCTAAAAAAGGGAGTGGCTAACATTGGCTTCCATTATCGGCCCTCCACCATGTAGATTAGAAAAATTCCGGCCCTCTGTACCATAGAAATTGGACAGCACTGGCCTAGATCATAACCATCCTACTTTTATACATACTGAGTGGATTATCAGTGGCAGGAACATATGGACCAAATACCACAAACTAAAAGGGCACATGTTGCTGAATAATTTCAGCACTCACGATCTTAAAGGAACAGTTCAGTGTGAAAATAAAAACTGTGTAAATAGATAGGCTGTGCAAAATAAAAAATGTTTCTAATATAGTTAGTTAGCCAAAAATGTAATGTATAAAGGCTGGAGTGAACAGATGTTTAATAAAACAGACAGAATCCAACTTCCTGCTTTTCAGCTCTATAACTCTGAGTTAGTCAGCGACTTGAAGGGGGGCCACATGGTACATTTCTGTTCAGTGAGTAATTGATCCTCAGCATTCAGCTCAGATTCAAAAGCAACAGATATGACCCATGTGGCCCCCCTTCAAGTCTCTGATTGGTTACTGCCTGGTAGCCAGGGTAACCAGTCAGTGTAAACCAAGAGAGCTGAAAAGCAGGAAGTAGAGTTGTGACTGACCTGTTATACATCCAGTCACTCCAGCCTTTATACATTACATTTTTGGCTAACTAACTATATTAGAAACATTTTTTATTTTTCAAAGCCTATCTATTTACCCAGTTTTTATTTTTACACTGAACAATTCCTTTAATATGCAGGTAAAACCTTGCTTTATTTCAGTGCAGTGATGCAACGTTTCGGGGCCACGCCCCTTTATCAAGCATGCTTGATAAAGGGGCGTGGCCCCGAAACGTTGCATCACTGCACTGAAATAAAGCAAGGTTTTACCTGCATATTAAGACAGAGAGTACTGGTAATTTTCTTCGTATACATTGGATAGGAAGCTGCCGAAACTTCCATTACTAAGCACCAGGAGACTCTACAGGAGGGTGTTGTGGGTGTGCGTCCGCTCACACTATTTTGGCTGAATAATTTCACCCACTGCTGTGAGCTGACAAAGCCTGTGGAAGGGGGAATCAATTTTTAAAACATGTGCCCCAGCCTGCACTGGGTGCCTAATCCCAGTGCAGATGGCCATGCTGGGGCACACATCGAGCTGATCAAATTCCTTTTTGAAGGTACAAAAACATTATTCTTGTTCCACAAAATAGAGATTCCCTCCATATATACATCAGATGGAGAGAGATGCTTATTCCATATCAGATACCATTAATTTTGAAGCTTGTTCCTGGTTCATCCAAAGGCTATGCTTTGCCTAGTTACAATGGTGAAATATTATATGGTGGTTCATGATAATAATCTCTTGAAAATGTTCTATTGTTCATTTTTAGAGTGCCTCGGAATCATCTTCAAAGACAAATTCATTCATTCATAACAACTCTAGCCATCCATCTCTGCATTCTTATGCTGAAAAAATATATATGGTTTTAATGCTTCATTTACATAAAATTTATTGCAGTCTTGAAGCCATATTTTCTGATAAGAGGAATAATGGAGTTGAATGGAAATCCTGTAATGAAAACCGTGTCAGCCCTTTGAAATGTACAACCATTAGTCTGTCAAACAACATTTCTTACAGAGCGGAACTATATAAGCACAAAATGCAATGGGATTAATATATTTTAGAAATAAACCAAGTCATCCATTAAGGAATTCACTGTTTGAAGATGAGAAAAATGTGAGCAGATTTTATAGATGAGTAAGTATATTGGTGCACACAACAGGGAAGATGCTATAACCGGAAAACTGTAATTGAACCTATGTGGCAGTAAAGAGCAGAAGCCCATGAAGTAGTTTCTGTTCAGCTCACGATGAATAATTATGACAAGCTAAAGCAATTTGTGAGTGATTTGTCTTTCTAAAGAGGCATTATTTTCAAAATATGTAGTGTTCTATGGGCAAATTAGTGGTCATTGCTTGTTACTGTGTATGCTGTATATGCACAGGGTGTCACGTTTACAAATATGTATTGTGTGTACATGTATATTGTGTGTGTGGTTTTACTGTCCATGAATGTATTTACTGATCGTTCATGCTCTACCATATACGTATGGCAAGTTCATTTGCAGTCTATATGGTTTATGAGCAGATTCAGAAAATAAACCATTCCAAGTAATAACATCCAGGTCTTTTGAACACAATCTGCTGAAGATAATGGCTGTTTCAGTGTGATGTATTGGTGTTATTACATGATATTTCTCTGGCTGTATATTAAAGCTCATATATTTCCACCTCAACAATATTACTAATGGTAATGGATTTGGGGCAAGGGTTGTGGGGTTAATATATTTAGTTGCAGTTTACAGCAGGTATACATAACCCCACTCTATTTCCAGTAGTCACCTGGTGAGTGGAGGTACAGCTAGCACTTAACTGTTGGTGGGCACCAACATATTGAAGCTGTGCAGTTGCCAGACTGAACACCAATACATGCGGCAGACAATCCCACAGCATTATGAGAAACCATGAAGGATATGATGGAGTTAGACTTGACTGGTACAAAAGAGACAAAGCAAGAGATTACAGATGGCACCATCTACTCCCAAAATAGTAGAATGGGGCAGAGGCAATCATCCCAGTGATATTTGGAATGCCTGTAAATCTGTAGATCTGAAATCTGTTTCTGGTCCCAGACTAAAGAAGTTTTAAAGCAGCTTGTAGTTGCAGAATGGACCCAACTTATTTTACATTTGCTGAAACAGTGACCTTCAAGCTGATAGAAGATTCTGTTAAAGTTGCCAAGGAATGGTCAAAGTGTCAGTAACTGTAAAGTGAGAGTTTGAACATTTGTGAATTGAAATGGCAAGTTGTAATGTGGATCATGAGATTTGAAACTGGACTGTTAGTTTAAAAGCTAATTAGGTGGAGTTCGATGGTGTGGCCCCCAAGTGTCCTGTGGCTAGATCAGGGGCGGTCCTGGCCCCTCCGCTGCCTGAGGCAGCAGCAGTTGCTGCTGCCCCCCCTCCCCCAGAAATTCGCTCTTAAAGTACCAGGAGCAGCATTTTTGCTGCCCCTGGTACCTAGTGCGGCGCTGCCGCCTGAGGCGACAGCCTGGGCTAGATGTGTCTATATTATATTTTTAAGATAAAAAGATATTGAATTTACTTTATATTGTACATTCGTTTTTTATCTTTGTAGAGGGCCAATAGTTGGTAATGCTGAAGTATTCCAGGCACACAGTCAATCATACAATAGCATTGTAATTCAGGTTTGTCTTATGTTAACAGGCAAGCACTACAGGGGTCATTTTATAGTTTATGTGCAATATAACAGTCTGTATGAGTCAGCGCTAAAAGCTAGGAGAAATAAGATTGCAGCATAAAGAGAATCTAAGTGTAGCGGGTTTTGGTAGTTGTAGTTCCACACTTTCCCAAAATTCTACTTTAAGGTGCTTGATTACTTGTTACTTCTACCACGTGTCTTACTTATAAGTTGGGTACTTACAAACGGTTTAAGACTTTTAGGTATTCAAATATAACCAGGGTAGTCTGCTCTGTGGCTGTTCCGTGCTGTCGGAAAATATAGAGCGCAGAAGGTAGTGCAAAACCTTTTTATTAACGTGTAAATAAAAACAATTATTCCATTAAGGCGGAAAATTACTATGCGTGTTATTAGCCTGGTGTCAGCTCTGACCCGCATTGCTTCCATCCGCTGTAGCTCCCCTAGGCGCCTGGAGATTACGTCACTGCCGGCAATGTGCGCCTAAGTGTATTACCAACATGTATCAACTGATTAGCATTAGCCCTTTCGTCATGGACATATTTACAAAATTCATGTTCTAGAGCAGGGGTCCCCAACCTTTTTCACCCGTGAGCAACCTTCAGATGTAGAAAGAGCTGGAGAGCAACACAAGCATTAAACAAGTTTATGGGGTACAAAATAAGGGCAATGATTGGCTGTTGGTAGCCCCAATGTGGACTGGCAGCCTAGGGGAGGCTTTATTTGGCAGTTCATCTGGTTTTTATGCAACCAAAACTTGCCTCCAAGCCTGGAATTAAAAAATAAGCCCCTGCTTTGAGGCCAATGGGAGCAACATCCAAGGGGTTGGAGAGCAACATGTTACTCACGAGCTACTAGTTGGGGATCACTGTTCTAGAGCAACAGTTTAAACCTAGTTTAAATCACACAGCCTAGTAAACATATGTGTTTGAAAGAAAAAAAAACTATAAGATAAGTAAACGTGTCAACTTTTTAATCTGCAACATATGAAAATGCATTCTACAGCATAGCAAAGATCTTAACACATGCCTGTGAAATGTATTTTTAGAGTGATACCCTTGTTAGCTTACTTTAGAAAGTAAAGTCAAACCTGTTTAAGCAACTGTAGATTAAACTGTTGGGTATTACTGTATATATGTCCAGTTTGGGGCCTTTGGTATATTTTGCATTCCGTAACCTTTACAAGTAATCAAAACACTCATAACTTTTTGCTATGGGAAAATTAATGTTGGTGCAAAACAAATCATAGGGTCTTCTAATGGATATCATCATGCTATGAATAAAGCCCCAAAAACATTGAAACACTAAAACATTTTATAACTGGTATTCTAAATACTGTCTTTATTTTTGCTAATGATAGTAAATTGTACAAAACTGTAAGTTCCATGGAGAATGCTGCCACTTTGCAGAGGGATTTGATTATATTGCAGAACTGGGCAGCTGATTGGAAAATATCACCCATCTTTGGTGAAACAACATAAATGTCAGTCAGTGGCTGCTAAAGCAAATACATTACATTGATGTGTAAGAAAGAGGGTATTAACTCAAGGTATTAATACATAATTTTGATTCTTTATAGATCCCTGGTGAGGCCTCACCTTGAATATGAAGTTCAATTTTGGGCCCCAGTTCTTAAGAAGGATATTTACAAGTTAGAAAGCACGCAAAGAGCAATAAAAGAATTCAACTTTTCTGCCCCTTAGTGCTCTTGCACTTTTGTCCGGGGTTTTTGTAAATCACCACTACTGCGTCACAAAACTAAAATGCCAAGCCTTGTCCCACAACATGCTAAGGTTTGCTTGGATAAATTGAGCTCCATCTGTTAAAAGGTACACTACCTAACAGTAGCACATTTTCATTTACTCCTTACAGTAAATTAGCAGAATAAATATGTAATTTATGGGGAAGGCACACATCAATGGACCCAACTCATTCTTCAATTACTAAAGTAATATACACACTTTAATGTTTCACATGTGCAAAACCTCTCTGAGAGTCATGTACAACCTAAAGCAAAATGTGATTCGTGCATGGCTGTATGAGGTGCAGAACAGTGCAGAACAATTGGAATTTACTATTTACAGGCAGAATCATGACAAAATATGCATCTCTTTAATATTTGCAACCTTTACTTTCACTAATAATACAATTCACAGAGGGCAAACAGACATTTTTGGGAACATCAACAACATTTTGATGTAAAACCTGGAAAAACATTTTATGAAATCAGGGAAAAACATTGAAATGCATTATAAATTGGCGGGACCACATAAAAAGATGTAAAATGTGGGAAAACCTAAACTCAGGGTATGTAAAACTGATTATAAAGTAAATACCAATATCTTTGTAGGTATTAAAAGTGTAGTCTAAAATAGGAATGCTAAAAAATTAAAAAAATATATACAAATTAAATAATGGATACCAATTGCTTAGAATGCTTAGAATACTTTCATCTACCAGTATAACATACTAAAAGTTAATTTAAAGCTGAGCATCCCCTTAAATAGCATTTCTAGATGATAGTAAATGGGGCAGTAAAAAGAAATACAGCATCAGTTTCAGGGTCATCTAACAGATTACCCGTGAATTGGAAGCAGCCTTCTTCTTGCTTAAGAACTTTATAGACTATTGTTATAAACCATTTTAATAAGATTCTGATTTACTGCCCATTGGGTATTACAAGTATACAGCCTGCCTAGCTCTGGTCAGGCTCATGACTCAAGCTCTGTTGTGAAAACCAATAAAAAGAGTTTAAATAATGATATAGATAGAAGAGAACAGAACAGAGAAAAGTGAATGTATGAAAGTAAATGACAAAACAGGACAACATAAGTCTCTCTTTATGTACCTAAAAAAACAATTAGTACAAACTTACTAAGAGTGGTTCTCTGAGCACTTTTTTTAATGTTGCTTTTAGCATATTATCAGTTTTAAACTACAGGTATCGGATCCCTTATCCGGAAACCCTATATCCAGAAAGCTCCGAATTACATAATGGAATTACGTCTCACATAGACTCCATTTTATCCAAATAATCCAAATTTTTAAAAATGATTTCCTTTTTCTTTGTAATTAGAGATGGCGCGAACTGTTCGCCGGCGAACTTGTTCGCGCGAACATCGGGTGTTCGCGCTCGCCGGAAGTTCGCGAACGTCGCGCGACGTTCGCCATTTTGGGTTCGCCATTGTTGGCGCTTTTTTTTGCCCTCTCACCCCAGACCAGCAGGTACATGGCAGCCAATCAGGAAGCTCTCCCCTGGACCACTCCCCTTCCCTATAAAAACCGAAGCCCTGCAGCGTTTTTTCACTCTGCCTGTGTGTGCTGAAGAGATAGTGTAGGGAGAGAGCTGCTGCCTGTTAGTGATTTCAGGGACAGTTGAAAGTTTGCTGGCTAGTAATCGTTTTGATACTGCTCTGTTATTGGAGGGACAGAAGTCTGCAGGGGTTTGAGGGACATTTAAGCTTAGGTAGCTTTGCTGGCTAGTAATCTACCTTCTACTGCAGTGCTCTGTATGTAGCTGCAGTGGGCAGCTGTCCTGCTTCTGATCTCATCTGCTGACTGCTGCAATAACAGTAGTCCTTGTAAGGACTGCTTTTATTTATTTTTTTGTTCCAATACAGAGCAGTATCAAGCAGATTACTAGCCAGCAAACTTACTATCATCTGTCCCTGAAATCACTAACAGCTCTCCCCCTACACTATCTCTTCCAAGCACACACAGGCAGATTTTTCAGATACATTTTTGCCCTTGATCCCCCTCTGGCATGCCACTGTCCAGGTCGTTGCACCCTTTAAACAACTTTAAAATCATTTTTCTGGCCAGAAATGTCTTTTTTAGATGTTAAAGTTCGCCTTCCCATTGAAGTCTATGGGGTTCGCGAACCGTTCGCGAACCGCTCGCATTTTTGCGCAAGTTCGCGAATATGTTCGCGAACTTTTTTTCCGACGTTCGCTACATCCCTATTTGTAATAATAAACCAGTAGCTTGTACTTGATCCCAACTAAGATATAATTAATCCTTATTGGGAGCAAAACCAGCCTATTGGGTTTATTTAATGTTTAAATGAATTTCTAATAAGGCATGAAGACCCAAATTATGGAAAGATCCGTTATCCGGAAAACCCCAGGTCCCGAGCTTTCTGGATAACAGGTCCCATACTAGGGGCCCATTTACTAAGGCTCGAAGTGAATTTTCAAATTAAAAAACTTAGAATTTAGAGGTCATTTTTTGGTACTTTAACTATCGAATAGACCAAATTCGACCTCGAATCAAAGTGAAAATACTTCACAAATTCAATGATTTGAAAATAGAAGTACTGTCTCTTTTAAAAACTTCGACACTTCACCATCTTAAACCTGCTGAATTGCTATGTTAGCTTATGTTTTGGATTTTTTTTGTAAAATCGTACGATCGAATGATTGAATGGTAAGATTGTATGATTCGAAGTATGATCGAAGTACAATCGGAGTATGATCTTAAAAATCCTTCGACTTTGAACGTCGGACTACCCTATTCGATGGTCTAATTTCCACGTTTTTTTCACTTCGAAATAAATCTGCCCCATAGTGTCAGCAACCCTTTTTTTTTTATTGTGTATGCACTTTATATGCATTTCCTATATTCAGTTAACCCTTGAGTTGCTAACTTAAGTTACTGGAAATACACTGATGCCCCTTTTACATCCTAGTACTGGACTTAATTTAATAATAAATAATATTACACATGAATGGTTTAAGCATTCTCTTATATAACTTGTGTTGCCTCTTCAATGGGCAGTCAAACTCAGTGCATTAAAACATTATACAGCAGTACTTTATTATTTGGCAGTATAAAATATATGGATCACATTTAGGCTTTGATAACATTATGGGTATGGGTGATGAAATAGCACATAATGCAAATAAAATGACCCCCCTTGTCCTTACAACATGGGCACAAGTGTCCAGCAATCCAGATCACATGCATTCCTGTTTCAGTTGAGTTTAAATAATCAGAAGGGATTCAAGGTGGTAAACACTTTTGTAGTACATTCTTTTTTCTCTACCGGTGTGGGACTGGTGTGGTATAATAAAGTTACTGGGGCTTGAGCCAGTCAAAATATTAGGATTGATTCCTATTTTGATAGAAAAAACAAGACAATGTAATGTATTTTCTCCAAGGAAACCATGCGTTTTTCTTGTTGCTTCGCTGGAACATATAGAATCGATAAAGTTACAGTCCATGACATAATAAGCTAAAAAAACGTAAAATCCAGCTTTTTAAGCACAACCAAAATGCTAATAAGTACTGTTTTTACATTTATGTGAGGATGTGTCAAACACTCTGCCTTCTTTCTCAAATAGAGCTTTTTTTTAGTTTCCACAGCGGTTGCTTCCAACATTGACAATGCTTATATGTGCCAATCATATTACAGCTGTGGAATCTGAAAACCTGTTGTACAGAAAGCTCTGAATTACAGAATGCCCATCTCCCATAGACTCCGTTTATCTAAATGATCCAAATTTTTTAAAATTATTTTCTTTTTCTCTGTAATAATAAAACAGTACCTTGTACTTGATCCACACTATAATTAATCCTTATTGGAAGCAAAACCAGCCTACTGGTTTTATTTCATTTTTACAAAATGTTCTAGTAGTTTTCTAGTAGATTTAAGGTATGAAGATCCAAATTACTGAAAGATAAATTATCCTTAAAACTCCAGGTCCCGAGCATTCTGGATAACAGGTCCTATACCTTTACTCAAATCTTCATGTTCACTATACCACTTCTACCTCTTTCGTTGACTCTACTTTGCTTACTTGTTATAAACCTTCTGGCTATGCAAGTGTGTGCGTGTTAGTCTGTAAGCAGAGAGATAAACAAATTGCAGTTTGGAGATGTAACATAACCATTGTATTATGTATTGTAACACACTGGTCAATACAAAGTGTGATATATAGATTTAAGCATTATCATTCATCCTTTAATAAAGAACTGACAAAGCTGTATAACCAAAATACCAAATCATAAAATATAATCACACTGCAAGCCTCCACTCCAGAAAGATGAATAAATCAATACAATAGTTATCCATATGCATATTGTGCAATAACATGTGCACTAGCTATACTAGAATTTAAGATCTGTTCTTTGTTGTTAGTCCTTTATGCAACAAGGACATTCAGAGGAACAGACAAAGAAACCGGTTATCCAGGGAGAACCTGAAACAATACAAAGATGACAGTTGACCAAATAAATTCCCCTAACACTCACATACAGTACATTATTTAGTGCACCTGAAGGTCACCATTAAAGACTAACAATCATTATTCAGTGAGGATAAGATTCTTAAATATATATTCGCACATCAAGTTATCAGATACTGTTATCTACCAAAAACTGATAAAACAGCTTACCATTTACACAAACCTTTGTTGAAGTGACCTCCTCTGTCACAAAGAAATGTGGCAATTGTGAGTGCTCTTTAGAACTACAATACACAAAGCACACAGCAGGTTTGCAAAATTAAAATAGAGGTGTTTTATAGTGATTCAATCCTCATAATGCAGACATTATGTGTATACAAGCCCTGTGCAATACTGAATACAGCATTGTAATGCTGTGAAAGAGCAATTTATTTTCTCATATAAACATTGACCATACAATATTCAGCATTCAAAATTAAAATGTGTTAGGGGGGTACATAAAGTAGGCATAACTAGAAGTCTTAACCAATTGTGATATGGAGCTTCTAGTTCTATAATTAAACAAAAAGGTATGCGAGGTATGAATACCAAACAACAATATTGATAATAATGATGTAGGACAATAAGTGTCAGGGTGTCCAGAAGCAAACCAATATAAATGAGAAATTTGAAAATTGGGACTTAAACCCCCAGCCCATAGGCCCTAGAATATAAATTGTTGAAAATCACACCAAAGTCACCATAAGTAAAAAGGCAATATTTATTTAGCACCATGCCATAATACCCTAATAAAAACAACTTAAAAACAAGCAGGGCTGCATGTTGGGGGAGGGATCCCTCAGATTATAAATGTAATGGGTGCTGAAGACACCAGCTCAAGGTCTATAGGGAAATATTCCAATGTTAATGTGAAGGCAAACAGCCCAAATAGATGTAGTATCTTTTGGCAGACACAAATAAATAAGCCCAGAGTTTATGGTGCGCACCATCCCAAGTTGTGTGTGAATCTAAAATTCCAAACGTATTTGGCACCCTCTGTGTCTTGGTGTTATATATATATATATATACAGTATATATATTCCTCTGCCATTTATCACCCATTATCAATATTTACAGTAGAGGACATTAAGATATTCTGTGCATTAAGCTAGTAAAAATGCCCTCCCTTTAAACAAAACAGGAATTGTTTGTCCATATGTCGCAATATATATATTTAAGCTGTCAGCTGTGTCAAAGTCATTCCTGGTCTGGCCAGTCATACTCTCGCTCGCATCTATTTAAGAATTCTATTTCATTTTTACATTTTTTTGCAAGTACACTGTCTAACTGTAATGGTGCCAATTGTATGGATGTACTTCGGCATTAGTATCCATACTTGTGTGCCTGGAGTATCAAAAACCAATTATTGTGAAAAACAAATGAAAGAAAAATAAGTATTTAGGCATCCAGGGACCACACAATCCATCTTGTGGATTCATGCTTCTTTGAGCATTTTTTTTAAGTTGTCATTTCCCTTGATTTTTCTATAACCGGGTCTAGTGGTATGCATTTAATAGAAGTTAGAGTGTGTCCTTACTCTAAATAATGCTAATTATGCTTAGCAAATGAAACGTGTATTGATTTGGATCCAGTTTAATCTGTGATCTATGCAGTGCCATCCTGTCCCTGCATGGTCCTTCAGTTTTTACAACATAGCATTCGCATTACATGAAGTATATTGTACTTAAGATGCAAGAAATGTTTATGCCCATATGATAGTTGAAGCAAGAAGACTCTCCAACTAGTTGTCCACTTTTATGATCTGCTGAAAGCATATTCCAATTGGTTTTGATGAATCTACATATAGCTGTAGACATGTGATTGTGCAGACAAAATAAATATTATTAGTTAACATTTTCTTTTGTGTCTTTATTTTATCAACCATGGCTACCTGTTCAGCTTCTTCAGCTGACTAATTTACTATATTATCACCAATGAGCTCGATGACCATATACAGATCATGGAATTCTGAGCTGACTTCTAATATTCTACAATAGGGGGTGCATTAATTGAAGGATATTTTAAATCACCAAGGAGTTCCATGACCATATAAAATGCTTTTATACAATTATGGAACTCTGAAGTAACATAATATTTTCATATTTTACAACAGAGGGTACATTATTTACTATGAAACACAATTTTCAGTAAGTCATGTGACATTGCATCACTGAGCACTGTTTATAAGGATATCATTTACAGGATATTCAAGGCTCTTGTGTATTATATACAGTATGTATAAATATACATATGCACATGTGTAGACATTTAATTAAACATATTCATTGAGAAATGGTTCCTAAAGTTATTTCCTTTTTAGTTCCTACATTGCACATAGTATGGTTTCCAGGAATCACAATGGGTAAGGTGAATACTGCCTCTTGTATTAGATGTCAATTTGGAAAAAAATGCCATATAACTGTAAGAGCAGAAGTTCAGATTTTGAATGTTGATTTGTCCATAAATTAAGCTGGTATGACTTTGCATTTGCCACTTGAGAGGCAGAGCAGTTGTGACCTTCTATGATTGATTGTTAGTTTAAGACATGGATACAGAACAATAAACAGATGTATTAAACTCCCTGTCAGCTCCCAGTAGAGTATAATTTAATTGGAAAATTTCAACATGGAAGTAAATCAAAATCATTAAATTGCCAAGTAAAAATCAATAAATGCATTTAGTAATTGTTCAGATGGCAATAGAATGCACAGCAATAGCAAAGTGTATTGGTCTGAAAGGAATACTGTTAGTCCCATGTGACTGTCTGTTTTATCCAAGTCAGTTTCCCTGTCTGTTCTTGAACACTGTTACTGGTACCACTCTGATTTGAGGTAAGTGTCTATATTGAGGAAAATAACATCCAAATAATAATACTTGGAATAATATCTCTAGGAATGAAGATCTATAACTTAATAAAAGATACTTCTTAGGTGAATTAGGATTTGAATCGCTTTCTTTTAAAATGTGTTATTGAATGAAAATCATTGTTGGCGTAAACTATTTAAATGTTGTTTTGCCTAAGGTTCATTTATGTTACAGCAAAAGAGCATAAAAAATGACACTTCTGTGCATACACAGCGTAGCTTTCACATTTGCATCAGTGCAAGGGTCTCATTAGCATGCATAGTGGAAATGCCCACTACTGTCTACTTCTATCCTCTTGAGTTTACTTAGGGGGTTAATTATCAAAGTCCGAATTTATCTCAATATTTTCTGCTACAAACTCCTGTCAAATCCGCTCAGATTTTGTACGCTTATTACATTTTTACCAAAAATTTGCTTTGCGGGAAAAAAAATCTGTTTTTCACAATTTTTTCTGACTTTTCCATGGTTGGTTAAATTCCAAAAAATTTGTGATTTTTTAAAAGTCTAATTTTATGAAACAAAAACAAATATTTTTGTGATTTTTGCATTCTGAGTTTAGTAAATAACCCCTAAGTGTGTATCCATAGAGTAGAAATGTAGGTGCTAAACAATATTTAAAACTGCTTGTGCCTGTAAATTACAAACCATTAAATTAAGTTGTAAGCTGTATGGGGCAGCAACCTCCTTATTTGTCTCTTCAAACTTAGCAATTGTTCTGTGTCTGTACTATTAAAGGGGAGCTCCGGCTTCCAAACCAAAGTTTACTAAAGAGGCCCACATAACACAGAATCCCCTAATATACCCATCACAGTTACCTGTTTCTTCAAAAAGTATGAATAGATGCCATTTTCTATGCTGAAATCCAGCTGTTCTTCTCTTTCTGCATCACTTGAAATCCTGGCAGGGAAGGAGGAACTAAACAGTGATGTTACAAATTGTAACAACTTCTCCACAGTTTACAGACAGCATGCAGGAACTACATAACCCACAATGCATTGCACTATGATGTTACTTTCCTTATTGAAATCACGTGTGAAGGGAATTATGAGGTTTGGAGGATGCAGGCTGAAAAGTCTGCATATTTATTAATTGATGTGAATTGCAAAGTTGCTTGAAATTATGTTTACTTTTCAAAAAGCTTAAGTTATGTTTTTGTGGAGTTTTCCTTTAGTGTCCCATTTACTTAGCTTGAGTGAAGGATTAGAAGAAAAAATACTTTGAATGGTCGAATATGGCTACTTCGACCATCGAATATGGCTACTTCGACCATCGAATAGGCCTACTTCGACCTTCGACTACGACTTTGAATTGAATGATTCGAAGTAAAAATCGTTCTACTATTCGACCATTCGATAGTCGAAGTACTGTCTCTTTAAAAAATACTTCGACCCCCTACTTCGCCACCTAAAACCTACCGAGGCCAATGTTAGCCTATGGGGAAGGTCCACATACAGTAGGCTTCCTAACAATTTTCTGATCGAAGGAAAATCCTTAGATCGACGGATTAAAATCCTTCAAATCGTTCAATTCGAAGGATTTAATTGTTAGATCGAACGATTATTCCTTCGATCGTTCGATCGTAGGAATAGTGCTAAATCCTTTGACTTCGATATTCGAAGTCGAAGGATTTCAATTCGGCAGTCGAATATCGAGGGTTAATTAACCCTCGATATTCGACCCTATGTAAATCTGCCCCCAATGTTCTATTTCAATCAACAGTGCTGCATATAACATTTTTTTAAAAAAAAAATGATTATATACACATAAAGTATTTACTCGTCATTCTAAAGATATTTATTAGTAATGTTCACCTACATTTTGCAAAATTAATTTTAATTAATTTTATTCTTTGGATGTTTGCTGTTCTTAAACCTCTCTTGCACAACAAAAAAATCCTTTAATTTGCCCATAACTGGTGAATTAGCAACCATTCAAATACTGTAAGTCCTTGTCATGGGATGGCTGTGAAAAAAGAAGCCAAGTCTTATTCACCATATATACACTCAAGGACCTGTGCCTAGGACAGCGGCTTTACTGTATATGTAAAAAAGTTGCCAAGGTAAGGGGGCTCTGTCGGGGGCATGCTAGAAGTGATGTCATGCGCATGTGCAACTCTCTGGTAAAGTTATGGTTACTTCATATATAAATAAAGATCACTTAATATATAAGGAAAGATCCCCTACCCAGAACATTTATAAAGAGCAAAATATGGAAAATATGGAAATAGAATTCCATGGTAAATTCTGTC
The DNA here is from genome assembly GCA_038501925.1 of Xenopus petersii. Classification (NCBI taxonomy): domain Eukaryota; kingdom Metazoa; phylum Chordata; class Amphibia; order Anura; family Pipidae; genus Xenopus; species Xenopus petersii. The sequence goes on from CM076676.1 coordinate 91,298,552, forward strand.
ATAACTGGCATTTATATATATATATATATATATAATACTGTGCTTTACCTTACCATAATCTACTGGAATGATGTGTGTCATAGACCAAAGGTTTTAATGTAGCTGGTTGCTACTTGGTGGCAAAGCAAAACCCTATTAAAACAAAATGGCTGCAGTATCATAAATATGACAGAACTGTTGTGCATCATAAGGCAAAAGCACGGAAAGAAGGCAAACACATACTTGCATCCTGTTCTCAAAGTTTTGTACAGCCAATTTCAAACAATGCAATCAAAATAAGAAATACGCTGGAAAATCATACTGTTAACAGTGCGTTTCAGATTGCTTCTTTTTCATTATTTAAGGAAAATCAATTTTAAAGCTGTTGAGCTTTAAATAAGTTACATTAAAGAAAGATAATTTTCCTTGGGGTTTGAGCACTAGCATTCTATGTAAATAGAACCATATATTTGGTTATATAAGTAATCCCTTCACAGAAACGTTTTTATATATCAATCAATCTTTTTATCATTCCACACAGTGAAATTATTCTCTGCCGTTACATGGAGATAAGTCCTGAAATCCCTTGCTGTTACTTCATACCTAGCTCATTTTAATCAACTTAAGATGGTTCTTCCACTGTAGCTCTTTTCCCCTTCAGCAAAATTGTCTTTGCAGGAATTTCAATCACTTTCCATAACTTATATGAATATTCCGCATTCCTCAGCAGTCTTACTGTGGACCAACCCAAAGGCACTTTACTTTCTAACTCTAGCAATTTAAGCAAACTGGTAAACCATTTCCATACCTAAGCATAAAAAAACTTTGCCCTAATGTACGTCTTTATTTTGTTTTCCATAGTCTCAGAAGTCAAATTTTCACCTGCATTTTTGTAATAACTCCCTCTGAAAAGCATTTGTACACTAATAGGGATGTACAATACTATACCACCAACATATGTACATAGCGTAAAAGTCTCATGACTATTTATGTGATGTTATACTGGGCCTGTTTCTGTTTTAAAAACATCTGTAGTAGGTCCAGATTAGAGATGGCGCGAACTGTTCGCCGGCGAACTTGTTCGCGCGAACATCGGGTGTTCGCGCTCGCCGGAAGTTCGCGAACGTCGCGCGACGTTCGCCATTTTGGGTTCGCCATTGTTGGCGCTTTTTTTTGCCCTCTCACCCCAGACCAGCAGGTACATGGCAGCCAATCAGGAAGCTCTCCCCTGGACCACTCCCCTTCCCTATAAAAACCGAAGCCCTGCAGCGTTTTTTCACTCTGCCTGTGTGTGCTGAAGAGATAGTGTAGGGAGAGAGCTGCTGCCTGTTAGTGATTTCAGGGACAGTTGAAAGTTTGCTGGCTAGTAATCGTTTTGATACTGCTCTGTTATTGGAGGGACAGAAGTCTGCAGGGGTTTGAGGGACATTTAAGCTTAGGTAGCTTTGCTGGCTAGTAATCTACCTTCTACTGCAGTGCTCTGTATGTAGCTGCAGTGGGCAGCTGTCCTGCTTCTGATCTCATCTGCTGACTGCTGCAATAACAGTAGTCCTTGTAAGGACTGCTTTTATTTATTTTTTTGTTGTTTTACTACTACTACTACTACTACCTCTGTGCTTCAGTGGCTGCAACCAAAAAAATTTATATTTTCAGCATTTATATGGCATATTTTTTCTGGCAACTGTGCTTCAGTGGCTGCAACCAAAAAAACTGGGCAAACAATGTCTACAAGGTCAACGTATGGCGAAAAATTACTATTTTCAGCATTTATATGGCATATTTTTTCTGGCAACTGTGCTTCAGTGGCTGCGTCCAAAAAAACTGGGCAAACAATGCCTACAAGGTCAACGTATGGCAGTTGTTTAAAGAGAACAGTAGATTACTAGCCAGCAAAGCTACCTAAGCTAAAATGTCCCTCAAATCCCTGCAGACTTCTGTCCCTCCAATACAGAGCAGTATCAAGCAGATTACTAGCCAGCAAACTTACTATCATCTGTCCCTGAAATCACTAACAGCTCTCCCCCTACACTATCTCTTCCAAGCACACACAGGCAGATTTTTCAGATACATTTTTGCCCTTGATCCCCCTCTGGCATGCCACTGTCCAGGTCGTTGCACCCTTTAAACAACTTTAAAATCATTTTTCTGGCCAGAAATGTCTTTTTTAGATGTTAAAGTTCGCCTTCCCATTGAAGTCTATGGGGTTCGCGAACCGTTCGCGAACCGCTCGCATTTTTGCGCAAGTTCGCGAATATGTTCGCGAACTTTTTTTCCGACGTTCGCTACATCCCTAGTCCAGATGCCTAAATGCATGAGAAATGGCATGTAACCTTGATGGACATTGAATTAAAGCACGAGTTAGTGTTCATCTACTATCCTGATTCCTTAGCCTTTTATCAGGTTAATGAGAAGCACATATTCAGAGTTCTGTACTCTTCCAGTCAACACTGTTTTACAGATTCATAAACTCATGATTGAACATTACAACTGTAGAAATCCTTCCCTTGCTTGGGAACAGTGAATTCTGCTTGGTGTCTAAGCATGCTTCAGTCTTTACTCCCTGATGCTGGTGCTGATGTTCCCTGCTCTCTTTGTCTCTCCTGGGTCTGTTTAAAGATGCCAGCCTGTTGCTGCAGTGTTTCATTATCAGGCTATTTCCTTGAAAGTATATTATAGTTATTGATTGTCTTTTTCCTGTGAGCCCTGCCTGAACGTAACTTTGTTTGTTTGCTATAAGTAATAAGTAGATACCTGGTGCCGGAAAGGGGGAGTCATATACCCACTTTGCCTGGTGATCCTCTCTTCCAGCTCTGGCTGTAGAACTACAGTATAACACTGCAGACTGCAACTCAACATACTAGGGACACACCATGGCCTTGTATTGGATTGTCAGTCAGTCTTAGCAAAAATAAAACAAGCTTAATTGTATTCTTTTAAAACCATACAAGTGCACAGCAGGGCAAGGAGAGAGCATGGATTTACGAGTTTGTGACTACACAAAAGTCGCTTCCTTAAGAGCCACAGCGCCCCTGTAGACACTACAAATTTTATAACCACGTCAATTAAAAACATTATATAACATTAACCCCATAGCATCCATTTTCATAAAAGTGACACTTGAAACACAAATGTATGTACATATCACTTATAAATTGTATTTACGTTCACATAATATAGCAGCATCAGCATGTCTGTGAATATATAAACAAGGAAAATACTCGTTTTATCACATAATGGAATCAAATAGTATGATTATGAATCCAAACTATAACAGCAAACCAATAAAAGATGTATAAAGAGGTCTAAATATACTAGTAAATAAATAATTATACATTTCTTGTTTCTCATCTGACTGAAGCTCTGCCTGGCCACTATTTTTAACCTAAAATTCCTGTTTTGACTCGATATCTGAGTTTCTGACTACAATTTTCTCCTTATTCTTCAGCATTTTGCATGACTTGACCTCACTAACCTTTCTCTATTACACATATGAAAGAGAAAGAAAAAGAACTGACTAGTGATGGGCGAATCCGCGAAAAGGCGCCGGCGTCTCGTTTTTGACGCCGGCGCCCGTTTTCCGACGCCGGCGCCCGTTTTTTGCGCCGGCGTCCGTTTTTTTGAAAAAAATTTTTTTGACGCCGGCGAATTTTGGACACGAATTTTCGCGGGAGTTTCGCGAATCACGCAAATTCGCCGCGAATTCGCGCCTGGCGAATAAATTCGCCCATCACTAGAACTGACCCATATGCTTGCACCCTCCCATCTGAACGTGTCTGGAAGCTCATATATATGTATATATATATATATACACACACACAATTAAAACATAACTTTTAATAACCAAAATAGTTTAAAATAGTCCAGTGTATCACCATTAACACCCAGTTAGGACCAAAGAGTCAGATTGACAAGAGGAAGTGGGCTGGTGGTATATATAAGCAACAGTATATTGTCTGAGAAATTAATCCGTAAACCTGATGTGTCGTATAACCCTGTAAGGCATAACCCTGTAAGGAAATGATCAGGAAGCAGGAGCGATCAATTCACCCACTTAGACTCACAAATTTACCAACCCATTCATCTGCAAAGATTCCCCTCACACAAAGGTAGACAGATCCAAATTAATGTAAATTATATGTGCACGCCACTAAGCGGACATCAATTTTGTGCGTATATAAATTGTGGCGAAAGCACTACAAATGTATCAAGGAGCGGTTGGATAGCTCTGCCCACAGGCATCACTGAGCAATAATCGAGCAGTTTCTAGACCCCATTCCAAAATCCACTTACAAACCAACCCCTTCATCCACAGTGCAGTACCCTCCCGGTTAGTGGATATTAGCCCCTTATTCTAAGTCTGTTCCGGCGCCCTGCCTAACCATCTTAAACTTGCGCATAAGTGGAGTGCACTTATAATTTCATTGATCGCTCCTGCTTCCTTATCATTTCCCTACTGGATTATGCCTGTGGTTGGAATACAACACATCAGGTTTACGGATTAATTTCCCAGACAATATACTGTTGCTTATATATACCAACAGCCCACTTCCTCTTGACAATCCGTCTCTTTGGTCCTAACTAGGTTTTAATGGCAATACACTAGACTATTTTAAACTATCTTGACCCTGCACACCATCCACTGTTTTTCACATTTGATGGGAGGTGCTCCCCAATATTCTTTTTACACTTTCTCCATTTCACCAACTACCTGTCTACCTCAGGAAAGGTTTCATATTGTGTGAATTACTTGTGGGTCGAAGTTCATCTGGTTCCCAAGACTCCACCTAAAAAAGGTGCTATCGATAAAGCTGAGAGTGCTTCATCTTTGACCTGGCTGCCCTTATTTCAGAAAACTTTCAGAAAACTTCAGGGCAATTTTAACTAAATGCAATAGCAGTTGCCTGTTCCCCAAAGTTCATATGCCTCATCTTTTTCATCTGGAGTATCTGCTCTAGGGATGTAGCGAACTGCCGATTTGGTGTTCGCAAACACCGGCAAAAAATGCGAACGTTCGCGAACAGTTTGCGAACTTCGAACACCCGCTAAAATCGTTCGATTCGAACGATCAAAGGATTTTAATCATTCGATCGAAGGATTTTCGTTCGATCGAAGGATTTTCATTCGAATCGAACGATCGAAACCATTAGAATGCTTTTCATTAGATCGAATGCTTACAATCGTTCAAACGAATTTTTAGTGGTCGAAGGAATTCGAATGGTCGAATGGTCGAACGAATCAAACGCGAACCCAAATTGGCGAACGTCGCGCGACGTTCGTGAACATTCGGCGGACGCGAACGGTCGAAGTTCGTGCGAACAAGTTCGCCGGCGAACAGTTCGCTACATCCCTAATCTGCTCATGATGAACCTTTTCTACTCTTAAGTACTCTTAAGTCTCTAACCCTAATGTTCTTATGTCATAAGCTCTTATGGGACAGGAAGATATTAAGGCATTCATGAAGAGTCTCAAATTGCTATACTCTTTGAAGCCTCATACCAAGTTGGAATCATAGATTTCTCCCCATAGATTGTCTCCCTACTTCTGGATGTGCCCTTAGACTTGCGGAGTGTGGAAATATTTTATCAAACAAAGAAAATAATTCACAGCATGACCTCCAATGACCCTCTGCTGCAGAAGGTTCTTTTCATTCCCTTTCTCAGGGTCAAAAGCTAACTAAGGATTACACAATAGATACAGTATACTACTGAAACTGATTAGAATGGGGCAGCTTTTAAACAAAGTACCTCCTGGGCCAAATGGAAGGGATTACAGATGAATATAGGCATTTCTGACTCCTCTAAGGATCTTATCCTCCTTATTATTCACCTGGATCACTTTCTTATGTAAAGGCAGTCTGAGCATTCTGGTCAGCCTCCCTTCTGGTTTACTCCTTGCTGCTTTCTGGATCTTCAATTTGTTTCTTGAGAATCAAATTGCCATTTGTCTAATTATTTGCACATATACATCTTTATGACTGATGGTTGTATTATACAGTTGGGTCTCTCACAGTTTATTTAAATAAACTTAAGCATTTATTTGTGGTTCCTACTCTTCTTTCTCCAAAGTTAACAACATTGTATCCTCTCCTTGACCCCAAACTAAAGTCATTGTCACCTGGGGGCAAATTTACTAACCGGTGAACACACTTCGCCAGGTGTAAATTCGCTAGGACACTGCTAATTTACTAAAATGCGAAGTTGTGTCCAGGGCGCTGAACGCTGGCGATGTTTCGCTAGCATTACTCTAGCAATCAAACTGAAGATGTGCTAGTGTTGGCTAATTTGCATATGGCAGGAAATTATAAAGTTGCATGGACGTATATGTTGCATCAAATACATTACATTACACAAGTCCAGGGAACCTTAATAAAGAAAATAGAGTTCTTATAATGCCCTACACATGAGCCCACTGTATAGTTTATGTTCTATATGTTATATGTTAGAAAATGTATGGGGGAACACAATTACTTTTGCTGGCTATCACTCTGAAAAAAGGAAAAGACGCCAGCGTTTTTGGGATTTAGAAAATGTTTCCACTAAAAATTGAGGAACATCTATGCACTCGAATGCACTTCGCCTGGTCTGAGCTGGCGAAAGAGATAACCTTCACTAAAATCCACATCTTAGTGAATTTGTGGAGTAATGTCCATTCACCAGAGCGAAAATTTTCTTAGCGATAGAGTGCGAATGATCGCTAGCGTCTGTCTCTTTTTTGTGGAAAAATCTATGTAAGGCACTAGGGATCCAAGTATCTGTATCCTCTGCTTTTTTTCCACAAACCAATGGTCAGACTGAAAGGACAAATCAAACTTCAGAACAGACTAAAATCATGATTTTCATTCTTACAGTATATCAAGCAATCACCTTGTTTCACTACTACAGAATTAATTAATTAATTAATTCTGCCATGCTTACTGCCCTATTTCTGGCATTCAAGATTGTCTCATCCAATGTCGGAATGGCCGGGCCAGACCCCTCTCCTGATCTCCGGAAAAAAGTTTTTCAGGCGCCCGCGCAGTGCCATCTGCGCATGTGCTTGGCACCAAACACCCAGCCTCCACACAGTCTGCGCGTCACGATTTTTCGTGAAATCGTTGGAAAAGCCCCAAATGCTCAGATTATCATACGAAAACAGGTCAGACAACAATATCTTCAAATTGCATATAAGGCTTCTGCCATTGACTTCTACAGGGCCTCGACGGGTTGAAGATGGAGAATTTTCAGATCCAGAATTTTTGCAGCCTTGGGGTGTAATACATTTCTAAATATTCGAGGGGGGGGGGTTCCACTAAAAATTCTGATTTTTTTATATATAACTTTTTCGAGTTTTAAGCATTCCGTCTTTAATAAATAACCCCCTTGGTGTGAGTTTACATGATGACTCAGATTTCATTCAGTATTCTTTACTGTGTATGTGCAGCTCATTTAATGTAACCCATTTATAAAGTATGAGTCACAGATATACACTACAGCAATTGTATCCGTTTGAGTCTCTGGAAACAGTAATAGTCATTTGTACTTCAAACCTAAAATACAACCTGTACATAAATATACACTGCAAAGATGCAAAGAGATAAAAATTACAGCTTTTAGATATCAATGCTGTGGAATGAAGAAAGTAACAAATGTGTGCTTGCTGCTTTTTGCTGTTTTTAAACAGAATAAATAGAATGACAAGAATAGATTAGAAAGAATTCAAAATCTCTTAATAGTACACGGGAAATATATCTTATTGCTGTATCGTCCAAATAAGTGGTATGATAAGAGAAAAAGTCTAATAGCATTTTTAATCTGTATTTGCAAAACAAAATTATATGTGCTTTAGAGTTTAAAGTGTTAATAATGATATAGTATATTTTAATGGTCTCATTAGTGCTAGTTCCAGTAATGTGTGGCTTAAAGGCATTTAAACACTGGTATGCCATTCACAGGATCCAATTTCCCAAGGAAGGTACTTTCATAACAGATTCATTTAGTAGTGCAGCTGGTTAAAATCTGGGCCCTTCTGATGACACATCAACTTTGGGGTAAGTGGGGCATCTACTCAGTGATTCCCGTACTGTCAAATATTAGGGTCTGTGCTGATTTTTTTGACAGGCAGGGGGCACAGAAGAGAGCAAGCAGGTGGAAGCTGGAAACCGGAAGCAGAAGTGCTACGGCAGAACAGAGATTGTTTTGAACTACCCATACAGGGTTCTGTTAGCAAGAGATGGCAAGGAACTTTGCTCCTTATTGCAGATTAGGCTAGGTTAACAGATGATAAATCCTCCTGGCTCACTCGCCCCCCCCCCCACCAACAATCTGAACAGACAAAGAGATAATAATAACTGCTACAGCTTTATTACTCATTGGTGGGTTTTATTTATGCTATCTACGACTCTGCTATGAGTTCTGTGTGTATTTATAGTTGGAATTGCCATGCTACTATGAATTCTGGGCATATTAATACGTGAAATTGTCACTGTGCCATCCTGCTATGAGTTCTGGGGGTATTTATACATCAACTTGCCACTCTGCCATCCTGCTATCTAAGAAAAATCTAAACTTTGACATGCCAATTTTAAAAAGGTGTCGATATGCCTTTATTGTAGGAATTTTGTAAAATGCTACCCATGTACTAATCTGATCTGAAGTCATATTGATGTCTTGAATCTCCCACACACACAGTACAACATTTTGTTTAGATTCCGATGATTGTGTCTCTTTTGTCTGAATCTACAAGTTTAAAATTATGATTAACAATATGTATCCTATTTGTGATGGCAATAAGGCAATTTTTAAAGTACCTGTAGTGATGCTGTGGTGGTCTTTCTGCAGTGAATTCTCTGCGTAAACACTGCTAATTCCATTGTTCTCCCCCAGTGTTTGCTTCTGATTGCTGTATTGATTCTTTAATGATGGACATTCTACTTTGGTTAAAACATTGTCTCCTACTCTCTTGAGAACTAAATCTGAGAATGTCACTTGGCTAGATATGAAGGGGACTTTTTCCTTTGGGGCCCACAGATGCATTACATGTGGACATATTGAGCGATCAGTTAGTTTTAGGAGTACTGTCACAGGAAAGTCTTATGAATGCATATATACGCTAATTTTAATACTTAAACCATGTTGTTTTTTATTTCTTAACTTGCCAGAATCGTAATATTCAGTATGTAGGTTGGATGCGGGAGCACATTGGACATACTGTCAGCCCAATCTCGAGGGGCAGTGACATGCTTAAGAAATTGTTGCACCTTGAGGTTAAATGGCTTTTCTTACTTGGCATCCCTATGGCCTCAATTCAGTTTTTGATATTAGATGTTATGTATAAGCAGCAAACCGTTCATTGTGCACTTACCTATTGATTCTATGTGCACCGTATTCAATAGGCTTTCTCCTTTGTGTGAATTTGCATAGGATGTTCATTCTTATTTATTTTAGTATATATTTATTTTGTTTCGTGGTGTGGTTTCTTTGTAATTATTTCTTTTGTAATCAGTCTTTATATGTAAATTGCTTTTCAATGCAAATCACTTTAGGGGTGTGGTTAAATAATTACCTCATCATTATTTAAACTTTCTCATTATGACTATGGTGAAGTGCGTAAGAAACGCATCAGGTCTAGAGCAGATTCACATAGTAATTTGCAAAACCATGAATATAGTTATAGTATCTAATATATGTAATTCTAAAACAACTGAACTTGCTGAGTAATCATTGAAGACAAATCTTGGATAAAGAAGACCTCTGGTTTGAAGGGCATGAAAGAGGTGATTCCTGTCAAGGTGGAGAAACCCTTGAACAGAGGCGGGGGGCCTTCGACACCACCTGTCTGCTACATACAATGCTGTTCTCACATCTAGTTTCTAGGCGTTGCATGACACATTGGATAATCCTATCACAGTAACTACACAGAATCAACACCTCTGTGAATTTCAGATGCCACCTCTTTGAAGAGTTACAATGTGTCATTTTGATTGGATTAGTGGGAGAGTTTATATGCAGAGAACTTCCCACACCAGTCAGTTGAGCGGAAGAAGCTGCTCAGATGAGTAGTGAAACGTCTTCAATGGTAACTCAGCAAGTCCAGTTGTTTTAGAATTACTTATATTAGGTATACCATGACCTGGATGAATGAAAATCCTCATAGTCATGAATATACTATAGTTGTAAAACTCTTGTGATCAAAAAAGTTTGCATATCCCTATACAACTCACACAGCTTGTCTGTCCAATAGTTTTGGATTGAGTTGGCTGACTCGACATCTCTGATTTTCTCCAGGGTGGCCTAAATCACCATTGTCTTCTAAGTGTGTGAGGAGTAAGGATAGGACTAAAACTAATATGGTCCTGTCCTTTCTGTATTTGTGCACCTTGACAGGAATGGAGTTTGAACATCAGTGGACACACAAAGTTAATTTTGGACGGAAAATCCATGCTTGATCATTTGTGTGCCATATATGATTTTTCATATATATGTGGTTTGATATCACACAGAAAAGAAAAAAACTCTTCACATTGAGTGAGTACATTTAAGGTTGTTAGAATCAAATCTTGTCTTAATAAGATACAGTACAATATGTTGCTTCCTTGTGTATTTTTTATTGCTTTGTGCAGGACATTCAGTATGCATTCACAATATTTGAAAAAAAAAAAAATGTAAGTTCATAATGAAATTACATGTGTATTAGAAAATAAAAAATACTAAATTGTTAACTATTTGAAATCAAGTGGCTTATAAAGACATTTATCTAATAGTATGGTAAGTAAAGTAGTATTTATAGCAGTATAAAACTAGTCTTAAACAACTGAAATGTTACTTTCTTGCAAGCAGATGATGCAATTTACATTACATAAGTGAGCATCAATGTTTAAGACCAAAGGATAAAAGCAAAAAGGATAAAAGCAATTGAATGTAAAGGCTCTATTATTGTATCATTTATGCTGAATACAGCTTAAAGCAGGAACAGCTGTAATACTGCTTTGCAATAAGATGCTGAGTAAACATTATCTGAAAGATAGTGTAAAATGCTCTGTATTGAATCCTTACAAGTGATAAACACTGGTTTACAGTTTACATTATGTATTCTATATGATGTAAATTAAATGGACATTGGGTCTTGTCTGTATTAAAGTTTCTGTTTCAAACTATCTATCACAATGAACAAAAACACTTTTGCAAAAGGCCCAGCGCCAGTCAAGTTTATTTTTCTTTTAGACAAAAAGCCATATGAAACCTACAACCAATAGTTGTGACAGCATAGCAAATAAAGCCCAGCTCTCCCCAATATGCCCACCTTGAGGTCGATCCACATCTATCAATTGGGGGAGCCCCTCAAAGGTCCCCATACACTGCGCAATAAGCTCATGAATTAGTCTGTTGGCAGCTTTTATCAGCCCATGTATCAGGAGCTTTAGGTGAAGAAAAAAACAAAGGGAGGGAGCTAGATAGATAAAATACTATACCTTAGGACAAAAAGCGATTAGGACCCAACAGCACATGGACCACAGTTCTTTTTTTTTAAAGTCTGGTATATGCAATGCTCAAGAACCTTTTTTTGGCTCCAGCAAATTAATTTAGCCAGACTAAAACTATGTGAGACTCCGAGGAGATAATCAGGTTAGAGCAAATGTTTTCAGACTTGTTCAGATGCCCTGCGTGAGTGCTAAGCTCCCTGGTCCCTAGAGCAAGTGTTAAGTTCCCTAGTCACGGCTCAATCTTCTGCCTGCAGCAGCCGCCTTTGGTCTTGGAAGGAGCCCTCAGCTACTCAGATGCCGCCAGGTCTTACCTTGAGAGAAGCAAAGTAGATGTTCTGAAAGAGCAAAGGGGCACATGCATTTCCAAGGTTTTGGATGGAAGGCAACAGTTCAGGGAAAAGACAAAAAGTGTAGTCAGGCAGGCTGGGGTCGGTACAAGCAGAGTTCAAGCAGGGTCAGACAGGCAGTGGTCTGTACAGGTGAAGTTCAAGCAAGGTTAATCAGGCCAAGGTCGGTACTGGCAGCGTTCAAGGAATAGTCAGGTAGGCAAGGGTCAATACCGGTATATTTTAGAATAGTCAGGATTAGCAGAGTTCATAATTGGGATGATGTCACCTGGAAGTGCAAAACATGCGCGCTCTAAGGTATACCGGCAGAGGAGGAGGTATACCGCCGTAGGTGAGCGGGCGTCCCCACCGGCCCACTAGACCACCAGGGTGAGCATTTGTTACAGACAGTCAGCATTTTGTCATGTCCTGTTTCTTTAAAACATTTTTTCATTTATCTCCAACTAAGGGGCCGATTCACTAAATTCGAGTGAAGGATTCGAAGTAAAAAAACGTCGAATTTCGAAGTATTTTTTGGGCTACTTCGACCATCGAATGGGCTACTTCGGCCTTCGACTACGACTTCGAATCTAAGGATTCGAAGTAAAAATCGTTCGACTATTCGACCATTCGATAGTCAAAGTACTGTCTCTTTAAAAAAAACTTCGACCCCCTAGTTCACCATCTAAAAGCTACCGAAGTCAATGTTAGCCTATGGGGAAGGTCCTCATAGGCTTGCCTAACTTTTTTTGATCGAAGGATATTCCTTCGATCGTTGGATTTAAATCCTTCGAATCGTTCGTTTCGAAGGATTTAATCGTTCGATCGAAGGAATAATCCTTCGATCGTACAATCGCAGTATTTGCGCTAAATCCTTCGACTTCGATATTTGAAGTCGAAGGATTTCAATTCCAAGTCAAATATCGAGGGTTAATTAACCCTCAATATTCGACCCTAAACTGTGTGATATCAAAATACAAATCCCAAGATAACAATAGTTTGATCAATACAGACATTTGATGATGACCTTCTAAATGTACCTGTTGTCTTTGCATGCATGGCCTGCCTTATGACAGATCTTTTGCATTAATGATTATATTGGCAAGATAGCAGTCTTCATGTTGATGATTCAACCTTCTATTTCATCTACTATATATAAAGTGATGATGGTCAGCTTTATTTTGTAAACTGCAGTTGCTGGTCTGCATTCATACATCCAGTTCATGTAAAAACCAGATTATTAATTAATTAAAATTAATTAAAATGCTACTAGGGCTAATTTATATACTTCGCGCAGGGCAGATTGGTTCGCACAGTGAATATATTTGCCCTGTGCATGGTTTCATTTATAAAGCTGAATAAGAGAATTCAGCTTTATAAGAATAAGAGAATTGCAAATTTTTTTTCACAATGTGAATGTCTATAAGAGCTTTTTAAATATGTCAAAAATCACAAATTTGCAAATATTTATGTGCACACTCTTAATTTGAATTAAGCCACAACTTTGGTGGCAGAGAAAATATTTGCAATTGCTAATTTAAGTTACTGTCAAGGATATTTTTCGCTCACAACAACCTCACACAGTGGGCGCACTCACACAAACACTCGTCTCAATTCCGAGCCATTTGTGAAAATTTATTTACAATGCGAATTCGCAAAAAATGGAAAGACGGACAGAGCAGTGCAATATATTAGTGTTCAGGAAAAAACATGGGCAATACAACCATTTGCAAAAAAATATGCTATACAGGAACTCCCTCATTTCGAACCAGGGACCTGTTATATATCTGCTTCAGCTCCTCCTGCTTGAGCCACAGTATGCAGTGTGGGGCCAGCCTGACACTGGGAAACTATCAACTGTGCCTCCAGGTCAATATTCTCTTTTCAACACCCTCGTTCCAGCTGTGAGTAGTTGCTCATTAAAGGGCTATTTAAGCCCACTTCCCCAATCACCTGTTCTGGTGACTCTGTCCCTGGCCTGTCCCTGTTCCTTCTGGTTCTAAATTTGTCGGTTTGATGTCGGCCTGTTTCCTGATTCTGCAAGTTCTCTGCCTGTCTTGACCTTCAGCCTGTTTTTAGATTATGATTCCCTGATGTCTGCCCTTGACCTTCTGCCAGTTTTCAAGGACTTCTTTTTTCTGCCTGCCCTATTTTCAATTGCCTGCAGGGGTTTGTGTAAGTTTTTTTTTCTTTATTAAACTGAATAGTTACTCAGCACATTGGTTCCTGTCAGTTTAATCATAATATAATTCTAACAGCTACCAGCATAAAATTATTGGAATGAAAATTGTATTCTACTTTATGTTATAAATAAAACAAGGTCTTATGACTGTCTAGTATTAGACAATATCTATAGGTCCATGGTCAGCTTTATTCTGTAAGCTGCAGTTCCGGCTCTACTTTCATATAGCCAGTACATGCGAAATTCAGATGATAATTATCATAGGCAGAACTTCTGTAACCAGCATAAAATGAATGAAAAGAAAACTGTATTCTACTTTACAAAACAGTGCAAAGCTAAATATTTCCCCTTCGAAAAAAGTCTCAGTTGAGTCAGCTTCTCCACAGGATGGAATGCTGTGGCGCATGAGAATGTTATGCTATTCATTACCTGAATGAGATAATAAATGTTCTGTAAGTTACAATGACACCCAGTGCACTTTCATGTATGGAAAAATCAATAGAAAAACTATAAAAGGAAAAGGGATTTCTAGCAACTGATTCCTTCCTATCAGTCTCTGAATAACCCTGATTATCAGTTCCACAGTGTTTTATCAATATAATAATGATAAACTGGGAGATAAGAACATAACACAGAGGGGCAATCAGTGATTATTTGTCCTTGTTATAAACCAATTCTATGTGCAGAAAGGAAGCTTTATGGATGCAGGAGAGAATAACACTAAGTCAGACAATACAGTATACAAGCCACATAGTTTCCTGCATTTTATAGGAACAATTTATATTTCAGTTGAATCAGTTCTTAAAGCAGAAAGGGAGGAAAAATCAATTTGATTTCCATCAATCTCTGATTCTGAGTTTCCTTAAATAAATTATGGCTCACATTTTTCCGTAAGATATTGTATCACATGATCCATCCTCAATAGGATAATAATGCCATGCGTGTGAAATGTGGTGGGCTCCAGGCTAATGGAATGGATCAGCTACTTACCTTGCAATCAAGAAATACTTGACTGTGAAAGGCCTGGAGTGGAGGGAATATCTGGAACCTTATACTTACCGATCACTTACCAACTTATCTACGGCCATACCCACCACCAAAGCCTATTCCTTCCCAATAAACAAACAACACCATACTTTGTTGGATAATAATGGCCGCAGCATTTTTATTAATTTTATTCTCAAAACATTTAAATGTCAATAATTTTAATTGTATTTTAACATTCATAACATTAAGTACATTTTTTAACCCAATTTATTTCTGAACTGTCCTGATTCACATGGGCAGATGGTCCTGGGATTACCATCCTGTGCAGGGTATCTCCGTACCGGTGCACCCTTCATGACTTTTGTTTACCCAGCTGCATTACACCAACTCAATGGTATTTTCTATTTTTGCCACTAGGGGACCCCATGCCGGAGTTGGCCATTTATACATTGTTCCTGCTTATCACTGGAACTCATCATAGTTCCTCCTTTTTAACTCCCTGTTTTCCCAGGACCACCACCAAACACTGCGATAAGTAGCTACCATGTGACTTACCACTGTTCCTCGAAGCCCCCCTGTGAGCAATAGTGTCATTGATGCCCAATTGTGCTCCTTGACTCTGTGAAAAGAAAGAAAAGAAAAAAGGGAAGGGAGGGTGCTACTGCTCCTAATCACCGCTCCCTACAGGTAGGAAAAGGAAGTGATTTTTCCCGCACTCCTTTTATCCCCCCATCCCCCCCCCCCTGTACACCTATCCAGAGACTAGACCTACACTTCCTTTCTCTCCCCCCTGCCTTTCAGTCATGCCCTCCTTCCGCCCACACAGGCTCCCTCGCTTCTTTCTTATGCTTTAGCAATTGCTAAGCTTTTCCATTCTCCATTTTGTTTGCTTTTTTAATTAAACTTTTTATTATCAATGTTTTTAGCAAAATTAATATGCCAAGTCATCAGTTTGTCACTTAAGCCCAAGTCTTAAAATGGGCAAATAATACCTTAGGTTTAATAGACTTGTGTAAAATATTGCATTTATAGTGCTTTTCCAGCACTTTAAAAATAATGCTAAAAAAAGTAATTTCAGGTAGCTGTAGCATGATGGAAGTTTCTCTTCTAATAAGACTAAGGGCTTGCGTCAGTGGATTTTGGCTATATCTCCATATGTACAGTATAAATATATAAACACTTACTTAACCACCAATATGTAGCCAGTTGTTATCTTACTTTGAATTGATCATGATCAGGTTTTTTTATTACAGTTTTTAAGAGATTTTTTTCACAATCAAGTTTCAGAAAAAAATTCAGATTAAAAAAATATTAAAGCTGCCTCTCTAAGTTACCACAAGACACCATAGTCAAGTAATGTATGTTAGATATGCCTCTATAAAACTCTGCAAGAAGATAACAACAACAAGAAAAAAAAGCTCTAAATAAATGTATCTTATTTGTCTATTTTTAAATTGCTTGAATTCATGTCTCATAGCCTCCAGCCTTTACAGATTATATTTTTGGCTAACTAACTATATTGAAAACATGTATTGTTTTGCTATTTACCCATTCTGAAAAAAAGTAATTCTCATACTCATTTCTTATACCTCTGTATAAATTTTAAAAGCAATTTTATGGGACCCACTGTTTTTGTTCAGAAGACTTATTTCAAACAAATTATCAGTGACTACTAAAGAACCATGGCCTGAGGAATATACCCATTAATACTTAGAAGGCTTTGTCCAGTTTTATACAAGTTATTATTTTAATTAATCTGGTGTGGTGCCAGTTGATTAGAGGAAACATGTAATTCCAATATTTAAGAGAAGGGATTATGGCCTCAACCTGCCAGTTATAGTACTGTAGTGGGAAATTTATTTGAAGCTTTGTTAAGATCACATTCAAGATTATGTCTTCTGTAATGCCATTATCAATAACCATATTGCTTTATCAAGGACTAGGGATGTAGCGAACCGGCGCCGATGTGTTCGCGAACGCCGTTCGCGAACACCGGCAAAAAATGCGGACAGTTCGCGAACAGTTCGCGAACTTCGAACATCCGAAAATCGTTCGATTCGAACGATCGAAGGATTTTAATCGTTCGATCGAAGGATTTTCGTTCGACTCGAACGATCGAAGCCATTCGATCGAATGATTTCATTCGATCCAATGGCTTCGATCGTTCGATTCGAACGAAAATCCTTCGATTTTAGCGGTCGAAGGAATCGAATGGTCGAATGGTCGAACGATTTTTGTTCGAATCGAACGCGAACTCGTATTGGCGAACGTCGCGCGACGTTCGCGAACATTCGGCAGACGCGAACAGTCGAAGTTCGCGCGAACTAGTTCGCCGGCGAACTGTTCGCTACATCCCTATCAAGGACATACCATGTCAAACTAATTTACTTGCTTTTTATAAAATAGTGCTTTTGCTGTATATGTGATATCCTTGCATTTTTCCAGAGCTTTGCATACAGTGCTACACAGATGTTTGATCTCTAAACGAAGCCCTTCTGGTCTTGGTTGTGCTATTTGCATAGACAGATGAAAGATTGTGTACAGACAGCAGATGTGAATAGTACATTTGTTATTTCTAAGTGGTGTGAATATGTTGAATTCTTTCTTGAAGAAGCTACACATTCAGACACACACGTACCTATACAAACTATCTGTACACTCACATATATAAACTGTATATACCAACACACTTGAGCTCTTAAGATCACTATAGCTTTGGATATAATGTTTGTTCAAGCAATAATCTATTCGAATCGTAAAAGCATTTATAGAATCTTCCATAACATCATCCTGCAGGACACAACCTCCACGGCCCTCACCATGAAGAAACATTATTACTGCTTTAAAAAAAAGTTTATTTCCTTAAGTCAAGGGGTGTTTGCCTTATAATTAGAAAAAATAGCTCTTGTGTGAGATTGTCCAGTGTAAATAAAATGGTACCTCACCTGGAATCGAAGTATATTACTTTTATGCAATTATATTCTCTTGTTCAGAAATTAGGAATTGTCTATTTACAACAGTGATTTCACTTCTGTATTGTAATTTACATGGCACATCGATTGGTGTCAGTGTGGTCTGTCTTAAAATCTTCTAATTAGTCACATGGCATTCTTAAAACAAAAAAGTACAATCAATACAATATGTTATATGCTTGCATTTTCATTTTCTGTTAAATTATTGTTGAAAACTGAGTGCATTCTACTGTGCATTTTTAAATGTCTATTTATTCATTCTTTAATATTCATAACTGAAGAATCCTATTTAAAAATGTTTAGAGATGGAATCAACTATATATATATATATGTATATATATATATATATATATATATATATATATATATATATATATATATATATATATATATATATATATATATATATATATATATATATAAAATCGAGACAAAACTTGCCATCATAAAGATTGGCAGGGTGTCAGTACAAACATTTCACAAAAGAGTATCATCATGGGGCACTGATTCTCAGTAGCAGGGCAGTGTTTCTGAATGCTTTGCCAAGAACAAATGAGATTTTTATATCATGGATTTCTGTAGCCTGCTTTGTTCTTCGGGAAACTGGCCACCTAGCAACAGCTGGGGAAGTAGAAGCTCAATTCCAGTGTTTATTCATCTAAAAATACATTTGTCCGTCTTAAATGGTTTCCAATAGTGCTGTCCAAAGAAAAAAAAAAATCCAGACAAATCATAGCAGCTTTAATACTTATGGATAAAAATCTGATCATGGGAGGCCACCTTGGTACATTATAAGTAGCATCATTATGAAATAACAGTATCAAAAGATTTTATGTAAAATCAAATGAATTCTTTGGGATAATGAGCAAGCTGTGTGCCAGATACTAAAGAAGTAGAATAAAACCAAAGCAAAGCATAAAACCAGAGTTTTTACATTTTTAAATGATCTTTACATTTTTTTAAATTGAATACAGCTTCATAGAAGGGTTTAACTGTTGTCTTTCTGCAGATGCTTTTGGTATTTAACACATGAAATAGAATTTCAATGGGGAAAAAAACATTAATTATATTAAACTATTTAAATGTATATGCAGTTTATACTGTGTAAACAAGAGTGAATGGTATGTATAACGTTTCAGGGGCTCCTGTCTCCTTCCTCAGGTGAAGATTGGTATTTGCGACGAAATACACTATAAGAGCCTATAAGGCTATAAGAAAATGGAGCAAAGTACTAAACTGGTACTTTTTTTGTTTTTGTTTTTTTGTACTTTACACGTTGGTACATGTGTTGTGGCCTTTAGGGAAAGTCTTTGCTCTGCTGTAAGGCAGCACAAAGGA
This sequence comes from Xenopus petersii, assembly GCA_038501925.1. NCBI lineage: Eukaryota > Metazoa > Chordata > Amphibia > Anura > Pipidae > Xenopus > Xenopus petersii. Next base: position 91,317,794 of record CM076676.1, read on the forward strand.
TTATACATTAGCCGGAATGCAGCACTGCTTGCTTTTGTGCATGCCACACACTGTTTGTACATTATAGCTTACAATAAAATATTTTATTGTAAGCAATATATTTCCCCATTGAAATACAGTATTGGTGTGCTTGCTTCTATTCTGTTGCAAGTCTTAAATACCATTAGCATCTGCAGACAAACATTATTTAAAATCTACTATTAAATTGTTATAGAGCTGGAGGTGATCCACATATGGCTTCTGGGTGTTTCTCTAACTTGCTCACCATTCAGAAACTCTGGATACACAAAGGGGCCGATTCACTAAATTCGAGTGAAGGATTCGATTGAAAAAAACTTCGAATTTCGAAGTTTTTTTTGGGTACTTCGACCATCGAATTGGTTAAATTCGTTAGAATTTGATCGAAATCGAACGAAATCGAACGATTCGAAGTAAAAATCGTTCGACTATTCGACCATTCGATAGTCGAAGTACTTTCCCTTTAAAAAAAACTTCGACCCCCTACTTCGGCAGCTAAAAGCTACCGAAGTCAATGTTAGCCTATGGGGAAGGTCCCCATAGGCTTGCTAAGCTTTTTTTGATCGAAGGATTTTCGTTCGTTCGATCGAACGTTTAGCGCTAAATCCTTCGACTTCGATATTCGAAGTCGAAGGATTTCAATTCGAGGGTCGAATTTCGAAGTATTTTTAACTTCGAAATTCGACCCTTAGTGAATCTGCCCCAAAGTGTTGGAATGCCCCGTGCTAACCACCTCTCTTACACAACAGTTCGTCTTTTTCACAACATGGTTGCCTCACAACTCCTAGAACAAGGTCTGTCAGGACTCTCATGGGTTTCAAATCCTGACCTGCATGGTAGTCAATTTCTGTACTTTCCTGCTGAGCCACTGGATGCATTTAGAGTTCACAGTTCTTGACTGGTTATAGAGACTGTTGCTGTCTCTGCTATTTTCTTTGTCTTCACCTCTAATCTCATTAAGGCCAGGTGTCAGTAATCTTGTCATTCAAGGCCCTACATCCTTCCTGCTAGCTATTGCTGAATCATTGACCCATGTCTGTGTTCTAACCCCTTATGCCTGTGTTCCTGATTTACCCTGTTCCTGCTTGTTTTTCAGTCCTGTTAGTACCTGGTTACTGCTACCCATCATTTATCTGATCTACTGTTTTTCATCCTTGGCCTGTTCCATAGACTTGTATTGCCTGCCACCCACCAAAGACCTCTTATCTGTTTACACGTACTTTACACGTAAGAATAAAAATTTGCATGCAATGTAATAATCTTCATTAGACTTTTATTGCACTGTGAGTCTTAATCGCGCATTGTGCACTTTTAAGACATGCTTGAAGGGTGTATAAACTTTTGGAGCAAGAGTAACAACTTTTTCAGTAAGAAGTTTTATTGCATACACTGCAAACTATTGCAAACTATAAAATTAACAATAACTATTTGACTGTTCGTTACATTTGCTCACAATAATTCGCAATGTGAATATTTATTCGCATTGCAAACTATTTTTCCGTTAGCGACTTATATTACATTCCTCCATATGAGTTTGATAAATTTGCTAATGACTGATTATATTTTCACTGGTGTGGAATTTAATGTGTATATTTTTTCATGTTTATCAGACATATGTCCATATAAAATACAGTAAGAGAGTGGCTGAGACACAGATCTAAAAAATAAATTCCAGCATCTATAAAAATGTAAATGTAAGATTGTCAGTTTTATTAAATAATAATAATAATTTCATGACAACCAAAATCTTATATTACAGAACAAAAACAATTATAGCATGAAAGCAACAAACAAAGGATACAATACACAATTATTAAATTATCTAATTATCAAGTATTGAAAATAATATTGATTCAGCACAAAAACAAACAAGTTATGAAAACACAAGACAGTAATAATTGCATGTCACATTTACTGTGCAGCTCCTCTTGCTCAGACATCTATTAACTTGATGAACTGATCTGACTGTCCTTACATTCTATTTTATTCTTTCTACTAATTACCTGCTTTCTGTTCTTTATAGTTAGCTGACACACTGGTCACTGTTTTACAGCTTCTTACCAATTCAGTATAATAAGAGATTGCCAGTTGGTCATATTATTTTCATAATTATGAGGGCCCAGGCTCTCCCTACATTTTTTTTCCTCTATGCCACTTTTGACTCAAATTGCGGGTGACCCGCTGCATGTGTAAAATTACATGTCATTCTCAATGCAAAATAAATCACAGATGACCCAGTCACAGGTTTTTAAAATAAAATATCAACAATGTAAATAAGTAATAATGATTTCAGCCTTCTTTTTGTATTTTATTTAAAAGAAAAACGATGCTCACAATATGAGTGAATATTGTTTTGCCATTTTTATTTATTTTTTTTACTTTGTATTAATTTGTTTTTGATTGTTCCCTTGTTTTTAATAACCCCTCCGCCTTAGCCTTTACAAAAGGTTTAGAGTTGGACTTTGATTTGTTTACAGCTTTTAATTCCACCTCATCATGCAGTTTGAGCTGCTAAACCTAATCAAGCATAACATGAAAGAGAAAGTGGTAATTTCCCAATTATGCAGTACTTTACAAAGGAAAGAACCTAAGAGGGAATTTTATTGAAAGTTTAGAATGAGAGGTTAAATAGATGTTTTTTAAGTGTCAACAACATTTCTTCTTATACCAATACTATTTCATTATTTTCTTTCCTTTCAAATCACAGGCAAATATCTAAAGCAAGATATGAAGTTGTTTTATGGAATCTGAGCAGAGATTGCAGCTCCACGCTGTTCACAAACATAGGCCCAATTGTATATTGTCACTTCTGAGTACAGCTTGGTTTTTGATTGTGTGGAATATAAATTTATGGGAATGCTTTTTTGGGATTGATGGGGATGTTAAAGCAACCATGGCAATATCTTATGTTATAAAAGAATCATGTAAGTATTCTTTAAAAAAAGACTGACTTTAAAATTCAGCCTCCTCTTCAAAGCTGGTTACTTAGTTGGCATACTAGCCCTTCTTAGGTTCCTTCATTCAGCCTTCAGCCTGGGTTGTGAGGATGTGAAACTCTCACATGTTGGTATTAATATCTTCAGATAATCAGAGCCTAAAACTGGTCATACACATAAGATGTTCATACAGTTTGTTGGGCAGGGATAAAATTTTATAAGACGTCATAAGGCTCATTTAGAAACAAAAATACATAGGGGCACATTTACTAAGCTCGAGTAAAGAATTCGAAATAAAAAAAAACGTCGAATTTCGAAGTTTTTTTTTGGGTACATCGAATAAGCTACTACGACCTTCGACTATGACTTTGACTCAAAACTAAAAATCATTCGACTATTCGACCATTTGATAGTCAAAGTACTGTCTCTTTTAAAAAAGAACTTTGACTACCTACTTCGGCACTTTAAACCTACCGAGCTACAATGTTAGCCTATGGCGACCTTCAGCATAAGTTTTCTAAGAGTTTTTTGATCGAAGGAAAATCGTTCGATCGATGGATTAAAATCCTTCAAATCGTTCAATTCAAAGGATTTAATTGTTCGATCAAACGATTTTTCCTTCGATCATTTGAACAAAGTATTTGTGGTAAATCCTTCGACTTTGATATTCGAAGTTGAAAGATTTTACTTCTAGATTCGAATATCAAGGGTTAATTAACCCTCGCTATTCGACCCTTAGTAAATGTGCCCCATAGTATCCAAAAATGTGTTTTTATCCACGCATGCTCTTTTGCAATTTGTGACAATTGCAACTTGTAGACCAGCTGGGATTCCTTAATGGGTTGCATCAATAACCGCAACTGACTTGTGCCAAGTAAAACAATAAAACAGCGTGCACCAGAAAAGCCAACATTCAATTAGAAATTCAGGGGGGAAAGTTTCCCAAAACTGGTGCAAAATGTAACAATATGGATGATAATTTCTATTTGCATATCTGTGCTACATTGCGGGAAGGCAGTGTGCAAAATGTTCGAATGATCGAAGGAAATCTCTTCCACCGTGTAAACTGCCTTTCTTAAAGTAAATGCCCCCTGTAGTTTCCATGGAAACCTGAGGAAGAGCCACTAGGCTCGAAACATGTCGTGCACATTTTGAATAAATGAATCACTGAAACTGCAATTTGGTTCTCCAGAGTCCTATCTTTGATTTATGAAAGTCTATAGGTCTTGCGGTACCTAAACTCTGAGGTTGAACCCTCCATTATAACGAAAAGGATCTCATCTTCCATAAGAATATATCCATGGAAAATGAACAAATATCCCCGTTAGAACAAAATATGGCATTTAGTCACCAACTTTTAGGAAGAGCTATTCCCCTCACCCTAAATCATAGGCACCGCTAATGTCTGTCTGTTCAGAGGGTAAAAGATATGCGCAAGACGCATTTTTTCAAAACACAATGAATTCTTTGTTAATCATAGTGTTGGAGTGTGATTGAAGCTCCTTCTGCTGGAGCTAAAATTAAATTAACAATGGAATAAATAATTGCATCTTGGAATTAGGGATGGCGCGAACTGTTCGCCGGCGAACTTGTTCGCGCGAACATCGGGTGTTCGCGCTCGCCGGAAGTTCGCGAACGTCGCACGACGTTCGCCATTTTGGGTTCGCCATTGTTGGCGCTTTTTTTTGCCCTCTCACCCCAGACCAGCAGGTACATGGCAGCCAATCAGGAAGCTCTCCCCTGGACCACTCCCCTTCCCTATAAAAACCGAAGCCCTGCAGCGTTTTTTCACTCTGCCTGTGTGTGCTGAAGAGATAGTGTAGGGAGAGAGCTGCTGCCTGTTAGTGATTTCAGGGACAGTTGAAAGTTTGCTGGCTAGTAATCGTTTGATACTGCTCTGTTATTGGAGGGACAGAAGTCTGCAGGGGTTTGAGGGACATTTAAGCTTAGGTAGCTTTGCTGGCTAGTAATCTACCTTCTACTGCAGTGCTCTGTATGTAGCTGCAGTGGGCAGCTGTCCTGCTTCTGATCTCATCTGCTGACTGCTGCAATAACAGTAGTCCTTGTAAGGACTGCTTTTATTTATTTTTTTGTTGTTTTACTACTACTACTACTACTACTACTATAAGAGCCCAGTGCTATTAGTCTAGCAGTGTTGGGGAGTGGGACTGGTGTGCTAATCTGCTGCTCCTAGTAGTTCAGCAGCACCAACTTTAATTTTTTTTTTTTTAATATTCATTTTTTTTTTTATTTTACTTTTTTTTATTTTACTACCGCTGTAGTAGTGTATAAGTTGACCTTTTAGGCATTATTTGCCCTGTAGGCATTTTTTGCCCAGTGTGTTATTCAACCAACTGCCATCTAGCTGTGTGACCTTGTTCACATTCTGTCTAAATATCCATAATATTACCGTCTCCAGAAAAAACACCGGAGTGACTTTTTTCAAGCAGCCATAACATATTTTACGTAATCTGTATCCATCGCTGTAGTAGTGTATAAGTTGACCTTTTAGGCATTATTTGCCCTGTAGGCATTTTTTGCCCAGTGTGTTATTCAACCAACTGCCATCTAGCTGTGTGACCTTGTTCACATTCTGTCTAAATATCCATAATATTACCGTCTCCAGAAAAAACACCGGAGTGACTTTTTTCAAGCAGCCATAATATATTTTACGTAATCCGTATCCATCGCTGTAGTAGTGTATAAGTTGACCTTTTAGGCATTATTTGCCCTGTAGGCATTTTTTGCCCAGTGTGTTATTCAACCAACTGCCATCTAGCTGTGTGACCTTGTTCACATTCTGTCTAAATATCCATAATATTACCGTCTCCAGAAAAAACACCGGAGTGACTTTTTTCAAGCAGCCATAACATATTTTACGTAATCTGTATCCATCGCTGTAGTAGTGTATAAGTTGACCTTTTAGGCATTATTTGCCCTGTAGGCATTTTTTGCCCAGTGTGTTATTCAACCAACTGCCATCTAGCTGTGTGACCTTGTTCACATTCTGTCTAAATATCCATAATATTACCGTCTCCAGAAAAAACACCGGAGTGACTTTTTTCAAGCAGCCATAATATATTTTACGTAATCCGTATCCATCGCTGTAGTAGTGTATAAGTTGACCTTTTAGGCATTATTTGCCCTGTAGGCATTTTTTGCCCAGTGTGTTATTCAACCAACTGCCATCTAGCTGTGTGACCTTGTTCACATTCTGTCTAAATATCCATAATATTACCGTCTCCAGAAAAAACACCGGAGTGACTTTTTTCAAGCAGCCATAATAAATTTTACGAGATCCGTATCCACCGCTGTAGTAGTGTATACGTTGATCTTGTGGGCAGTATTTGCACAGTGTTTTCTTCAAACCGCCATCTAGCTGTGTGAGCTTGTTCACATTTTGTCTAAATATTGATAATATTATCGTCTCTAGAAAAACCACTTGAGTTACTTTTTTTCAAGCGGCATTCATATATTTTACGTAATCCGTATCCACCGCTGTGTATACGTTGACCTTGTAGGCATTATTTGCACACTGTTTTCTTCAAACCGCCATCTAGCTGTGTGAGCTTGTTCACATTTTGTCTAAATATTGATAATATTATCGTCTCTAGAAAAACCACTTGAGTTACTTTTTTTCAAGCAGCATTCATATATTTTACGTAATCCGTATCCACCGCTGTGTATACGTTGACCTTGTAGGCATTATTTGCACAGTGTTTTCTTCAAACCGCCATCTAGCTGTGTGAGCTTGTTCACATTTTGTCTAAATATTGATATATTATCGTCTCTAGAAAAACCACTTGAGTTACTTTTTTTCAAGCAGCATTCATATATTTTACGTAATCCGTATCCACCGCTGTAGTAGTGTATACGTTGATCTTGTAGGCATTATTTGCACACTGTTTTCTTCAAACTGCCATCTAGCTGTGTGTATTATCGTTTCCAGAAAAACCAACTGAGTTTTTGTTGTTGTTGTTTTTTTAAAAATAATGCCAGGCAAAGGCAGGCCGCCACGCAGAGGCCGTGCTAGGGGCCGTGCTGCTATGCAATCCTGTGGCCCTAGCAAATTGCCCAGTTTTAAAAAGCCAATGACCCTGAACTCCCAAAATGCTGAAGAGGTAGTTGACTGGCTTACACAGCACACCCCATCCTCTACCGTTTCTAACTTTACCACAACATCCTCCTCATCCTCCACTGCTATGGCCACCCCACGTAACACTTCCTCCACCACCGGTGCCCCTTCTTCACTGGAGTCAGAGGAGTTATTTTCCCATGAGTTTCTTGAACTGAGTAATGCGCAACCATTATTGCCAGAAGAAGATGAAGGAGATGAGGACGTTACACCAGATTTAATTCTGGCAGAGAACACGACAGAGATGGACATAATGATGAGTGATGAGGAGGAGGTCCCCGCTGCTGCTTCCTTCTGTGATGTGTCAGAAGAAATTGATGCATCTGAGGAGAATGATGATGAGGAGATTGATGTTTTGTGGGTGCCTAGTAGAAGAGAGCAAGAGGAGGGTAGTTCAGATGGAGAGACGGAGAGTCAGAGAGGCAGTAGGAGAATAAGACTTAGAAGAAGCAGGGAGGACAGCCCGCAGGGATCAGTAGGGCAACAACATGTATCGGCACCTGTTTTCAGCCGGCCAACGCACCTGCCATTGCCGCCAATGCCGCCAACTTCTACTGTTACCGCCAGATCGCACACTTCCAAAAAGTCAGCAGTGTGGGATTTTTTTAATGTGTGTGCCTCTGACAAAAGCATTGTAATTTGCAATGAGTGCAGTCAGAAACTGAGCCTTGGTAAGCCCAACAGCCACATAGGTACAACTTCTATGCGAAGGCACATGAGCGGCAAGCACAAAGCACTTTGGGAGCAACACCTCAAAGGCAACAGGCAAACTAAAAGCCACACTCCTTCTGGTCCAGCATCTTACTGCTCTACCTCTGCTCTCCTTGACCCGTCTGAACCACCCTCCACTCCGCCTTCCACCTTGACCACCTGTTCCCATTCCCAGTCATCTGCCATCAGCCAAGTTTCTGTGAAGGCCATGTTTGAGCGTAAGAAGCCAATGTCTGACTGTCACCCCCTTGCCCGGCGTCTGACAGCTGGCTTGTCTGCACTCTTAGCCCGCCAGCTTTTACCATACCAGCTGGTGGACTCTGAGGCCTTCCGCAAATTTGTAGCAATTGGGACACCGCAGTGGAAGGTACCCAGCCGCAATTTTTTTTCTAAAAAGGGAATACCACACCTGTACCAACATGTGCAGAGCCAAGTTACCGCATCTCTGTCACTTAGTGTTGGGCCAAAGGTCCATATGACTACTGACGCATGGTCCTCCAAGCATGGTCAGGGCAGGTATGTCACCTACACTGCCCACTGGGTGAACTTGGTAATGGCTGGGAAGCAGGGAATGGGTAGCTCAACAACAACAACAGTGGAGTTGGTGTCACCGCCACGGATTGCACGCGGTTCTGCCACCACCTCTACTCCTCCATCGCTCTCTACCTCGTCTTCTTCCTCTTCTTCTTCTTACTCTGCTGCTGGGTCCTCCTTCTCCTCCTCCACACCTGTGCACCCCCAGCTCCCCCTAGGCTATTCGACGTGCCAGGTACGCCGTTGTCACGCTGTCTTGGGGATGACGTGCCTGGAAAGCAAAAACCATACCGGATCTGTACTCCTGTCATCTCTGCAGTCACAGGCCGATCGGTGGCTGACCCCACACCAACTGCAGATCGGAAAAGTGGTGTGTGACAATGGAAGCAATCTGTTGGCAGCGTTGAGACTGGGCAATTTAACACATGTGCCCTGCATGGCACATGTGTTAAATTTAATAGTCCAACGTTTTGTCTCCAAGTACCCAGGATTCCAGGACGTTCTCACCCAGTCCAGAAAGGTGTCGGCCCATTTCAGACGTTCCTACACAGCCATGGCACGCCTTGCTGACATTCAGCAGCGCTACAACATGCCAGTCAGGCGTTTGATTTCTGACAGCCAGACTCGCTGGAATTCAACGCTCCTTATGTTGGAACGTCTGCTGCAACAACAAAGGGCCGTCAACGAGTACCTTTTTGAACTGGGTGGTAGGACTGGATCTGCAGAGCTGGGGATTTTTTTCCCCCGTTACTGGGTGCTTATGCGCGATGCCTGCAGGCTCATGCGACCTTTTGAAGAGGTGACAAATATGGTCAGTCGCACCGAAGGCACCATCAGCGACCTAATACCCTTCGCTTTCTTCCTGGAGCGTGCCGTGCAACGAGTGACAGATGAGGCTGTAGACCAGCGTGACGAGGAGCTGGAAGCGCACGATTTATGGTCGGAGTCACCAGAACGAACCCAGGCACCTGCTGCAACGCAGGGAGAGGTGCCAGAAGTGGAGTCAGAGGAGGAAGGTGGCTTTGTGGAGGAGGAGGAGGAGGACCAACAGGAGCAGGCTTCCCAGGGGGCTAGTGGTGACCTTTTGGGGACCCCTGGTCTTGTACGTGGCTGGGGGGAGGAGACCGTGGATGATGCAGTCCTTGATAATGAGGAAGCGGAGATGGATAGCTCTGCATCCAACCTTGTGAGAATGGGGTCTTTCATGCTGTCATGCCTGTTGAAGGACCCCCGTATCAAGAGGCTTAAGGAGAAGGACCTGTACTGGGTCGCAACGCTACTAGACCCTCGGTACAAGCATAAAGTGTCAGAAATGTTACCAACATACCACAAGTCCGAAAAGATGCGGCATTTACAAACCAGCCTGCAAAACATGTTGTACAATGCTTTTAAGGGTGATGTCACTTCAGGAACTCATCAACATTCCAGGGGCAGAGGTGCCAGTAATCCTGCCACGAGCACACCTGCAAGGACAAAGCCCTTTGGCCGGTCTGTAACGTCAGACATGCAAATGTTTTTCTGTCCAAGGCAGCGCCACAACCCTTCTGGATCCACCCTCAAAGAACGCCTCGACCGGCAGGTAGCGGACTACCTGGCATTAACTGCAGATATCGACACTCTGAGGAGCGATGAACCCCTGGACTACTGGGTGCGCAGGCTTGATCTGTGGCCAGAGCTGTCACAATTTGCCATGAACCTCTTGTCTTGCCCAGCCTCAAGTGTGCTCTCAGAAAGGACCTTCAGTGCAGCAGGAGGGATTGTAACTGAGAAGAGAACTCGCCTAGGTCACAAAAGTGTCGATTACCTGACCTTTATTAAAATGAATGAGGGGTGGATCTCGGAGGGTTACTGCACGCCGGAAGACTTGTTCTGACTTCTATGCAGCTGTCCTTCTCTTCAAGCCTCATGACTCCACACACAGCTGTCCTTTAGCGTCCTCCTCCCTCCGCCACCGTTACAAACTAGGGTGCAAACCCTACTGGTTTAATTTTTTCTGGCCTCTGTGCTTCAGTGGCTGCAACCAAAAAAACTGGGCAAACAATGTCTACAAGGTCAACGTATGGCGAAAAATGACTATTTTCAGCATTTATATGGCATATTTTTTCTGGCAACTGTGCTTCAGTGGCTGCGTCCAAAAAAATGCATATTTTCTGCATTTATATGGCATAATTTTTCTGGCCTCTGTGCTTCAGTGGCTGCAACCAAAAAAATTTATATTTTCAGCATTTATATGGCATAATTTTTCTGTCAACTGTGCTTCAGTGGCTGCGACCAAAAAAATGCATATTTTCTGCATTTATATGGCATAATTTTTCTGGCCTCTGTGCTTCAGTGGCTGCAACCAAAAAAATTTATATTTTCAGCATTTATATGGCATAATTTTTCTGGCAACTGTGCTTCAGTGGCTGCGACCAAAAAAATGACTATTTTCAGCATTTATATGGCATATTTTTTCTGGCCTCTGTGCTTCAGTGGCTGCGGCCAAAAAAACTGGGCAAACAATGCCTACAAGGTCAACGACGTTGACCTTGTAGGCATTGTTTGCCCAGTTTTTTTGGCCGCAGCCACTGAAGCACAGAGGCCAGAAAAAATATGCCATATAAATGCTGAAAATAGTCATTTTTTGCCATACGTTGACTCAACGTATATGGCAAAAAATGACTATTTTCAGCATTTATATGGCATATTTTTTCTGGCAACTGTGCTTCAGTGGCTGCGACCAAAAAAACTGGGCAAACAATGCCTACAAGGTCAACGTATGGCAAAAAATGACTATTTTCAGCATTTATATGGCATATTTTTTCTGGCAACTGTGCTTCAGTGGCTGCGTCCAAAAAAACTGGGCAAACAATGTCTACAAGGTCAACGTATGGCGAAAAATTACTATTTTCAGCATTTATATGGCATATTTTTTCTGGCAACTGTGCTTCAGTGGCTGCGTCCAAAAAAACTGGGCAAACAATGTCTACAAGGTCAACGTATGGCGAAAAATGACTATTTTCAGCATTTATATGGCATATTTTTTCTGGCAACTGTGCTTCAGTGGCTGCGTCCAAAAAAACTGGGCAAACAATGCCTACAAGGTCAACGTATGGCAGTTGTTTAAAGAGAACAGTAGATTACTAGCCAGCAAAGCTACCTAAGCTAAAATGTCCCTCAAATCCCTGCAGACTTCTGTCCCTCCAATACAGAGCAGTATCAAGCAGATTACTAGCCAGCAAACTTACTATCATCTGTCCCTGAAATCACTAACAGCTCTCCCCCTACACTATCTCTTCCAAGCACACACAGGCAGATTTTTCAGATACATTTTTGCCCTTGATCCCCCTCTGGCATGCCACTGTCCAGGTCGTTGCACCCTTTAAACAACTTTAAAATCATTTTTCTGGCCAGAAATGTCTTTTTTAGATGTTAAAGTTCGCCTTCCCATTGAAGTCTATGGGGTTCGCGAACCGTTCGCGAACCGCTCGCATTTTTGCGCAAGTTCGCGAATATGTTCGCGAACTTTTTTTCCGACGTTCGCTACATCCCTACTTGGAATGTTTTTGCGTCAACTGTTTTCAACTGATACCTATTTACGTACATTTTAGATTGCATTTTATAATCTTTATTTGATTACATTTCCATGATCATAAACCTATTCCACATGCTGTTGAACATAGATTAGCTTTACTGTTATATATCAATCCATCCTTTGAAGATCTGCCACTCTACAGATCCTTAGACAAAGTGCCATCTCACCACATGTTCTTTCTTATTCACCATTTGACGACATGCACATATGTAATGGGATGGATTGACTAATGGATGATTTTATACTATGGATTAATCCTTATGCCACTCTGTCTCTGTGCAAATTTATATTTATATACAATTATGGGATCCCTTAATCGGAAATCCAATATACAGTTATGGAATCCCTTAATCGGAAAGCTGCTTTCCAGAAAGCTCTGAATTACAAGAAGGTGATCTACCAGAGAGTCCATTATAAGCAAATAAATCTATTACGTTATTTTTAAATTATTTTTTTTTCTCTTTAATGTAAAAACAAAACAATATTATTAATTAACATAAAAGAAGGGACGGGCTCCCATTGTGTATCATTGTATCAGCACCTTTAATAAAAGAAAGATATACTGTATATTGCACTAACAATTTAAACAGAAAATGATTGTTCATCAATAAAGTTTGTTAAATTTGTTTCCCAACTCGATGTGCTGCACACCGTCACCCTTAAGAGATTTGGGACACGACTAAATGCATTGGGAAATAGATTTAACAGACTTTATTGATGAACTATCATTTTCTGTTGAAAGTGTAAGTGCAATACACCTTTCTTTGATTAAATGTTCTTATACAATTTTACACGTATGTTTATTTGTAGACTTTGCCTGCTTGGGACCAGAAGATTAAGGAGGCAGCCCCCCTCCTGGAAGATTTGTTGGAGTTTCTGGATAATTTGCATTCAACACTTAGAGCATCGAACATTTTATTTTACCTTTTGGAATATTTGGATTTTTTTTATTTGTGTGCATTATTTGGTTTTACACATAACTGCTTTTAACCAGATAGCGTCCCTTTCTCTCATCTACAAAACAATATTATTGTTTATTTAATGTTTAAATGATTTTTAGCTTAAGTTATGGTGATCCATAATACAGAATGATCCCTTAGGGGCAGATTTATTCAAGGGCAAAAATTTGCCAGCGACTGATTCGCAGCCATCGCTACAGGTGAAAATTCTCTCAGACAAAGCTAATTGACTGGAATGCGGAGTTTGGTTGTGGGCACCGAACGCTGGCAACTTTTCGCTAGCGTTAATTCGGAAATGTGAGCAATTGAAAGCGAAGATGAACTAGCATTAATTTCTGCCTAGCACCAATAGAAGTCTTGCGCTTAGGTTAATTTGCATACGGCATGAAATTTAAAGTTGAATGGATGTATATGTTGCAGCAAAGGTTCTGTGTGTAGATGAACCGCACCTCTCACCCTTTCCACGATGCTTCCTGCCCTGGTGGTGCAGATCTCTCTAAAGTGGGGAGCTTACCCACTTTAAATAAAAGGGGTAAGCTCCCCGCCTGCAACATACATGATGTTGTGCTATTCTCTTAAATCTTCTATGTTGCAGCAAATACATTTTGAAATGATTTTTGATCCCTAATGTGAAACTCTGCAGCATCTCTTCAGACATGAAGAGCAATAATCTCTTTATCCAGGGCCATTTTAATAATGCAATGTTCACTTCAGAAATGTTCCAAGTGTATCCCCATGTCATTTATTTTGTGAGTTTAAAGCCATAATTGAAATAATAAAATGCTCAGTTAATTTTATCAGTTTGACTCACAAAGAATCACCTGGAAACATAAACTACAGTGAGAATCAAACTACAGTTACTTTCTTTAACTTGAGGCTGCCATGTTATCCCTTTAAAACAATAAACCCACACAATAACTCAATGATGCCCTTTAAGCACAATACAGAAAAAGGTAATGTGGCATGTACAGTATGCTAATAATTTCAGTTTTGCAAGATGCAATTTAAAGAAGAACAAAAGGTTTGAGCAAAATGCTAGACACCCCAGTGACTATAGTCCCTTATCTGATACCCCATCCTCCAGTTCACTAAAAACTGCCGGGGCATTTCTGAAGAAGCTCCATGTTGCCATCTTTTTTTTATTTCATCTTATCATTCCATTCTGGGCAGCTTCATGCACAGTAGAGTGAAAGTCAAACTTGAACAAAAAAAAGCTAGCCTTTTTACTGTACTATGTATGCATCTGCCCATACCCAAATAAAAGAATACAGAACTAGAAGAAGATTGTGTTGAAAGAGCTTCTACAAAAATTCCGCAGGCCGGCCAATTTTTGAAATACTGAAACCTAAACAACGTAATAAATATTGCTACTTTTCATGATATGATATATACCAAAAAATATTTTATATTATGCACGAAATCCAACACATTTAAAAAGCTCCCGTGTCTCTCAAGTGTGCCAATACCAGATATGTATAATTTTTATAGAGCTTTCTGACTTCTATAGATCAAAAACTCACAACAACTATAGTAGAAATTGGCATTCTTTAGATTCCAAAGCCAAAAAATCCTGTAGTTCTCTGTATAACCAAACTCTAAAGGTTTTATAAACTTTTTTATAAAATGAAATAATATGAAAATTCTCAATAATCACCTTAAAAACATTCACAGTAATTTGTTTTCCGCATATCTTTAAGTATTAAAGAGACACTAACACCAGAAAACAACCTTTTTTTGTATATGTCATAATATTGTTTTTGAATGATATTTATAATTTTGCCATAAAAGTATTTGTGTGATGCTTTTACATTACCTTTCTTACCCCCTTGTTCCTCTATGAGTGGGCTGCCATTTTTGTGCAGCAGTAGTACGTTAGCATTAGAAACTCTAACTCGAAAAAAAACTCGAAATCTCAGACATGCTGAGAAGAGACGGTTAGGTTGGCAAAACAATCAGGTTTAGGAACTTTAAATAGCAATTACTTACAAAATCAGAACTATCAGTGAAAAATGACCTATAGGCAACTTTTAGGGGCCGATTCACTCAGCTCGAGTGAAGGGTTCGAATGAAAAATACTTCGAATTTCGAAGTATTTTTTGGGTACTTCGACCATCGAATTGGTTAAATTCGATCGAATTCGATCAAAGTCGAACGAAATCGAACGATTCGAAGTAATAATCGTTCGACTATTCGACCATTCGATAGTCGAAGTACTTGCCCTTTAAAAAAAACTTCGACCCCCTACTTCGGCAGATAAAAGCTACCGAAGTCAATGTTAGCCTATGGGGAAGGTCCCCATAGGCTTGCTAACCTTTTTTTGATCGAAGGATTTTCCTTCGATCGTTTGATTAAAATCCTTCGAATCGTTCGATTCGAAGGATTTAATCGTTCGATCGAACGAAAAATCCTTCGATCGTTCGATCGCAGGATTAGCGCTAAATCCTTCGACTTCGAATATCGAAGTCGAAGGATTACAATTCGAGGGTCGAATTTCGAAGTATTTTTAACTTCGAAATTCGACCCTTCGTGAATCGGCCCCATAATGTAGATTAATATTTTGAAAATAAAATTTATAGGGGCAGATTTATCAAGGATCGAATTTCGAATTTGAAAAATTTCAAATTAGAATTCAAAAAGACCAACCAAAATTAAATCAAAGTTTTTTTTGGCAGAATAGGTAAATTTTCAATCAAATAGGTCTGTTTCGAACTGAATTAGAATTGTATGAATCAAAGTTTTTCCCCCCAAAAAAATTTTTCAAAGTCCACCAATTGACTCCAGGTAGGTTCTAGGAGGTCCCCCATAGGCTAAAACAGCAATTCGGCAGGTTTCAGATAGTGAATGGTTGAAGTCGAATTTTTAAAGAGACAGTAATTATAAATTTTAAACTTCAAATGTTCGGATTTTTTTCAAATTTGAATCTAATTTGGACTATTCCCTAGTCGAAGTACACAAAAATTAGCTTGAAATTCAAAATTTTTAATTAGAATTTTCACTTCGACCTTTGATAATTCTGCCCCATAGTTTTAGTATCACTTTAGGAAACAAAATCCTGAACAGTATTTGGTACTTAGAGACCCCAAAATAAAATTGTTGCATACAGATTGTCCTGGTCACTTCAGATACTGAAAAATCAACACATTTTGGGGGTTATTTATCAAAATCCGAATTGTTCTGATTTAGTTTAAAAAAGTCTGACCAAACTAGAATCTACGATTTCACCTTATTTATTATTAAAAAAGATTGATTTAATCGGATCTGGAGAAAACCTGAATTGCTTGATTTTTGCCTGAAAAATAGTCAGGGCTAATTCCAGAGCAGACCACAGAAACTTCCAAATAGGATAGGGACCTCTCCCATTGACTTATATATAACCTCGGCGGGTCTGAGATGGCAGATTTTGCAGCCTCGGGGTATTATAAATCTTAAAAAATTTGAGGGTTTTTTCCCACTAAAAATTTGGATTTTATAGTAAAAAACAAAATTCAGTTTTTAGCATTCTTTAATAACTTTAATAAATAACCCCCTTTAAGTGGTATAAAGCCACAAAAAATATATTTACCTCATAAAAACATATTTTTTGTTTTTTAATAAAACCCTGAAAAAACCCTTAAAATTCGTTTTTTAACACACAAAATTTGAGTTTTTGACTAAACAACTCTCGCAATTCGACCTTTGATAAATCTGCTCCTATGTGTGTTAATGTGTGTATCAGTGTAAAAAAAAATAAGTGTAGTCTGTGTGACACTACCCTGGGGCAAGCTAGCTGGAAATCTGGAGGAGGAAGCGGAAGAGTAACAAAAAGAAGAAGAGGCTGACATTCTTTTTCCTAAATGGAGTTGGGTGGTGCTGGGGGCCCCAAAAAGTGAAGACAATAGCAGACATGTCACATAAAAGTGTCTGCTAATGTCTGTGACCCCTAGGACAATCACACAACAGGGATCACTTTGTCCCTGCTCTTGGTTGTTGTTTATGGATTTAGGAATGTTCGGGTAATAAAAGAGCATCTTTAAAAGTGCTCCTCCACTCCCCTGCTTAGAAATGCTACAAAAATGTAGAATCTATGTATGCCACAGGGTTAAATTCCAAGTTCCTAACATTACATTTACCAACACTGAGGGGTTATTTACTAAAACTCAAATTTATCTCATATTTTTATTAAACTAAGCTCGACTAAACTCCCATCCACAATTTTGTCTCATATATCAATAAAATAACTTGAAAAAGTAGAGTTTTTTTCCTCTAAAAATTCAAGTTTTTGCCTAAAAAGCCTAGACAGAAGAAAAATGAGGTTAAGTAATCAACTCCCTTAATCACATCTTCCACATAGCTGTTCAGAGTGCCAGTCAGTCCAGATCATGTTGCAAGTGTGCCACATTTTAGATGGAATTCAATGGGCTGAATCGTTTTGTGTCACCTTCAAACATTTATACATTGCTTACAATGCCCACCCATTCATAAATGTTATTTAAAAACACAACCAATGCAGATCCCTGTGTCACCCCACTAATAATATTACTCTAAGCAGAAAATGGCCTGTTGTCAACAACCCTCTGGGTACAATATTTTATCAAGTTTACTTTCCAGGTATAAACAGCATTACCAAGGCCAAAATACTATAATTACAGTGTTTGGCAGAATACAAGTAGATCTTCTTCCACCATCCAAGGTTCTACTTACTTTATTATAAAATGCAATTACATTTTGAGACAATTTATCCTTCATAAAGCCATGCTGATTACTACTTATAACGCCATTCTTCAGAACATGACCTTGAATGTGATCCCTTAACAAACATTTGAAATAACTTGCCCACCCCAGATGTCAAACTTTAGGGCCTATAATTGCCAGGTTGAGATTGTAAACCCCTTTTAAATAATGGGATTACCTCAGATTTTCTCCAATCCATAGGTGCCTTACCAGATATAAAAAAAACTTCTTTTTCACAATACCCGTGAAACATTAAGGCGAATATTTATTAAAGTCTGAATGCCAAAGACTTAAAACAATTTAGTTTTTTTGACTATAAAATCCAAATTTTTATGAAAAAAAAACTCAGATTTTTCTTAATTTATTATACCCCGAGGATGGAACATCTGGCATCTCAGACCTACCAAGATTGTATATGTCAATGGCAGAAGTCCCAAAGATATCCAGATCTGCTCTGAGTTTCATGCGATAAATTCGGATTTTTATAAATAACCCTCTAAATAAAAGATTGTTTTGCCTCTAGTGAGGATAAATTTTATCTTAATTTGTACCAAGCACAAGGTACAGGTATAGGATCCCTTATCCGGAAACCCAATATCCAGAAAGCTCCGAATTACGGAATGCATGTCTCCCATAGACTCCATTTTATCCAAATCATCCAAATTTTTAAAAATTATTTCCTTTTTCTCTGTAGTAATAAAACAGTAGCTTGTACTTGATCCCAACGAAGATATAATTAATCATTATTGGAAGCAAATCTAGCCAATTGGATTTATTTCATGTTTAAATGAATTTCTAGTAGACTTTAAAGAATGAAGACCCAAATTACGGAAAGATCCCTTATCTGGAAAACCCCAGGTCCCGAGCATTCTGGACAACAGGTCCCATACCTATACTGTTTTATTGATAAAGAGTAAAAGGAAATCTGTAAAAGAAAAGGAATCAGTAAAAATCGGAATTATTTTATTACAATGGAGTATATGGGAGACTGCCATCTCGTAATTTGGAGCTTTCTGGGTAGCAGGTTTCTGGATAATGCAGGGCCAGAACTAGGTGTAGGCAGAAGTGGCACGTGCCTAGGGTACAACTAAGTGGGGGCACCAAGCATGTACCTCTTTTTTTGTCTAGTCCAGACCATTTTTCCCCCATCGGCACGCTCCAGCATCTTCCTCTGTGAGTCTTGACCCCCACATGCATTGTTACATTGGGCAGGGTGCATGCGCCGGGGATGGGGCGAAGTGGCCAGCTGGGTTACCTTGGGTGCCCGGCGGGCTTGGACTGGGATAATGGATCCCATACCTTTACTTTAATTAGCAACTCACAGGGGTGTTATCTAGTCCATCACTCATATCTGTGAATTTCTTTGCAGAAATGCTAGTTATATATCTTAGCAACTTTTAAACAGCAATATTGTCACCACAATTTGTGTTGCGTTTTATTTTTTGGTAAAAATACATACTTGTTACACTGTAAAACATATCAAAGAAAATATTGTGTTGAGTACAGTAAATAATTGAAATGCCATGGTAGACATAAAGAACATTTAACCCAGTAGAATAGTTTCGATGATAATAAGCAGCATTGTAGAAGTTATACAGTACTTCCCCAACTTTAACCCCCACATGCACTCCAGGTCTGGTTCCTGAGCATCACCTTCTCCCCTAAGCTCTGTACATATATTCTACAACCCAACTCAGAGGCATTTAGGGTTCCATATTGTAGCAATTCCTATTTTAAATGGAACTTGAAATTCACAGTTAGTCTAGATAATGTATTGTGATGTATAGTGAGGAAAAATAGTTGTTGGGAATTTTTTTTAAAGAGGGTTCAGAACACAGGGGTAACATGATGGGGGATAAGATATGCAGTGTGTTCTATGAATACAACACTGTTCTATATCTTAATAGAGTGAGAAATGCAAAATAAAAAATTATACAGATTTTTGTGTTTAACCAGATTTTGAAATATTTACAGAATAAGGAAATAGTGGAATACTGGATAGTGGACTGGTGCAAGACTGCAGTTAATTTGTAAGTATCCTGGCAGCAGAAGTCTGGACTGTAAGTCAATGCATATATTCATTTTATGTTCCTGTTACTAGAACATTGCATTGCAGTAATGAAAATGGGATGTCACAAAGCATGCACTAGAGCTCAAATAGAAAAACTATGATTTTACAATTAATGACACCTCATGTTGAAGTGATAAATTACTATCAATAAACATGACAAGGAATATCACAAAGTGAGAGCTTGTTAGCAGGAAACGGCCGAGCTACAATTATTGCTTAGCAAAAAGGCCATATTATTTGCATGTCTGCCTTTTCAGAGAATTAGTGAGCCATCTTGCTTGGACTGATGAAGATGTCCACATTATATTAATAAAGGATAATAATAATTGAACACCTTCTTCTGGAGATTGCAGAAAGCAGTGAATATGTGATTCGAGGGGGCAAAAGTTATGTTGCTTGCAAAGGGGCATTTCATTCCAGATTTCAGTTGATTTAGTTGCTCATATATAATAAAATGGCACAGAACACTTGCATCCATATGCTGGACTTAAAATTAATAAGGCTGATTTCACTATCCTGCATAAGGTCCATTCTTCAGATGAAGATGAAGTGGATATGGCAGTGTTCCATGTGGAAGCTGTTTGTAAGTTTATTAAAGCAGTCATTAATGACACTGATGACCGAGAGAGAGAAAAAGCTAACAACCTGACTGAGAAGAGGTGGCCTTAAAAACAAAAGGCATTTCCTTTGCATTATGTTATAAAGGATTTCATTGAGTTCAAATGAAAGAACCCAGATTAAGTTCCTGTCATAAATAACAGATTCAGTCAGATTCTAGTCAGTAATAAAGCTAATACTTGTGATGGTCCCCCTATGGTGGACATTGTAAGGTAAGGATTTTTGTAGGCATGGAAGACCTTCACCAGTACACCGTCATCCCAGGTATTATGGGAAAGAAAAGGACATAAAATAGATTCCAGTCCTATAGAGGTTAGGGATCCTCTAGACCAGTACTGTCCAAGTTCTGTGGTACCGAGGGCCAGAATTTTACTGGCCTATATGGAGGAGGGCCGATAATGGAAGTCAGTGTTGACCACTCCCCCTTTTAAACCACACCCACTGCAAACCACACCCATATCACTACAAGAACTTTTAAGATCGTATCCACATTAACGGTGGTAGCACACCAAAAAACCAAATGGTTGGTGCTCACTGCAGGGAAATCTCTCATCACTCATATGTGAAAAATTGAAGTCATGTTAAAAACATACCCTTAAATCCATATGCCTCATCCTCCCCTGTGGATAATACAACAACCCCCCAACACATGATTAAACACCTTAGGGGCCCTTAACAACAATTTCCAAATGCTAACAAACCCCTAACAGGCTTACATCTCACAGGTAGGGTAAGGCAAGCAGCACTGGGCAAGCAGAGAATGGCACACACAGGGAGGCAGGGCCGGGGCCAAGGTATTTTTGCACCCTAGGCAAAGGCTTCAATCAGTGCCCCCCACCCAGTCCTGCATTACCATTTCCCAACCAGTTATATAGCCCCCTGTACCTGTGCCAGCACCTATCATATATCTTGAAAAACGTTGAAAAACTATTAAAGGGCAAGCAAATCAGGATTTAAAAAAGAAAGAAAGGAAATTCCCCTTAAAAGTGTGCCCCCCTCATGATTGCGCCCTAAATGGGCGCCTACTCTGCCTGCCCCTAGTTCCAGCCCTGCAGGGAGGGTAACTCAGAACAGAGCAGGAGACAGGGAAAGCTCTCAGTCTAAAATGTACTACATACAGTGACACAGTGCTGGTGGCCATTAGCATTTTAAATTAAGTGTGAACAGATGAACAATGTGGGCAGTTTCAGTCTGGGTCTCAGGTGTGAACAGTACAGGGTTTTAGGATATAAATAATAGAGGTGTCACATGTGTAAACAATACAGGGGGATCACATGTGTGATAGAGGGGATTAGAGTCTGAATTTGAGGTTTAAACAACACAGCATCTGGGGGGCCAAAGAAGGGGGGGAGCGGCCCACGGGCCACCAATTGGACAGCCCTGCTCTAGACCCACAAGAGGGAAGGAAGAGGTTATCTGAGGGTCAAAAGTCCTCAGGAAATTTTTAAGGCTGGCTTACAACTATTTCTGGGAAATGTTACAGATGTAGCAAGGATGTCCATAACCTTACTACAGATCACAGGCTACCATCTCTTCAGTCTCTTATGCATCTCTTCAGTCTCGTTAGATTATGAGAACATTAGGCCTAATGATGTCCAGTATAGATGCAGTTCACTGGACCCAGTTGCACTTACAAATACTACAAATGGAGAGATGGAACAGAGACCTGAAAATCTTACATTCAAAAATGCATCACCTCAAAAGCAGCCATAGAGTCCTTGTAATGGTGGCTCCAGATGAACAGGCTGAGATTAGGAAGATCTATAAAGGATCACAGTTGGCTTCTAATCCAAAGAGGCTCCTTCTCTGTACCATGCCCCTTATATAAGTTATCAGCACTTCAGACCTCCTTTTTTCTAGAAGGCACAGGCTAAGGGCTTGCTGCCAACTCCTATGTAAAGTACGGTAAGTTATTCAAATCCAATTTCCCTGTGTGTCACATGCGGGGAGAAAGTATTCTGACAATAATTTTGCATGTTGAAACAATTAAAATTATTACTATTAATACTTCTCTGAGCAACCCCTTCTAAATCAGGCCCCAACTACTGATCTATCAGTTGGATAATGCCAAAATCTCAGTTAATAATTTTACAGTTAATGAGGTGTTCTCATATGTCCAACATAGACTCATATCCAGTCTGGAAATTCAGGCTTCATTTGGTCAAGGCATGGCCGGAAATAGCAGTAGGCAGAGTAGGCACGTTCCTAGGGTGCAAAGCTGGGGGGGGGGTGCCAGGCATGTACCTTATCTGCCTTCTACCCATAGTTCGGTATCCTCTTACCTCTGCGATTTGCACTTCTGTGTGCGCGTCTATGTGTCAATTTGCACATGCTCGCTCCCAGTTAGTGCCTAGGGAGTGCCTGTCCGGTCTGACCCGACTCTGGGTCATGGACTTATTTGTTGATTTTCCTTTCTATGCACTCAAAAGTTTTTGTAAAGATCAATGGCATAAATACTTTTCCCGTCCTGCTTCTGTACTGTCTAGCTTTCACATCCATATACTGATCTTTGTTTTTATGCTGTATCTACATCAGTACATTTGAAGACATTTTCTAGGTCTTTTATCCTGATTCTACCATGTGTCAAGCACCAGTGTATTTCTTGACTGTTGTATCCTTTGTTGATGATAATTGATCCAAGCAGGCAAAAACTTCAATGTCTTCACCATAAACTCTAAAGTTACATGTACTTTTTGTTATCATAACCTTTGTTTCTTCTTATTTAGCTTTATTATCATTACACTATGTTCTTTAACTTTCCTTATAGGGGTTTTTTTATTTTTGGTTATAAATATAGTGCCATCAATCAACATCAATATAATATTTCTTCCACTTATCTTAAGTCCTCAGTTGGCTTCCTCCCATATTATTTTATGTGCAGTGTATGAATAAAGTGTGGAACCAGTCTCTTTTACTATATTAATTTTGACTATAGCATTTTGTCCAGTGTTGACATAATTGAAGGCTTTGATGTTGTAGTATGTTTTCCATATTCTGTAAACAAGCATTTTTTTCCAATGTTTGTTTCCATTTCAATGTATTTGCAGATGATATGCTTATTAGTACAGTCATTTCTAGAAGTTTTCTGGAATGTACAAGCCAGTTTTGATACTTCTTCCATTTCCACTGTGTCTTCAGTCATCAACTTTGATTTCTTTAGCCAAATTGTTCTCTCGTGCATCTTTGATTACTTCTTTCAAATCAGTCTGTGCTGCTACATACCGAGCTAAATGGTTGGACATCCTAGTTGTTATCAGCTGAATTGACTAACCATGGTCGTTTGACTAACTATAGCAGAGGGGTCTCTAATCATTGCAGTTGGTGGCTTTGTATAGAAAGTATGTTCTGCAATTCCCTCTTTCACTCACATGTGTGAATTAAGCAGTGTGACAAAAAAGGTTTGTCCCAGTAGGAATTCGGTATAAGATGGCAAATACATAGCACCCAGGCTGAGGTATTGGCTCCTTTATATCTCCAGGGTTAGACGGGCTAAGACCCTGGAGCATATCTGGAAAGTACTCTGGCCAATTAGTCCACAGGTGGGACTGTTTAAGAGGAGCCTAGGTGTGCTGAAGGAGGTCAGTGTAAGCTTGGAGAAGCTGAGAGAAAAGACTGAATTTTGTGTCAAACTGTTTCAGCCACTGGAACTCCAGTGAAAGACTACCTTGTGATGGCAGTAGTGGAGTTTTGTGTTCAGTTCTTTCAAAAATTAAATTCGGGGAGACTTTGTTTTGCTGTTTTCTGCTTTAGCACAGAACTTGTAATTTGTTTGTTTACAGTGAAAAAATTCGATTTGAATTTGGAAAAAATGCAAATATCAAAGTTTACTTTAAAAATTCGACTTCGATTATTCCCCATCTAAAACCTGCTGAATTGTTGTTTTAGCCTATGGGGGACCTCCTAGAACCTATTTGGTGTCAATTGGTGGACTTAGAAAAATCAAAGTTTTTTTTTCCGAATGCGCTATTCCTTCGATTCGTACAATTTGAATTCAACTGAATATGGACCTATTCGATCGAAAATGGACCTATTCGACAAAAAAAAAAAAAAATCAACTTAATTTCAGTTGGTCTTTTTGAATTTGAATTTCGAAGTTTTTTCAATTTAAAATTCGACCCTTGATAAATATGCCCCTAACTGTACATTATATTTAATACGAACCATGAAAAGTTTTGGTGTTCCTGGTCCTTTAACTTGTTGTTTCTTCCAGACCCCTCTTTAGCTGTCTTTTCCGATCATTAATAGATGAGGGTTTGACGGTTCTTACTTGCTTACAGATTTATTAACCTTATTCTGAGAGTAAATCACATTTATAGGAATGTAAGCCACATAATACTGCTTTAATTAAATTTACAACTGTCTGTAAAACTTAGAGCTATTTTAATTATGTTTACAGCCTTTCTTATAACGTAATTATATGTGTCATGATCCAGTATGGGGCATAGAATAGGAAAAATACTTGTATGACATTTTTTTTCCCATCAGCTTACAGGAGTCCACCAATGCCAAGGACAAACTAACTATAAATAAATTCATTGCTTTTTTCATTAGATCTTTCCTTAATCACTTTCAATTGCACCTTCTCTCAACAGGACTTAGAAATGAATCAGAAATCAAAACTGTAGAGGGACGTTTCATAGCACTGCGACTGAAATTGGTCACAGACACAGAAACATTCCATTCTTGCATACCTCCCAACTGCTTTTTGCAGGACAGTCCCGGATTGATACTGAAAAAAAAAAGTTTCTTAATTGGCTTTTGGCAGAGAGCCCAGAATATGTGGCAGGTGCACTTGGATATTTTTGTAACAATTTAAGATAATCAAAGAAGCAATTGTGACAAGCAGATCTCTTGGGGAAACTGTTGCAGTTAAAAGGGCAATTCACCTTCATTAGCAAAACTGTAATAACATATAAAAAAACACAGAAATGTGTTCAAATTTTCACAATCTGGCAAATTTTGTAAAATGCACACGGTAATTAGGGGGTGTGGTCACAAAAATCGGCGCGGCCCAGAAAATGTTCGCCTCGCTCCACGTGGCAAAACTTTTAGTCCTTCTTTCTATTTCCAAAATGTTGTGAGGTATGGTCTTGTGATTTTTTTCAGATAATTCTCTATTAGTAATGGGCGAATCTGTGATTCGCGAAACACATTGAAGTTAATGGGCATCAAAATAATTTTACGCACGCTACTTTTTTGTCGCAGCAAATGTTTTCTGTGGCAAATTTTTGCAGCAGTTTCGCAAAAAAATCTTTAAAATTTTTAATAAAATTCCAAGGCATAGAATTGGTTAAACTAGGAGTGAGAGGAGGAGACTTGCAGAAAAAAATAGATCAAAGGGAGGTATACTGGATTTTCACATTAAAATCACGCCTTCCACAGGGACTAAATAGTGATTGGGAGGTTTCATGCTTACTTTAAACTAAAGTGAACTAAAAAAACACTAGAATATTTTCTATGTATAGAGATTCTGATTATTATATAAATTTTGACTAAATGTTCCCAAAGATATATATAGAGGATATAGAGAAAATATAGCCTGAAAGTGAACCACGAGTGTAATATGCTAATTTTAATGGGTGTATTATTTTAATTGTACTCACTATATAAGACAGAGAGCTAGGAACAGACTCCACCTCTGACCCAAAGAGAGGCACGAAACGCGTCAGGTGACTAGACACGCTGTGGTTTAGTTGAATGGTCTCAGGAGAATGCCTGTCTGTGTGTTTTTAAAGATGCTTGGAAATAAAGACTTCTTTTTATTTTAATATCCCGTGGTTATTGGCTCCAGTCTATATTTTGCTTACTCAGAAACTATGTAACCAAAGTGCAACAGTTTCAAATAAACATCATTATATCAACTTAAACTGGCTCCTGATTCTTCAAAACTGCATGATCTTTTGCTTATAAACTATAGCCTATAGAACAAACCATATACTTTCCAAAATGTTTTCTTTAGGTTGGAAGCACTTATATCACACATATTTACTCACAGGTACATTTCATTCAGCCCTCTGGGTGCCACCGTATCTAAGGAGCGCATCCATTTGGCTTCTCGTTGCAGTAGAAGCTTAGATCTATCTCCACCTCTAATTTGAGGGGGGGTGTGGTCAATCAGAATGGCCCGAAGGGAAGGCAGTGGGTGTTTACACCCTAAAAAGTGTCTGGCCAGGGGAGTATCCGATTTGCCTGTGGCTAAAGCCGCACATATCACAGAGCGATGATTGCTCATTCGCATCCGAAATGTCGTTATACACTTTCCAACATAGTAGAGGCCACACGGGCATACTATACAATATACGACAAACTCCGAGGTACAAGTCAGCCTGTGACGAATTTGGTATCGTTTCCCACTGTATGGGTGAGAAAAAGTTTCACCAGTTAGTATACATGCACAAGTCTTACACCCAACACAGCGGTAACATCCATTTTTGTTCCTCCCCAACCAAGTGCCTACATTAGTATTCCTTAAATCTGTCTTCATTAGGAGGTCCCTTGGTGATCGACCTCTCCGATAGGCACATACAGGTGGTGGCATATGTGAAAAGGGCAAATTGGTATCCATCTGTAGTATCGACCAATGTTTTTTGACTACAGCATTGATACTTTGGCTGGCTGGTGTGTAATCCGAAACGAACACCATTTTATCTTCAATCTTTACCTTTTCACTCTTTTTTTCTCCTTTTCCATATGTCTTATCTTTCCCAACTTTCTCATGTGTGGTGGACATTCTTTGCGCTTGGTCCAATTCAGCATTAAGGAAAGCGCGTTTATAGTCCCTCTCTAGAAATCGGTCCCGCATTTCTTTAGCCTGCTGTATAGCCGTGACCAAATTGGAGTTAATCTTAAACACTCTCAAAAACTGTGTATAAGGCACTGATTTCAGAGTGGAGGAATAGTGGTAACTATAAGCATGCAAGATCGTATTACGATCTGTATTTTTACGAAACAAAGTAGTGCCCACTCCCCCTACAGTACGAAATATCCTAACGTCTAGAAAGTCCACCTTGTCTTTATCAAAAGTCAGTGTAAATTTGACCGGGTGGGTAATGCATGCAACTCAGCAGTGAATGCCTGTACTCCAACGTGGTCCCCTCGCCAAATCATGAAAATATCATTGATATATCTGCAATATAATATGAGTTGTTCAGTGTACTTAGAATAGATATATGTTTGTTCAAAACGATCCATGTACAGATTGGCATACGAGGGGGCCACGTTGGATCCCATTGCCATACCGGTCTTTTGTAAGAAGTATGTTTGTTCAAATCGGAAATAATTACATGTCAGAAGCATCTCCAGTAATGTACATAGAAATTCAACAGGTGGATAACCCTTGTGATTCTTACACAATGCCTCCCTGCATGCTGCTATCCCCTCCTCCATAAGGATAATCGTATACAGGCTACTTACGTCAAGTGTAGCAAATATGACATCATCCGGCAGGGGTCCTATTTGTAAAATGTCCAATAATGGGACGTATCAGCAATATAAGATGGCATCTTAGCACACAAGGGCTGTAAAAGCTATCCAAAAATATAGCCACGTTAGAAAAAAGAGAGCCTCTTGCTGAAATTATTGGCCTCCCTGGCGGTGCTGTTGGATGTTTGTGTACCTTTGGGAGTGTATAGATAATTGGCCATTTTGGATGTTCCGTAGTAAGGTACTGGAGACATTTCTCACTAATCCACCCTGACCTATGTGCCACTGTAGGGTATCAAGTTGTGCTTTAAAACATTCAGTTGGGTCATTGGAAAGTTTCTCATACACCTGTACATCTGAAAGTTGTCGTAAAAGTTCTTGTCTGTAGTATGTCCTATCAAGTAACACAATTGAACCACCTTTATCCGCTGGGCTTATGATTAACTCTTTGTCCCCCTGTAATGTTTTAACTGCTTCTCTCTCTACTAGTGTCAAATTAGAGTAATAATTACTCGGCTGGCGAAGTACCTCAGAACATTCATTCTGCACAATGCCACAATACGTTTTAATAGACGTTGCAGTATTAGGTGGGTCAAATGAGCTAGCAGGACGGATTGTCTCCTTCTCTGTTGTCTCACTATCTTTAAAGTGGTCCTTTAGTTTTAATTTGCGCTGGAATCTGAAAAGATCCCCTTCCAAATTAAATGCATAATTTTTATTTACTGGCACAAATGATAGACCACGTGAGAGTAGAGACATCTCGCCCTGAGTAAGAACATGCCCACTAAAATTAAAAATTACAGTGTCGGTTTCCTTGGTGGTCTGCCCCTTCGGGCCCCCACCGCCCCGCCTGATGTGTTTCCTTTTCCTCTTCGATCCCCTAAAAAATGGTCCTGTGTATGATTTCTTGATTGGGTAGGCTCCTGTATAGCACATTGTGGGGCCGTCTGTGGGGTGTCACAGTCAGAGGATGGGAAATCCTCTGAACTATCAACTGTGGATAATTGTCTAGGTCGCCTAAATCTACGTCTTGCCCTTCCGTCAGTGTTAGATCTGCCAATTAGCCAGCCTACGATCCTTATAATCTTGATCAACCTTAATCACCTTAGCTTGTTTGAAAGTAATCAATTCCTGTCTATACTGTTGTACACAGTTATCCAATTTCTGTAACCAATCAACTGATTGGTCAGTTCTCAAGATTGACAGTGATTGGTTCTCGAGTTCACTAATCTCGGCCCTTATCTTTTTCAATTCCTTACCAGATTCCTCAATCACAAGCAGCATAAGATCAAGGGAACATTTATTGAGTATGCCACACCAGCGGCTGCAAAATTCCGCATTGGAGCGCCCCAGGGTTTGGGGTGTTCCACACTCTGAAACCCCTAGGGATCTTACTGAGAGTGTTTAATATAAATAATATATATATATATATATATATATATATATATATATATATATATATATATATATATATATATATATATATAAAGTCTGCATAATCTGAAATCTGCAAATAATTCATAGAGCAAAATAATAGAAAGCTGACATTTTTCCCTTCGAATCCTGAAACTGTACTACCAAACAAACATTCTTTTTTTTCTGCTTAATGTACAAGAACAGGAACAATTTGCCACTGCCCTTGACATCTGCATTGATAATGAAATCACATTATATGCGTTTTTCTAGCATTCCTTTGAACAAACATCAAGTGGTACACAGAACAGACAGACTGAGCTCAGCCACATGCAAAGACAGTTGCCATGACACCTAAGAAGTGATTGGTCCCAGTATACAATGACATCAACAGCTGACTTCTCACGGCCCCAAACACTAATAAGTCAATTACCTTGAACATAGCAGCACCTTGTTAAGACCAGCTGCTATAATTGGTGACATTAACAGAAACACTGCATTGTTAGTATGCCTGGCAGGCTTGATATTTTTGTTTTTGCTTTCATGGGTCTCCTCCGCTTTCTCTCTCTCTCTCTCTCTCTCTCTCTCTCTCTCTTAATCAAGCCTGTATTGCAAATGTAATCAAGTCAAAATACTTATACAAGTTGCTCTTAAGCCTGTGGTTGCTTTTGTTTTGAGGATCACAAATACAAATCAGAAATATTTGGTCAACTGCATTCAGATAACACTTAACCTGGTGCATGCAAAAAACACTTTGGTGCTTTAATAGGTTAAAAACATTTACAGAAAGCAAGCACAGAATTTAGATTGGTAATAGTTCTTTCAAGAGCCTGTAACATAGCAATACAGTGATACAAACATAAAGTGCCTACTCTAAACAGATTGCTATTTTCAGCTTTATATTTTCCGGTTGATATAATTTATGTTTAAGTCATTATTACATTCCCAAATTTTTTTTTCTCCAACATTAATTCTAAGAAAAGCTGATTCATAGAAGCACAGGGCTATGGTTCACATACAGTATGTCCTGGTTTCCTGGAAATTATGCTGTATCCTGGGTCCCTCCAATTTGCTCTAGTTCCATTTTTTGTATGAGACAAATCTAGCAACAGCTTAGGGTGAATAAGTGCCCAGTTATAATTCTGTACTCTGTATACACATATATTATAGAACATGATGCCATTCAGTACAGAGTAGTTTTGTCACAGCTGGTACTCCCTTGAATAAAGTTAAATGCTGTCATGCTTATGGCAAGAACCACACATGTTGCACTTGCTCTGCCATTTTAAATACTGTTCCAAATTAACTTTGGCATCTGTTATATTGGATATATCCTCCTACATCAGTTGGATTATAGCCATCTCACAATCCTAACATGTTGCATCAGGGCTAAGTGGGGGTGACTGCTCAGCAAACTACAAATGAGGGTATACTGGTAAGATAAGGATTTTTGGCTTAATAAGGCTGGCTAAGCCTTTAAAGGAACTCTCTGATATGATACTTCTCACATCAAAGAGTGCAAAGTACAATTTTGGGCGTAGTTTTTACTAGGGTTACCACCTTTCAACCGGCGGAGACTGGGCAGGGGTTAAAGGGGGCAGGGCTGTGACGTGGCAGGGTAGGGTAGGGTTGTTATGTAGAGGGGCCAATCACAGATTGATGTGTCAATCATGGGGAATCCTGCCTTGTTTTCCAAATTATCTTCAAAATACCTGGCTGTCCGGACAGGTGGCAACCCTCCTTTTTACCTATAATACAGTATTTATTTTCTCTGTAATTGCAATTGCGTACCTCCCAACATTTTAAAAATGGAATAAGGGGCAAAAAGTTGTGAACTGAAACAGTATGACCATGCCCATTTTATGGCTTCATCCCCTAAATACCATACATGTCCATTTTACAAAATCTGGCAGGTAATGGAGACTTTGAACATATTTCTGGGAGTTTTAAGCTAGAGAAGTTTTGTGCTGTTTCACCAGGCAAATATAAATATATACAGTATATAATAAGGGATTATGTTTACAAGTTGTAACTGTTAAATATATGTTATTTACACTTTTTTAACCATTTGATGCTCATGCCACATTTGCTCATGGCTAGGAAAATAAAAGATCTGTTTTGTTTTTCCGCTTCCTTGGACATTTTTAATAATACATGAACGCTTCCAGTAATTTCATCAACAATCTCTAACATAGACATATACTGTATAAATAACCTGCATGTCCCTGCCATATTTAAATTGATGTAAGCATAAGTATGTTAATGAAGTTTCGATAGGAAGTAAGTATTTTGTTTAGAAATGTTTGCTCTGACAAAGTTTTGCTGGTGAAAGTACACCAGCGTTTATTTGCCGAGCCCAAACTTTGCATTTTGATAAATACACTGTGAAATAACTTCTGACAAAGTTGTGCAATGTATTGCAAAGTTTTCTGCAGCAAAAATTCGCCCTGTAGTAAATTTGCCTAAGTTTCCCCAAGAGACCTGCTTATCTTATTAGTTACAATTGTATCTAAGTGCTGGTGCTAATTATTCTGGGCTTTCTGCTGAAAGGAAAGTCCTGGAGCTATAAACACAGGGGCTGAATGACCATCAGCCAGATTACACTGGTTTATATTTAAAGATTGGCAGAATCAGATGTAGCTCTGATTGGTGAGAAGGAAAAGCCAGGCTGGGGCAGAGAAAGAAAGGGATGTGATGTCAGAGGAAGAAGTAGTTCACTTCCTTATCTTCTGAGCAGGTAAAAAAATCCCACACCCTTCCCTTTTTTTTGCATATTTTGTGAAATGTCAGGAGTTTCTCTTTATGTTCTTATATTATCTATATCTTATATATAATCTTATATTATCTATTAATAAGCAAATGTGGAAGTATTCCTGCATGTACTGTTATATTGTGGTTTAGGTACTGTTATACAGTATAAACATGAGAGAGTTTGTATGTTATTATTCATGTTGAATGAATGTCAAATGCTTGATCCAGGGAATGCTTCAGATCGCCATTGGGGTCAGGAAGGAATTGTTTCCCGCTTGAGGCATAATTAGCAGTAGCTTCAGGCTGGGTTTTTTGCCTTCCTCTGGATCAAAAAAGTGGATACACAGCATTGGTAGGACATTGCCAGAGTACTGCACAGGTAAATTTACAAGAGGGAGAAAGGAGGTTCTCTCCTGTGACTGCACAGTGGGTTGATTGATACAGACGCTACTACTGCTTGAGCTAGGTGACAGCCTGCTTGGATTTCCTATCATCGACACACTGCAGATTCTGGACCTACAGCAGGTGCTGAACTTCTCTCATGGTGGGAGCCCCTGCTTGTAGCAGAGTTTGGGGCCATCCTCTCTGTAGGTAGAGGCAGCCTAATACTCAGTGGTGGATATAATGACATTGTGCTGATCTCAAGTGAGGAGCGGCAGAGCATAGTAGTGATCCCTTATGGAATTCTGGCTTTGAATATTGTTTTGAGGTGAGGCTGGCAAGGTCCTATTTATTTGATAAAATGTTAATAAATGATGTGGCCATTTTCACCATTTCTGGCACCTAGTGTTTCATTACAGTATGTAACAATGGGGTTCAATGGGATGGCAAGTCCCATTGTCAAGCCTCTTATTTGATTAAGTTTTAGAAACATTGTATGTTTTTCTGGCATCAGTGCAGGAGATCATAAAAAATGCTGGACATTTCTGTAAGAAACCAGGACTGCAGACTGAGCTGTCAAAATCGAGAATGTCCCGCAGAAAACAGGACAGTTAGGAGTATGCAATTGCAAGAGGGGAGATGTCTAATGAGTTAGAGACAATTAGGGCTCCTGTATGTCTGATAATGCAACTGTGTTTGTGCAAATGTACCCGCAATCAATTGCACAAATAATTTCAATCATTAATGGTACTTGAAGGTACTTGCATCTAAGGGCATTCTTTTCACTTCCGTATAGTTGTGCTCTTCACTGCTTAGACCTTTCTGCCTCAAGTTCAAAATCAAGCAGGGGAACCCCGGAGCTACTACTTCCTCCGAACCAGGTGGTAGCTCCAGGATTTTCACATCACCCTATGTTGATTTTCACAATGCATTTGCACCAAAATAATAGGACACACATGTAACTCGCACACCAAATGCCAGAATTGACAGCAACCAGACTTCCATGCATTTGTATCCAATTACGATGAAATGCAAATGCAATTGAACTAATGTTAATGCATTCACTGCAATTGCAATAGATGCAATTTCCATGGTAGAACTGTGAGGAGGAATTATGCACCACATGTAAAAAAACATGCCAATAGTGCAAGAAAATTGCTCTCTGTGGTGCAGTAAGTAAATGAGCCCTAGTCTGGCATAGCTCAAAGTACTTATATGTATGACATTGATATGATAATACAGCCTATCTATGTGTCTAAAATATTTTGTGCAAAGCATATCTCTATGAGAAAACAGCAATTTTCAACCATTTATCACAAATTCACCATTGTAGTAGGCACTACGCACATCTTTTTCTCAGCTAGTGTTACTCCAGGGACCACACTCCCATCTTTTAATAAAACAATCATTAAATTATTGCCTAAAAGCCACAATTGTCTTCCTGCTCAGCTTGCTGATACAGGTATGGGATCCGTTATCTGTAAACCCTTTATCCAGGAAGCTCAGAATTACGGAAAAGCCCTTTCCCATAGACTCCATTTTATCCAAATAATCCAAATTTTTTTTAAGTTTTTTTTTGTCTGTAGTAATAAAACAATACACTGTACTTGATCCAAACTAAGATATAATTAATTCTTATTAGAAGCAAAACCAGCCTATTGGGTTTATTTTCTAGTAGACATAAGGTATAACGATCCAAATGATGGAAAGATCCATTATCCGGAAAACCGCCAGGTCCCAAGCACTCTGGATAATAGGTCCCATTCTTTCATTTTCTTAAGGATTGCGAATAGGGTGATGTTAGCATGTGAGTCTGAGGGTAAGACATATTAAAAAGAGATGCGATTTAGTGTGTGTTTTGACACTATTCATTAAAGGGATAACACAGAGTAATTTTATTAAAGGTGCAAAAAGATTTGTCTGCAAACAAACAACTGATATGGTTGATATGGGTTACTATACCTGGACAACATTTGCACCTTTTATGAAAATGCATTACTGTCAACAAATTATGCAGAAATCTGCTTGATTGTATATGGCTCCATATGATAAATGACAATTTTAAATATTAAAATATTAAATATCTATTCAGTAGAGTCAAATAACGTACCCCGTGGGGGTCTGTTTGCCTTGATGGAAAATGGAATAAATCACAAAAACCTTTTTTCAGTTTTTATTTGTATTGTGAAAGCAACAATCTATGGGGCAAACTCACTGAAGGGCGAATTTTCGTCTGCGAAGGCTTCGCCACAGCTCGCTCAGCTTTGCCAGATGCAAATTCACTAACACTACTCGAATTCACAAAAATGCGGAGTTGTGTCTCAGAAGCCGAACACAGGCGAAGTTTTGTTAGCGTTAATTTGTCAGCACGAGCATTCGTCAGCACTTTCACTAACGCTAGTTTCTGCCTAGCGAAACTTTGTTAGTACACCTGTGCTTTGGTCAATTTGAATAGTACAGGTACATATAGGTTGTATATATGTCTTTATTAGAGATGTTGGTGCAAATGCTTGAAGTGGCCACTTATTATTGAAAATGTCCAAGGAAGCAAAATAAAGACAAAAGAGATCCTCTAGTGCTAGACATGAGCCCATCCTAAAACAAATGTGGCATGCCCCTCAAATGGTAAAAAAAAAGTTAAAATAAAAATTTTACAAATTTTAAAGACAATCCCACTTTAAAATATGAAAAAATTCCAGCTTTTTTAAAATAATTTTTATGACTTTTTGGCATATAGGATATGATGTCACTGACATAAGACTGAGGAGGATGTAGTTCATCTTATCAGTTTGCCAGGTCTGACGAAGGACACTCTGGCGAAAGAGGTAACATTCTGTAAAATTCACACTTTAGTGACTATGTGGAGTAATGACAAAAATGCACCTGGAGAAAGTGTCGGAAACTGTGCTAGTGACGGTCTCTTTTGCTAGCAAATTGTCCGATACACCTTTTAGTAGATGTACCTGCAGATGTAATTTCTGGAAAATTTTCACTAGCGATGGCCAATTTGCCCTTTAGTAAATCTGCCCCTATGGGTGAAATGTAATGAACAAGTTTATGGTAAACAAATGCAAAAATAATGTAAAATTAGCTAAGACTGGCATAGGCCAGAAAACAACCCGTCCCTTTCTTTCATGATTATTTTACTCTTTTCATCTGTTTTGTTATAGGCTGCTGTTGTGTTTAAAGGGATCCTGTCATCGGAAAACATGTTTTTTTCAAAACACATCAGTTAATAGTGCTACTCCAGCAGAATTCTGCACTGAAATCCATTTCTTAAAAGAGCAAACAGATTTTTTTATATTCAATTTCGAAATCTGACATGGGGCTAGACATTTTGTCAGTTTACCAGCTGCCCCTGGTCATGTGACTTGTGCCTGCACTTTAGGAGAGAAATCCTTTCTGGCAGGCTGCTGTTTTTCCTTCTCAATGTAACTGAATGTGTCTCAGTGAGACATTGGTTTTTACTATTGAGTGTTGTTCTTAGATCTACCAGGCAGCTGTTATCTTGTGTTAGGGAGCTGTTATCTCGTTACCTTCCCATTGCTCTTTTGTTTGGCTGCTGGGGGGGGGGGGAAGGGAGGGCGTGATATCACTCCAACTTGCAGTACAGCAGTAAAGAGTGATTGAAGTTTATCAGAGCACAAGTCACATGACTTGGGGCAGCTGGGAAATTGACAATATGTCTAGCCCCATGTCAGATTTCAAAACTGAATATAAAAAAATCTGTTTGCTATTTTGAGAAATGGATTTCAGTGCAGAATTCTGCTGGAGCAGCACTATTAACTGATTCATTTTGAAAAAACATTTTTTTCCCATGACAGTATCCCTTTAAGGCTGTTGCCAGTATCTTTATTATGTGTTTAATCATTTTTGAGAAAATTTCATGTGAGAGTTATTAGATGCTTACTATATTGAAATAATTGGTGACCACTAGTGACAAAAATCCCCTATGGCCAAATAATAAAGCCATGCATTTACATGGAAAGAAGAAACCAGGCAGAGAAAAAAAATAAGTCTCACGAAAAGGCAAGAAACAATCTTCTACTAAACTAAAGGTCACCTGTAGCCTGAAATATTGATCTAAATAAGCAAGGTGTATATGTGATTACAGAAGGAATAGCCACTGCATCCCTTGTTTATGCTTGCTATTATTACAATTTGTAGTATTTGAAATAAGTATGTAGGTGTTGTTAGTTGCAGAGCCATTTTATGGTTTACATATCTGTTTTGATCATAACTGATAAGCTTGTGTTAATTAGTATGCACACACAACTGAACCTTTCATGCATAAAATAAACCTAAAATTAAATCACAGTTATGAACAATCTACAAAGATCTTACAAAGAAAAAAATGACTAATACAGCTCATTCTTAGAATGAAAGTAATTGTTTAGATTTG
This sequence comes from Xenopus petersii, assembly GCA_038501925.1. Lineage (NCBI taxonomy): Eukaryota > Metazoa > Chordata > Amphibia > Anura > Pipidae > Xenopus > Xenopus petersii. Next base: position 91,354,429 of record CM076676.1, read on the forward strand.
GTGATTAGTTGAGCGATTCTTTAAATTGATTGTTGAGCAAGTAAATAATCAAAGAGTAGAGAATTGCTCAACAATCTCTTTCATTATAATCATTATTTATTCCATGAAGAATTTTCTCACTTTGTCACATAGTGAGATGACTCTTCATAGGTTAGATAAATCACTTACAGTGACAGCTGTTAGTCCTGCTGAACCTATCTCTGAATTAGAAGAACAAAGACATTAGACATATTAGCAAAACAGGATGGTTCACTACAAAAAAGGTAGCAAAAATCAGAAGAGATGCTCTGAAAAGAACACGCTTATAAATAACAAATATGTAAGGGAAATAAGGGAAAATTATTTTGGGGCTTATAATAAATAACAAATATGTAAGGCTACCTTAGCAAGAGTAGGGATATAATCTGTACTACTGTAATTGCATTTGAAAAAGAGAAGAAACTAAATAAGGAACAAGAAAATACGTATTTTTATTTATTAATAAATAAATACCAAGAGGCATATAAGATACCCCAGTACAACTGCTTTTAAATCATCCTCCTATCCACCAAATAATAATCTGTTTTGATAATCCATTATGGAGTTCTGCAGCTTTGCCTGTGTCTACTGTGTCTATCACTTCAGCCCTTGTGAAAGGATATCAGTAAATGTTTCTCTGAATTTGTCACCATTTAATAACAACAGTTATGATCGAGCTAATCTGAAATTGAAGACAATACTTGAAAACTAGTTAATGATATTTTTTCAATTGCACACATTTTCATTACATGCTCCTAAATACACGTTTCAAAAATCATAGGCAAGAACGGGTTTCACAGGTGTCACGCAAAGCATGTTAAATATAGAAGGAAATGCCAATATAAGGTTTGGGGAATACATTAGCATATACCTGTAATACTAAATGTAATTTTATTAGATGATGTTTGTCATTCATATACATGATAAAATGGTGACAAAATTCAGAATGTTACTGAATATGTATGACCATGCCTTTTATATTATTTCTACATTACTGAAGATTGGACTCTCGGTGACAAGACTGAAAGGGTTATTGACAAGTAAGCTTGGTAGATAATTTTAGCTCCTGCATACAAAAGATCCCATCTCTTTTATTCTAGCAAAGCAGAAGATAAAATTGTTGAATCCAACTTGTATACTTTTTTTTTTGTCATGGTCTTTGATGCAGCATCCTGTAAAAATGAAATTAGAATCCTTGCTGAACATTGAGAAACTGTGAATAATTAGTAGGACTAAGCAGATATTTTTGAATAGTGAACAACTTTTGGTACAAGGACATCATAATGCAACGGCTCCAGAAAATCCTATTTATATAATAGCTGAAGAATGATAAGAATGAATAAACTAATCTAACTATGAACCAGAGCCCATACAATATACATACAGCATATTTGCTGTGTACTGGTGTGCTATAAATGTCTTGTGATGGGATTATATATTTGCTCTATAAATGGGAAGAATAAACCAGTCAAGTAAGTGAGCTCCTATATTTTTTACATTCCTTATGTATTTATGTCAGTGCTCCCTAGCTTATGAGGAGCCTATCCACCACTACAAGTACATAGTAAAGTCTCAAGTGGATCTTTTTCTATAATATTGGTTATCTGTGCATAAAATGCAGACCTAAGAGTTTGCTTGTGAATTCAACTTTATACCAAAATGTAAATGCCAGTTTTTTGTTTTTGCTAAATTGCTGCTTTCCTGATTTACTGGGTAAATGCATTAAAACAGCAAATCATTGCCAGAAAATATAGGCCTTGAAATGTTATAAATGTCTATGCTTACTTAGAGTTAAGTATTCATACTCAATCCATTGAGCATATTGATACTACCTGCAACTTCAAGTTAATAGAGTAATATTGTAAAACACGTATCTGCACAAACTAAAGGATAATGATTTACCGCATTTGTTTTGTGGCAGTGAATTTCCTAAGTTTTCCTCTAAAAAAGCAATCTTCGTAATTTTAACCCAAACTGGCTTTTTTAATAAAGAAAAAACTTTGGCAGCTTTTAAGTGCTAACAGAGTAGCATTGTAAAACATGTATCTGTACATACTTTACAAAAGGATTATGATTTACCACATTTGTTTTGTGGCAATTAGTTTCCTAATGTTTCTTCTAAAAAAGTTCAGCAATCTTCGTAACTTTACCCAAACTGGCTTTTTTAATAAAGAAAACCTTTGGTAGTTTTTAAATGCTGAATAAATTATGTATAAAGATAGTGAGATTTTTTTGGCATGGAACCCAGACCCAAGATTGCTCTTGCAGTCATTTTTGGGGTTGCAACCTCAATAAGTTGCAGGGGTGTTGGGGGTTCTTTCAGAGAAAACCATCTTGGTTGGGCAGGAAGGAAGCAGATGAGTCCCTGTCCTTTCCCTGTTTAGTGAGGAGAGAGACAATAGAAGAGGAAGATTTAAGGAGATTAAAATATAAATTCCTCTTTTCTTTGCAACCACCCATTCTAGAGTCTCAATAGAGAGTCACAAATTTAGTTACAAATGATGTTGGAAGTAACATTTGATGTACATGATAATGTAAGAATTGCATTTAATTTGCATGAATTGAAAGTGAAGTCCCCCTTCTGTAGCAGCTGTTCTGTGCATTCCTCAGAGCCTGCGGGAAATTATAAAGTTGCATGGACTTATATGTTGCAGCAAATACATTACATTACAAATATCCAGGGAACCTTAATAAAGAAAATAGAGTTGTTATAATGCCCCACACATGAGCCCACCGTATAGTTAAAGTTCCATATGTTAGAAAATGAATGGGAGATCCCGGTTACCCAGAAAAAATATTTACAGACTTTTGCAGGCTATCACTCTGAAAAGGAAAAGACGCCAGTGTTTTTTGGAACTTAGAAAATGTTTCATTAAAATTGAGGAACATCTATGCACTCCAAAAAACTTTGCATGGTCTGAGCTGGTGAAGGCAAGTCTGGCGAAAGAAGTAAAGTTCAGTAAAATCCACATCTTAGTGAATTTGCGGAGTAAAGTCCATTCGCAAGAGCGAAAGTTCGTCTGCCGATAGAGAAATGATTGCTAGCGTCTGTCTCTTTCGCTAGCGAAGTTTTGCCTGCGCCCATTAGTAAATCATCGAAGTGCCTGAAAGACGTAATGCTGGTGAAGTTTCGTCATTGTTAGACGCTTTGCCCTTAAATCTGCCCCTATGTGTTTTAGGGAGTGGTGAGTGTAGTCCTCCATCATCATGAAGCCAACTGTTAGCTCAGCTCAGTTCTGGGGTATTCCTCTGGAAGTTAAAGTTTAACTAAAAAATTGACCCCTCATTTTACTTGAACAATGCGTGCTGATTCAGTTAATGCCTTTAAGAATGGCTTGGATGATTTTTTGGACAGACATAATATCAAAGGCTATTGTGATACTAAGCTCTATAGTTAGTATGGGTATATAGAATTTAATTAAAAGTAGAGAGGGGTGTATGTATGGATGTGGGTTTTCATTTGGAGGGGTTGAACTTGATGGACTTTGTCTTTTTTCAACCCAATTTAACTATGTAACTATGTAACTATGTAACTATGTAACTATGTGTGGCCAAAATGTCATGTACTCAGTAACAGCTGATATAAAGGTGTCTTGAAATGTTCTGGACTAATTTGTCTAGCATAAATATTATAATATTAGCTAACAATTATATTTTTATAACAGAACAAGCATTTAGCAATGATGCACTTATATTGGTTATCATGAATTATTATATTATTCAAGCTGGACAACTATGTCAAAATCTGGTCTGGCCAGTCCTAAACTCACTTTCATCTGATTCATTAAAAATTCTACAGCTTTATTATACATTTTTCTCAAGGAATTAAGTTGTAGATGCTTTCAAGGTGAAAACTCCCAAACAGAGCTTTATTGGCCACCACTGGGATCAACTGACTTTGACATAGTTGGCTAGCTTAAATATATTTAAGAATCATGGAAAGACAGCTGCACATACACCATATTGTTTTGCAGGCGGGGAACTTGCCCCTTTTATTTTAACCACCCGTGCATCAACGTTTCAGGGGGTTTTCACCCTCCCTTCATCAGGATAATCACACAGTGTTGGCTGACAGTTTTAAAGCCTTAGTTGACACACCCAAAAACGCCCATGATTCCCCAAGTCCAATGGAAATCCAAAGTGAGGCTTGGAAATTAAGTCCCATGTCAATGTCCATTTTGTGGTGTTTGGAACACAATGTCCATTTTAAATCACATAACGATTGATTATATACATAATGAGTACCTGGTTATTTCAATTATTGGTCTTTCACAATATAATTTTGTATTGTATCACATTAACAATCATATTAATAGTGTAGTATAACTACTCACGGCCAGCAGGGTCGATTAGCATTATTTACCCTTCTTTATCCCCCTGGCCAAATTTATCGGTGAAAGAATAAAAGTGTCAGTATCACCACATAAAACAAGAAAATTTATAAAAAAAACAACTTAGACTGAAATGTTCATTTAAACCTTTTGGATGTATCGTTTCCAGTTTCCATATCCAAAAAGCCTCCCTTTTAAGAAAAGCTTGTTGTTGTCATTACCTGGGTTAACTGCCACTACTTCCAGAATTTGCCACCTAATTTGGGAAACTGTATGTCTTTTTTCAAAGAAACGTTTTGCTAGAATTGTCTCTTTTTCCACTTTCTCCTTTTTCTTTGTTTCTTGTGTCTCTTCAGTTTTTATTTCTGGTTTGTTGTTCCTTATTACACTTTTGTGTTCATTAAGTCTAATTTTAAATGCCCTAGAGGTTTGGCCAACGTAGTCAAAACCACAAGGGCATTTAAGGAGGTAAACCACTCTTTCAATGTTACAGGTTGCAAAACATCGAAGGTTAATCTTTTGTCCTTTGCTTGGATGGGTGCAAACTTTCCCTTTTATGAACCCATTGCAATGACTACCGTTTAAGCATGGGAATGTTCCTACCCTTTCTGTCAATTTTATTTTAGTGTCCACTCTTCTTATGCCAGCTTCAGTTAATTGTTCCCTATGCTCTTATTCTGCGCCTTCCTCATTCTGCGTTAGATTTGCTGCTTGACTGCCAGGATAAGCTGGGATCGCCTTCGCAGCCACAGCGGTTTATTCTCCGTGCAATCAGTGTGAGAATGTCAGTCAGGAAGACATAAATCCAGCCGGCCTTATCGTTGTGTTAGGGGAGAAGCTCATTCCAAAAGACACAGCTAGTAGGGAACGAGTTAGGGAAAGGGCATCAGTGAGGCTGAGGAGTGCAAGATGTCTGTCCTGTGTCTCGGCAGATATATATTATCTTGCTCTATGATGGTTATATGATGATGAACACTCAAGCGCCACTGGAATACAAAAGTGGCACATCAGGAGTGGCGCAAGGAAGAAGAAGACAGCAGGTGTCCCCGTCGCCCCACTAGCCCACCAGGTATTCTTACACAGAGGACCTCTTGTATTTGTCTATGTGAATTTGTGGTCACTGCCTCATTGCACCTCCACCTAATAGTTTAAATTGTAGTGCTGAGCACAACTTTACCTTTTTTTGAATAACTGATACTTAGGAACACTAAACATAAAACGTAAATAGTAACATTTAGTAGAGGTTTGAGGAACTTATTTAAATTAAATATACCTAAGATAAGAATTTTGGCCTATTTCCTATTCACACCAGGCTTCCTGTCAGCCTATTGAAAGACATTGTAGTGGCTGATAAAAGAAAACCACATGTAGCTTATGTTCAATTCAAACACAATGTCAAACATTGTCAAACAACATAGTATGTCAAGGCTTGAAACATTTATACACAAGCACATTTATGTACATTAAACACTTTTATTTTTGACTATGGTATTGTTATTTAATAACTCTAACTTTAAAGTGAGCCAATCAACTATCTATTGTATAGAATCAGCGAATGCTGATGATTCTACAAACTGGTAGACCCTTTTAAATTCAAAAGAGGAAAGCATTGAATCCAGTATTTATTTATTTAGTGTTGGGCTATATCTCATGCCAAGATTTGGATTAAATTGATTTGAGGAATCTGGTGATTTAATTTGTAAACCTTTATTGTAGTGAAATTTTTTTTTATTTTATCCCTCAAAAGCACAGATATACAGTATACAGACATTGCCTAGCACTCACCCAACTAACTAATCAATTAAAATATGCAATAAGGTCATCAATGAAATTATATTGGCCACAGTTTTAAGGTACAAATGTAAAAAAATAATAATAAACACATTACAATTAACAATGCCGTAAGAAAAACACACCATATGAAATAGCCTCCTCTGCTCCTGTGCTCTTTAAAAAAACTTAGAACCAATATCCTCTAGATCAGTGATCCCCAACCAGTGCCTTGTCAGCAATATGTTGCTCACCAACCCCTTGGATGTTGCTTCCAGTGGCCTCAAAGCAGATGCTTACTTTTAATTTCTTAGCTTAGAGGCAAGTTTTGGTTGCATAAAAAAAAACACTGCCAAAAAGAGCCTCCAGTGGGCCGACAGTCCACATAGAGACTACCAATAGTTATTCATAGCCCATAATTGGTACCCCCAGGAACGGTTTGTATGCTTGTGTTGCTTTTATACATTTGAATGTGGCAAATGGGTAAAAAAGGTTGAGGATCCCTGCTCTAGATACTAATCTTCTAGTTCAGAGGATACACACCCCTAATTTTAAACCTCTACTACTGACAATCCACCATCTTCAGGGCTCATTTGCACTTTATCTCACACACTTTCCAGCACTCCTTGTACTCCAATAGATCACACTTGACATACTGTGGCATATCAAAACTGATATTCCAACTGACAATGACCCACTAAAACTACCAATTGTTGCTACCCACTGACTTAAGACTAGCTAACTAATAATTAGTCTTCCCATAACCTACCAAGGCAATATATAAGTGACAACTATCAAAACAACAAAAGAAACCAATAAATCCTGATGCCCCCTAATCAGTAGGGTTCCACTATTGGAACACTGTGTTGTTCCAATGGCAGAGCATTAACCCTTCCCATAGCTTAAATATACTCAACTCCATGCTACACATTCTAAACACAACTCCTTACCAAAAACAGCCTGCCCATGATGCAGAGATGGGACATGAAGCCACTCCTCTAAGGACAGCTGCTATCTGGGGCTCACAGACACCTTGATTGTTTAGGTCAACTAAGCTATCATTTTAATGTGCAAATTATGTCTGGCATTCAAGCAGTGCGTGTGTGACAGGGTGTGTATTAAGCAGAATACAGAGAGTTCTGATTCCATCAACCCTCATGCCATGGGATTGAAAAATCACTGTTGCAAAATAAATAAATGAACCTTTACCCCAAATACCCCCTTTACCCCCACATACATAGTTCTTGCTGACATATAACTTCTCTTCTACCTTCTTACATAGACGTATGCCTGTAAGACTGCCATTAAGATCAATTTATAAGTAAAATGCAGCATATGATGTGACCTGATGATGGCTTTTATTCAAGCATACAGCAAAAATCAGTAGGCTCGCACACCCATTTGGAGATTATAGGGGTACACTTTAGAATAGTTACACAGCAATGGTAATCAAGTCAAAAATAATATCTTTTAGGTGTTGCAATTATTAAAAAAACAACATGATCCTTTTAATTTCTGGGTTATAATGTCAATATCAACATAAACATTGAAATCTATTAATGAGAATCTTGAATGTTTCCAACCATGTCCTGCTCTTTTTGCATAATACATAAGGCTGAAACATGGGCGCTTGCTGACAGTGGAAAGTATACACTTCCCTGTTGGAGTGGTGTCTGTAACTCAAGCTAATATACTTGGTAAGTTTTGACAAAGCCTTTTAGTAAGAAGCATGTGCGCATAATTGTTTGATGAATTGGCACTCTTTCCCCCTAATACATTTGCTCATGGTTTTCAACCTTAAAGGGGTGGTTCACCTTTAAGTTAACTTTTAGTATGTTAAAGAATGTTTTTCATTATTTTTTATATAGTTTTTTTATTTATTTGCCTTCTTCTTCTGACTCTTTCCAGCTTTTAAATGGGGGTCACTGACCCCATCTCAAAAACAAATGCTCTGTAAGACTACTGATGTTTTGTTATTGCTACTTTTTATTACTCATCTTTCTATTCAGGCCCTCTCCTATTCATATTCCAGTCTCTTATTCAAATCAATGCATAGTTGCTACGGTAATTTGGACTGTAGAAAACACAACAGAAAACACAAATAATAAAAAATAAAAACCAGATGCAAATTGTTTCAGAATATCACTCTCTATATCATACTAAAAGTTAGTTTACAGGTTAAATAAAACGCGTCGCCAGCCCCTGTACACACTTTGCACTTGTTAATGTGTAGGGTCTTAGGCAATCCAGGAGTGTAAAGGTTTTCCATTGTTGGAATGACTGTTACTCTGATCTCGTGTTTAAAGGGGAACTATTATGAGAACCAAAACATGCCTTCTAAATATAAATTAAACTAAACTAAAACCCATTCTGCCAACTTTTTTCTGCATTAAGGATGTTTGTTTCAGTAAAAGAGCATCGCATTTAACTGATTATATTTAGATGGTTTCTTATATCCATGAGAGAAACATTGTTTTTTACCTGATGACAGAGAAAAATCTGCTCTACCTGCAGGTAACAAACCTAAAAATACCTTTTCATTGGTGTCAGTGGGAATTGGTGCTAAAATATTTAATCTCACAATCACTGGAAAAGGCAGGAAGAGGGCAAATTCCGGTGATAAAGCAATTCATATGTTTTCGTGCTGTCGAATTAGCACTGACACAAATTCAATGTATTTTTTTCACAGAGTAGACAAATATCCTCATGCCATCACTGTAAAATTAATGCCAGTTCAGTGGGGGTAAATAAGCACAGTCATTTTTTGAACACCATTTTCCACCTTATATTTTTAAAACCTATATGCTGAAGAAAGCATTGTTCAAGAAATAACTCAGTGACATACAACTGTATGTTATTTCGAAAACGCTTTTGTAGACATGCAGCCGCATAGGCTTTGAGCTATGAAAATCTGGTTCCATTTGGCTTGCATATTCTATTCCTTCCATAGCAATGAAAACTTAATAAGCAAAGCAACGGCTAGTGAGAAAGATGCAATAAACTGGTGACCTGGCTGAAACCTACAGCTAAACGATGCCATTTGATAAATTGCCTGTACTGGGTAGGCAAAATTAGTCTGAGCCTTTTTTTAATTTTTTATTGTTGGTTTTGCAGAAATAAAAAATAAAATATACTTCTATAAAAGGAATTGTTCCCATTTTGTTACAGCCCAAACAATAAAAGTTTGGCAAGCAAATATATTTCAACTGCTGTTATCATGACAGTGTGAGTAATAAAGATTCTGTGTGAGGTGAAGTATTATGAGAATGTGACATTAGCACGAAGTATATTTTTCTATCATCTGGTATGTGAGATTTTATTTCTAATGAGTCTTCAGAAGCAGTTGTCATGGGAACAAGAAACAATCCAGTTTCCATGTATACAGATGTGAATTGCCATATATTTTTCCCCTGCTGATCTGTTCCTTCGGGAGTCAGGCCTTTCCTACAGGCTGTGTAAGGAAGTAAGTGGAAAAGTCAGATGTGAGATGCTGAATGTGGGTCACAGTGTATCAAAAGATGCCAATTGGTAACAAACTGTAATATCAGCGTTCTTTGATTGCTACTATTTTGTCTGAATATTGTTCTGTATTTAGCTTTGGTAGCAGTGGTCAAAGATGGAAAAATATGATGGCTTATTGTCCTTAAAATGTTTTTTACGGCCATAAAACTGCACTATGATTTGGGTTGAAGAACTGTTATTTTGCAGGTATTTTAGAGTAAAACAGCAAACAGTGGTGATCAAACAAATCTTATGTAATAAAAGGCACTAAGTTCACCCAGTAGAAGTAACCCATAGCAAGCAATAAGATGTTTTCTTTTTTTTAACAGGTGTCCAATGAATCCTATGTAGCTATGGGTTACTACTACTGGGCAAATTTAGTGCCCTTTTTTCCATAACCTCCAAAATCTGCACTACCTTTATTAGAGCACAAAAGGATTTTTCGGTTGGAGCTGCTAACATCTTACCAGATGTCTGCAGTTTTGTTACCATAAATACTCCCATAGTGCGACAGTTCTCGAACAATACACTCAGGGACCTATTTATTATGCTGTGTAAAAAATTGAGCCAATTAGCAATTAGATTTCAATATTAGAAAACAAAAGCAAATATCTGATTATACTTTATGATAAGACAATCACCCTCATGCAATCAGTCTATACTACTGATAGATTATTCTTCTAGAGCAGGGATCCCCAACCTTTTTTACCCATGAACCAAATTGCACACAAGGAAGTGTTATATACCCTAAACAATTACCATAACAGATTAGCTCCACCCTATAGTGAAGAAACATGTATAAAGAAAATGCAGAAATTATTGAAATCATAAGAAACATCCTCATTAGAAACACAGATATTAGTGCAGCATAACATTGAGAACAATGATGAAAGATGAAATACTTAGACATCTGGGTAATGAGGCACATTATAAAAAATTAAAAACAGACCAAACAAATGTCTTTCTAAGTGAAATAAGGGTATTTTTAATGCTGCTGCTATGGAAGGTATCATCACTGATTAAGTGTTTAATTTATAATGCCCTGAATTTCCCAAAGCACCATACATCTACTTCCTTCCTAATATTAACAAAGATTTATGTAATCCACTGGGCAGGCCCATTGTGTCTTTCATTAGGTCATTACTACAAACTTTGGGCATCTATGTCAATATGCAGCTGCAGGAGGTAATGTCATTCTTGAAATACAATTTGCTTGATACTTTTCATCCCCCATGATGAGCTTGTAGATTTTATAAGATCCCTCTTATCTCGTACAGATTTTCCAAGCTATAACAATTAATTTTATATGTTCATTACTGGAAATGGTATTAAAGGAATCCTGTCATGGGAAAACATATTTTTTTAGACATTTTGTCAATTATCCAGCTGCCCCTGGTCATGTGACTTGTGCCAGCACTTTAGGAGAGAAATGCTTTCTGGCAGGCTGCTGTTTTTCCTTCTCAATGTAATCTGAACGTGTCTCAGTGGGACATGGGTTTTTACTATTGAGTGTTGTTCTTAGATCTACCAGACAGCTGTTATCTTGTGTTAGGGAGCTGTTATCTGGTTACCTTCCCATTGTTTGGCTGCTGGGGGGAAAGGGAGGGTGTTGATATCACTCCAACTTGCAGTACAGCAGTAAAGAGTGATTGAAGTTTATCAGAGCACAAGTCAAAGCTGGGAAATTGACAATATGTCTAGCCCCATGTCAGATTTCAAAATTGAGAAATGGATTTCAGAGCAGAATTCTGCTGGAGCAGCACTACTAACTGATTCATTTTGAAAAAAAAAAATTTCCCCATGACAGTATCCCTTTAACTAAAAATTGCTTTACATTTGAAGGTGAATTTTCTCTGCAAGCACAAGGCTGTGCAATTGGTGCCAACATGGCACCTGCATATGCCAATGTGTTAATGGATTTTGAGACCTACATATATATACACATACACACCTACATATTGTCCAATACCGAGTATAGTAGATTTCTCCAGAATTATATGAGGTATGTGTATGATACTTTTTTTTAATTTGGAAAAGTTCAAAAAGCAAGTTACTTTATGAGGTAGAATCAACTTATATTGTACAAAGATTCTCAGAAAGAGGGTACAAAATGGATAACCTGATAAATATCAAAAGTGAGGTACAGAATATCCCCAGAAAAGACACATTGGTAAAAGGAAATAAGGTGGTTAAAGTGCAAAATAGAATACCATTTGTTACCACCTATAATACAAAAGCTAAAGTTGCCTGCAAAATAATTTTAATATATGACCCTAATACGGTAAACTTTTCAGTCAGCCTCCATTGCTGTCAAATTAAAGAGGGAGATGTATAGTTGATTATTTACTCCTAGAAAGTAAACACAAGAAGAGGAGTGGACTACAACAGGAAATTCGAATGGCACATTTCCCTGCAGGAATTGTGGCCACTGTAATGAAATTTTTTAAAAGGTGGGGACTTTGTGCAACACCCCTTAAAAGGGACTAAACATGTCATAAAATATTTCCATACATGTGATAGCAACAACATAGTGTACTGCATTAAATGCCCCTGTGGGCTGGCCTATATAGGCAGAGACAATAACAAGATGGATCAAAAAGTTATAAACAAAAAAACGAAAGGTGTAAAACACCGCAAAGAGAGAGAAACTAAAGAGGGACATACCAAGCAACAAGGGCAGCTGAAACTGAGGCTGTAAGACCACCAGTACCTCCTGGTGTGCTTCAAGCAATAAAGGAGAACAATAAGTATAGAGTTTTAACAAACCCCACATTTCTGTAAGACAGGCATTTGATTACCTGACTGGATCAGAAAACTGAAGTATCCACTTCCAGGATTGTATGCACTTTCAAGCGTAGCAAAATGGCAACTTAGCTTTTTATAAACACTGAAAAAAATCACGCAAGCGTAAAAACGTGTGCGCGCGACTAAATGTGTGTGCGAGAAAACGTGCGTGCGAAAACACGTCCACGCAAAAAAAGCACACGCAGAATCATACACCCTGGAGCACTAACCTGGAGCAGCCTGTAACAAGGAATTGGATTCCTGCTGAGGGGTCTTCATGCAAAAGTTTCACTAAATGAATAGCCCTCAGAAATTGCCAACCGTTCTGAAGAATTGGATTTGAACAATATCAGCCGCCAAGATGTCCCATGCTAACCAGAATGAAGACTAAGCGAAAAAGACAAGTACGTGAGGAGGGGCTGGGTCCTTTATCATTTTCTTTGGGGGATGCACAGAGCTAACCGGGGTATGGGGGCAGGGCAAATTCCCATAGTATTGCTGACATGAAGTGGCCAGGAAAATGGAAACCACATTAGCACAACATTTTTGTGAATAAGGTCATGGGGTATCTCAGTTAAAGTAGCAAATTCTGGAGAAGGTCCAAGTGAAAAATGAAAATGAGGTAAAAAGGAAATTTTTACAGAGAGAGAGTTTTTGGATATGGCAGTTATAAACTAAACAACCTAGAGGATAATATGAATATTAAATCTGTTTGTTTTTTTGAAAAATGGATTTCAGTGCAGAATTCTGCTGGAGCTGCACTATTAACTGATGTGTTTTAAAAAAAAAAGCATGTTTTTCCATGACAGTATCCCTTTAACACTTTAATCAATCTTACTTATCCTTTAAAGGAGAACTAAAGCCTAACTAAAGAAGTAGGCTAGAAATGTTGTACATTGTTTTGTGCTTCTGTACCAGCCTAAGGCAACCACAGTCATTTAGCAGGGAATATCTGTGCCCCCAAAGATGCACCAGTAGCTCCTCATCTTCTTTTCTACTGATTCACTGCACATGCTCTGTGCTGCTGTCACTTACTGAGCTTAGGGAACCACTCACAATATACAGTACACATAGAATAGAAATGTCACAATATAAGACTGATTAGTATTTAATACAGATAATTACTACATGGCAGCACAGAAACCAGTGCAACTAGTATCAGAATTTAATAATCAGCCCTGTGGCATCAGCTTATATTACAGGCCAACCTCATTTTTTTTGCTTGATAATTTGCAACAACCGCTAAGCTTAGCTTCTCAACAGCCGCTCAGAGCCCACTAAGCATGTGAGTGTCGCAGTCACTTTCTTAGATGGTGACCCCCTGTGACAGGATTGAAGTCCTGGTTCATTGCTGCTATTGAGAAGCTGAAACTTTAGGCTGGTGCAATAAAATAAAAATATAAAATAGGGCATTTTTAGCCACATTCATGTTTAGGGTTTAATTCTCCTTTATAAGGGTATCCAGATTAAAGGTCTTATTTATCGAATCAAATTTATCGAAGGGTCAACAGCAACTCACCATTCTCCACATTTAACAAAACTTTTTGTCATTAAAGTTGTAATGAATTGAAAGTTTTAGCAAAGCTGACAGTCTGTGAGAATGTGTTTGACTGCTCTGAGCAGCCATCCTAATCTATGGGGTGACAGCTCACAATCGCCAGGATCCCTGCTCCCTGATGTGTATCGCATGTGTAATAATAAGTGAATGCGCATAGCATGAGGAAATTTCACTTGGAAAATAAGGAGTGAATTAATAATGCAATATCCTTTCCCCACATCCTGCTTTAACATTCTTTCCTTTGGAGCTTGTTTTCACTCATTTGGTTTCATCACTATAAGACAGTAGATGATACATAAGTTAACATTAACATTTGACATCATGTGGTATACCAGAACACACCACTGTAAAACAAATCACAACATTTATTTTAACTAAAAAATGTTTTATGTTCTTCTTTATACATGGAAGAATGGGGGGATATTTTGAACCATCTGTGGCATCTATTCAATGTCATATTGGGTATGATAGTCATTTCTTTTCACCTGATTTGTCTTAACACAATCAAAATGGACACAGCAACCAACCCATGAAGGACATGTATATAAAACCAGGGTCATACAGGGCCTCATAAATCAGTAAAAGAAAACAGTTCCATGATCCATACAGAGAATTGCAGATTTGTCTTTATTATTTCACTTGGAATTTTCTCTCCTTTTAGCACTACCACGTGTTTACAAGAGTGGGTTTATTAATAATTAAAGGCTTATTGCGCACATAAATGTAGATTGCATCTAGAATGTTTTCTTTCAGAGCCACATCATATCACAATAAAGCCTGTCAGTTCACTTGTCAAATTCCAAACATTTCAACTGATTTTAATGTCAGCATTTTGGATTCTTAGAAAAAAAATCACTCTGAGGTTTGAATGACCCGGAGTGCTATGAAATATAAATGCCCTTCTTCTTGAAAGATATAGAATGAGAGATGGAAAGAGCTGGCTCCACATTTTGAGAACCACAGCTATCAAGTCGCTAGTCCTTTTTAAATGGTAACTTGGACAAGGCTTATGCCACATGGGGATAAAACTCAGCTGAACAATGTAGGTCGCTATAAAACTATATTGTGTAATACAGCTTTTGTAAAACCCTGCTTCCTATCATTTTCATTTAGTAGTTCTGTATGTGCCATTGGTTAACCCTAAATAGAAAATTTCCATTTTAATAAATAAATTATGCCCCCTGGGATTCTACGATTCTTGCTACACAAGCACAAACCATACGTATTAGGTCACATGAGCCAATGAATGGACAAAGTTCTGTCATTTGCTCTCACACTTCTTCCTGCTACAGTTAAAGCTGCAGTGTTTCTGGTCAGGTGATCTCTGAGGCAGCACACAAAACATCATATAATGTTGGCTCAAGGTAAAAGATGTAAAGGGGCTTAAAAGAACAGTTCCGTGTAAAAATAAAAAGTAAAAAAAAGCAAATTAAAAAAATGTTTCTAATATAGTTAGTTAGTCAAAAATGTAACCTGTAAAGGCAGGAGTGACAGTAACAGAACAGAACATAATACAACTTCCTGCTATGCAGCTCTCTAACTCTGAGTTAGTCAGTGACTTAAAGGGGGGCCACATGGGACATAACTATTCAGTGAGTTTGCAGTTGATCCTTAGCATGCAGGTCAGATCCAAAAGCAACAGTTTTGACCCATGTGCCCCCCCCCCCCATCAAGTCAGTGAGTTTACTGCCTGGTAACCTCTCCTATGCCCAACTACAGGTATAGGATCCCTTATCTGGAAACCCGATATCCAGAAAGCTCCGAATTACGTAATGGCTGTCTCCCATAGACTCCATTTTATCCAAATAATCCAAATGTTTAAAAATGATTACCTTTTTCTCTGTAATAATAACAGTAGCTTGTACTTGATCCCACCTAAGATATAATTAATCCTTATTGGAAGCAAACCAAGCTTATTGGGTTTATTTAATGTTTAAATGAATTTCTAGTAGACAGAAGGCATGAAGACCCAAATTACGGAAAGATCCATTATCCGGAAAACCCCAGGTCCCGAGCATTCTGGATAAAAGGTCCGATACCTGTGTGGGGCAAATTTTAAAATGCTTCTGGGCTCGGCTTAATTAGGGCTATGTAGCCCTATACTTACTACCTGTGCCTATGTCATACATTAAGTACAGGCTGCCTTGCACCTGACTGCATGATTTCTTATGATATTTAATGTTTTTGTTGTATCTTATTATGTTGCACCCACCTGTTTTATTCTGTATATTCTCTATTTTGTGCTGTAACAAAACTGTTTGGAAGTTAAATGATGGCATTACTGTCAAAATAGCCCATTAATAACATACAAATCAGACTAAAATGTTTTATCTTGTAACTGATTTTGTGACACAATAATGTGCAAGAGTAGTACAGCTACTCAATTCTGCTGTGTTCAGGTTCTCCCTGTTGGTCCACAGAAGAAAGTTCTGGAGCCCCCATTGGGTGTCAAGTGAAGACCAGTTCTGGCATGGCTCTCCTGCTCACTTGTGATCATCTGTGATCTTTTAAGCAGTCCCACAGACAAAACTATAGCAATCACTACAAAATTTTAGGTGAGGGTGCAATGAGGCTGGGACCACAAACTATTTATAGACATAGACAATAGGTTCTCTGCAAAGGTCCGCATTATCAATAAATAACTGTGTGAAAAAAATTCTAATGAAGCAGTAGAATTCTTAATGAATCAGATAAAAGTGAGTGTAGGACTGGCCATATAAGGGACTATTTTGATGTAATTGGCCATCTTGAATATGTTACAATATATGGACAAACAATCCCTGTTTTTATTAGGGGGAGGGCATATTTAGTAGCTTAATGCAAGTGAATACAGAGGAACTCTTGTCTTTGCCTGCACTAACATTGGCAGTGAAAGGGGTCAGGCTGCAGTTAATAGCATTAGAAAGGGGAAGCAGAAGGACGCTCTATGTACAGCACTCTTATTATATAAATCGTATCAATTACCTAATATTATTGACACATCAACAGAGGTAAACTCCTCCTCAGGAAGATTAACTTAACAAAAGACCTTTTAAATCTCTGCTAAAAAAAACAACACTAGTAAAGAAATAAATTACCTTAGTAAGAGTTCACATATATTAAATCCAGTATTCTATTATAGTATGTTCTTTTTCCTTTTGTCCTCATTCACTGTGTTTCTTGTGAGAACTGCCCAATTATCTAATCCCCCAGCGGTATTATCATTGCAACCTTGAGCTAGAATGAACGAAACAATGACAAATATAGCAAAATGGAAAAGAAATATAGGGAAAGTAGTAGAATAGAAGCTTCCTGACATAATCAGCATTTTGGGTGTTGTGTCCGGTCTCCTCCTACCATCTGCAACTATTGTTTCAGGAGACGTCAGCACTAAGCTAAATTACAAACTCATTGAGGCAGCTGGAGGGAAAGCACAAGGAGGGAGGAACATGGACAAAAACAACAGAAAAACAGTGGGACTCACGGGCAAGCAGCACATTAACCTCTTTCCTTCCAAAAAAATAATGCATCACAAGCAATTATACAACATTTGTGATGTATTGATGCCTTAGCGTATATTTATATACATATAACAAATATATTGCATCCATATCGTAATATCTATGTGATATCAAGATATATATTAATCACAGAGGAAGTGCTCATCCATTAAGCAAATTGAAACAAATGGAGTGTTTAATAATTTTTTGACTTTCCCACCCCAAAAATAAGCAGTGCACCCGCTGTCACATTTGCTGCTTTGGTCAATTTAATTTACCAAATGGAGACATGTAACACTTGTGTTCCTCCAATCATGCAAAATCAACCCACATACCCTGAAGTCTTGCGTAAGTGTAGAGTGAAAAGCAGATCAGACTTTTATTCAGGGCAGTTTAAAAACATTGTGCAGTTGTCACAAGGCTGAAAAATAACCACCGGACCAACAGACCTTACTGGTTCTTAATCATAGACTAATATTTAATCACAGAACAGGTATTAGATGCAACTTGATTTTGATCACATGTCATTACAAGCTTTGCACTCAACACTTACACAAACCTTTTCTATAGTGAAATTGGTAGTAATGGCACCTGCTGCATGTGGAAGCTGCAGCGAGGAGTGGAAATGTCAGTAATGAAACAGATGCCAAGCATTTTCTCTCTGTTCAAGATAACCAATCCCACTTGGTTAAACTGTTCACTAGAACCAATGTGGGTAATGTATCCAGGAATGATTTAAGAAAGTATTTTAAACATCTTGGCACTCTAATGCAAAGGAATTAAAGCTATGGTGAGACATAACTTGTTCTGAAAGGTATGTTTCATCTGAACGGGTTCCACGTGAGTTATACAAATGTAAAGTCTCAACCATGACTGTGGGAGATACAGACTTTGTCTTGATGGAACAGCATTCCAAAATGTTCCATGGAACTAATGGGGATACTGATTGATTTTGAAAATAAGAAACTAGGGGATATAGGATAAAGTCGAACTGAATTTTATCCTCAATTTGAATCTTGTCAATAAATTTTCCCATCATAAACCATAAAATAATGTTTTCTCATTGAATTGAATCTATCCCATTCTGTACTAATATAGTGGTACTGTAAGATCCAAGAGCACAAAGCTCTTCAATCACATCTTTACAACACAGTACCAAAGCTGAAGAACACAGAGTTTGCAATTGTAGCCTTGTGATAAAATAACATGCCTGTTATCAGTTCAAAATAACATGCCTGATATGTGTATTTCTCCAATATAAGGCCAGATACAATTCAGTGACAAAAAGTCATCTCATGGTTTATCACATGAAAACTCATGAACGAGATTCAATTAGAGAAAAAACATTTCTCTGAATTCAGTTACAGTTTTTCCCATAGACTTCAATAGAGCTTTCATGTGATAAACCGTGACATAAGTGGAATGCTATTTTAGGATAAACAGTAGAGCAAGGGTTACACGCACAAGGCAGGGCCTTTGCTATGTGGGAGTTATGATGGAAGGTCGGGTCTTGCAGCAAACTAATAAAACAAAATTTAAAACAAAGTTTATTAACAACACAAGGATCCACAGTGTTATACTTAAAAATCCACAGAGGCAAGGTATTAGCAGAGTGTAAAGTGCCAGGTCAATTAAGCAAATTCAGTACACTGACATCATGTGAAAGCAGCTAGGAAGTTTAAGGTACACCTCTAGGATGGAATGCCCCATTTTGGTCCAGATCCCATACAGTGGAACTGATCAGTGAGAATAATCTAAGCCTGATATCCTATCCAGCTGCAGCCCCTTCACTTTAGACAAATTCAGAGCCTTGGGGAGAGCTATTCCCTACTACGAATCCTTGTTGGAATTCCGGCTGTTTGCTCTATTTAACATCTCTATCTCACTCTCCTAGAGACTGCTATTAAATTATATAAACTGTCACTGGCTGGCCTCATTCACGGTGTCCCTACTCCCTGACTTTCACTACAGGAACAGGTCCCTCTAGGGCAGAATGATAATAATACAAATATGTTAATTGAGTAACTGGATACATGGGCATCTGCCCAGCAACTAGGGAGATAAGAGTAGGGATTTAAAGCCATAGGGACATACTAAACCTATGGGTCCCTACATACGTTTTTCTGAATTGAATTCATCTCAAATTGAATAAACCTTTTTCCCTGGACACTCCATGTCATAGACATGGGATAGCTCTACCCCAGTGCTCCCATCAGAAAGACCCTCCCCAAAGCTTTAAAAGCTCAACTCAATTCAATTTATTTTTGTCTTTCTGCTCCAGTTTACTTTTTTGCTCCCATTGGAAGTAAGTTTTTCTTTTTATCCTTGGGAAAGCATTTGGGCTTGCTGGAAAGTGTCCTAGGTACTGGGGTTTTTTTTGTCATTGAGATCTTTTTTCCCCTAAGGACATCTCTCCAAATAATCAAAATTTTTAAAAATCATTTTCTTTTTCTCTGTAATTAAGGCACGAAGATCCAAATTATGGAAAGATCGGTTATCTGGAAAGCCACAGTTCCCGAGCATTCTGGATAACAGGTCCCATACTGTACTGCAAAAAAATTTTCTATAGTTGTAGCTGTGAACATTCAACCCTGATGAATGGTGGCTCATTTTTTTTACATTTACTGTTTATCCAAAGGTGGTAAAAATGCAAATAATCTTCACTGCTTGTGGTGACCTTGGGTAGGTATAGAAGTTTCAAAACATAAGATGTAGCATTTTATAGTATTATTCTTTGTTCAGCTTTATGTTTTATGTGGAAGATTCTTAGCAAAATGGCATATTATGAAAGATGTTCCAGTACAATTCCAAGCATAGAACCTTCTCAAATCTGTTGCTGCTTCTTCATGATAAATTCAACATATAACAATAATGCTGGAACACATCTCATACCATGTCTTTCTCAAATTGCTAACATATTGATTGTCCCAGTGCATGGTATCTGAAATGACTTTACAATGACCCCATTAAGGTTAGCCTCAGTAAGTACATCTAAGAATTATATGCCTTACCTGCTAGTAGCTGGAAAAAGACAACTAGAGAAAATTTTGCCTTACTATTATTGTCTTTTTTTTGTTGTTGTTTTTTTGTTTTTTGATTTATAATTATAACTATAAAGTCATTGTTATGCATCAGGATCAACAAAGTGTAGTATTGTAAAATCCAGAACTCTATCATGTGGCATGAACATAAAAAAAAAGCAAATGGCTAAGTAGCAATTTCAGTTTATCCCAATCACCACACCAAGGAGAATCAGGACTTTGCAGTGTTGCTAATGTAGGGAGTGAAAATCTAAGACACCCTTACACATTACAGACAGGCACATTCCTAGTAATATGGACACCTCAGTGGGTCCTTATGGGGACCTTGTGCTCATCTAACTCCTGCAGTTCACACAGTGTACACCAGATGGCACTGTGCCAGAGTATAAAAGGTTTAGGAACCATGTGCTCTGGGTCCATTGCTTTAGCCCAACCAAGCAGGCTGGAAGGGAATGGGTGGTGCTGACCCTAGGTGCCTTGGCCCTAGTAATTAGACAGCTATACTCGTTTATAGATCGCTCTAGGAGTGATAGAGAGGTTATTTCGTTGAGCAGCTCAAGGCTCCGCCGAGGAGATTAGAGGGATTAAGATCCCAGGGTATTACTGACCCAGAGTAAGGAACCAAGTGTTGAGATAGGGATGTCAGGAGTTCCCCTAGTCTGCCACTGGAAGATATCCTGAAAACTGGGCAATACCCATCAGATGCTGTCAACTTACTCTCTGTTGTATATTCCCTAGCCTGTGGGGATTCAGCCTATACGTGCTGTGAGTATATGCTTCCTTTATGCTGCTGTGTATGTTCTATACTCCATTGTGGATCAATGTGCTAAATGATCTATGTGCTATTGTTCAATAAATACTGTTCTTTGTTCAACTTTTAAAGAACTGCTGGCTCCCATCATTGTGCTATCGCACCAGGTTACAGTTACACTACACCCTTGCCTCCACACCGTTGTGTGGGCTTACCCCTGAGAAAGAGAGCTCATCGGTGGTCTCAGCCCACCAAGGAAAGTAGCTTAAACTGCCCTAGCACAAGTCAGTTTATTATAGCGCTACATTTTGGCGCCCAACGTGGGGCTCTTAAAGGGTTTAACTGTAACATCGCATGCGGCCTAGTGTGACAGGCGCTGCGTGTGCGGACTCAGTAGGAAAAAGGCACCTAGGCGGGGAAAGTCTGTAGTTCTTATTCCCCGAGCGGTGTGCCTACTGATTATATTGTGAGCGTGTATCCCTCACACATTTCTGTCACAGCAAAAGCATAATGGCTCCCCTGTCTGAAGCAGCATTGTGGGACTGGTCCTTAGAAATGGGAGCGGATCCTGACTACATGTTTGTAGTGGATAATGTCCCAGAGGGGTGCCCCATAGATGTTGTGAATCACTCCTTAAGGGGCAACCCCATATTTAATGCTTTTGAGTATGTTGCACAAGAACCTTCCGATGAGAAAGGATTTGTCTGGTTCTTGTATTGGATCCCAATTAAAATGTCTACCCCTGGGCTTAATCCATTCCTAGCTGCTGATGCCATAGACTTTAATGACTTTCTGCTAGCTGAGAAACCTATTTGTTTGGCCCTGGGAACAGAACCATTGGTGGACAGTTGCCCTGCGATACCACCACCTTCACTGCCGCCTATACCACCTCGTGTAGGAAAAGTTGCTGTGAAGGAATTTTGTGTTGCGCAACCTTCAGTGCAAACTCCCTACCCTGCATGGGTTAAGAAGGGAAACGTGCAAAAAAGTAGAAAGGGGCGTACTAGATTATCCCAAGGGGGTGTTACCAGAGCCATGGCACGACGTCCCACCCTGGAGGATAGTACCGCTGCCATATTGAGTTTGTTTTCCATGCTGTTGGACTCGGCTGAGTCAGAGAGGTGTGGTGACGAACCTATAGTTGAACTTGTTGCTGAACTGGAGGTTCCAGAGCCTACTATGGAGCCTTTGCCCTGTGCTACGACCCGGGTTGAGCCTGAGCGGCAGTATGTGTATCAGGGTACCTTTACCCCGAGCGAAAGGGGAATGATGATTCCGGCCTGTGTCGTGTGTGATATGGAAGCGCCCAACACCTTGGAGGACCCTGATGGCGTGTGTTCGCAATGCGAGACCCGCTTATGGATGGGACCATTCAACCGGGCTGATCAACCTCCATTGGTGGAGAAGACACGGGACAAGGTGAGCAGCAAAACTATTCTTGTCTACCAAGAAATAGAGGAAGCCCCGGGGGTGTCAGCGGCAGCGGCCCCCGCACCAGAACTTGTCACAGAGAAGGTCCCAGAGCCTGCGCTAGAGCCGGCCTTTGTACCTGCACCAGAGGGCATATTAGAGGGATCACTTGGTCAGTCTACGCTCACCTCAGCTTGTGCCTCCCTAACCGAAGTGGCTCCGCTTGAGGTAGATGTGCCCGTGACCGCGGCTACGGTCAGTGAAATCACTCCGTCCTGAGGGCTTGTGTGATATCTTGGTGGCCGTGATGCCTACACCTTTGGTTGTGTCTACCACAGTGTCGGATGCACCAGGGGGAGAAGTGTGTACCCCTTCTGCTATAGGGGCCCCCGTTTGTTGTGTGCCTGCACCAGAACCGCTACCAGAAGACTGGAAAGGGCGTGGCACATGCCTGAAGTTGGTGGCCTGCCGGCCTGACGCTGTTCTTATATCCTCGGAGGTGGAATTCTTTCAGCATGTTTCAAATTCTGGAACAGAGAACCCGCTGGTTGAATCTCAAGTTTCCAAAACTCCTATGGTTGTTCCAGGAGCTGCCGCTCCTCATGTGAGGTCTAATTCTTCTGAGTCAAAGTCTTCATCTCATAAAGTGTTGCTCAGTGATTCAAAGCCTTGTGGGGATTTGACTGTCACCATATATACAGCCGTTTCTGTTCCTACTCCAACTCCAGTCATAGGCCATGATGTGGATTGGAGAAAGTTTTCATTCAACTGATTGGGGCCGATTGCACCCATAGCTCCCTCCATTCGAGTCCCTCCCATATTGGAGGATGATGAGGATCTGCTGGATAAGTTGATGTCCTCCAGTGTGAACAGTGCTGATGAATCCATACTGGAAGTTCCTGCACAGATTCGGTGCCAAAGTAAAAAGTCTGTGGTGAGTGAGCCAACCAAATCTGTATGCCCCAAAGTGATTGTGCCTCAAACTCCTAGTGAGCCAGGAGAGAGCACGCAGATGGCTGAGCTGTACCACTAGGAGTGGGGAAAGATATCCTTGGAGAGGGAAAAGAATTTGCTTGCTGCTATTCCCAAGCCTAAGCAAGATAATCCCTTAGGACCAGCTCCAGGATGGGAAGAATATGAGGAGACTCCAGAAGCTGAGTATGGTCCAGGCCCTCCTGCAGAAGTGCCTCGTAGCTTCATTGCTCCTCCTATCATAGGCCCCAAGGAGGAAAAAGATTTCTGGGTGCTGCCAGGACGGGCAGATCCCAACGTTTTCACCTCTGTGTCCAGAGTACAGAGAGTGATACATTTCCATGTGCACCAGACATGGGGTTACTTTATGCCCTATGCTCCTCTGTGGGTGTACGAAAAGGTGGCTGCATCTTATGAGAACTGGCTGATCGATGAGATCCTACGAAAGGAGAAGATGCACCACAGTTGCCTCACAAACCCTGACAAGGTGAGGCGTGAGCAGGATTGGCAGTACCTGCGCTCCATCGAGAAAGAGTGGTGGTATGGCCACACCATTCTGCAGAATCCCGTGAAAAGTTGTGGCAAGTACAACCCCACCAAGTACTATTTGGGAGATGGACAATGGGTGGATAACCCCCATCTCAAATATTACATTCCCTATGAAGACACCAAGGCCAGGTTTCTTCACATGATCTGAGTCTACTGGTGGGTAGTGATGGGCGAATCTGTCGCGTTTCGCTTCGCCGAATAATTCGCGAATTTCCAGCGAAATTCGCGAAACGGCGAAAAATTCGCGAAACGAGTCGCGCGGCCCGATTTTGTCGCGCGTCAAAATATTTTGTCGCGGACGCAAGTATGTGTTATAACGCGCGACGTTATTTTTGACGCGCAGTGCAATTTGATGAAGCCCATCTTCTATGGGTGTTTTGTTTGTATAACCTTTTTTCATCTTTGGGCCTACAAATAAAAATTTTCCCCTTAGTTTCAAGCTTTGTAGTCTGTGATGATAAATGAACATGGTATCTTTTGCTTTGTGTCTGAATGTGCTGAATTGGATTGGACTCCATGGGAAGACCAATACACATGCGTGTTTCACTTAGTATACTGCTACACACATGCCCTGCATTGTTAGAGGACTCCTATCTTGAAAAAATGGCTCCCATTTTGCAAGTTTCTTAAACTTTTAACGTTTGTGGATTTTTTCACATTACCTCTGGTCAACTGGTAATGGTATCTACTACTACTCTATATCTCTGTTTAACCAAAAAGTACCATCTGTACTTCAAATATCTAATAGTAGATTACTAACACAAGTACAACTAATAAATCTGAACAGATAGTATCTGGATGCTTTGTATCTCAGATAAAAATGAATAAACCATATGTTTATGTGAATGAACCTTATATTTACATCATGTAATTGTAATGATTCTGAAATACTATGTAATGTAATTTTAATGACTCCGATTAAGAATAGTCATCGTTGTGTTATTAGAATCCAAACAATTCCAAGTACCATGTGAGTATTAGTTTAGTCAAATGAAAAATGAACTCAAAATATAGAGATATAAAAAATTTTTTTAATTCACAACATATAGCACAACTGGTGCTGTAACAAATAATAAATAAATTAAAGTGGAGGAGGAGGAGGAGGAGCAACAACCCTCTGGAGGTTGTCAACAATGTCCCTAACCTCTCCCAGCTCTTGCCGCATGGCATTTACTTGATGAACTAGGGTGACCAGGAGCTCAGTCTGGTCGTAGTAGGCATGCTCTGTCTGAGTGCCTACACTGAGCCCCTGGTCGTCCCTATCCCACCCTTCTTCCCACCACCACCACCACCCATCCCTAACCCACCCTTCTTCCCACCACCACCACCCATCCCCCCTCTCCCACGGCCCGTCATATTGGGCAACTAAACTTAAAAAAAAATATATATATATAAGGGGGGGGGTTTGGATATTTCGGGGAAGGAAAGGAGAAAAAAATAAAACCCTCAACTAAATCCCCTCAGCAGAAGTGTGCACCCACAAGGAGTACACACACCAGCACAGACAAAGACAAAGACAGTTAGCCCTAAAAAGGGCTATTGGGTGGTGAGCAGGCAAGCAGAAGAGGGAAAACAGTAAACTGAAATCCACAACCTCCACTTGCACTGACTCAGAAAAAAAAAAAGCTCTCTACACAAACTCCACTAGCTAAATCACACACAAATCTCTCACTATCCTGCTCTCTCTACCTCTACCAGAAACGCCACGAGTAATGGCCGCCTCTGCAGCTCCTTATATAGCCAGTGGGTTGGCTCAGGGATGGCTCACATCTTATTGGCTGCTGTGGGTGATGTTTAGTTCGTCGCGCGTCTTTTTGTTTTGACGCGCATTAGCGGCGTCGTGGCTCGTCGCGCGACGAAAATTTCGACGCGCGGCGAAACGAGTCGCGAGGCGAATTTTTGCCGCAATTTCGCGAAAAATTCGCCCGCGGCGAAACGCAGAAATTCGCCGCGAATTTAACCATGGCGAATTTATTCGCCCATCCCTACTGGTGGGTGGTGGTTTGTTTTTCCACTGATGATACTCCATTGGGAGTTTGGTTCCAGTTACATTTTTCCTGTCCCTCCAAAGTGACTGAACTTTCTTCAGGGAAGGATTTTTCTTCTTTTGCTCCTCTTGGAGTTAGGTCTAAGGACTGTTATACTTAACACCTGCCCGTTGGTAGGTTCATCCAATTTTTCCCTTTACCCTCCTAAGTGCATTTGAAAAAGGACTGTGGGTTTGACTATTTGATGGACTAGAATACTGATGTGTTTGAAATGCAGTATCTCTAACTTGTACCTTCTTTTGCAGGTGTTTACTGATAAAGTTTACTTGCTCATGAATGAAACTGTTGCTATTGATATGTTTCTTTCCAGCTATGCCATTGTACCTGGGTTACTCAGGAGAGTTACCCTGAAGAGGTTATAAGGTAATGGTATAGAAATGCATGTATTTTTGGTCTCTGAAAAGGTTCCTTGCCGGGACAGAAGGAATTCACCAGGGGGAGAATGTAGGCAGTGAAAATCTTAGACACCCTTACACATTACAGACAAGCACATCCCTAGTAATATGGACACCTCAGTGGGTCCTTATGGGGACCATGTGCTCATGTAACCCCTGCAGTTCACACAGTGTACACCAGATGGCACTGTGCCAGATTATAAAAGGTTTAGGAACCATGTGCTCTGGGTCCATTGCTTTAGCCCAACCAAGCAGGCTGGAAGGGAATGGGTGGTGCTGACCCTAGGTGCCTTGGCCCTAGTAATTAGACAGCTATACTCATTTATAGATCACTCTAGGAGTGATAGAGAGGTTATTTCGTTGAGCAGCTCAAGGCTCCGCCGAGGAGATTAGAGGGATTAAGATCCCAGGGTATTACTGACCCAGAGTAAGGAACCAAGTGTTGAGATAGGGATGTCAGGAGTTCCCCTAGTCTGCCACTGGAAGATATCCTGAAAACTGGGCAATACCCATCAGATGCTGTCAACTTACGCTCTGTTGTATATTCCCTAGCCTGTGGGGATTCAGCCTATATGTGCTGTGAGTATATGCTTCCTTTATGCTGCTGTGTATGTTCTATACTCCATTGTGGATCAATGTGCTAAATGATCTATGTGCTATTGTTCAATAAATACTGTTCTTTGTTCAACTTTTAAAGAACTACTGGTGCCCATCATTGTGCTATCACACCAGGTTACAGTTACACTACACCCTTGCCTCCACACCGTTGCGAGGGCTTACCCCTGAGAAAGAGAGCTCATCGGTGGTCTCAGCCCACCAAGGAAAGTAGCTTAAACTGCCCTAGCACAAGTCAGTTTACTATAGCGCTACACTAACAATATAATACTAACTCTTGCAATGCCCCCCTTGTGTGTTCTATTAGTCATTTACAATTCTAATGTAAATGATTGTGG
This sequence comes from Xenopus petersii, assembly GCA_038501925.1. Taxonomy (NCBI): domain Eukaryota; kingdom Metazoa; phylum Chordata; class Amphibia; order Anura; family Pipidae; genus Xenopus; species Xenopus petersii. The sequence continues at coordinate 91,381,989 of CM076676.1, forward strand.
GAAATATAAGTATTTGTAAATACATCATTGCAGAAAATTGCCTAATTAGAGCTTAGCATTGCTGTCTTTTATTGTGGTTTTGGAGTTTGTTCTGACCAGGGCATGTTTTGTTTAGTTTTTATGTTTTTTGTTTTGTTAACACAATTGCCTGTTGCACAGCACGTATAATGGTTAAGCGTGCCTGGGTGCAAAATGCAAACAATAAGATAACTGTCCCAAATAAGGCATGCCCTCTAGCCTTTCTCAAAGTGCATATCATAAGCATATGATATGCACTTTGAGAAAGGCTAGAGGGCTAGCTGAAACGTTAGCAGTTTTTTGATGAATAAACACTGTTTTTCACCTTGGATAAGACCTGTAAATGCATGCCTTACTTGGGACAGATATATATATATATATATATATATATATATATTTTTTTTTTTTTTTTTTTTAAATGTATTTATTTTAATATAATTTGAACATGCAACTTACAATTTCACACCCAAAACACATTTATTGGGTTCAGATAAATATAGAAGTGTAGAAAATGCATCCTAGTGTTTGGGGAGCATCTGGCAAAAGTCTATTTCAGACTGAATAATGTCTTGAAACCACCTTACAGTATGCTAGCTTTATAAAATGCATAATAATTTAGATTACAGTAATTGCCTAAAATTCATGTTTTCATTATTAGTTGAAGTATTCTATAGAGTGAGAAGGCTTTAGCTCTCCAATAAATTGGTTCTTTGATCTTTTCTGTGAAATAAAAAAATCCCCACTTCATGTCTATAATGTCACCTAATGTATATGTAAAGGGTTGTGTCCAGAGAAAACAACCCCTCTTTCCAGCTCATTAATATGGACTGAGGCCCAAAACTGCACTGAGAATATTTGGGTTCTCTTCAATTTAATTTGCAAAAGCAGGCCCATCCTTGCATATTGCAATATTGATGGTAGGGATGTATGTATCAGTGAGCTGACAGCCGGCAGTCATGGTGTAGATGTGTGAGAAGTCCACTGTTCTTTGTAAGCTTAATGCAGCATATATGATAAGATATGGCAGTGCTGAACAGGGGTGTATGGAGAATGGCAGCACACTATAACAAATTGTGGTATGTTTATATAAGAGTGAACAGAAAAGTCACCACATCATGTTAAAAAAAGAATCACAGTTCTATGCATTAGAGACTGTGGAAAGGTGGCTGTTAATTGTAAAGATTGGACAATTTGTAACATTGTGCTATACAAATTGCTTTGCTGTTCTAATGGCAGAGTGAAGTGACACACTCAAATTAATAGAGCAAAATAACATGTCTATAATTACAATAAAATAAAACAAAAATAAAATATCTACCAAATGGCAAGATATCCTGCCAGGTGAAGAACATTGGTTGCTTGATGGGTCTACACAACCCTCCCAATGGGTCTACACAGCCCTGGATTAAAGTTACACTGACACTAAAATGTTTCTTTTCAAAATATTAATCTACATTAAAACTTACATATAGGTCACATTGAAGTACTTGAAGTTCCTAAACCTGACTGTTTTCCAACCTGACTGTCCCTTCTTAACCTGTCAGTAGAGTTTCTAATGCTAACGGACTCCTGCTGTACAAATATGACAGCCCCCTCATAGAAAGGTAATGTAAAAGCATCAGTCAAATACTTTTTATGACAAAATTATAAAAATAATTCAAAGACAATGTTATGACAGATAATAAAGAAGGTTATTTTTTTGTGAGTTGGGAGTAATGGCATTTTTCTAGAAATGTCCTAAGCAATGGCTGGAAATAAAGGTTTATGTCTAATGGAGATCTTGGGAACTTATTTAAAATACAAGTACGAGGAAAGCAAAAAAAAAAAAAATAACCAGACCTTGAGGACCCACTGAGCCTGAGAAGAATGCAGCTGTAACAACTATAACATAGAAGTATTTTAACACTGCCCCCCAAAATATATATATATATATTATATATTATATATTGTAGCCATAAGAAAAAACACCCATTGACTTTAATGCATTTGGAGTGAGAAAAACAGTCACATGAGAAAAATTGTTGCACGTGAAAAAAAAATTGGACACCCATTGACTTCAATGCTTTTCACAAAATGTTTGCCTTTTTGCAAATTTTTGCTCAGTTTTGCAATTTTTCTTTTATAAACAGATAGATTTGCTCATTACACTGTGTTCCTGACACCTTTATGTTGGGAAGAATTTGTCTATATAAATCTTTTTTCCGCCTGAAGATGTGGTATCCCTGTCTTTATGCTCCTGATCCTACGCTTACCTGCCTACTAATTTTTCCTTGCGTGAACAGATAGCTTGTCATAGTATATAGTAAACACTTTCCTTTTTCCATACTTTCTTTAGGATAAAATAAATGGAAACATACTAAATATGGGTTATTCTACGAGCTACAGTACATTATCTATGCTCTAGTTCCTTCTTGCACATTTCTAAAAACATTCCTTATCTTCATTTCTTTATAGTCATTATGACAACCAGTTTAAATATATGTGTTTAGCTGCTTATTGTGTTTGCTTTGCTTCTACATTAAACCCATTAACCTTTATAATTTACTATATTGTTATACTATTTTCTAAGTTCAATAATTATCTCAAAGTACAGCAGCATTCTAATAGAAATGTCTGCCTACTGAATATAGCAACTATCTTTTCTTCACAAACAGTATAATCAAACCTAAACTGTTTTTTCTCCTGCCTATAATAGCATTATTTGTGAATAAAATTATCACTGTTACATCACTGTTTGTGAAAGCCTTAATTATTGCAATATTGTTAATGTTTCATTCAATTTCATTCTTCTTTTAAAGGAATTGTTCAGTGTAAAAATAAAAACTGGGTAATTAGATTGTGCAAAATTAAAAATGTTTCTAATATAGTTAGTTAGCCAATGTAATGTATAACGGCTGGAGTGACTGGGTGTGTAAATAATAGACAGAACACTACTTCCTGCTTTTCAGCTCTCTTGGTTTACATTAACTGGTTACCCTGGTTACCAGGCAGTAACCAATCAGAGGCTTGAGGGGGGCCACATGGTTCATATATGTTTATTTTGAATCTGAGCTGAATGCTGATGATCATTTGCAAACTCACTGAACGGTTATGTCCCATGTAGTCCCCTTTCAAGTCGCTGACTAACTCAGAGTTAGAGAGATGAAAAGTAGTGTTCTGGCTATTATGTTACACATCCAGTCACTCCAGCCTTTATACATTGGAGCTAACTATATCAGAATTTTTTTTTTATTTTGCACAGCCTATCTATTTACCCAGTTTTTATTTTTACACTGAACTGTTCCTTTAAGTAAACGTGCATTTAAAAATAAAATAGTAGGCCAAGATAACATGGCATCATTAGTGTGTAAACTCTTTAGGGCAGGGGCCTCATCCCAACTGTGTATTAAAACTTCTAGCGCTAAAGTATTTATACACACTGTCTAACTTATTAGATTGGCTGAATTAAATTAAGTTCTATTAAATTCTGAATTTATTTTGCAAAAATGTCTCAAACATCTCTATTTCATGGCATCTGAAATTTCTCAAAACTATCTCTCTCATTTTAGCTCAACACATGTAGTGTTTCCTTCCATTGAGCATTGCCATGTGAGATAGAATGGTTGGTCAAGTTCAATTCATATCATTTTCCAGCAATAGTCTTAAGAAATCCAAGCTTATGTTAGCCCTGAATAACATTTTTTTATGTGCAGCATTTGATGTCATTTTGTGTACAATGCTTTCTAACCCTTTGTATTTTGTGCTTAGCAATGATGCTGCAACCTGCTTTTTCCTCCAAGTGTGCTCAACTGCAAGCAACAGCAGGCCTGCTACTTTATCTCTTTTATACAGGAACATGCCTTGGAGTGTTATTGTTTGTATGAAAGCACACTCTCTATGGACTGGTGGCTTTATCTGCTCAAAGAATTCCTTGGTGAATGCTAGTATTGTCATATTCACAACAAAGTGTACATTACTCCCTATATTAAGGTTAGACATCCAAAGTCTTGGTGCTCCAATTTTATATATCATTTTGTTGCTCTAATTTGTAGGCTACCAGTGTCCATTGAATGTCATGTCAATATGACCCATCTTGAGCTAAAACTAAACAAATTCTGCTCTTTTGCTTTTGGAACCCTCATAGTACTCCTGCAACTGATGACCCGGATCTCCTTGCTTACCCCACTGCACATTGTTTGATTGTGCTACATGTATCTAAGTTGACAAATCAATTAAAGATACATGTAACGAAAATTAAAACTCACCCTGGAGGTCCAGTGGTTCGGCAGGGACGCCCGCCGCACCATCGGCGGGGACGCCCACCACACCAGTCGGTCTCTGACACCATGTCGGTTCCTTAGGGCACGCACGCCTGCGTCTCATTGTACTTATTGTCACGGACACGCAAGCGTCTGACGCAGACACGCAATGATGAAAAATCTTGGCGTGAAATTACCGCTATAAAAGGCCCAGTTGGGCTACTAGACATTTCCCGTGATAGGATTTGATTCCTAGTGGTTTCCTGAGCCTTGTGCTAGTTCCTGTTTGTCTGAAATCTGTTCTGATCTTCTGTGTTTGACCCGGACTGGCTTTTGACTTCTCTGACCTCTGAAAACATGACCTTTGCCTGAAACCGACTTTGATTCCGCTTGTCCCTCCTGATTGACTTCCTGGTTTGACTCCTGCCTGTTGTTTGATTCCGATTCTGCCTCTATTCCATCTGATTGATGACCCGGTTTTGACCCTAGCCTGCCTGACGATCCCTGCTATCAATTCTGCCTGTCTGACCACGAATTTGCCTATTCCTGCTTGTACCATAACCTTTGGCCTTAAAGACGCTATCTACAGTCGTGCCCCTCTGCCTATCCAGAACCCTCATCTTGCACCTCTCGTTTAAGTCCAGGTGGCATCCAAGTAAGCCGAAGGCTCCTCCCGAGGCCCAAAGGCGGTCAGACTACTGGTGAAGCACGAGCTGAGACTAGGGTGCTTGGTGTTTGTTCTGGTGTTGGGTGCCGACCGTGACAATACATTTAGCAACAATATAACAATGCAATGAAAATGTACAGATTCCTAACTGCATGTGTGGATAAATATTTGACCACAAAATAATTGGTCAGCTGCCATCTCCCTATAACAATCACCCATCACCCTCCCTTGGTGCCCATATCATTCTGTCTTAATAATGTAAAGTAACTCACTGCAATTTGTTTTAAGATAATCACATTGGATGAGCCACCAACTTCCGCTTGCAAGTGAGACATACTGTAGAACACTCCTATTGAATATAGCACAAAAGGCATATCTCTGTTTCCTAACCACATCAATCCTGCTATTACAACTCTGGCTTACAAGAACCAATAAGTAGACTTTCTATCCATTCTTTTGTACACAGACAAATTGCTTATACTCGTCAAATCACCTCTGCTCCTCTTTTTGTCTGCAAGCAAGATTAGAGGACAATCTGTAGATGAGAAAAAACTATTCATACTGCAGCAATTCTGTTTTTTTTTTCTCTTGTTGAACTGTTCAGGTTTGCAGCTAGTTTTAGATCATGTTTAATTCTATTTTCCTAAAAACTCTGCTGCCAAACCAGTCACGCAGAAATCTGTTGGAAAGTATTTCATTATGTAGCTAAAGAAAAAAATACAGCATAAAAGTGAAATGACCAAAAATAGAAGCAACAAGAGAGAGAGATTTTAAACACAGAACTTTTTTAGGGCAGAGAAAAGTCTAATTAGCCTTTGAGAATTCACTATCTAGCTCCCTTATCCGTCCATTTAAACTGAATAGGCTGTTAGGCACATTTGCCTTGTTGTATTATAGTGACCTAAGGTGGGTCCTAATTTAATAAGTCATCTTTGTAATAGGACCAAATAGTACAAGCAAGAAAAATATGCTAAAACATACTATAAAAGCCTTGTCGCTCCAGGTTCCACCGCAACAGTTGGCATTTGTGTGTGTCTGGATGTTTTATGCACACAAAAGGGCAGATGTCAGCAGCAGGGTGGCTGATTTATCGACGACCAGACTAGTCTGTTTAGGTGGAGGCCCTTGAGATCAGGTCCTCCAGTCAGCCCAGTGGTCCCAGTCTGATACTGAGCAGGTCCTCCAGCCAGCGCAATGGTCCCAGTCCGATACTGCGCTTGATGTGGCAGATTTGATTCCTGTGTGAATATTGCCTGAAGTATTTGTGAAGTGATTTATTATTGTACTAACTGTGCAAGGATAATGTGTGGTTAACCCTTCCTCTAGAAATTACCAATCTTAGACAGAGTTTGATGTAACATATGCTCTACTAGGAGTTGCAGTTGACCAAGTCCAAGCTGGGTAAGAACTAGTATGGTCCTAGGTACCAGAGAATGACCCATAACCAATGTAGCATTACATGTACAGTAGTTTACCAGTTTTAAGGTTTGGTTCACCTAAAAATGAACTTTTATTATTATGTATATAGCAGTACTCTAAATATGCAATTACTCTTATACTGTTCTTTTATTTTGTTATTTTGAAATCGATACTTCTTAAATTCTGCAGAAAAGAATGCAGGAATCAGTCTTGTAGTCTGAAGATCAATAAGGATGAGCATCCCTTTTAACATACTGTATATACTTGAGCATGTGACGTCACTTCCATATGTTGGGGGTCTGTTAATTGCCTAGGGTGGCACCAGACCTAAATACAACACTGAAATAAGGTTCTTTAATATTAAAATATTTGTACTTGTGAGCACAACTTACCCTCTTGCTATTAATTTATAAATGGCAGTATTATATGTCACATTCAATGTGATACCTGTGCACTCCAATCAGTGCTGATATTGCTATATTGCTTGATGAAAGTTTTACTTTAGTGAATTTATTTAAAAAATGCAACCCCTTTTAAATATTATAGCCAAATCTTTATTGGAATTGAGAACTAATAATATGCAAGTACCTACATCAATGAATATCTTGAAAGAAACGCTAGTCAATGGGCATTAAAAATTTTTTTACACGTGACAATTTTTCTCGCTCCAAATGCATTGTCAATGGGAGTTTTTTCTTGTGCCAACTGTTTTTATCTCTGACTTTTTCGTCCAAATGCATTAAAGTCAATGGGCATTTTTTCTTATGGCAACTTTTTTGTCCAAATGCAATGGGAGTTTTTTCTTGTGGCAACTGTTTTTATGTTTGCAACTTTTTTTTCCAAATGCATTAATTAATGGGCGTTTTTTCTTATGGCAACTTTTTTGTCCAAGTGCATTTAAGTCATTGGGCATTTTTTCTTATGGGTGACTTTTTTTGTCTCAGCAAAATTTGCCTTGCGGCAAATATTTCCATCGGTTTCGGGAAAAAATTCTCAGATGACGAAATTCTGAATTTTGCCATGGCTGGCAAAAAAATTTGCTCATCACTACTAACCAGTTTATCATGTATTGCAAATGCACTTAACAAATGCTTTTTTTGACATGTGAGCGCCTTTTAATGTAGTTTAAAAATTGTCCAAAAAGAAAAGGTTCCAGTTTCTAATACCTACAATTTAACACTCTCACATGTCAAAAAGTGGGCTCTTGCTTAATGTAAAAATTTTGTTTTTTCAGAAGAAAATGGTGTAAAATACTGAAATGGTGTAAAACAAGAGAAATGTGTCAAAGCAACTTAAGTTTCAAGTATGCAAAGGAAACAAGCACAGGGCAATGTTTACACATGCAGCCTGTCATTTACTTGATTGAAACACTGGAAACGTCTCAAATTTTCTCTTGATAGTAAAGCACGTTTAATAAAAAAACTGATTAGTATTTTAGTAGACAAACACAGGAAAATCAGCTTTGGAGCCATACATGTATTATAAATACTCATATGGTACACTAGGGGCCTATTGATCATGCTGTGTAATACACTGGAGACAAATATCACCAGTAATGTTGCTCATAGCAACCAATCATCAATTATCAACAGTCACCTAGAAGTTAGAAAATAAAAGCAAAGATCTGATTGGTTGCTGTGGGCAACATCACCAATGATGTTTGTCTCCAATGTTTTACACAGCATGACAAATAGGCCCCTAGTGCCCTACTTAAAGTCTCTTGATCACTGACATGCATTCTATGTATGATAAAAACAATCAGGTTTTAGTAGTTTAGGTTTGTAAGTTTCCATGTTGATAATCATAGAACCAGGTCTGTATGTATTAATCCTCCATATCTACCATGTGGCCCATCATTTTTGCTTATCATAATATTATCGAGTAGTAATCTTGCTGTAAGCAGAGAGAGCTTCTTATTGGATTAACAATGGGTGTGATGTTCTATCGTGTACTGAAACATGAGTCATTAGTACACTATACATTGTATGTACTGTAAAAATGCTTTCATTTTGGTGTTTCATTAGCAAAGCTTTAAATCTTGAAATAAAAATAATCACAGAACAGTTTCATATTAGGATGTTCATGCAGTAAAACAAGAGGCACTTTATTCATATATTTGCACATTGCATATATTATTCAGTACCTTACCATTTTATATCTTGCTAATCTTGGCCATTTTCTTTTACGGCTGCATTCTCTTGGATTTGGAATGTAAACCGTTTTTATGATCTATATTTTATTGCCTGTAGAATGATAAGCACACACTGACCTTTTGCAGACAAAGCTTTTTTTTAAATAAATAAATAAATACAGCATTTAGGCCAGATAGAAGCCAGGAAATTAATTGATATGTTTGACAGCACTAGGGAAGCAGAATGTGAAATGGAAAGGGTAGTGATAAGTCTAAATATAGATCCCAATCTCTTTTTGAAAGAATATATAATGCTGAAAGATATATAATGGACAGTTCTATACATGAGCTACTGTCCACCATAAGGACCAATATACCATACAATACAAGAACAATACTACCACACAATATTACCATCCTTTTGTAAAATGCTTGTATGGAATTTTAGGTGGATGTCTTAATCTGATGATATAATGTGGTAACTATGCAAAGCTTTCAAACACCAATTGTACTCAAACAAAATGCTCTGCAGTCAATAAACTAACCTGACTTTGTGCTATACAGACTTGTACAGTGACAATCCAGTTAAGAAAACACTTGCCATTTTTGTTTTTCTAAGACAAGGCTTGAGATATGCAAGGTAGCAGGCGGTGCCCATGCTATAAAAGCAATAAAATCAATACCAGGCAAGAGTGGCAGTAGCGTTACTATATGATTAGTTATCTCTATGCAGGGTTGCCTTCTAGCTAGTAAATTATACTTGCTCCTTATATTAACATTGAGAAAAAAGTTAAAAAAATAAATAAATCAACCACTATTTATTTCTATGGGATTTTAGAGGCATATTTATGGAATGGTGAACTTAGCATTCAGCTCAGATTCAAAAGCAAACAGTTATGACACACGTGGCCCCCCTAAAGTCACTAATTGGTTACTGCCTGGTAACCAATCAGTGGAAACCAAGAGAGCTGCAAAGCAGGAAGGAGTGTTCTGGCTATAATGTCCTCATCCAGTCACTCCAGCCATATGAGGATTTTCATGCAGTAAAACAATCGGCACTTTATTCATATAATTGCATATTGCATATATTATTCCTTACCTTTGCATTTTATATCTTGCTAATCTTGTCCATTTTCTTTTACGGCTGCATTCTCTTGATTTTGAATGTAAACTGTTTTTATTATCTATTTTTTATTGCCTGTAGAATGAAAAGCACACACTGACCTTTTGCAGACAAAGATTTTTTTTTTTTTTTTTTTAAAATATAGCATTTAGGCCAGATAGATGCCAGGAAATTAATTGATAGCTTCAAAGTAGGAAGTAGTGTTCTGGCTATTATGTCACTCCAGCCTTTATACATTTATACATTTTTGGCTAACTAACTATATTAGAAACATTTTTTATTTTGCACACCAGGGATATTGAACTGACCGGATTTATTCTATATTTACCCACTCGGTGTGGAGTGTGGGATTGTGGGATTGTGGCATTGAGATACTGTGCCAGGGATTGATAGTCCACACAGGTTCTCCAGAGTGAAGTGATTTGCATTTACAGTTAATAAATACAGTTTACATAAAGTTTACATTTGTTTTATTGCAAACTGTGTGTTTTTATTTCTCCCCTGAGTTGTACTCCTCAGTGTTCCCGAGGTGGAGGCACTGCACTGTAAATCCCATTTCCCAGTACTTTTCATACACAAGAGGGACTCAGGGCCCTGGATTGCCAAGGGTTAATTGCTATTTAAAGAAACAGTAACCAAATTAGGGTTAATTAACATTATTTTTAGTAAACTAGTAAATTACTATGATCATTAAGCTCCAAAAGTGAAACAGTGAGGCAGCACTATTCCATGCACAGTACATCACTGTATGCAAAGTGCTATACAAAAATAAAGATTTTGCATTGTTATTAATATTCTGGAGGTCACTCGCTTGCTTGACAAGAAGTCAGTAAAATGAGGTAGCAAGATGCCTTCTGACCAGCTTTGTTATGCATATTTACTAAGGAAACAATATGTTTTCAAAAACCAACCAGTGAAAATTAATTGAACAGCAGTCACACAGAAAGTTAATTATCTGCAGTAGGAAGCTAAGTCTGAGCCCCCATATCAGCATACAAAATTATTCTTGATAATAGAAAACAACGCTAATGGAATAACTGCATGTTGATTTAATAGGTTATATGCAAGAGACTTTTTTTTTTCTGCACAGAAACATAAAGCTACTGAAAGGAAAACAAAATTTGTCATAAAAAATAAAGAACCAAACAAAAAGCCTATTAATGTAACAGGTTGTCAAATCAGTTTGTGTGCCTCTGTAAAGGCATTGCATTATTGAATGTATTTGCTGTATACAGGCAATGTTTTCTATGTAGGCCGGCACTCATAAACATTGTACAGTAGAACCCCCAATTTTACTTCTCCCAGGGCCACAAAAAATCAGCGTAAATTCCAGGAAATGCAAAATCCAGGAAGGAAAGAACAGCTCTTACCTGCATTGGACCACAGAAAACCAACATAATTTCCAGGAAATGTGATATCTTCATTACAAATAATCAGGCCCAATTTTTATTTTTAGACCTTTAGATGAGGGAGATCCCTCTTCTGATACAATCACATAGGAGAGAGCTTAGGCGAATAGAGCAGAGCCTAGGGCAGTATTGGCAGAGGCAGGCCAAACCGACCAGGTGCCTTAGGCAACTCTGTTTGCCACCTCCCCCCCAAATGCACTTGCAAACTTTATTGACTAATTAGAAGTTTGCCTACTAGCACTATGCCCATGGCTAATAACTATACCACATTTCTGAGTATTCAACTTCATTCCCACAGGTCATATACAGACTGAAATGCACTTTAAGGCATATTGCTAAATTTCTGGTGGCAGTATTTGTCACATGGGTTTTTTAGATGGTTGAGTGATCCTTATTCTGTGGTCCTGTCTAGATGATCATTTAGTCCAGGATACACGTTTTGGAAGATAAAGACTTTCTGATACATGTGACATTCCATTCTACTAGATCAGTCTCTTTATTTACAAAAGCATTCATGCAAAAAGCATTTAGAGTATAAAACAGGATGCAATCAGTCAAAGCCCAAACTGACTACAAGTTGACTATGCATGCTATTAGCAGGTTATCCAAAGGGTCATTGAAACTGACTTTGAAAAAGAGCTGCTGAGCCGAACTCCTCATTTAGCAGTCTAAAGGAATGTAATATGTTTTGTTAGTGCAAAAAAATGTTCACAAAGACCACTGAGAGTGTTAGAGACCATGTTTGCATCCTTTTTGACTGATTACTGCTCTCAACAACTTCCTTACAAAGTTGACCAAATGGCTAAATGACACTCTAGAGCAGGTGTTAATGCTATCAATTGTTTAGCGATGTAATATTCGCCATCGAATGTTTTTACATTGCGAACAGCACTACACATTCGCAAAAACTAAATGTAAGCATCACTTGTGATTTTTAATTACTTTCCCCCTTATAAGTGCAAAATATCTTTAAGAATCACTAAAAATAGCAAAGTAGGGTAAACGTAAATTGCAAATGTGCTCAGAGAATTAATTTTTTTGGTTTAGATCTTCTTTAAAGTAAGGTATTATTAGTGGTGATTAAACCTTTTTTTACCTGGAACAGTTTCATAGCAAATAAAATTTGTTTCACCAGAATAAATAAAAACATGTTATTTAGTGCCAGAAAATAAAATCCAATAAAAACACATTATTATGCTCCCCTTGCCTTCAATACCAACCAGTGGGACAATACCCTTCCTATCTAAGAAACAGTCCGGGAAAGGGGATTTCCAAAAATAGGTCTATCATTGTATCTTGAATATTGTAGTCAACATTTATTAAAATAAAACAAACAAAGTCAGAAGGGCTAAGGCTGAAATCAAGCATGCCCTCACCTTAAGCTATGCTTAATCTTGCAGAGGAATACAGCTACCATACCTTGAGGGCCCCTGAAGGGGTTACCAATTCCCATGTTGTATCTTAAAGCACTTTACCTTTGTGCCTCTTCACTGATACATAAAATCAAAGGCACCTTCATGCCAGTTATCATCACATTCAATTGTTTGGTTTCTCATTCCCATTATTTGTTTGTTATTATTGACTCACAGAGCAGCTATGTGTGATCTTTGGGGAATCTAACATTCATTCTATAAATGGTGAGAGATCAGATTTGCATTGTATTCACTAAACTAATTGTGCAGAAATACATGATGATAAGAAATTCATTACAGTTTGATGCTTTCAAAGTCATTAAAATACACATTGCTAAAAGATTGTGAAAGGAAAAATGGCCCAACATTCCACATTCAATGTTTATTTCTATTCTACAATTATTAACATATAAAGATAACATTTTCCTCTATATTTTTCTGTGTGTGTGTGTAGCCTTTTCTTATACAATAATCTGTTTATTAACCCCAGGGATGATTGATGCAAAGTAAATGAACCTGATTTGAAAGCAGAACAAAGAGTAGATGGCAATGAGTCTAATGTTTATGAAATTGTGCTATTTGAATAGCATGTACGTAAACAAGTGAGTAGCTAAAGGTCTTCAGCTATATGAGTAACCACAAAAACTAATACTGAGTTTTTAAAAAGACAGATAAGCCCCTAAACTATAAATATTCAAATTCAAGAATATTTTGGAAGCACACCAAATTAAGAAAGAACAAGCTAAATGTTTATATAGTATGACATGTAATGGTATTTCCTATTGATTCACTCAAAATAACATTTTATTATTACTAGTGATGGGCAAATTTATGCGCCAGGCATGGATTCACAGCCTGCGAATGTTTTTGCAAAACTGTGGCAAAAATTCGCCGGCGAAAAATATGCAGCGACAAAGGAAAATTGTTGCACAGCACATCACTGTCACGGCCGGCACCCAATACCAGAACAAGTGCCAAGTACCCTGGTCTCGGCTCGGCTTCACCAGTAGTGTGACCACTGTTGGGCTTCGGGAGGAGCCCTCAGCTTACTTGGGTGCCACCTGGACTTAACAAGGGGAACAAGGCGAGATGTTCTGGCTGGCAAAGGGGCACGGCTGTTAGCAGAGCAAAAGGATTAGGCAGAATCGTAGCCAGGCAGGCTGGGTTGAGGCAGGCAGATAGCAAGGATCGTCAAACAAGGCAAAGGGTCAAAACCGGGTGATCAATCAAGGGGTTAATCATGTATAAATACATGTTATTAATAATAATAATAATAAAAGAGTTGTCGTAAGCAGGCAAAGGTCAGGATCCAGAAGTCAGAATAGTTAAAATAGCCAGGCAGGGGTCACAACAGGTTCAGAAGAAAGCAGACAAAATAGGACAAGGCTCAGGAGCACCAGGAAATACAATCCTATCACAGGCACTGAATCAACCCAGAAGTCCCTTAAAATACTTTTTAAATTTTGCGCCACTGTGCGCTGACGTCATCATGTCAGCGCGCATGCGCTACAAATCAAGACACTGTGCGCGCGCGCCCCCCTAATGGAACCCGCGCTTGCAGAGGAGCAGCAACTCGGTGCGGTGGGCGTCCCTGCCGTCCCCCCACTAGGCTACCAGGGTGATATTTCATTACATTGCCATGCGTCAAAATTATTTGGACGCTCATTGACTAAGGCATTTGGACAAAATATTTGCACATACAAAAATTGTTGTGCGTCAATATAATTTTGATGCCTGTTGACTTCAATGCATTTAAAAAATGTTTCATCCAAATAACTAATTATTACCATGGTTCTATAAAGTGCCAGCGTATTCCAGAATATATTTCAGCATATGCTATGTCACACAGCTCTAGCTACCAACCAGGGTGGCAGATATTAGCAAAAGAGCATAAAACATCAAAAACAAGTTTAAAGGATGATGATATCAATGAAACCACATTTCAATATTTCTACCATCCCCAGGACCTGATGTTTGGTGCTTTATGTTTAGATCTACAGTGGCCCAAACATGAAGGCCTCAGACAGTTTGTAGTTCTAAAGAGCACCAGATACTGGGCTGGTGCTCAGAGAATTGACTGCTTAAATCTGCTGTATTCATGAAAAGAAAGTGCACTGAAAATAGCACTGATATTAGCCCAGTAGCTACAGTCTAATTTCTATATTGTATGCATACAACACATATTTCATTACAAACTGCAACATTGAAAAAGAATGATCTTCTGCTTATTTTTTCTGTTTTTTATTTAACACTGATAGCATAATCAATGCAGTACATACGTATAATGTTTAAGTATCATTGTAAGTTGTAGTTTCTTATTTCTGGGTATTTTTTATGTTGTCAATTTTTATTTTGCGTTTACTACCAAGCTCGCATTGCTAAAAGCAGCAATTGTTGCAGCAATAAATGTATCCAGGATATTTAAAAGCAGTTATTGAATTAAAGTACTATGAAATGTAAAAAAAAATCCATAGATGTTTGCCAAATGGATATTCATAACTAAACCTTAGAGAAGTAATGTGCTGAACAACAAAGTCCCTGGGGAGGATGGACAGATCAGAATTAGCCCACGGCTAGTGGAGAATGAATTGCCTCAAATATCGTCCAGTCTTGCTGACTAAGAATATATATATATATATATATATATATATATATATATATATATATATATATATATATATATATATATATATATATAGACCAAGCAGATCCGCACTCTCCTTGTTAACCCTTATGAGGTTTGCCCGGGTGCTGCTCCTGGGATTTGGATATGCATAGAAAACGAATGGTAGCGCAATCCTGGGACTTGAATAATATTGTATTTTATATCAACATGGCAAAAAGATCTGGTTTTTGTACAATAATCTGAAAAATATGTGGTTTTCAAGCAACAGCATGAAAAAATCATTTGATTTTGGAGTGAAATTTGAAATAGTTGTACGATTCAAATTGTCGCTCAATTTTGTCGAGACTTTTCCCGCAATTACTTTTTTTAAGATGTTTTTTTGATAAATGAGTTAAATTTGTGAATGGGAGTTAGGTCAACTTTGTTTTAATTTTAAAAAATGGGATAATTTTGAGTTTTAGCAGATACCCCCCTATATGTCAACTATATGGGGCAGAGTTATTAATGTTCAAATTGGAAATTTGAATTAAAATTTTCGAGTTGGATTTTTGGTCAAAACTCACAAATTCAAGTTGGGAATAATCCAATCTCTAATTCAAATTTGAGATTTATCATACCTGGACCCTGGGAACAATTTGAATTCGACTACTCGCCAACTCAAACCTGCCGAGTTCATGTAGGTCAATGGCAGAGGTCCAGTGACAAATTTGAAGATGTTAAAAGCCTTCCTGATATTCAAGTTTTTTTCAGAGAAAAAACTCGATTCAAGTTTAGTCAAATTCGATTTGAGTTTTTGGATTGGTAATATTCATTTGAGTTTAAGATATTCAAGTTTTTCTTAAATAAGATACTAGTCAAATTTCAAGGTCATTTGAGCTCATTCAAATTCATTCAAATTTAAAGAAACTCTAACATATGACCTTTGGTAAATCTGCCCCTAAGTGTTGGTAAAGTTATACTGTATGTAATGCATGTATAACTGAATCTGCAAGTGGAGCAAACTTTATTTAGACCAATAACTTTTTCCTCAGACCACCCAAAATCAGTTTATGTACCTTGTTTGGTTGACTTTTTTTATTGTAGGATGAACATTGACTGTATGGCTTCATTTGGACCCACCATATATATAGCATTTGTGTCCTTATCCATGGATTGGGTCCCTATTTATACATTTGGCAGATATCTTGTGATGTCCCACCATGTCACTCCATTTAAATAGATCATTATCACACATTTTTCCATTGAAATTAATTGTGCCATGGTGCATCATGTGTGCCATGTGATGCCAAACTTTGCTCCATCTGGCAAAGTGGCCATCGCTAGCAAAAGTCAGATATTCAATGACAGTTAGATCCAATATATCTTATGGGGGGGCTTCCTTTCCTAGCAGATCTATCAAATAACTGATTCCAGTACAAACAAAATCTAACAAAATAACTGACTTTTGCACAAATCCTACATGTAGAGAGACACGATGTCTAGAGATTTTAATAGAGTGAAGTCTAATACATCTTCTAGGCAAATGGAGCCCCCATATAAAATGTATTGGATTTAACTATCAATGAATATCTGACACCCAACTCCTGCATGAAGAGAGAATGAAGAGAAAATTAAGAGCAACAGATGCTGAGAGAGGTATATTAAAGATAAACTTTGATTTCAGAAACAGTACAGAATTTTTAATTGATTGTATTTAGAAAACTTATTTCAGTATGCCGAAGCGTATATTAAATTTTCATTTTTGCAAAAGTTCCCATTTAATTCTGAATGTTAGTTGCAATACAGTAGCTCTTATTCTTTTGCATTATTCAGTAATCTATCTAATGTAACTATGTGGTTGCACCCTATCTTCAATTGTATGAATTGAGAATTTTGCCTATGAAATTGTTTTTCAAACCATGAGGCCACTTTTATTATTATTATTATTATCATCATATATTTATAAAACTCCAACATATTCTGCAGTCTTGTACAATAAATTGGCATATACATTAAACATGCAAGATAGGCTTGCTTGCAACTCTGATGAGGCCTTAACTGACCTCTGCAGTAGTTGCAGCACCTGCAGAGATCTTGTATGAATACGGTATAGCTGCTGCAACTTCTTCAGAGATGTCTCCTCTCTTTTAGCACTGATATTGCCAAAATATTTACTATTGCATTTCTAAGATAAAACATTCCATTCCATTTGTTCTGGTGATGGATTTTTCTGTAGAGGCAATTTAAAATCTTTTTCACTAAAAAACATTATGTCTAATGTTTGTAGAAACCTTGGATTCAATTTCTGATAAAACACTGAGAACCCCTGCTGTATTGGCATAAAGGAGGAACTGGCCATGTCTGGTTGCCCTATAAGTAATAACAATCGCAAGAGGCAGAATCCCAGCTAAGTAACTATGTAAGTTAGCATAACCTCTAAGTCAGCGATCCCCAACCAGTAGCTCGTGAACAACATGTTGCTCTCCAACCCCTTGTATGTTGCTCCCAGTGGCCTCAAAGCAGGTGCTTATTTAGGAATTTCAGGCTTGGAGGCAAGTTTTGGTTGTATAAAAACCAGGTGCACTGCCAAATAGAGCCTCTATGTAGGTTGACAATCCACAGAGGGGCTACCAAATGACCAATCACAACACATATGGCAGCCCAAGAATATTTTTCATGCTAGTGTTGCTCCCCAACTCCTTTTACTTCTCAATGTTGCTGACGGGGTTGAAAAGGTTGGGGATCCCTGCTCTAAGTCAAGCTGTTAACATACCCAGATGCTGATTGGTGAGTGTTTCCAGAGAACTTATGACAGAACCTGAACCCTGCATACACTTAGGACCTGTGAGGTGTAACGCATGTTGGTAGCAGTTCATCATGTGGTCTGCAATAAATATATTATGTAAAAACTATATTGTTTCCCTGTTGCAGATATGATTTCTTGCTGCTAAGCAGTTTATGTATTTGTAGATGAAATGCAATAAATGTTTTTATTTTATATTTTCCTGTGTCAATCCCAGACAGTTCCATAAACCCTTGGTGCCAGGGAAACAGTACACACCTGTGTACAGTATTTGTCTTCATGTGCCTGTCTCTAACACTATACTTTTTGAAGTATTTATAAAAGATTAATGGGGTTATTTATAAAAAAAAACTATTTGTATACAATTAACCTAATGGGACACAATTTCAATGAAAATATTTTGTGTTACAATGTTGTAATTTCTAGTTGTCTGTGTCTACTGACACAGGCCACCTTTGAAGTGGTGGTAACTTCATGGTTCCTCAATAGGTTAGTAGACACATTGGCACTTTATACCAGAATGTGAAAGTGCAAGGAGTGACTGTAGATGCAAGTACCTGCAACTGTGGTTCCCCTTTGTAAATGAGCCCTGAGATCTTCACATGTATCTATAAAGAGGCAAAAATATGCTTTCATACTAAAGTTACTGCTCTTTTAATTTTTTTTCATCTTCATTATCTTTAGCAGACGGTAAAGGACACTTCCTACAGTTGCAATTCTGTTATCCACAATAATTCTCAAATCCTTCTCAATTAAAGGGGAACTACCACAAAAAAGAAAATTTAATATAAGCTTTATCATAGCGAAA
Source organism: Xenopus petersii (assembly GCA_038501925.1). Lineage (NCBI taxonomy): Eukaryota > Metazoa > Chordata > Amphibia > Anura > Pipidae > Xenopus > Xenopus petersii. The sequence continues at coordinate 91,400,622 of CM076676.1, forward strand.
TAATAAACTTTGTAAATATAATCAACCTCAAACCTTTCATTAGGATTTTGGTGCAGAACTTTTTTTTTTAATATCTCACTCGGGGGGAAAACCCCTGTTTAGCAATAAGCTAAGGTAATAAGAGCATATACCATACTTACTGTAAGTTTAGGAACTAACGTGTGGTTTCACTAAATGATTACTCAAGCCAGAAGGCTCAAGCAATCCTAATTCTGCCCCTATGACATTCACTTATAAAACTCATTTCCAATTTGCTGCCTAGAGTCCCAAAGTATACAAATCACTGTTGAAAATGCAAAAGGGAAAACATCCTCAGTGTTTTAATATAATAGGCAAATACAGACAATTGCCATGTAATTTCTGAATAAATGAAGAAGCAAAGGGCTAAGAGTCAACCCCTGAGGTACACCACTAACAACATTGGTCAAACTATAAAATATATTATATACATGTATTACTGCTACAATTTATAATTTTTAGTTCGATTTTTGTTTTACTTAGATTAGAATAACTGGAGGTGCAAAAACATGGAGGGAAGATATTAAGGGAGAGAAAGCATTTGAAGTAAAGTTCAAAAGATATGAAGAAATGGGAGAGGGCAGGAGGAAAGTGGAAATAGAGAATAAAGACAAAACATAAAATAGTACACAGTAGAAAAGAGAGTATAAAATCATTAAAAACAATATTGGAGGGCACATATAGCAATGGATTTCTCCACCTATGAAAATATATTTTCTATGACATCTTTATGAATGTACACCATCTAATATAGTACACTGTGTTTTTTTGTTTTATTAAAAAAGGGAAAAGTTATTTTAGAGTAGGAAAATACCCACACGCCAGGCAGCGGTGTATCTATATATAGCTTTTTCCTTGAGTGATGGAAGAAGCCTATTCGGCGAAATGTGTCAATGGTGATGTAAGTGGAAGCAATATGGACATGGGCAGCGAGGACTGAAAAAACAAAACAAAAAAAACCACAGTGCACTATATTATATGAGTATGTTTCAAATCTATTCAGTTGCACTTCAAAGTTAAGTGGTAAATACGGCACTGATAATGTGTATATGCAATTGAACCTAGGTGCGAATCTTTAAAAGAATGCTACACTATACAGTATTTTTCCTTGTTTTTGTCCCCATTTTCCTTTTTTTTTTTTTTTTGAGGTACGATTGGTAACATCTTTTGGAACAAATAAAAATAGCTATTACAGATATGAGAGCAAAATATATATATTTATGACAAATACAGAATATTTTCTTTTTTTTCAATTTCATTTTATCGTTAGCACAATAGGAAAAACTTCTAGTGCTCCAGGGTGGCATTCATCATTATGGAACTTCAGTATTAATTATTTAAATAATTTATTTTTAATACGCTATATGGGCGAAATTTTCAGAACCCGAGCTGTGTTTGTTCTTGTACACAAGTGGAACTCATCAAAAAGAATTATTTTTCTCCAACTTCTCACCTTACTATGAATATTTCCTTTGGTTATAATGTAATGCCACCCAGCACGTAAGGACTATAGAAAATACTACTGAATATTCTTGCTCCCATGATATTTATGTCATGATCAAAAACCTGTGGTTTTCAACAGTAGCTCAGTATATGCTGCAGCCAGCTAGTAAGAATATAGACATGTATGCATCTGCGTGGAGAGGATATATACATATATGTATGTATATATACAGCAATGTATCTAATTTGTCATACATTTTGAATCATTAACACTAACTACAGGAAGGTGTCTTGCAGCTATTGATCAATAGTCCTTGTTTTTTTGTCATTGTTTTTCATCCCTGAAATTCAGAGAGTTGTACATTTACTAGCAAACCTTGCTTGTCATGAGCATAGTGCAAAGTGCAAAAAATGATGCAAATACCCGTGCTTCGTCCCTGAAGACAGCAACTATGTATTCATGAGGAACAGGTTGAGGGCACCATGTAGGCATCCCCTAAGCCACCCACTTCCTGACCCCTAACTTAAGCATCATTCAAGGTGCAACACAGCCCTGTACTTGCCGTCTCCCTTACAGTCATTTAAAGAAGCATGGAAGGTATTGTGGGAATTGGCTGTCTTGGCTTGAGGAAAGCTCTCTCTGTTCTGCTACATTGTCTAAAGAGACTAAATCAGCCATGCAGAACAGGACTAATGCTACTTTCATCTGAAATTGCAGTTACAACTGTAGAATAGTGTTTTTTATAGCGTTTTATAATGATTTACAATATATATACATATATATATATATATCTGCTTTTATTTATGAATCAAATCCTTGCTTTTGGTAAAAGCAGCAGATTTTGGGATGGCTATTGTCCAATGGTCAAGGTACAATGTCTTTGTTCTATTTATATTGCTGGGTAAACAGTAAGCACAGGTATTGTTACCCAGCAAATATCCTTGGAATAAACAAACAGACAGAGGATAGACAATAAGCTATCCAGACAACTTATTTGAGTAACAAATAAGGCCTGGTACAAAGTTAATACTTTGACTAGCTAGAACTTTGTGTTTATGACAACAGTTTTGTCACGTTCGGCACCCTAACTCCAGAACCAATGCTAGGCACCCTGGTCTCGGCGCTTGCTTCTGCCTTTAACAGCCACCTCTCACCTCGGGAGGAGCCCTCAGCTAGGTCTTAGGTCTTACTAAGAGAGGAGCAAAGCTAAAGGGTCTGGATGAGCAAAGGGGTCCAATCGTCTCACCAAGGATACTGGATGGAAGACAACACAGCTTGGAAGAAACAAAAAAGACGTAGTGTGGACGGACAGGCTGGGCCAGCACAAGCAGAGTTAAGAATAGTCAGACAGGCTGGAATCAGGATTGGAGAGCATAGAATAGTCAGGCTTGCAAGGGTCAGCTTGGAGAGGTCAGAATAAACAGGGAGGCAATGGTCAGATAGGAGAGTTCAGAATAAACAGCCAGGCAAGGGTCAGGATACAGAGTTCAGAATAGTCAGGCAAGGCAAGGGTCAATAACCAGAAGATTAACAGGATTCACATAGAAATAGCATCAGGAACAAACTAAATTGAACCTAACAATGGGCAATGAGTTTTCATTCAACGCCCCTTTAAATACTTCGAATTTTGCGCCATTGCACCATGAAGTCATCACGCCGGTGCATGAACCCAGAAGCGCAAAGCTGCGCGTGCCATAGGATAACCGGCGCTGAAGGGTACAGGACTCATGCATGAGTGGGTGCCAGTATTTGGATCATCGCTTGATTATCGGGAACCTGGGGGTGATGAACCAAAGATTGTGGGGCTTCCCTATTGTGCTAAATTAATGCTGAACTGATTATTCTTGTAAATTACCATCATACAGAGCTAAGTAAATATTTTTAAATTCTACCTTTACTTGTATGTGTAAGTTATTGCTCACAAGGAGTATACCAAAAGGTTTAATCATTGATCCTGTATATTTGTATTAATATTTGTATTAATATTAATTAATACAGTTATTAAAATTAATAAAGGGGTCCACCCCCTTTATTACATTAACTAACTTAACCAGTTATTAATTAAAACTCATTTTTTATTTAACAAATAATAGTTGCTTAGATTCACATTTCTTTCACTATGGATGGTGTTCCCCTTTTAAAGGCGCAAATGTGCTCAGACCAAAAAAAAAAAATGTAAGAAATAAAAACATATACTTATATGGCATTCACCAGTTAAACAAATTCATTTTAGTCCAAGGGAGGCTCATAAGTTTTGTTTTTTTTATAAAAAAAAAAATGACAGAAGCTTAGTTTATCTCTTAGGTGCTTATTCTCAAATAGAATTCATTGCAATGTCAAAAGTCCAAATACATTCACTATCGTTCTCTATTCAGCAGCCTTCAGTGCTCATTGGCTGTGACAAGGCTAGTTTAGCCATGTAATACAGATTCATAGCAATGCATGAGCGGTAAATTCCACTTTGGCATCATTCCAACTGTTACATCTACTTAATTCCATTCAGAGATAAATCATGGCCTTGGAGAAATGACAATGTGGAGAGTTAAAACAGATTAGACCACAAAACCATCCAGCTGCTCACTATTTGAGTGGGCTGGGCAGTGTTATCATCAAGTGTGCGTGGGTATAATATAACCAGACGACCTAATAGTTAGTAAATTATTGGCCACTAGCAACTGAAAATCGAATCCTCATGAAAAATTAGCCATTCTCTATGGCTAAATGTAGTACTTGGTGGTAGAGGTGTTGATGTGGTTCAGGCTTGCATTCTAGCTATCTGCATATCTGGGTCACTGGAAATAAGGTAAAGGGCTGTAAATATTTGATATGCTGTCAAGCGGAGTGAATGATGGTTATAGAAATAATGTCACTCTACAGCAATGTTAGAGAGAATACTTGTGTCTTTCAAGGTTAACGTCAAAGGAATATTGGCTTAAGCAGTATGGCTGTTTAATCATGTGTTAGAGTTGCTCTCAATCTCACATTATTGTTTAGTTGTGTGGGGCAATAACAGACAGATATTCCGGGCCTAAGGTTGTAAACAAAGCAATGCTTTTGCTGTAGAATAAGCCACCTAAGAAATTGTGTGTAATTCTACGAATTCATGGTGCTTCTTTAAGTTACAATAATGTTTTCTTCAGTGAGGTAATATTATTATTATACCTGACCTCAGAGTTAAGGCACTTTTTCATGCCCTGGATATTTAGATGTACTACATTTAAAGCATAAGTAAGCCGTTTATTTTAAAATTCCCAAAAATGACTCTAAGGGGCAGATTTATCAAGGATCAAAGTGAATTTGAGGGAATTTCGAAGTAAAAAAATTCAAAATTCAAAATAATTGTTTGGATATTTCGACCATCGAATAGGATACTATGACTTCAAATTTACTTAGAATTCGATTCGAAGTAAAATAGTTTGAATATTCGAATATTCAATAATCGAAGTACTTTCTCTTTAAAAAAACTTCAACTTCAATAGTTTGCCAAATTAAACCTGCCGAAGTGCTATGTTAGACTATGGGGACCTTCTAGACCATTTTTCTAAGTCTTTACACATTGAAGTAAAATCGTTCAATCATACGATAAAATCGTTGTTCGATCAGGAATGATTTTACTTCGATGGCCAAATTTTTTACTTTGAAATTCGACCCTTGATAAATCTGCCCCTAAATATTATCCCTGCATTCAGTGGTATTTTGTTTCTTTATTACAGCCAGCTGAACTGGAGCTCTTTTAGTTCCTTGTATAGCATGAAGCTCAGCCCCTTTTCCTTTGTGATGTCTATTTCTCTTTCTGAATGTTAACAGTGGGGGCCTTTTAGGGCAGAGACACACACTGTGATTCAGGGAGATTAGTCGCCGGCAACAAATCTACTCTTCTTCAGGGCGACTAATTGCCGGGGAGATGGCACTCGGAGCACTTAGTTTTCTGAAGTTGCCTCACGAGGAAACTTCAGGCGACTTTGGAAACGAAGCACTCCGAGTGCCATCCCACCGGTGATTTTCATTTTAGCCCGAGGGAAGGCAGGGCAGGCAGAAGAATAAGAGATTTGTCATTGGCCGACTAATCTCCCTGAATTGCAGCGTGTGTCTCTGCCCTTTTTAGAAATATAAAACAGATTTGTTTATTCTTTAATTCTAAAATTTAGCAGTTACATGACTTTTAAGTGATAACAAGATCTGTGTTTTAAAACATTGGAATATGCATATACTGTATGGCATAACTTTTGTTTTCATATGAAAACACCCTTATATTTGTTCTTGGCAAGCAAGACTCATCTGTAACAATCACTTCAAGCTTCTGTACTTTCATTAATTTTCTACAGCTATGTCAAAATAAACATAGCACTGATAAATATGATACGATATAAAACAGAGAGATAGAAATGTGGGCAAAGACTTGAGCATTTGAGCCAAGTTAAGTAACCTATATTGCTCACTATAGCCTCTTCTGTTTCTGTTGGGTTTAAGATGAAGGTAATAGAGATTAAGTGGCAAGGGATATACTAGACATATAAAAAAGCATTTCATAACATTCTAGAAAGAATTGATACTTACTGTGCTGAGTCTTTATTCTTTTCTTTTTCTTTTCAACTAAGGAAAGATATGATTAAGCACTATAAAATGAATGGTAGATTACTTATCCAGGACCAGATAATATTACCTGGCTCGTTAAAAATAGGTGAATGAGGGATCCAAGATATCCTATTGGTCAGGATAAAACAATATTGATAAAGGGGGAGATCTGATCAGTCTAGGGGCGTAACTACAGAGGAAGCAGACCCTGTGGCTGCAGGGGGGCCCAAGAGGCATAGGGGGCCCCATAAGGCTCTAATTAATTAGGAATTTTAATATATATTGTTCATACAGGGCAGCCACTGGATATTTTGGGAGCCCTAAAATTATTTTGCTGTGGGGCCCAGTAACATCTAGTTACGCCACTGGATCAGTCAACATAAAGCAGACAGTAAACCAATTCAGGGAAAAATCCAATTGTCAGTATGAACCTAAAAGAAAATTCAGGGGCAAGAAGCTGGCACCTGTTCTGCTTCCTTAATAATGTAAAAATAGCAAAAGCCTAACAATGTCATTTATAACTATACTTATGACTATGCAGAAAATTTTCTTCTTTATAGCATACAAGAAAAATAGCTTACTCATTGTAAGAAATAAACGGGGAATGTAATAAAAGTCGGTTATGGAAAAACTATTCGCAATGCAAAAAGTTATGCCTTTGCGCAAACAAATTTTGCTTTGCGTGAATTTAATATAGCTTTTACAAACCTGGAAACTGTTTAGTAACCACTTCCGACAGTGGAGGACCGTTTGCAAATTTTATAATTTGCGCCAATGCGCAGTAAATGTGATAAAACTTCTTACTGAAAAGGGCGTTATGTTTGCTCCAAAAGATTGCGACACCTTCAAGCACTTATTAAGCGTGTGCAATTAAAATTCGCAATGCACAATTAAAGTTTGCAATACAATAACAGTTTAAGGAACAATATTACATTGCGAGATGTGGATTTTTATTCTTATTGGTACGAATTGTTTTGCTCTTTGCAACTTTTATTACATTCCTCCCAAAGACTTTTTATAAAAAAATAATCGGCATAACAAGATCTATATAAAATTATCATTAACAACATATTTCTTTCTTATGTAATTGTTTTATTAAGGATCTGGGTGTGATTTCAATTTCAATTTTTATATGTAATCTTAGTGAAATGGTTCCTAACTTACGAACAATATTTTGCTCCAGTGCATATTGAAATAAAACAAAACACATTATTTTTTTTTTAGGGAGAACTTAATTAGCAGTATTGGAAAATAAACCATAAAATCTTATTACTTACCGTTTCAATCCAATTGTAATATATTTTCAACAAGTTAAACACATTTGATAAGTTTTTCACACACTTTGGCAGAAGTATAATTAATTATGGCAGGCTAAAGAATCTTTAATTTGTCAAAGATTTGGCAGTGAGTTTCATGCAAATGTAATTAATCTTCTGATCAAAAAGGCTGGCTACATTCTTTAGAAATGAAATTAATAAAAAGGATAAAATAAAAATGCACTAAAATAAAATATTTTAGGCAAAACAGGATGTTAATATAGTTAAAACAAATGAGGGACAATACCAACCAAAAAGTGATGATTTCTTATACTGACCTTGCAGTGTCTGCGGTCAAGCAGCAAATGCTTCAAACTGACATTCAATTAATTTAAATGCTAATCGCCTGGACCCTCAGGGGCCTATTTACTAACATTCAGATTTCCGTTTTTTTGCAAGAAAGTCAAATACAAAACTTCTCCAAGTAAACATTTGAGGTCCCATTAAAGTCAATGAGAGCTGCGTTGTTCCTATTGGACCTTTTTTTTAACCATTTAGACTTTTAGGATTTTTTTCTGCTTGTACTTGTCCACATTTTTAGAGGTTTTAGAGATATTCGTATTGTGTTTTGGATCGTTCAGCGCTTTTTTTCATTCATACTTTTTTATATTCGGATCTTTTAATAACTTTCATGGCATTTGTGGTTTTAGAGAAATAGAGTTTAATCGTGGTTTCAAAAAACCCTAATACCACTTAAATTGAACTTTAATAAATGGGTCTCTAACATTATGTACATAGGTCAAGTTATTATTGCTTGGAAACACTCACTGCCGTGTTTCTAAATAAATAACCACTTTATATTTATTATTGGCTCATTAAATCAATCAGCATAAAGAACAATTCTTTTCTTATGAGATCAGCTGCTACCGCCATGACTTTCAAAGAATTAGTTGCTTTCATGGATAGACCAACTACTCTTGGATAATCTAATAAAAGCTGTTAAAAGAAAGAAACGTGCAATGCAAACAATGCTTCCCTTCACATAGTTCATATATGATTTGTGACCACTTAGGGACATATTAATAATCCCTCAAGGATTGTGGTCAGATGAAACAAAAGCAGAAAATGCAAAAAACATAGCTCGTGTTTTCTGCAATCGATTGCTTTTGCTTTATCACAGTCCTGTTTTTAAAACCCTTTTTTCCCCCCACATACTTGGTTGTGGCAAATAAAATGCTTGTCATGTTTTAGGTGCTTGACATCACGTTACAAATTTTTTAACATCTGGTATATATTCCTATAACAATTCACATATATATAACATTTGTATAACAATTCATATATATAACATTCATATAACAATTTTCAGAGTGGCAATAGGAACTGGTGACAGATTTGTCATTACTGTGTGATTATTCTAGCTCTACTCTTTAGTAGTCCTATCAGATTTAAATAAACGCCTATACCAGATGATATTCAATAAATTCTACTACTTGGAAAGGCTTAGATGATGATAATAAATGGCCTAAAAGTCTCCCATTCCTAATCACAACACATATTGAACTAGAAATTCAGTTGACATTTTCCTTTGTTTTTCAGCATTGTATAAATATTTTTAAAATAACCAGATATAAATGCTGAATTAATTTCCTCTTGACTGTGCATATAATTCAGTCAATGTACACTGACAAAGAATAAAACAACGTACTTAAAAAAAAAAAGACTTCCCGTATTTGTGAATGCCTCCTTGTGAAACCAAATAATGCTACCATAGCTCTGTGAATTGGTTGATGTATGTTATTAGGCATGGCATAAATGTTGCCTCTTTTATTACTTTGGTCACCCCATATGTAATAAAAGGCAATAAGTTTGCCCAAGATCAATAGCAGGTAGCATTCACCTGTTTAAAAGCAAAGATCTGGTTGATTGTGATGGGTTATTGGTTACGGTACCTGGGCAAACGTATTGCCTTTTATTACATATAAGTGTGTAAAGTAAATTTATACTTGGAAAGGGATGTTGTCCTTAAATGAACTAATATATTTCCGAGTTTCCACGCCTTAACTGCATAGAATTTCCCAGGATCCCGCACAAAAGTCACAAATGTATGGTACATGGAGATGAAATCAATAGAACAAGCAAAATTGCAAGTTGGTGTAAGTGACTGTCAGTCTAGTAGACTAAGATCAGCATTGTCATAATTCAAACTAGTAGTGATGAGCAAATCTTTCCCATTTCCCTTCACCATCAAAAAAAAAATTACATTTTTTGCAAAATGTCAAAACACATAGAAGTCAATGGGGCTCATTTATCAACACTGGGCAAATTTGCCCATGGGCAGTTACCCATAGCAACCAATCACCTATTAGCTTTTTAAAGCCAGCTGCAAGTAGAACAATGAATGCAACAATCTGATTGGTTGCCATGGGTTATCGCCCATGGGCAAATTTGAACAAAGGTTGATAAATGACCCCCACTGTGTGTTATTTCGTGGTGACAAATTTCATGTGAAAAAAAAGTCAATGGGCTTTTTTGCAGGAATATTTTTAATGCAAAACACATTGAAGTAAGTGGGTATTTTTTTATATAGAGTCTTTTTACCAAGATTGCACCATTTTCCCCATAATTTCAGCATACTGTAATTGCTTCTAGCAAGAGGAGTTGCGCTTCGCAATTGTGCTGAACAGCTTGGTGTCAGGTTTTAGTTTAGATGATGTCTGTGCCCAATTCTTTAGGAACAATTTCATTGCATTCTTTAACACTGGCTGCAGAGGAACCGTTGGCCACCTCTGAGGCACCTGAATAGGCATACTGTGCACAATTCATCTAAACAGACTTGATAGGGACATTGGTGCTTGGCAACAAGAAGCAGCTTTGGATGCAAGTACTTTTAATGAATGGTGCTGCTTTGTGCCTTTGTGCAACGATTGTGGCCATCTTAGCCTGACTGCAACTGTGGTTGCATTGCAGGTCAAAAATTAGCCTTATAATGTATTGCTGCTTTAAAGGACAAGTAAACTCTATAAACCAATGAACTTACTGTACCAGCCTAAAGGTATGGCAAATCTAAAATAGTAATGATCCAGGTTGTGTAAGTTATCACAGGAGTTTCCCATCTTGGATTTCTTTTATAAATGTCAATGACATGCACATGCTCATTGAGATTCACCTGTCATTGAAGCTGATGGTACAGGGTTGAGGGTTGATGATGATATTCTATTGCAAATTTACACTGGTTACTGAGCTGCCATATAATGTGAATCTAAATGCATTACTAATCAGCCCTGTATACTGACTAATATATTCTATATGTACTGTATATTGTGAGAGGGTCCCTAAGCTCAGTAAGTGACAGCAGCACAGAGCATGAAGAGATGGGGAGCTACTCTTTGGAAGGACAGATCTTCCCTACTAGAGGGTTGTGGTTATGCTTTATTTCTTCCTTAACATAACATTTTCTGTGAATCTTATCAAATTCTGGACACCTATTGGCATCTGAAACAACCAATGAATTTCATAAATGGGTTAACACTCTTGCACATCTGTTCACCCATCCCAGCAGATCTGTCTTCTGCTTCTCAGATTAGATTCTGCTTCTTCTTAGAGATGCTGTATGTCCACCTTTAACAGAAATGAAATCTAAATTGGGGAGTGATGAATGCATGGTCCTGAAAGTGTGGATAAGGATTTATTTAGGAAATCTGGCGATTAATTTGAAACCAGGAAAGTGGCTGTAGAGGGATTTGCAAAGCTGATACTTTAGTAGTGTGATAACTTTTTAGCAGCAGAGCTGAGAACAGATCGAGGAAAGGAGATTTGGCCAGCAGGGACGCCAGAAGCTGGATGTTGACATCATTTACAAATAAGTTAGGTTGAAAAGCAAAGTCTGCTGAAGGGTTTATGAAAAGTCCTTCAGAGTTTTAGTTGAAAAAAGGTGAATTTTCACAATATATTTGAAACAGTTACTGTATAGCAGGTTATTACTGGGTTCTAGGAATGCACCAAATCCAGAATTCTGTTTGGGATTCGGCTAGGATTCAGCCTGTTTCAGCAGGATTCGAATTTGGCTGAGTCCTTGTAAATTAGGGCAGGTAGGGAAGTCACGTGACTTTTCGTCACAAAAGAAGAATTTTTCAACTTTTTCCTTTCCAGACCCTAATTTGCATATGCTACTGGGGCATCTTTGGAAGGACAGATGTTCCCTGCTAGAGGGATGTGTTTATGCTTTATTTCTTCCTTAACATAACATTTTCTGTGAATTCTTATCAAATTCTGGACACCTATTGGCATCTGAAACAACCAATGAATTTCATAAATGGGTTAACACTCTTGCACATCTGTTCACCCATCCCAGCAGATTTGTCTTCTGCTTCTCAGATTACGCCAATCAAGGTTATTAAGTAATTAGAGATAATTGAGAATGAGGCTCAAAGGAGTCATACTGCAGTGTTGTAAGAGACAGGCCAGGTGCAGCATAATCTTTCAGTTTTATCTCTTTTCTTTGTCAGCACTCAGACATTTGGGAGACAAATAGTCCCACTGAGACATTTCAGATTCATGCTGGTCAGTTAAATGTATATTTCTGGGACATCCAGATTGGGAGGCCAAATGGGAAGCCTTAATTCTTCCTAATTACAGTACAAAGGTGTCAGTCTTTACATTCCAAGAATAATATGGGCCTCTAGTATTTATTGAGTAAGAATGATTACTCTTCTGTGACCTTTTAAAATCCATGCACCTTAATAAAAACATTTGGTTTATTTGGGGTTAGAGAATATCTTCTATGTGCCAAAAACCTTTGTTGAGGCCTTTTTTATAATAGTGACATTATTGTGACCTATAGCCCTCTCCCATAGTGATGGGCGAATTTATTCGCCAGGCGCGAATTCGCGGCGAATTAGCGCGATTCGACGTCAGCGAATAAATTTGCGAAATGCCTGCGAAAATTCGCGCAAAAAATTCGCCGGCGTCAAAAATTTTTTTCGAAAAAACGGACGCCGGCGTCAAAAACGGACGCCTGCGTCAAATATATTTTGAGGTTTGCATCTAAATTCGCGTTTCGCACATTTTTCGCCATATCGTTGGGGATCACTGCCTTAGATTGTAAACTTCACTATGGCAGGGACTAATGTGAATGATGTATATAATCTCTTTAACATCACAGCAGAATGTCTGCATTATATAAATAAAGGACAAAAAAGAGCACTGGTAAGGTCCTATCTGGCTACAGATATTAAAATATGTAAATTAGGATTCGGATTCCGGTTCGGCCAAGTTGAAACAGGCTGAATCCTGGCTGAATCCCAAACCAAATTCTGGATTTGGTGCATCCCTAGAATCCCAAACCAAATTCTGGATTTGGTGCATCCCTAGAACCCAGTAATAATCTGCTATAACTGTCTCAAAAATATTGTGAAAATTCACCTTTTTTCAACCCTAATTTACATATGTAAATATACATATGTAAATTAGGGGCAGGTAGGGAAGTCATGTGACTTTTCGTCACAAAAGAAGAATTTTTAGACTTTTTCCTTTCCTGACCCTAATTTGCATATAAAAATTAGGACTCGGATTCCGTTCAGCATTCGCCGAATCTTTCACCAAGGATTCGGGGATTCTGAGTTTTATTGCAACAGTCATCCCAAACTCAGATTCTGAGTTTTATTTCAACAGTCATCCCAAAGCAGTAGCAGTACCTTAGCTCTAGTGTTAATGAGATTTAGGGTGAATGTATATTTGCAGTCCTAGGTATTCTGGTAATTAACTGCCTGTTGGGATGTGATTGAGGGTAAACATTAATCTTCTTTCTAGATATTGCTTTCTACATCAAACAGGGACTGATACAAAAATATTTAATAATATGTGTGTGTGTGTGAAGAAGCGTAACAATAGAGGAAGCAGACCCCCAGACTGGGAACATATATAGGGCGCAAAGCTGCGGGGGGGGGGCGCCAGGCATGTACCTTCTCTGCTGCCTGCCTACCCCTAGTCTGGTCCCCTCTCTCCTCTCTAGACTGTCAGCTCATCCATTGACTTATGCGCTTCAGCGTACGCTCGCGCATGCGTGCCAGCATCTGTTTACGCATATGCGCCAGCGTCTGTTCACGACATGCGCGCCAACGTCCATTCACACACGTGCGTGTATGTTTGTGCATGTGTGCACCAAGTCGGCGCTGGGGCCAGCCAGGTTACATAGGGCGCCTGGCCAGACTGGCCCAGCTCTGCAAATAGCCTTCAACTTTGTATTAGCAGCCAAAAACTGAAAAAAGTCAGAAACCACTTAGAATAGAAAATGTATCTAAACTGCAATATTACTTAGAGAAAGGATCTGAGTAAATTTACATCAATTAATTTTTTTTGTTTAGACATACCTCCCAACATTTTGGAAGTAAAAAGAGGGCCAAAATAAATTTTTCCGCACGTAGCGCAGCAATTTTGTTGACCACACCCCTTTCTGTGACCACACCCCCTAATTACCATGTTCGTTTTACAAAATTTGGCAGGTTATGAAAGTTTGAAAATATTTCTCCTTATCTAAACTGTGTTTTTGTGTCTCAAAATTGTTACAAAGTATCTTATTTGCACCTGTTATCTGTTCTGGGCTCTCTGCTAAAAGCCAATTAAGTGAGAAACTTTGTTTCTTTTTCTGGCTGTTCAGTGCAGAGAAATGAGGGACTGTGGGTTGAGCTGTCAAAAGAGGGACTGTCCCTCCGAAAAAGGGACAGGTGGGAGGTATGGTTTAGATACCCTTTAAGAAATGCTAGTATTGTCCCTGATGTAAGCCACACCTTCTGCTTCTTGTAAGTCCAGGATCAAAGCAAGACATCGATAAAGTTCTCTATAAGCCGGTTTTATTAAAGTTCTGTTTAAAACAGCTTATTTTAGCATGGCAGTGAAGAGGTTAATGCTGCATTAGATATCCAGCTTTGAAGCTTGCCAAAAAAAGTATTCATTAGTCTTTTAAACTGTGTCAGCAACTGCTGAAGCTACATCCTAAAAGGCCGAGATAAGAGTGGAGTACAGTAAATATAATTTAATGCTCTCCTGGGGCTTCACTCCCATACTGTGTGATCATTATTATAACAGTACCATACTGAGTGATCTGTACACGCCACGCTTTCTGCATTTTTTAATATGGTATAAACGTAAGCAGGCCACTGATGAGGGTCCTGTCAAACTCTGGGTTTTATGCATGGCTGGCGTCTGTTTTGTATAGATGCTACAAAGACACAAAATTGTTTTGTTCCTGGTTGTGCAGGCAGAGCAGCAAATTTATGGCCAGAGCTTAGTTTTATTCTATCTCTGCACTTCAGCAGTTTAGGGCTTTAACTTATCTTCTGAAGAATCAATATGATTAAAAAGAAAATCCTTGTGGTAGTACTACAGCAGTTGCATTTGTTCTTTTTAAGCTCTTATTACTTTTTAAAACCCAAAAGGCCTGCATATTGCAAAAAAACTGCACTGAAGAGATTAAGCATTAGGCAAAGTTGAAGTGAAACATCATATATGGCACTCCCAATTACACATGCTTTCTCAAGGGATTCTGCAATATAAATCCAAAACTCTCTACTACCTGATATTCATAGCACAAAATAATCCTCAGTTCTGCCCACAACTATCACCCAAGGGATTTGAAATGAACAGAGCACATATTTGCATAAAACCTGTGCATTTAGGTGGTCTCATTCGCATCTATTCTCCTTTTTGTTTCTTTAATTACTATTATTATGCCCGGTATTTAAATAGTGCCGACATATTTCCACAGCACTTTACAGATATTTACAACATTGGGGCAGATTCACTAAGCCACAGATTTGCGCTAGTGTCCACTTCGCTCACGTCGCAACACTTCGCCTGGTGTAAATTTGCCCAGACAACGCTAATTCACTAACATGCGAAGTTACGTCCAGGGCGACGAATGCTGGCTAAATTGTGCTAGCTTTACTTCGGCAAGCAAAGCGAATTTGCGCTAGCGTTGGACAATTTGCATATGGCGGGAAGTGAAAGTTGATTGCATGAATATGCAAGCAAATACATTACATTACACAAGTCCAGGGAACCTTAAAAAAATAAAATACCATTGTTACAATGCCTTACTCATGAGCCCAGTGTATGTGCCATATGTTAGGAAATGTAGGGGGGAACCCGGGTATCCCAAAACTATTTTTACTGACTTTTGCAGCCCATCACCCTGAAAAAGTGAAAAGCGTTTTTTGGGACTTAGAAAAATTTTCAACAAAACAATTGAGGAAGTCCTATACACTCCATTGCACTTCGCATGGTCTGAGCTGGCGACGGCAAGTCTGGCTAACGTTCAGTAAATGCAGCATCTTAGTGAATTTGCGCAGTTACATCCGTTCGCCTGCGTTGTTAGTAAATCGTCGAAGTAAAGAAATTACATCATGCTGGCGAATTTTCGCCAGCTTTAGTCACTTTGACCTTTGGTAAATTTGCCCCATTGACTTCAGTCCCTGCCTCAGAGGAGCTTACACTTACAGGTCCGTATCATATACACTAAGGCCAATCTTATCAGGAGTCAACCTACCTGCATGTTTTTGGAGGAAACCAGATGAAACCCACACAACCATGGGAAGAACACAGAAACTCCTTGCAGATAGTGTCCTGGTTGAGATTGAACATCAACGCTTCATGGCAGAATTGCTACCCACTGAGACACAATGTTGCTTTTTAGGTAGTAATTTAGTTTTAAAGTGCTTCATAAGTCTAAAATTCTTCTAATTCTCAGAAACATTTAAGCTAATTTCCACATTTATCAAATTCGATACCTGCATCGATTAATCAGAATGCGTTCAGCTGCTTTCAGCCAGTGTCGGACTGGGACACATGGGCCCCCCCCCAAAAACCTTAGACCAGGGGCCCACTCTCAGTACTAATATTCTTCATCTCCTCAATCAACCTGCATTCTCCTAGTCTTTTTTCTTCATACTATAATCTATTAGTCCACCTATTTAGCCTCTTTGTTCACATAGAAATAGGGAATGGCCATGAAATAGGTCAAAAGTTTAGCAGCATGAGGGCCCACTGACACCTGTGGGCCAGTCCGACACTGCTTTCAGCAGCCAAACAACATTCTGTTCTATGGGAAGTGTAGAATCTTGACCCACACACACACACACAGAATGCTTTGGTTGTAGGCTTTATTCAACAGGCTGTAGAACTGCCTAGCCGGCTCCACATGGAAAGGGTCATAACCATAGAATCCTAGAATACTCTCTGGACTGCTGTAGAGGGTGCCCTCTAGCTTCAGCAGTGCTGCATAGCAATAAACATAAACAAGGCATAATAAACATGCCCTTAAAAGGGCTGTTACTAAACACTACAGGAAGCAGTGCTGCGCATGTGGGAAGAAAGGATTCAGACAATTATTTTCCATGCTGGAACGAATCATGAACAGTAGGGGCAGAGACACACGGTCAGATTTGGGGAGATTATTCTCCCAGCGACAAATCTCCTTTTCTTTGGGGCGAATAATCTCCCTGAACTGCCTTCCCGCCGGCTACGTCGGCTTCCTTGTGAGGCAACTTTGGGTGACTTCGGAAAACGAAGCTCTCCGGGTGACAATCCGCCAGTGATTTAGGTTCTAGCCGCGGGGAGGCAGTTCGGGGGAGATTAGTCACCCGAAGAATAGGTGATTTGTCGCCGGGTGACTAAATCTCCCCAAATCTTCTCGCCTGTCTCTGTCCTAAACCTCAAATTCAGACTGTAATCCTCTGCATTGTTTGCACATTTAACCCCCTGCATTGTTTACACTTGTAACACCTCTATTGTTCACACTCTACTGTTCACATCTCAGTCCCAGACTGAAACTGCCCACATTGTTCACCTGTTCACACTCATACAACCTGCTGAATCGGCACCAGCATTGCGTCACTGTATGTAGTACATCTTAGAGTGGTCCTGATAGGTTTCCATGTCTCCTTCTCTGTTCTGCCTTCCCTATGCTCCCTGTGTTTTCCATACACTGCCTGCTCTATGCTCCTTGTGTATGTCATTCTCTGCCTGTCCTATGCTCCCTGTGTGTATGTCATACTATGCCTGGCCTATTCTCATTAGATGTGCCATTCTCTGGCTGCCCTATGCTTCTTAGTTGTGCCATACTCTGCCTTCCCTATGCTCCCTGTGTGTGCCTGTGGAACATAAAGTATAAAGATATGGGCATGCACACCAAATGATTAATCGTATAGACCAGATAGTTGTGCAGTAAAAAAAACTTTTAATGTTTAAGACATAACAGTAATAAACAGCATCAATTAGTGAGGGTAAATATTCAGTAAATCAGCATACATACATACCACACCACTGGTAGTTTGGTTAGATATTGGAAAGCGGATACACAGACCCCCAAAAAAGAGAACACCCCGACGTTTCGGCTTTCGCCTTTATCAATACCCCTTGATAAAGGCGAAAGCCGAAACGTCGGGGTGTTCTCTTTTTTGGGGGTCTGTGTATCCGCTTTCCAATATCTAACCAAACTACCAGTGGTGTGGTATGTATGTATGCTGATTTACTGAATATTTACCCTCACTAATTGATGCTGTTTATTACTGTTATGTCTTAAACATTAAAAGTTTTTTTTACTGCACAACTATCTGGTCTATACGATTAATCATTTGGTGTGCATGCCCATATCTTTATACTATATGTGCTATAAAAACTAATGGAGTTTTTAGGGCTTTTGCACCCTTAACCATTATTTTGGATCTATTGTTATAGTGCCTTCCTCATCCCCATATTTATATGCCTGTGGAACATAAGCCTGGTATTTGTTCTGGGGGTTTGTTAGCATTTGAAAATTATTGTTAGAGGCCCCTAAGGCGTTTAATCATGTGCTGGGGTGGGGGGGGGGTGCTGTGTTATCCGCAGGGGAAGAGGAGGCATATGGATTTAAGGGTATATCTTAAAATGGCAACTTTTTTCACATATGAGTAATATCACTGCAGTGAGCACAAACCATTTGGATTTATGTTGTGCTACCACAATTAATGTGGACATGATCTTGTGGTAAAGTGGGTGTGGTTTAAAAACAGAGAGTGGTCAACGCGTGCTTCCATTATCGGCCCTCCACCATGTAGGCCAGGAAAAATCCTGTCCTTCTGTACCACAGACGTTGGACAGCACTGGGCTAAAGTAATTCATCCAACAGTCTATCCAATCACTGTGCAGCTGTACACGATTGGATAGACTGGAAGTATGCACTCTGTAGCCTAGCCAATCCCTCTGCAGCTTACTGGGACTTAAAGGGGTGGTTCACCTTTACAGTAACTTTTAGTATGTTATAGAATGGCTAATTCAGGTGGCCAAACACAAGAGTCCTCTGCACTCAACCCATTATCAATATATTTAAGACAGCGACATTTTGTGCATACTGCTACTGAAAAATGCCTTACCCTTTAAACAAAACAGGGATTGTTTGTCCATATATTGCAATATATTTAAGCTGGCCAACTACGTCAAAGTCATCCAATATCTGGCCAGTCCTACGCTCAATTTTATCTGATTCATTAAGAATTCTGTTGCTTCATTATACATTTTACAAAGGGACTAGGTTTTACCTGCAACTTACTTGCTGCTTTCAAAGTAAACCTCCATACTTGGCTGCCCTTTTATTAGACACCATTATCTTGTGTTTGACTATATGTATTTTGTGGTCACAGCCTCATTGCACCCCCGCCTAATGGTTTTAAAAAATAGTGGTGAGCACAACTTTCCCTTGTTTGTTATAGTTATACAGGAGCAGTGACCAGCTCCATGTTGTAGCTCCCACCCTTCCCAGCTATAGTCAGGTGATCCCACTGGTGTCTAATAAAAGGGCAGCCAAGTATGGAGGTTTACTTTGAAAGCAGCAAGTAAGTTGCAGGTAAAACCTAGTCCCTTTGTAAAATGTATAATGAAGCAACAGAATTCTTAATGAATCAGATAAAATTGAGCGTAGGACTGGCCAGATATGGGATGACTTTGACGTAGTTGGCCAGCTTAAATATATTGCAATATATGGACAAACAATCCCTGTTTTGTTTAAAGGGTAAGGCATTTTTCAGTAGCAGTATGCACAAAATGTCGCTGTCTTAAATATATTGATAATGGGTTGAGTGCAGAGGACTCTTGTGTTTGACTATATGTATTTTGTGGTCACAGCCTCATTGCACCCCCGCCTAGTGGTTTTAAAAAATAGTGGTGAGCACAACTTTCCCTTGTTTGTTATAATTCAGGTGGCCTTCATTTTTTCTTTTTTATAGTTTTTGAATTGTTTGCTTTATTCTTCTGACACTTTCCAGCTTTCAAATGGAGGTCACTGACATGGTACGCTCGCCATGCTCCTTGCGATGACGCCCGCAGCTCTAGTCTCATCTGCGCCCTGATGTGTGCTGGTGCTGGGTTTGATGCGTGCGTCTATGTGCATGTGTCCTTTCTCCTAGGCGCGCCTTGTGACATCATAGTGGTTAGCGCCAATTTTGAATATTTAAAGGGACCACTGGCAATAACTCATTTCCCAATGTAGGTCTATTGTCAATAGTTCATGGGTGTGATCTCTAAGTGTTCTGATCTGGGACTGACCTACCTGTCCCTGACCTTGTCCGCTGTCCTGACCTTTGCCTGTGTAATGATTATTCTCTCAGAACCTGCTTTATACTGTGATATTGGTGTGGTTGACTCGGCCTGTGACCTCAACTTTTCTCTTGTCTCTTGAATCTGTAATGCTTCTACTGATATCAACCCGGCCTGTACCTTGACCATGCTCCTTGTTCTCCATTCCAGTTATAACGTTCGGTTCCCTTGCCTGCCCTGAACTCTCTCCCAGGTCCTCTCATGTTAAGACCTAGCCTTACCCGAGTAATGGAGGGCCCCTCCCGAAGCGAAAGGTGGTTGTTATAGGCGGAAGAGTGAGCCGTGACTGGGACCGTAGCACTAGTTCTGGGTTTAGGACCCCCTTCGTAACACTTACTTTGAATCGAGTACAAGGTACTATTTTATTATTACAGAGAAAAAGGAAATCTTTTTTAAAAATTTGGATAAAATGGAGTCTATGTGAGATGGCCATCTGTAAATCTGAGCTTTCTGGATAATAGGTTCCAGGATAACGTATCTCATATCTGTATACAGTAGCTGTAATAAGCCTTTCCATAACAATTTGAGCTGTACAATAGTTCTCTCTTTCAAGTGCACTAACAATTCCAGTCTCTTGATTTGTGTATTTGCCACCAAAATATTTGTAGACATTTTCCTTGTGATATTTTTACCTACTTGCACAACCCTGACAATTTTTTTTCAGACAACCATGGTCTGAAGCACATAAACTGGTGCCACACAACATATAAAGGTTGAAGTATAAAGGGAACAGCCACTGCCAGGCATGCTATATTATCTCTCTGACATGCTGCGGAAAATAATGGTGATAGTCAGCTGTGCTCTCCATTTGCAAATGAGCCTCACTATTTAAAATGTTTGATGTAGGACATTTCTATCAAGGCACTTAAAGTGGTTTACAGCAGCCAAGGCAACCATTTTAAGGTACATTAGGCACACCAGGAGATAAGGTAATCTGCCTAAGACCATGATGAGTGAAGGCTAGGATTCAAACCAATAGCATCAAGTCAGCATCTATTTTCATTCATTTTGATACAGGTAATGCTGCTTGTGTTGTCTGTGCAGCTGGACATTACAGGGCAATGTAATCTGTTTTTTGTGCACCGTGGATCATAATTTTTCCATGTCACGTCACTTCTATTAAGTAAGTTCACCTTGATTTATAATATACAACTAAAGGCAATATGAAGTCATAGGCCACTCAGTAGCTCCTGACATCATTTGCAGTGATTTATCAGTGACTAACAGTCATTTATCTACAGTTATTTGCCCCTTACCACTGAATTAAGAACTGAAAATAGAATATCTCATACAGCCAACATTTCCAAAAAGGAGTTTAATATCATTTGATAATAAAAGTGGTGAATAATGGTCTTTTTAATACTCTGTATCCATTCTGTAGGCTCAAAGAAACCTTTGTTGTTACATTCATGAGCATATTCATCAAGAGTGATATTAGAGCTGGTTTCAGTTCATGAGGTTGTAACTTTCTATTCACTTATATATAATATTTAAGAGTAGATATATCAAAGGGTGAAATGACATGTTAGCTTTACTTTCATATTTCAATAAGTATACCCTAATAATGAACAAAAAACTGTATAATTACCCCAGGAGAGCTCTATTTTTATTTTTTGATAAATATGCCCGCCAGATTTTGTGCTGGAAGTTTAACAGTGAGTAGGGTGACAAGTTAAACGTTCCTGCCAATGAGGCCAGTTTTAATTTTTTTTTCATGCAGCCATTTCTGCCAACATTAAATGGCCTACCAAAAGCATTACTTAATCATAGATTAGATTTGTCAACTGAGCAGGAGCATTTTTGTAGTGATATGGACAGCTGCAATAGGCTGACATTGTTAAATGATGCATTAAACACATACATTAACAGTATAGGATCTACCATGTGGAAACTCATTATTCAGAATGCTTCAAAGAATATTAGTTTAACTTCCCACAATGCTGCAATAAACAATTATTCTTTCTTGCCTCTTTCCCTATTGCTCTTTAAGAAGCAACAGGGAATCAAGTGCCTTGAAGGTAAGTAACCCAGAATAAATGTCATTTTATTAATATGTAAATAGCTTGTATGTATTCATTGATTATGGGCTTGGAATTCCAAATTACAGAAAGATGTGATTGCTAAATCTATGAATACCTTTACAATGAATGGTTTGGGCAAGTATAATAATAATATCCAAGGCTATAGTGATCTCAAGGTCTACAGTCAGCTTTATATATGTACTGCATGTATGTGTATATTTATTTATTGCATATATGTGTGTATGTGTTTATGTACAGGTGTGGTTTTATTTACATAGGTCTAGATATAAGCTGTGGGGAACATTTGGAGAGGCTGAACTTGATGGACTGTTTTTTTTTTTTTTTTCAACTGAAATTATTATCTGGAAAATCCCAGGTTATAACCATGACAGAAAGAAAAAACTGTAGATACCATTCCTTTAGCGAAATTCAAAACCCAATAAAATATATATTTTTATCATTTCTTTTTAAAGGACAAGGAAAGCCACTCTTGCCTATTTTTGCCAGAAGACAGGCACCCACCCTGCCACCTGAACCGCCACAAGTTTAACTCCTTTTTTAATTAATACAAAATCAACTTAATGCCCATAAAAATTTTAACTCATTTATCAATAATTCTTCTTGAAAAAGTCGGTGCGAAACAACACAAAGAGTCCAAATGAAGCTCTGAAAACTCGACTTTATCAAATTGTTACTGCATATACTTGACTTTATTGAATTATCACATGAAAACCAGTGCAGATCACAATATCAAAAAACATCTTCAGGAAAATCTGCCATTGACTTTTACATGACCTCAACTGGTTTAAGATGGAGTATTTTTGAATTCGGATTTTTAGCAGCTTTGGGTTACAATAAACCCAAATTCAAGGTTTTTTCCTCTGAAAATTTGAAGTTTCCCATTAAACTCTTTCACTTTAAAATCAGACCATTTTTGAACAGTTTGCACTGGTATCAGAACCATAATTTATTTTATGCACAAGAATTCAGAAGTTCCATGTCTCCTGAAAGTGCCAATACCAAATATATATAGTTTTATGGAGATTTCTCACTGAAGAAGCAGTACACTACCAAATTTGCAAAGCACCACTCCAGAAAAGTGCATACTTCTGATGTCAAGGTCAAATATGCCACTAACAGTAGATTTACCCTAGAAAACTACACATTATTAGAAAGAACAGACTCGGAAAAATATGGGTAAACATATATTTGTAATCCTAATTGTGTTACTGTTTCTTTAAATTGCAATTTACCCATGGCAATCCAGGGGCCTTGAGTCCCTTTTGCATATGAAAATTGCTGGGAACTGGGATTTACAGCGCAGTGCCTCCACCTAGGGAACACTGAGGAGCACATCTCAGAGAATTTCCACTAGGAAAAACAAGCACACAGGTTGCAATTGAAACAGATAAAAACTTTATATAAAACAGTAGTGAATGAACTCGGGCAATCGAATAAACATTTCACTCCTGCACTGGAGACACGTGGACCTACCTAACTTACTATTAGGTACCTTACTGTTTCTCCAACACAGTCCTTTTTATTATTATCAAAGTCCCAATCCTCTGGAAGGGGCTAATAACCACAAAGTTCAGTTCAAATGGAATGTCAGTTCCCTAGAGCTCTTATACCCCAGGTAGCGCTACCTTTTCCAAAAGGACCTCTGGAACGTAGCAGCCACTCCCATGTAACAGGTAAATGCACAAGACTAAAATTGGGACCCCGCGTTTGTATCCTTGGGTGCCTCACTCACTGTGGTGCTCTCAGAGGCAGTCACACTTGAGATTACAGGCAGCTTTGCAGCAGGATCAGTCTCAACAGTGGCACCTTTCACCTCCCACGTCTCTAGCAGCTTGGCAGGGAACAGGATGGGCTTTCTCTGTACTTCTACAGATGCAACAGTTCGGACAGCCTCACAAGAACTGGTTCTGGATGTTGTAGCATACAACCCCAGTTAAGCTCTGTTGTAGACCCTGTACAAAAGCCTTCAAAGTCAGGCACTCCCTCTCTCCCAAGGATGCTCTGGGGTGCCCAGCCAATTGGATGGCTCTCCAGCCTTTAACTGGTCTGGATGATGTCACAGATGGAAAAAACAGGAGAAGGATTTGTCTGATCCCTTACACTACCAAGTTGCAATTCTATAAATTTATAATTTTTTAGAAAGATTTGTTAAATTTTTAAAAATTAACTCAAAGTTTCCAGTCTACAGCATACCATTAGGTACCAAGGTAAAACACCCTAAATATGAACACCAGTGGTCTGCTAAACAGTTTGATGCCCAATGTGTATTGGTTTACCTTAGTATGTGGCATATACTGACCCCATATGAACTATCAGTCTGTCCTCAAAATTATAACATTTACAGCATTTTTTGAGGGACAAAGGTACAAAAAAGTATGTTAACCCCAGAAACCATATATTTTTGGTTTCTGGGGTTAACATACATGCAACTCTCACAAGTAACACCTGTATCTAGGAGTTGCATGACACATTGGATAATCCTATCACAACTACACAGAATCAACACCTCTGTGAGTTTCTTCAGATGTCACCTCTTTGAAGAGTTACAATGTGCCATTGTAAATGGATTAGTGGAAGAGTTTATATGCCGAGAACTTCCCACACCAGTCAGTTGAACTGAAGAAGTTGCTCGGATGAGTAGTGAAACGTCTTCATTGATTACTCAGCAAGTCTAGTTGTTTTTAGATTGACCTATACTAGATATATTTTTGGAAAGTACACATTCCCCGTAATCCAAATTCGATATGCATTTCTTTCTACTCTAAAGTACCAAGTCACAAAACTTTCCTAAATTTGGTGATTTTGGAGAGATTTCTGAAAATCACCTCAAAGCTTCCATTTTGCAGCATGTTATCCCCCACATATAATTAGGTACCAAGGTAAAACACACTTAATATGAACGACAGGGATCCACTTAACAGTTTGATGCCCAATGTGTTTATAAGGGTGCCAAAATGAAGACACCACAAAGAGTCATCAATTCTTTAATTTTAGATACTGCAAAATCAACACATTTACAGCATTTTGAAGGGCAAAGATACAAAAAATAAGCTAACCCCAAAAAAACATATTTTTTTGGAAAGTACACATTCTTCAAAATCCAAATTGGGTATGTATGTCTGTTGACTCCAAAGTACCACGTCACAAAGCTTTCCTAAATTGGGCAATTTTTGTGAAATTTCAAAAAAATCACATCAAAGCTCCCAATTTGCAGCATTTTATCTCCCTCATATCATTAGGTACCAAGGTAAAATACCCTAAATATGAATGCCAGGGGTTCACTGAATAGCTTGATGCCCAATGTGTTTTGGTTTATCTAAGTATGTGGCTTGTGGAGACCCCAAGATGTAGACACTCACATGATCTGTGATTTCAGGTACTGCACAATCAACACATTTACAGCATTTTAGGGGGGTAAAGCTACAAAAAAGAATACACACCCATATATTCCATATATTTTTGGAAATTACACATTCCCCTGAATCCAAAATTGGTACATATGTCTGTTTACTCCAAGCCACAAAGCTTTCCTAAAGTTGGTGATATTGGAGACATTTCCAAAAATTACTTCAAAGCTTCCATTTTGCAGCATCTTATCTCCCAAATGGCATTATGTACCAACATAAAACACCATAAATATGACTGCCAGGGGTTCGATGAACAGTTTGATACCCAATGTACATAGGTTTATTAATGTACATTGCATGTAAAGACCCAAAATGTAACTTGTGGATACTTATTTGATGACTTACATTTCCCCAAATTTGTAAACACACTAGCAGTTTTATGTGTGGTAAAAGCTACAAAAAATTATGGTGACCCCTGAAAACCATATATTTTTAGGAAAAGTACTCATTCTGATAAATCTAAAATAGGTAATTATGTCTTTCTACTCCAAACTACCAAACTGCAAAGCTACACTAAAGGCATTGGTTTTTATGATATTTCTGAAAATTGTCTAAAAATATTGGTTTGACACATTTATTTCACCCACTAAACCACAATAAATATGAATGCCAAGGGTTTACTGAACAGTTTGATGTCCAATATGCATAGATATACAAAAGCACAGATCCAAAATTAAAATAGTGCATATGAATTTTCTCATTTGCCAATCGACTTAAATATGAATTCCTATGGTCTGCTAAACATGTTGATGCCCAATATGCATAGATATACCGAAGCAGGCAGCATGCACTGACCTAAAATGGAAATAGTGCATATGAATTTTCTTGGCTGCCAATTTGCCTTCAGTGAACAAAGCCCCATAACTCTATATTATGTCCCACAAGACCCCCTAAAAATTCAAAGAACCTCTGAAAACTATATATTTTACATTGTGATGGGTAATTTTGTCTTTCTACTCCAAACTACCAAACTGCAAAGCTACTTCAAAAGCACTAGTTTTCATGACACTTCTGAAAATCGCCTAAAAATATTGCAATTTGCCGCACTTATATCAACCAATTTTTTATATACAATGGTAAACCACACTAAATATAACTGCCAAGGGTCTACTGAACAGTTTGATGCCCAATATGGATAGATATACCAATGCAGGTGGCATGTACAGAGCCCAAATGAAAATAGTGCATTTTTTTTTTTTTTTTTTTTTTTTGAAAGTACACATTCTGTCAAATCCAAAATTGGTAATTATTTCTTTCTTTCTACTGCAACGCTACACTTAAGGCAGTTTTTATGTCATTTCTGAAAATCGCTGAAAAATATTGCAATTTGTTGCATTTATCTCATCCACTTGCTTACATACAATGGTAAATCACCATAAATATTAACACAAAGGGTCTACTGAACAGTGGGATGCCCTATATGCATTGATACTGTATACCAAATCAGGTGGCATACATGGACCCAAATAAAAATAGTGCAGATGAATTTTCTCAGCTCCCTTCTGTGAACAAAAACCCCTGACTGGGTATTATGTTCCGCAAGACCCCCTAAATGTAGAAAAGACCCTTGCAAACCATATATTTTTGGAAAGTACACATTTTAAGGAATACAAAATGGGTTATTCTACTCCAAACTAACACACTGCAAAGCTTTGCTAAAAAAAATCAACAAATACAATTAGGCAAATCAATGAAATAACAAAATAACTGATCTCACAGCGTAGTTAGCGGTTAAAATACTTGATCCAATAGTCACACTGTGAGATCAACTGTTGTTAAGGGAAAAACAAGAGGCAAAATGACAATTTTTACAGGAAAAACAAGAAGCAAAATGAGAATTTCTAGGGGAAAAACAAAAGGCACAATGATAGAATGAAGAACTAAAAAAAGTGTGTGTTTGTGTATGCATGTGTGTAAAGCACTAAAAATTGTGTATATGTGTATGTGAGTGTGTGTGTGTGTGTGTGTGTATATATATATATATATATATATAAAAAAGAGAAAAGTCAGAAAATAAAAAAAATCGAACTCTAGTAAAATGTCTTTTGTGTATTTGTAAATGCATGTATGTGTTTATAAATCTGTGTAAATGTGTAAAGTAAAGCCACCTACCATTTCTGTGTGCAGGGGGGTCCTTGGCAGCATTGAGGATCATAGGATCTGCAGAGCCTAAGCAGCAGGAAGTGAGTGGGAGTGCTTTGAGGGTTTGGAAGTCAGGTCCTGTGTTCCTTCAGTGCTGCTGCTGTGTCGATGTGGTGAGAAGTGGGGTCCTGCGACGATCACATTGGAGGACCAACCTAGAAGCCCCCTTGGCTACTGCCTAGGGGGTTGTGTCCCTGCCTATGCCTCTGCTGAAGTGTCAAAAGCCACCAATGCAGAGGGAGAAGTTCTAATTGTGTAGAAAGTATTAGATACATTCTTGGTGCTTAGAGTGTTCAACTGCCAGCATATATCTGCCACCAGACTTTGCTAAAGCATTTGATACAGTGCCACACAAAAGGTTACTGGTTAAATTAAGGAATGTTGGCCTGGAACATAGTATTTGTACCTGGATAGAGAACTGGCTAAAAGATAGACTACAAAGAGTGGTGGTAAATGGAACATTTTCTAATTGGACCAGTGTTGTTAGTGGAGTACCGCAGGGCTCTGTACTAGGTCCCTTGCTTTTAGAATGGCTTGGATGATTTTTTGGACAGACATAATATCCAAGGCTATTGTGATACTAAACTCTATAGTTAGTATAGGTATGGGTATAAAGAATTTTAATTAAAAGTAGGGAGGGGTGTGTGTATGGATGATGGGTTTTCATTTGGAGGGGTTGAACTTGATGGACTTTGTCTTTTTTCAACCCAATTTAACTATGTAACTATGTAACTATGTAACCATCTTGGATTAATATGAAGGCACTTCAAGTGACTGGCTTCCTATTCTGCACATGTGCTTCCCCAAGGCCAGTGATGCCTCATAGTCTAAACTTGGATCTGGCTTGTGCAGGATTCAGAGGGCAGAGAAGTGCACATGCCTGTAGTCTTGGTCTGAGATGGCTCTCATTAAAAACTTGTACCAAGTTAACAGATTTAGGACATTTTAATATAGGCTACTGGGCAAGCAGAGGAACACTGAGTGATTGTACGGCAAAATATTAGTTTATTTTCAAAAGTACTTTCTGATGTCAAATGTTGAAATGGACACCTTTCTTGCCTTTAACATTTTTTATTTATTCTTTATTCTGATGGCTAAGGCTTACTGGGTGTTTTGATCACTGCCACTTGTAAATCATGGCACTGTCCATCCAAAACCATTTTAGTAAAGAAAGAGAAATTGCACCAGCAATAGAATACCACCACTTAAGAATATGATATTATACAGTACCTATTGTTATCAGTAGTTGAATATGACAATGAAGATTCTTCCTTATAAAGAAAATAAAATTAAGCATGGAGTAAAATCAATTGTATTGTTTGTCTATTTTATTTTGAGTAATCACTTCCTGTCTAGGTATACCTTCAGCTGCTGTTTCCAAGTACTATTGCAGTCAGTAGAATTGTCAGTACTACATTTGTCCAGGCCTGGGATCAATGTGAAGCAGTGATTGGCTAATTATATATCCGTACTATCAGACATACAACACATCTAACCGATTGTGAAGAAGATACCCACAGTACTTCAATAGCTTGAGGAATTGCAAGCATGTTGGAAGAATTTCAGAATTAATTACACAGGTCTCACTTATGAACACAAGTGTAGTGTGCAATTTTTGATGAAATGTACTATATTTTTTACCCATAATGTCCCAACAATTTTATGGCAAATTGGCCTGATAAGCTGAAATGCACAATTTTGCTGGCATTGGGTTTTTTCTGACCCTCTACAGCAACATGATGTCTGCATGTGATTCTTGCACAAGTCTACTGGTCGTATTGATGATGCCCATAGTGGTCCCTGTAAAAATGACAAGAGCTTCTGGGTTCCCCTGCGTCAACAGTCGTACTTGCACGTGAATGAGAACAGGAGACAGGACAGATTCACTGGCACTGGCCGCAACTATAGGGAAGTGCAAAGTGGCATCCTTGGACTTTAATACTTTTAATGAATGGTGTTAATGATCACAACAAATGCATTCATTTTTGTTTGAACTCAACTCTGTTAGTGGCCTTTATATTATTATAGTTCTAAAACAATATCATGCCACCCAACATTTAATCTAGATCCAGTCAAAAAATAAGAAACCCCAGAGTTCTAAGCTGTTTTCCAACCTTCATCAAGATGAAAAGTATTCAAAGCATTACTGTACTTCATTGCCATTTAAATGTTCAGTATGTTTTATGCCATGTATTGTTCCATGTAGAGTGCCGTATTTAAGTATTTTTGTATTTGTTAATTAAAGTTGGCACTTTTCTCACTCTGCAATATTAGAATCTTAACCTTTATACCGGCCTTTGAATGAATAATGTCTAGTGATGGGCGAATGGGCGCAAATTCACGGCGAATTTTCCGCTTCAGCGTGGTTGAATAAATTTGCAGCGAAAATTATGACACTGGTGTCAACGTTTTTTTCACCGCCATCGATGGTTACGACGCCTGTGCCAATTTAGATGCCCATTGACTTTAATGGGCGCAGGCGTCAAATCTGACGCCATTTCCCATTTTGTCGCTAGCAGCGAAAAAACGATGTTTCGCTAATTTTTTCCAAAATTTTTGGCGAATCGAGACGGGACAAATTCGCCCATCACTAATAATGTCTTGAGCTTTGGCATACATTTGCCTGCTCAGGAACATGGACCACACAAACCTTTTACTTTTTGGTCATCACCATGAATATATTCAAAATCCTCAATACCACCTGTCTTGCTCTTATAGGATAGTGTTTCAAATATTGACTTTGGCTTTACATACAGTTCAGTGCTTGATAATGGGCCCAATATTTTGTGCTAAAGCTTTATATTCAGTAATAAAAGTAATTTTCACTCCTTCCCATTTCTCTTTTTCTATAATTTAATTTAACAGATTGTCTCTGTCTAATTGTAATGTCCTATTCATAGAAGTACCAATTAGCTTTTATTTTATTAAGGAATGTGCAGAACTCTGTAAGATTTTATTTAAAAATACTTATTACTTTTTTTAATAATACATTTTGTATGAAATGTTCTAAATGGTAAGAGGGCTGTGATCTCTTAATTAGCACATTGTTGTTTCTATGTTGTTTTTTATGAAAGAAAAATATACAGAGGAAATGTCTAAACACATACTCTAGTTTTTTAAATGCAATGCAAACAACTGACATCCCACTTAATTTTAAAACCATAGGGATGGAAACCAATTTATTAATGGGACTAGAAGTATCACACTGTGAGCTTGGCATGCATTGTCTCATCTTTTATGTGTCTTTTTTTATATTTAAAGGCCACATGAATGCTCTAATATGCTTATTTTTATTTACGATGATGGTTATATACACTAATTATGTGTTAAGGGAAGTAGAATGACGTCATCACAGGGGGTCACACAAATTGTTGCACGTCACAGATCATTTGGCGGGTGTTTAGGGTATTTAAATGTTGTATGTTTATATGCACAGTTTATCCTGAAGACGGCTCATGAAGCGGAGCCAAAACGTTGACAATAAAACTTTTATTCTTTTGAACATTTGAAGTCCTGGATGGTGCGGTTCTTTGAGTTGGACTTTACATGTGTTTTTTTGAACTTGCACACAGGCATGGAAATTTTTTTTTCGCTGTGTGCACCAGTAACATATGCACTTTCCAATGAGTATCCACACCCCAAGGCTGCTAATGGTGGGGTGAACGGTAATATACATCTCACATTTTTAGTTAATCTAGCCCTCTACACTGAAACCAAATTCTGTAAAATTGAGCCAAGAGAAATTGTGGACTACTACATATTTATTAAAAACCCATATAAAGCCCTAATACTGAAATATATTGCTATAATCAGCTTTTTAACTTTTACGACACTCTCTCCCCACTAAGCAAAATTAAAAGGCTTATTATATGAGCACTGTTGCCATAACCCTCATAGGACTACGAATATAATTTCACTAATTTACTCTCAACTGATTGAAGTACTGTAGATTCAGCTACTGCTTTACATTGGCTACCCCCTCTCTTTCTGTCACTTTAGTCATTGATAGACTTAAATGTATCCAATCTAAATTCAGCCCTCCTTGACAATAAACTTGACCTTCATGTTACCATTTGGTCACCATGGGAGAATGTTCTTTCCAATAAACCCTAGCGGCTGAAATGCCCATAATAAGACTATGATGTATGTATGCATTGTTACACTATCATGTAATTTTTCTTTTGTTATTTTGTTTTTTTTTCCTTCAAATATTTTATCTTAATTCCGTTTATTTTGTTCACTGATTGTATGTTGCAACTCCAGTGCTACTTGCAAATGGAGCTCTCTTTGTATAATATACTATCTATGAGACTTACCACTCCTCAAAATGGCATTTTTTCTTGTTTGTAATAATAAATTGCAATAAATAAAGAGTTATAAAAAAAATAACAAAAAGAAGGACAAAGATGACATATTTAAATATTGAGAGGCACAATGTGGGCAGTTATCAAGATATGAATCAGTATGATTGGCTTTGTTGTATTTTTGCATATTTAATAAATGGCAAAGGTTTATGTTACAAAATTGGAAAGCTGCTGAAAATCTATTGCTAAAGATCTTACTGCAAATTATTGTTCAAAGGGAATGCTCATTTGTGAAACTATTCTACATGGCACACCATTGTCCTGATGGCTCCACTAATGCACTGTTTAATTTTTACTATAATTAATTTTATTATTATAATGAGTGGTTTATGAATTTTGAGTGTTTGGGCCAAATTGTGCCTATAAAGTCTATTCCATACAGAGAAATTTAAAATAATTACTGAAATCCACAGCAAAGCGGCACTTGGTATAAATACGATAAATAACGATGATACACTAAATTACCTCCTTATCTGAGAAGGATTTGGGGTTTTTTGTAGATAACAAACTGTGTAACTCTAGGTAGTGTCATTCAGTTGCTACTACAGCAAATAAAGTACAGTCTTGTATAAAAAGGGTATTAACTTTAGGGATGAAAACATAATTTTGCATCTTTATAGATCCCTGGTAAGGCCATACATTGAGTATACACATATAAACGAGCTGGAGAGAGTGCCGAGATATGCTAAATTGTTAAAGGGAATGGAAGAATTAAACTATGAGGAAATAATATCAAAGTTTGGGGTTGTTTTCTCTGGAGGAAAGGCATGTGAGGGGACATGATTACTTTTGACAAGTACATTAGTGGACATTATAGACCATACCTCCCAACTGTCCCTTTTTCGGAGGGACAGTCCCTCTTTTGACAGCTCAACCCGCAGTCCCTCATTTGTACTGGAAAGTCCCTCTTTTCTCTGCACTGAACAGCCAGAAAAAGAAACAAAGTTTCTCACTTAATTGGCTTTTAGCAGAGAGCCCAGAACAGATAACAGGTGCAAATAAGATACTGTGTAACAATTTTGAGACAAAAACACAGAAACTTTATTTTTTTTCTCAAACTTTCATAACCTGCCAAATTTTGTAAAACAAACATGGTAATTAGGGGGTGTGGCCACAGAAAGGGGTGTGGTCAAAATATTTGCTGTACTACGTGCGGAAAAATTTTTTTTGTCCCTCTTTTTACTTCCAAAATGTTGGGAGGTATGTTATAGACAAATAGCAGGGGACCTTTTTACCCATCAAGAGGATCACTGCACCAGAAAGTGCATTATATATTTTTTACATAGAAAAGAACAAAAAAACAGAAATCACCCATTTTGACTTTAGGAACTGAACTTCTCCGAAAAAGATTCTTTCCAGCGAGTGTAAAGTTGTGTAATACCCTCCCTGCTAATGTTGCGATTGCAGATTCTGTTTAGTGGCTTGAGAAGCTTCTTGGACTAGCATAATATCCAAGGCAATTGTGATCTTAAGATGAATAGGTAGTATAGGTATGTGTATATATAGTTTTATATATGAGTGAATTCATTCTGTAGGTCTGTTTAGGTATGTGTATACCTATACATAAATATATATCTGCACTTGGGGTCATTTGGAGGGATTGAACTTGATGAACCTTTTTCATCCCAAATTAAATATGTAACTAACTATGTAACTATGAATGCATTTTAGCAGGACTGAACCTACAAAATCATTGTCCAGCAAATGCCCAGCATCAGGAAAGTATGAAGGAATGTGCCCCTGTCAAGGCTCAAAAAGTTCTGGAAGTTCAAACCAGTCTAAATAGATAGAACTTCTGCCAAGGAAGTCACATGAATCTTCAGACTAGAGGAACTCCCCCCTTATTAGTGTGTAGCTATTCTCCACCTTACATTGCTTATGTGGTGCTATTGTTGTTAGAATGTAAAAACTACCACCAGCTTAATTTTTGTTAGTAATACTGAACACATATATGCAACACACCTATATTTTCAGGCTTTGCTTACCCCAATTCCAGAGTAAATATACATTCATAAATACTTATAATGTTTAGTGCAACCCAAGACCATATGACCATCATTTTTTCATCTTGTGATTCCAGAAGACCTTATACCGATACAGTGAAACCTCAATTTTACATCCCCTGATTTCCTATTTCCCAACAATATATTCTGCATAATATTTTCCCTGACTTTACTTTTTCCCACATTTTAAAGCATTTTTTCTGGTTCCCTGAAAAACTTAAAATAGGGGTTCTACTGTATAGTTCTATCTCCTTAAAAGTTATTACATCTTTACTGTATATCACTTACAGAATCTGAATAAATGTATGTGTGTGTGTGCAAGTGTTTGCATCTGTGCATGTATATACAGAAACAAATAATAGTCTTCAGTCTAGCATACAGAAATGAATACTGATCAGTATCCAAGCAACCAGTCTGACAGAAAATTTTGAGCACAAATAATAAAAAAGAACTTAAGAATGCATCAATAAGCAAAAGGAAATCTATGCTATGAGATACGTTAATGAGGAAATAAATATATGTCTATAGATAAATATTATACACACCAATAACGCATTAATCTTATTCGGACATATTTAATGAAAAAGTATGATCCCATTTTAGTCCATGTTTTTTGAGTAAAAAAAACCTGACATACTAATTCATTCATTGTCAGAGACCTGAATATCTCCACCTTCCACACCTTAGTAGTGGTGATGGAGTCACAGGGGTTTAAAGGCCTGAAGCTTGAGTTGGTGAGATCTTGTTTTTCAACCGGCTAGAAAATTTATGCTGGGAAATCCTATGTTTTCCTGTCTGAGATCAGTTACTTAGATACAGACTGGCTCTAATTTTTGTGTGCTAGACATTGGGGGAGACACCTACTCTGTTGCCTAGTTACTGATTCTGGCATTGCAGTCTTGATTTGTGCTATTTGCACAAGCTTGTGGGCATTTATGTGCACTTCAGCAAGGTACATTCCTCAAAGGACTACAACTTCTTGAAGGGTCTGTGCCTGACCCACATATTACAAAAACATTATTATTGACAAACAATCCCTGTTTTTGTTTAAAGAGGAAGTCATTTTTAGTAGCTTAATGCACAAAATGTCTTAATGTCCTTATTAATAATCCTTATAATATTGATAATGGGTTGAGTGCAGAGGACTTCTTGTCTTTGTATAAAAAAACAACTGTTGCTGAAATAGCATAAAGCAGAGAAAAAGCAGAGAAAAAGCAGAGCATGCTCCCTGTCCCACATACATCTATGCACCATTGGGTCTCTAATTGGGCTGCTGCATAAGAGACATCTATATTGTTGCATCTGATAAGAACAGAAGGGCTTTCACTTTTTTTATTTTTATTGAACAGGACATGGCTTTTTGTTTAACCTGCCAGCTGCCCTGCATCAAAAGCTTCTGTTCTTAGGCAGAATATACTGGAGTAGTTTAGGGCAAGTTGAACAACAAACATAGATTGATTACTGAGCACCTGTGGGTCAGGGGTCTAGTTTTGGAACAAAAAGCACTCTTTGGCTGACTGACTCCTTCGCTCAGCTGAGCTGACAGTGTTTAGCAAGTAGGGGAGCGGTGTGGTTTTAGTATAGGAAACATCTGGTCTCTGAAAAATGAGAGACTAACAGTGTATGTAACTTCATTTTATAAAATCTTTTATTATTGCCTATTCTCAGACTGAAAAAAAAACATTTCTGAAAAATATCATATCAGTATGAATATGAAACACATTTTTATAAATATTTTTAGAAACTAGTGTCCCATGGCATGCTTTTATATTTAAATAATGTGGTGTTGTTTGGGGGTTTAGAACTGTTTTTCACTGCTGTTCTTTGTATTGATTGGTATTTGCTGACTGTAATCTCTTCCAGACTGCAGAGTTGCTCATTAGATTTTTCTACTGTGAACTATTTTAGTCCACAAAGGCATATAATCAAAATCAATTAGATATCCAAATGTAATTGCTGGACCATGGAATACAATTAGATATAGAATCATTTTTCTTTAAAGGCTATGTAGGGTCCCGGAGAGTTAAATTCCTACTGGTCAAGGACCTCCCGGTTGCTGTAACTTATACCACAGGGATGAATGTTTTCCCAGTTATCTCAGGAATGTT
Source organism: Xenopus petersii (assembly GCA_038501925.1). Lineage (NCBI taxonomy): Eukaryota > Metazoa > Chordata > Amphibia > Anura > Pipidae > Xenopus > Xenopus petersii. Next base: position 91,436,608 of record CM076676.1, read on the forward strand.
CCAGTTACTCTCTATATAGTGAGAGGTAGCACATTGTTCTTCCTCTTTGAATGCTATTGGGGGCCTGGAGCATGAGGACTGAATAAAGAAGAGTGCCCTAAGGGTACCAACCCCTTAAAGAAATTCTTGGAAAAGGGACCAAATGGACAAAGTATGTAGAGATACAGGTATGGGGCCTGTTATCCAGAAAGATTGCAACCTGGGGTAGTGAAGGGAGCTTACCTGGATGGACAGGGCATCCAGCTAGTGTGGTACTCCCAGAGAGGCTTCCACTGCAGGAGATCTGGACCACTAGCAGTGACCTAACTAAGTGAGCAAAAAACTATGTGTACCTGCTATGTATATAAATGTCACTACACCCAAACCACCTCTTATCAACACTGTATTAAGTGAGCATGATACTTTTTGTTCAATAAAACCTCTATTGCATGGTTAAAAACCACTGGCATCCAAAATCTCTTATTTGCACACTCTATCAACAAGTCATTGCAAGAAAGTGCTAATGTAATGTCCCAGGAAAGTGTAACGTAATGAATCCAAAGAATTAGGGATGGATTACATGGGAGATTTTGTGGGTCAGACTTTAACTGACCCACAAAATCTTTTCATGCAGCAGCACACGATTTTGTAGGATCAAATCTGAATCCTACAAAATCTAATACCCACTGCTGCAATGTACATCGGATGAGATAAATGATCAGATTCAATCCAGTGAGAAAAAGTTATCTCATGGTTTATCACGTGAAAAATCATGGACAAAATTCAATTCAGTTCCATGAGAATGGTATTGATACCCAATGAAGAAATCATTACAGGTCATACTTCTATTCTTTGTGTTAACTAAAAAATAAAATTAGAATAAAGGAGAGCAAATACAGATAACATTTACTATAACGCCTGGCTTGGTTAAAAGTAACAAAAATAAGATTCTCAAGGTTTGTAGACTGAATCAGCTAAAATGTTATGTTCTCATGCAAAATTTTCTGTATACAACAGACCCACAGAAGCAATCATAAAAGCTTGCTGCAGAGCAGCAGGAATATACATGTCTCTTCTTTATGTGCACATCGCACATTTCTTCACATTTCAGCTGCCTGTGGAGGGACCTAGAAATGACACAACCAACCACCAAGCTTTGTGTTCTTTTAGGAAAAACTGACTCTGGATTTGATAATGATCTTGTAAATTATCATATTAAAAATCTTGATGTATAATACGTGTTAATGTGCATGTGTTTAAACACATGCACAGCAGAATGAACCATGGCCTGAAGCAGCAGCCTCAGAAAATCCAGTTAAATAAAGTAACACATCTCAAGCAGTGTTAGAACACATGCAGCTCGCTCTGGAGTAACTAAATTGACATCCTCTTCTATTCAAATACACAGGATGGCTGCCCAGCTTCTCTTTTTGTTGCAGAGAGAGTTCCCAGAGATCTAGCTTAGAGAAAAACAAAAGCAATTATTCAGCACACATCGAGCGTAAGCTGCACAAAAGGGCAATAGTATCCCAAACAGCAATACACTAAGCTACATCCAGCAGGAGATTCGCCAGTTAAATGTACTATACTGATGCAATGGATGTGGTGCATATTAAATAGGTCACAGCACACTGCTGTTGGAATGGAATGAATTTAGCTCATAACTACAAAAAAACCCAATGTTATTAATAATTTTTTTACAGCAATGAAGCACGTTTGTGTATATATTCAATCATTTACTCTGTTTCACTAAATATGTACAGTGCATGAGAACAGCGAGCAAATTGGTGTAGATACAAATAATGCATATGTCTGTAACCCAGTCAGCACCCTTCTGTCAATGTTACACTAAACATGTGACTCTTACCTGTTGGCACGTTACAAACCTGAGCCACTCTGCTGTGGTATTGGGAGAGACTGGGTACCTGACACTCATTAGTGCAGTGCCTCCACCTAGTGAGATCAGGGAATGCACTTACAAGTTATAATAATAACACAAACACAGTATTTGATCTTAATCTAAAATAAAAGGGTACAGTCATATGAAAGAGTTTGGGAACCCCTTTTAATTCTTTGGAGTTTTGTTTATCATTGGCTCAGCTTTCAAAGTAGTAACTTACTTTTAATATATAACATGCCTTATGGAAACAGTAGTATTTCAGCATTGGCAAAAAGTTTATTGAATTAAGCATCATACAGCATACATTTTAGCACCCCAACATAGGTATTACATCAATACTTAGTTGAGCCTCCTTTTGCAAATGTAACAGCCTCTAGATGCCTCCTATAGCCTTTGATGAGTGTCTGGATTCTGGATGGCGGTATTTTTGATCATTCGTCCATACAAAATCTCTCCAGTTCAGTTAAATTTGATGGCTGCCGAGCATGGACAGCCTGCTTCAAATCATCCCATAGATTTTCTATGATATTGAAGTCAGGGGACTGTGACGCCCATTCCAGAATATTGTACTTCTGCCTCTGCATAAATGCCTTTGTAGATTTGCAAGTGTGTTTAGGGTCATTGTCTTGTTGGAATATCCAACTTCTGTGTAAATTCAACTTTGTGACTGATGCTTGAACGTTATCCTGAAGAATTTGTTGATATTGGGTTGAATTCATCCGATCCTCGACTTTAACAAGGGCCCCAGACCCTGAACTAGTCACACAGCCCACAGCATGATGGAACCTGCACCAAATTTGACAGTAGGTAGCAGGTTTTTTTCTTGGAATGCTGTGTTCTTCTTCCGCCATGCAAATAACTACATTTTTGTCTCATCAGTCCAAAGCAATTTGTTCCATAATGACTGTGACTTGTTCTTGTTCTTTATGCAAATTGCACTGGATTGTAGAACGATGTACAGATACACCATCTGCAGCAAAATGTTTTTGCAGGTCTTTGGAGGTGATCTTTGGGTTGTCTGTAACCATTCTCACAATCCTCTTCCATTTCCTGAAACTGACAGTTTAAACCTCTGAGATAGCTTTTTGTAGAATCTCATGGTGTCACTTGTCAGAGGAGAGTCAAACAGATGTAAAACTTGCATTTGGTCACCTTAAATACCATTTCTCATGATTAGACACACCTGCCCATGAAGTTCAAGGCTTAACAAGCTAATTCAACCAATTTGGTGTTGTCAGTAATCAGTATTGAACAGTTACATGCATTCAAATTAGCAAAATTACATGGGTAATCAAATTTTTGCACAGCTAGTTTTTCACATTTGATTTAATTACATACAACTGAATATTGCTTCACTAAAAATCTTTGTTCAGAAAACGCCCCAGTACTCAGATGTTCCTGTTTTTTTTCTGACTTTTTTCCCAAGTCACTCAATTTGTTTGTGTTCTTGCTCAAAACCCCCCAAATTTATAGGATTGTCGGGCTAAACCCAGAACAAATCAGGATTTCAAATTGGGATAGGTGCCTCTCCCATTGCCTTATACAGGACCTCGACAGGTCTGAGATGACGGATTTAGAGATTATGTCTTTTTTCAGCATCGGGGTATAATAAACCTCTAAAAATTAAATTCAAAAAGCCCAACCAGATAAGTTCGAGGTTTAGTAAATAACCCCTTAAATGTTGGTACTCACTCCAAAGTCACATCTAAGCCTTTACACTGAATCTTCAGGTGAGTCCAGCACTTACAGATATGAAGAGTGACTACCAACCTCTATAGACACTCTGATTTCCTGTACCAGCCTGTCCCAAAGGATTGCTTCTGGTGGGACCTTCCAGCTCTTTTGGCCCACATGCAGCTCCCCTGGTCTCTGGGAAATTATCTCTCCTCCTCCTGGCTTCCTCTCCAAACATTCACGTTTCCCCTCTTCTGGTGGCTCCCAGGCTGCTTTGCAACTTCCTGTCACCCTGAAATTATTGTTTGGCTGGTTACTAGGCAGCTAGTAGTTAGTTAAAGGGGAACTATCACGAAAATGAAAAATTAATTCAAGCTTCATTATACTGAAATAAGAAACTTTCTAAACACAATCTGTTAAATTTTCTGTACTGTTTCTGAAATAATCAAGTTTACCTTCACTATTCCTCTCTCAGCATCTGTTTCTCTTCATTCTGTCTTCATTCAGGAGTTGGGTGTCAGATGAATGATCCAATATATCTTATAGGGGGTCTCCTATTAAAATCACTAGAAATCATGTCTCTCTCTACATGCAGGATTTGTGCAAAAGGCAGTTATTTTGTTAGATTGTGTTTGTACTGGAATCAGTTATATGAATAAGCTCTAATTCATCTGCTAGGAAAGGAAGCACCTTATAAGATATATTGGATCATTCATCTGACACCCAACTGCTGCATGAAGACAGAATAAAGAGAAATAAATGCTGAAAAAGAGATAGTGAAGATAAACTTGATTATTTTAAAAACTATGCAGCATTTTTAATTGATTGTATTTAGAAAGTTTCTTACTTCAGTATGATGAAGCTTATATTAAATTTTCATTTTCGTTATAGTTCCCCTTTAATAAGACATGCATACTAACTTAAGCACTCCATGCAAGTTATATACCATTCAACTAACCGTATGCATGAGAAACTAAGTGCTCTTACAAATGAGCATGTCTGGATGTGTTTCAATGCAGTGTTAACAGACTCTATTATATTCTATGGCAAAGTACTGCAATGAGCAATGGTTCAGCATAGTTCTGTGGGTACCGGCATAATACAAATGAATGGACTGTGAACTCAAGGTTTTCCCCTGTAGTGAAACGCATAATATAGTTACTGCACAGAAATGATTCAAGAAATGCTGTGTGTATGAGCGAAAAAGGTATGCTTGCTGTTATCACACTGTGAAGTTATTATAGTGACTTATTTTGACAGGATTTTTTGTCAATGACAAGGCTATTTCAGTGGTATAGTCTGCTCAGTTATAGATACTGTTAACACCTGTCCTGTTTTGACTCAGACAGCCCAGTTTTCAGAAGGGCTACCCGGGTTAAAACTACCTGCCCGTATTTTTGAATCTGGAAAACCGTAAATTCTCCGATCGATCGGCCAATCGTTGATCACCATGTCATAGCCCCACACTGCCCCATGATGTCAGAGCTCCAGTCAATGACGTCAGCCGCATGACCCCCACCCAGACTACATGGCCCAAAAAGGTGCTTCAATCTCCCAATCACTATGTCCAGTACCATAGAATCCACAATCATTTCTTTTAGGGGCACAATTACTAAGGATCGAATTTCGAAGTTAAAAAACGTAAAAATCGACCATTGAATTTGATACTTTGATAGTCTACGTATTTTTTCGATTGAAAATGGCCGAAGTAAAAATCGTTTGATCGATCGATTAAATCGTTCGAATCGAACGATTCAAACAATTTTACAAAAAAATACTTAGACTACTCAGTTCGGCAGGTTTAAGTTGGCAAAGTGTCAAAGTCAAAGTTTTTCAAAGACACAGTACTTCCGTTTTTTGGTGTTTTTTCAATTCGAATCGAATTTTGGCCTATTCAATGGTCAAATTACCCAAAAATTACTTCGAAATTCGAAGTTTTTGAATTAGAAAATTCACTTCGACCCTTTGTAAATGGGCCCCTTTATGTGACAAGAACATGACTGCAAGTGCTGTGGTTGGAATTACTTTGATATCTATTATGAAAACCCTTGCTTCTGTATATAATTTCTTGATTCTGTAGTAATAGAAATCTTACTAATAATAAAAAAAAATCATAAAGTAATTGAAAGTAAGTATACCAATAATGAAATATAAAGAATGCAGTTATTATTCAACTAATGGATTGGACCACTTTACACTAATGACATTTTACACCACAAGTACATTTATGTTTGTCATTTTGCCACTGTACTGTATTTTATAGATATCGTTGTTGATATTCCTGGTGGTGTCCTGAAAATATTATGCTACATCTTTGTAATAATAGAATAATAGAATAACAGTAAAAACTAAAGGTTTACTGGCAAATCATGGGGGCCTAGTTAATTAATTTCGTTTTGTGCTTTTAGTGGTTTTTAAAACTTTTTGACTAAACTCAGAAACTCTAAAGCTTCGAATATTGTGAGATTTATATTAAAAATAAGAATAAAAAAGTATGAACGGAAAATTATGCTAAACGATGCACTAAAAAATACAATTTTCTGGACAATTCCTAGCAAAAAAAATAATACGAATACGAAAGTCTGAATTGATTTAAAGTGGTCCAATAGAATCAGTGCAGCTCTAATTGACTTCTATAGGACCCAGACAGCTTTTACTTGGCGAATCATTGTATAAGCGTATCATATTAAATCTCAAATTTTTCGAGACTTTTTAAAAACTTACAAAACCATACATTTTTAGAGATTTGTTGAAAAATGTTAAATTCAATTGTTAGTAAATGGGTCCCCAAGTCTATGTTTTCTGCTTTGCCATAATGCTTCTGCAATATTATGGAATAAAACAATCTCACTGGTCAGATGGGAAGATCTGTAATTTTGAGAGTAACCAGATGGCAGATTGAAGCTTCCTTAATTGTATAACCAAAAGTCACATGCTTTTAGGGGTTCGGATTTGGTTTGGTCAGGCACTTGGATTAGGCCGAATTCTGATGAAAAATAAAAGCTTGGATTCAGCCAAATCAGGGAATTGTTGCATGCCTACTATAGAATGCTGCAGTCTGCAATTTGTGTGTAAATGGATGTCAACCTGAAGCTTAGCACATCTGAAGCCCTTACATACATTTGTTTTTTATATTTGATTGTACCCTAGCAACTAGTCCAGACTACAGCAATTATGACACAGGAGAACCGATCATATACAGATGAAGCCACTTGGATTTGTGAGTTAAATGCGTCATGACTCAGGGGTAATTGAAGAAACTGTGTTATCTTAAGTCATCTTAACTCATTTAATGCATTTAACCTTTTCATTAGCATACCAAAGCTCCATTGTTCACAATGGTGAATGCTTTAATTAGATGGGATGTTGTGACGCAGTTTTCTGTGTTAAATGAGATAAATGGGATATCTGTGTTTAGTTATTCTGTGTCAAACAGACAAACCAAAGTGGCTTCATCTGTAATTGAATATTATCAAACATAAGAACATATTTATTTTTTTGTTATAAGGCCTTGCTATGAATAGTGTCTACCATTTAAATTTCTATTTCATAGCGTTGATTATTTCTTTCATAGTTGTTATTGGATTCATTTAGTAAGAATGTAAAATGAATTTGAGAAGATAAAATATACACAGTAGAAGCAGTAGAGAAGAAGTAAAGTAGCCTTTACAGTCAGGAAGTGCATAAAAGGTTGTAGAAATTATACAGTCTCTAACCATTCCCATTTCTCATATTCTATCACATCTGATTACTAATACAGATTTAATAAACAAAATAATGTAGAAAAGAAATCTTATGATACAGATAAAAACAATCAAAGTAAGGTAAGTGGGTAGCATGGTACAATTTTACTGTCACCAACATTTAATCCACAGGGAGAATGTCCATAAAGAAACTCATAAAGGTTCCTCATTCAAAGTCAGTTCTTCCATATTTCCAGATGTATGATGAGCGATCACTATTAAACATTGGTTAAGAGCATAAAAGCACAGGGGGTGGAGGTAGAGTACAAAATATCAAATACAATGGAGTAAATTCACAAGGGAAAGTACATCAGGGCAATTAGCTATTGGTTTTCTATTTTCATTGCATTTTGGGACTATTTACATTTGTTTTTTAGCTCTGTTATTTGTCATTCAACTTCTATGTTGTTGCAAAGTCAATGACCCTGATCCAGCCAAAAAGTGGTGTGAATGTCAGAACTGAAGATGGCTAGGAGAGGGCAGGCAGGAGTAAGAAAAACATAATAATAATAATAATATGAACCGAGCCGCAGAGACCATCAGATAACTTTTTAAACTGAATACTCTGGAGAGGACCAATAACTCTGCGGCTCTTGTTGATCTGCTGTGCAACCTACAAGTTTGCAGGATATTTCCATATTTTGTTATTGACAAATATTTACGCAACTCAAAATTTTCAGCATGAAAATTTAGCATTCCCTGTAGATTGTTTTTTATTGCAATTCCAAGATATCCATAGAACATATAGTTTAGGGGAGTCCGACCATGTCTTTTGCATAATGTAATTCTAAGCAGCTTTCCAATATAAATGAAAAGCATTGCAAATGTTCAGTTAAAGTCATTGGTTGATGTAACAGAATGGTTGCGCATATTCTTTGTACTGCTGGTTCTGTCTTCTGAAATATTGTAGTAGAAGCCAGCAGGTTACTAGCCATGGAGGCGAACATCTGCTACATGTTTCAACAGTCAGAAAATCTTGTGAGTGCATAGAGCCAAATTGAACGAATAAACTGCTTTCAATTGCAATTACATTTAGAAATAACTTTAAAACCAGTGAAAATGTTGAATTCATGTATGTTGAAAAGTTGCTTAGAAATACATTTACTTTTACTACGCAAGAAAATGCAAGACACATCTGTTAAATTTTTGCCAATAATAGACTTAACTTGCACAACGTATTCCAAGCTTCAAATATACTACTAGCTTGTAATATTTTTGTATGATTTAATAAATTATATTCCTATATTTTATCATTTTGCCCTTTTAATTTACTAGCTATACATTATAAATCAAGAGCTATGCATATTACTTTCCATTAATTCTTTGTTTATTATACTCACTGATTTTTTTTTTATCTTACTTTGTGTTGTGGTTATTATATGTTCTGTGCCGTCTCCATTCTTCTGCAGTCATTTAGGTTGGAGGACTGGGGCATTTGGATACAAATCACATGATCTAAATATAGTTCTTGACTTTCCTCTCCTTATATTTAACATCATCAAGGTTCTGTCAAGTTCTACAGTTTTCATGTGAGATGCTTTTTAATGCCTGCCATCGCCCCTACCCTCTCCCTCCCTGCATTGTGCTTTAGTCAAAAAAGTGCCCCCTTTAAAAAAAACCTGACCATAAAATTCAAAGCAGCGGAGCTCCACGTCACTATGCCTATTCACATTCTTTCAGGTCTCTTCAACGACACGAACCCTGAGGGACATGCTCAGTTGGGCATATTCAGGAATAGGCTTCACCTGCACGTGCTCCTGCAGGCTTAGTGTCGGCAATGAGACCGATGCACAGTGTTGGGAGGGAGAGGGGATCAGTGTGATGGCAGGCAGTTAAGAGGAGCTTTTGTTACTAAGGGGTTTTAGTTCTCCTTTTGTGGTTGCACCCAGGTACAATGGGTCAACAGATGCAAGACATGTTAGAAAGTTGAAATGTTATTGCTAGTCCTAACTGGTCCATGAAGATCCATGTTTCAGTAGTCAGAACCAGCAATGAGTGCAGAGAATAGCAGACAGATACTAAAATATACCTTTAAAATCATTGAACATTTGTAATGAATATATTTTGGAACGCTGATTTGAATGACATTTTCTTTCATTAGGCAATTTTTTTATTTTTGTGTGTACAAAATCTTTAATATGTATAATCAAAATCACATTTTAATATCAATGATCATACACTGCCTTATGTCTCTCTGTAGGGTCTTTAGGATTCTCAGGATTATATACACATCCTCAGCTCTGTGTTCAACACTTAATGGGAATATGGTTTTAACTCTCGCACTTTCAATTTGGTCCTTGTACTGGCGGGTACTGGTCTTCAATTAACCTTAGCATCTTATATACTTACAGTGTATACTTTTGTGCAGTCACTTAGATGGGGATGAGCACTCCCATACAGGCATTGCACATGAATTAAGACACCTACCAAGGCAGACCTTCAATGTTGGAGATAGATCATAAACACATTAATTCCTATTTTAGCAGCTTTCAGAAGCAAGACTTTATATTGCTTATTATCTGTAAAAAAAAACAAAAAACAAATGTTTACAACATCAGCATAACTACAGCCATTTGTGTAGTACTCTGAGAATCTAAATGATCCCCAGTGAGTCCCCAAAGGGATTAATTGATCATGCATGGGCTCAGTTAGAGTAATTGCCTTGGAGAAAACAGCATAGTGACTTTATAAATAGCACTGGGGAATCCACTGTATGTATTGACTTTACACAAGCACTTCATGGTAATCAAACTGCAGCACTGGGTCATTAGTCTGGGATAGAAACTTGCTTTATAAATAAGAAACTAGCAAAATCATAAAAAGTGCCACTGGACCGGTCCTTAACAAGTGATTCTACTTCTTTATAAATAGGCCCCTAAGCACCTGTTTTGTATCCCGCATAGAAAAGCCATTGCCTTTCTTCTATGTAGTACTTCACAGAAAACACACATTGTACATGGTCTGTAAATCAATGGAACTTATGTTTCTAGTCCAGCTCCGACCATAGTAATAACTGTCAAACATGGGAGTCACACATACTTTTAGGTGTAGTCTCACCAGTAATGAGCAACACAGCAGGAGAAAGGCAAGAGATGAAATGAACTGGCAGATATGTAGTGTTGAATTTAATGAAACAAATACTGCACAGCTAATTCTTAGGATATTTACACCCTATTAAAATCTATACATTGGTTTAGGCATGTCAGGGCCAGTTTAATATATGCAGCAATGTATGAAAAAGGTTTTAAGTGACAATGTGACAGTCTTCTTGTCTTCACATGTGCCAGTTTGTGTTAGAGGATATACAAGGGATAACGTGCACTCTACTTCAAGTATTTAGCACATCTATTACTGGGAGCATTCAACACCTTGGCATGTTGTTTCAAGTATTTTTTTTACAGTTCTGTACAGTGCACTATTGAGAATTTGTGTCATGTTCAATTTCTGTGTTAAGACACAAAACCAAGACAAGTAAACAAGTTAAATCAATTGGAAAATAAGTAGAATTTTTTATTTAGTACTTTTAAAAAAAAAAAACTAGGATAGCCTGCTCAGTTTCCCACACCCTGGATGTCAGCAATGATAGGTGGAAAGCTAGAGAATGTAATAGGTGTGAAAGGGGATTTATGGATAGGTGATTGTAAGGAATCGTCCCTCTGCTGGGTTTGAACCAGGGACCTTATGTATTGCAGCCGTTTGCCTTAGCTCATCACTATTCAGGCAGATTCAAGGTATAGGCTTACCCTGTTCTGAGGATCCTATGGCTAGCCCTGGCACTGTTAATTATACTCAGCTGCTCTGCATTAAAGTAATACTGACACAACAAATGTATTTTCAACTTTTTATTTAGTACTTCCACAATCCAATTAGAGATTACAGCAGGTAGGTTACATGTTACCAGGAGTTCCTGGCGAGCAGAGGTAGATGAACCGTGAAAGTATCATATAACAAATAGTAAATACAACAGAAAAGAAAGAAAAGGAAAGTGATAGAGAAGGACAGGGGGGGGAAGGGTGCAGGACTCTCGCCAATTGATAACATACATCATGTCAGTATACAAAAAAAACATATCACTTCAAAATGCACCAGGGGCCTCACGATGAACACTAAACCCCTTCAAAAGACTGTAGTAAAGGACAGTTACACCGTAGTCGCTGGTAAGTTGGGAGGAATTTGTAAGTCCGTCTCAGTCCAGAGCGTCCACGGGCTCCAAATAGTAGCATAGTTGTCCATGTTATGTTGAATCATTGCAGTAAGTTTTTCCATAGAGGACACCCACCATATTTTGCGTTTAATTTCCATTATTGTAGGAATACCTTCTTTCCATTTTCGGGCAATAGCACATCTGGTAGCCAAGCATATGTGCGAGCAGAGCTTAAATTCCGTCTTAGTAAGAGATGTAGATGGAAAGGTGAGGAGAGCAAGCCAGGGGTCCGGCATAATCTGTTTATGGAAAATATCACTCAGAAGAGCAAATATGTCTCGCCAAAGAGCAGAAACTAGGGTGCATTCCCACCACATGTGTAAATCATCACCAAGTGTTCCACAGCCTCTAAAGCAAGCAGGATCAGAGTGACATATTCGGTGTAGTTTTACTGGAGTAAGGTACCAATCATATAGTAGCTTATAGGCATTTTCTTTGATAATGGTGTTAATGGATGCTTTTCTGATATTGTCAAGAGCTCGTTCCCATTGTGCCTTTTCTTGTACCTTATTAAGTCTCATTTCCCAGCGCTCCATATATTTATTCTTATCTGGAGTGGCAGAAGAGCGGAAGTGAGCATAGATCATGGAAATTTGGCCCTTACTATGAGGATGGGCACACAGAAATTCAAAAAAAGTTTTCGGGTTTGAAGTGGTACCTCTATGTGTCCGGAGGAAGTGGCTGAGTTGCAGGTAACGATAATGTTCACGTAGAGGAATAGAGTATTTGGATCTCAAGTCCTCCCAAGTAATAATTTTGCCAAGTGGAGTGAGGCTATTGATATCAAGAAAGCCACTGTCTATCCACCACTTGTAAGAAAGCAAATCCTGTCCTGGAGGAAAAACTGGGTTACAGAATAGTGGAGTAAACGGGGATGGATTCGAGCAAAGCCCTACTTTATATTTATGTTGCAATCGATCCCATAACATGGAGGTATGTTTCAAAATAGGGTTAGTAGATACAATCAAAGACCTAACCTCACGTGAGTACCACAGGAAACCCCTAGGGGACAAAGGTAACAACAGTTGTGCTTCCAAGGACACCCATCTAACCGTAGTCGGGGGTAGGTGAAGTTTAGTCATTTGAGCCGTCTGAGCCGCACACCAGTAGCTATAGAGGTTAGGAAAATTTAAGCCGCCCTGAGGCAGAGACTGCATAAGAACCTGTTGAGACACCCTAGGGCGTTTGTCATTCCAAAAGAAAGCTACCATTGCCCGCTGAAGTTTTACAATATCTGGCTTACATATAGGAATCAGAAGGGTGCGAAATAAGTACAATATCTTGGGCACTATAACCATTTTCAGAGAATGCAGTCTACCCAACCACAAAATCGTTTTTTTTATTTTTCCAAGATCTGAGGGTAGACATAAGAGTCTTAATCATCGGAAGATAGTTATGGGAATATAAATCCGTAAACTTAGGTGTAAGGAAAATCCCCAGATATTTAAGGGACTGCTTCTGCCATTTAAAGGAAAAATTCAACTCCAGTAGTTTCAGATCATGTTTAGGTAACGAAAGTGCCAGCGCCTCAGATTTCGAGTTATTAACCTTAAAGCCCAAAACCGCAGCATATTTGTGCAGTTCATTAAATAGATTAGGTAATGTGGTCTGTGGGCGAGTAAGTGACAATAGAGTATCATCCGCAAAGAGGGCAATCTTATAAGTGTCAAGCCCCACATCAAGCCCAAAAATATCAGGGTTAAGTCTGATTTTCTGAGCTAAAGGTTCCATGCAAAGAGCAAAGAGCAGGGGTGACAGAGGGCAGCCTTGACGCGTCCCATTTTGAATAGCAAAAGGTTTGGAGTAGTGACCTGCCGTACATACTCTGGCTGTGGGATTTTCATACAAGGCCATGATAGCCTCCCGAAATTGAGAAGTGCAACCTACAGAATCTAAGATCTCCCTCAGAAATATCCAGTCCACCCTGTCGAAAGCCTTTTCCGCGTCCAGGGAAAGAAAGACACTGGGAGTCTGCAGGCTTTCGACACGGTGGAGTAGTTGCGCAGTCCGCCTGATATTATCCGCCGCGTCTCTCCCCAACACAAACCCCACTTGATCAGGGTGAATCAGTTGTGGCAACACTGGAGCCAATCGGTTAGCTAGAATTTTGGCATACAATTTAACATCAGTGTTGGTAAGAGAAATCGGACGGTAATTCTGGCAGAGCATGGGATCTTTCGGGGGTTTGGGTATAACCACAATATTGGCCCTAAGCATATCAGCAGGGAAGCGGCTTTTAGTCTGTAACAAGTCGTTAAAGAGAGACAGCATATGGGGAAGCAAAACATTTGTAAATTGTTTATAATATAGCATAGTAAAGCCATCAGGCCCCGGGGCTTTTCTGGGTTTACTTTGCTTAATCACCTCAATGATCACAATGATAACAATTTAGCTAACAAGGAGTCTGCCTTGTTCCCTTTCTCATAAAACAGGCGTCTAGTATAAGTTAAAGCCTTCTCAGCTGATTCAATCAAGATATTTTTAAGCTCTCCCTGTTTAGCAATCAATTGTTTAAGTACGTCGGGGTCTTGGTCTATCTTATGTGAGGTAGTCAACTGAAGGATATCCGTTTTAAGCTGTTTAATCCTACAATCCCTCAGTTTCCGAAGACGGGATGCGTGTTTCATGAGTATCCCTCTCACTACTGTTTTGTGTGCGGCCCAGACCAGCTCTTTAGTAACCTCACCATTACCATTTTCAGAAAAATATTGTGGAATAGCGTGCGTCAACTCCTGGATAACTGTCTCGTCATTAAGTAACTGTTCATTCAGTTTCCATTCCCCTCTAGGCCTAGAGTCCCCCATTAGGAAAACAGACAGCATGATATCGTGATCAGACCATGTACAGGGAATAATTGCAGTTTGTAGTAGTCAATCCACGAGCATGGTAGACGCCAGAATGAGATCTATTCTGCTATACGAGTCATGGGGAGTAGAATAAAAAGTATAATCTTTACTGTCTGGGTGTAAGACTCGCCAGGTATCCAGGAGGGACTGAGCCTTTGCCAAGGCACATAGACTTTTGGTCGCCTTGGGAGTAGGGTGGGGCTGTCGTGAGGAGGTATTAGATCTATCTAAATTAGGTACAAGTACAGAGTTGAAATCTCCAGCCACTATAAGTTCTCCGCGCCTATGTTCGTCAATAAAGGATTCCAGGGCACTGAAAAACTCAGACTGCCGTTCGTTAGGGGCGTAAATAGTTACCAATGTCAAGGACACACTGCCAAGAGTACCCAGCAGTAACAAAACTCGGCCATCAGAATCAGAGCGAGTTTCCGAAATCTCAAAGGGGCAATTTTTATGTAACAAAACTCCTACACCTCTGGTTTTGTTTTTAGCAGAGGAAAAAAATGCCTTTGTGATATTTTTATGCCAATAACTAGGTTCCCTTCTGCGCACTAAGTGCGTTTCGGTTAAGAGAAGGATATGTGCCCCTGTAGACAACAAGTCATGACAAGCCATCCGGCGTTTAACAGGTGTATTGAGTCCTTTACAGTTAAGCGTGGCTATTTTAAGATCAGATTGTGGCGCTATGGAGGGTCCGTGGCTAGTGTCACAGCTGGAGTGAGATATAGCAGAGGTGGAGATCACAACAGGCGAGAGTCCCACTGGGTTAGGAAGGGATTGGGTAGGGCAAGGATAGAGTACAGAAGACATAGAAAGCAAGAGTAAATACAAAACAAATATGAAATAAGACAAAAGAAAATAAAATACGTTTCAAATACAACTTGGGGACCTCCCGTCTCAAAAACAAAAGTCCACGAGAGGGTAGGTCAGGCAGCTATCCTGCCCGTAGGGACCGGCAATAGACGCGCGGACCCCAGGGGGGGGATGAAATGTCGGAGTCGTCACTCGGGCGGCTAAGGTGTTTCCCCCAACTCCCAACATGAGGGGAAATGCAGAGTCTCCCAGAGATGTGCCCAACAGGCCAAGAAGCCAGGAGCAAAATTTCAAACAAGTGCAACCATTACATTACCGTCCATGGAAAGTAGAAGGGTCACTCAGCATTGTGACGCAGTTGTGGAGGCTTCAGCCGAGTCGGCCGAACCGAGGGTGGTAGCTCCTGTGGGAGATGCAGGGCTCGCAGAAATTTGTCTTGCTCTCGCAGATGTCGAATAGTGTAGGTGCGGCCTTGGTAAGATGCTTGTAAGGAGAAAGGGAATCCCCAGCGATAGACAACCTTGTGCTGTCGTAGGAGCTCCGTAAGTGGTCTGAATTCCCGGCGTCTAGCCAGGGTCGTAGGCGCCATGTCCGGAAAAAGAGCGATTTTATGGCCTTCCACTTCCAGCTCACCCGTAGGTTTAACAGCCTGCATGATATCAGCCTTGGTTTTGTAGAAGTGCATACGCACTATAACATCTCTCGGTCTTTCTTCCGGACCCGGTTTAGGCCGCAGAGCCCTATGAGCCCTGTCCATCTCCAACCTCTCCGGCTGCGTGTCAGGTAAAACCTCCTGGAACATATCAGTAAGTAGTGTGTGAAGATCCGTCACCGTCTCCGGTATACCCCTCAGGCGGATATTGTTGCGGCGGGAGCGGTTTTCGGCGTCTTCTTGAGCATATTGCAGGTGTTCAAGCTGCGAGTGAATAGCTGAGATGTCGTTATCAACCTGGTGGAGGTAGGCCGCAGAGCTGTCCACATGGTTCTCGAGATCATCAACCCGGGTATTTAGGGCAGTGAGTTCCGCCGCAAGCTCCTTAGTGGTTTTAGCATGTTCCGCCTTAACCATTTTCTCTATATTTTGGAAGAGCAGGTGCAAATCTTGCTTCGTGATACTCTCAGCTTCCTCTCCGTCCACCTGTTCCCCAGCTGGGACGCCATCTTGGTCTTTCTGGCTAGGGTGGAAGAGGAGGCGCAGGTCAGAAGCAGCTGATTTCTTTGCTTTCGGAGCCATAGAATCGGCTGTAGTGATTCACTATCTTGATTAGCACTCGTATGCAGCAAATAAATTCGGCTATGATGGGCTAAAGGCCGAGTATCCCCTCATGTAACACGGAGCTGGTCTAAAACACCTCCGCCATGTCTCGTAGTTGGCTCCGCCCCCCCAACAACAAATGTATTTTCAACATATTAATCTACATTAAAAGTTACATATAGGTCATGTCTCCATAACTGCTGGACACCGGGTCATTGTTCCGGATTTCCAAGTTCCAGTCTGACCCTGTTTTTGGACTCTCTCCTCTGCTGGTATTACCCGGTTCTTGTTCCTGTTTCCCAAAGCTCCCTGTTCTTGTTTCCCTTTCGGGCTAGTGTATGTCTGTTCCTCGACTTTTGTTTACCTTGAGCTGCTGAGCCAGTAAGTTGTTAATTTCGTTATCCTGCCTGTTTCAGTACTATGGAACTCATTTACTTTATGTTGGCTAAACTCTATTACTGCAAGCATCCTTCTAGTCTCCTTGCCAGTCTACTCCCTCCTAGTTTATACTTTAAATATTGACTCAGTGGCCCTGCTGGTCATTTTGGCTACTGGGTGTGACATTGATCAATGCAAGCACTGGGGCAAGTTGCTATTTCAAGTAGTACAGTTGGAAATATGGGGAACTTTAAAGAATTTATGTGATTTCTGCATATGGCTCTTGATGTGGTTGATGGACTTGAATAATAGCTCCAAAGTGTATTTACAAGACCTGTTTAGAATCAACAATATATAAAAAAAACACCATTAATTCTCTTATAATGGTACAAAGGTAAGAACCCATCTTAATAGTCCTTGCAAATACTTAATGAAGTGAGTGTTTGCATTTTTACCATTGTTTGCAATTAAATGATGTTTTTGGTGGAAACAAACACACCCACACATTTTATGTCATTGTGTTGCTGTTGGAATGTTTTAAAGGAAAATCATGCTGAAATTATGAGTTTCATTTACTGCGTGGTTATTTAATTGCTAATGTCACACAGATATTCATGTCAACACAGGGTGATAACCTTGTTCACTGATTACACCCACTAAATCATATTGCTTAGTGTTCTGCATTATGTTTATGCTGAGAAATAAAATTATGTTAAATAGTCTTAATGGCTACCTGCAGGTTTTTGCACAAATTCAGATTTTTTAAAGGTCCATTTTCTCAGGATTACTGCCATTATTTGGAAAGTTGCCCATTAAGGTTGCAGTGATTTCTCACTTTATTCTGGCTCAATGATGTCTAATTACCCTAAAACTGTTGGCAACTAAAGCTCTCTTCAGGTAGCTACAATTTAGAAACCCTGTGGGGTGTGGGAAATTAATTTTGCAATAACGTTCCATAGACATCTTAAACTCCACAAGAAAGACAACTTTCCCCAATTCTCTCATTGAATCTTTTTTCTTCAGATATTTTCCATGTCCGCTGTTTAAGAATGCAGTTTTTAAATCTGGCAATCTTGTGGTGATATCCAAGAAAGAGGTTTAGTTTGCTTGCTGTTTTTATCTTCTTCAAATAATAGACACTTTCAGGGGAATGTAATAAAAGTCGCAAAGAGCAAAACAATTCGCACCAATAAGACTAAAAATTAGGGATGCACCGAATCCAGGATTCGGTTCGGGATTCGGCCAGGATTCGGCCTTTTTCAGCAGGATTCGGACTCGGCCGAATCCTTCTACCCGGCCGAACCGAATCCGAATCCTAATTTGCATATGCAAATTAGGAGCGGGGAGGGAAATTTCGTGACTTTTTGTCAGAGAACAAGGAAGTAAAAAATGTTTTCCCCTTCCCGCCACTAATTTGCATATGCAAATTAGGGTTCGGATTCGGTTCGGTATTCGGCCGAATCTTTCACGAAGGATTCGGGGGTTCGGCCGAATCCAAAAAAGTGGATTCGGTGCATCCCTACTAAAAATCCACATCTCGCAATGTAATATTGTTCCTTAAACTGTTTTTGCATTGCGAATTTTAATTGCGCATTGCGAATTTTAATTGCGCACTCATAAGAAGTGCTTGAAGTTGTCATAATCTTTTGGAGCAAACATAACGACTTTTTCAGTAAGAAGTTTTATTACATTGACTGCGCATTGGCGCAAACTATAAAATTCGCAAAGGGTCTTTCACTGTCGGAAGTGGTCGCTAAACAGTTTCCGGGCTCGCAAAAGCTATATTAAATTCGCACAAAGCAATATTTGTTCGCACAAAGGCATAATTTTTCGCATTGCGAATAGTTTTTCCGTTAGCGATTTTTATTACATTCCCCCGTTAGGTCCATATTTATTAAACCTCGATTTTTTTTCTGCTTGAGTTTTAAAGCTGATAAAAATCCAAATCTGAAAATACTCCAGCTAAAACCGGTCAAGGTCATGTAGAAGTCAATGGCAGATGTCCCTGAAGATGCTTCTTTACATTGTGATCTACGCTGGTATTCATTTTATATTCCAAAAAATTCTAGTTGTCATGGCGTCATTATGAAAAAATCGCACAAGTCTAATTGATGCACAATTTTGTCTCATACCAAAGTTTCCGACAAGTATTATTGGTAAATGAAGGGGATTCAGGTTTGGGAGTTTGGTCAAATTTGAGAAAAAGACAAGTTTTAGTAAATACCCCCCCTTGCTATAAAAAGATTGGCTATTTGACATTATACTATACATCTTCTGTGGAGATCGGATAATTTCATTCCTGCTGTTCTTAAAGGAACAGTTTGGTGTAACAATAAAAATGGGGTAGATAGAAAGGCTGTGCGAAATAAAAAATGTTTCTAATATGGTTATTTTGTCATGTATAAAGGCTGGAGTGACTGGATTTCTTATATAACAGAAGAGAACACAACTTCCTGCTTTTTAGCTCTTATTCAGTCAGCAACTTGAAGGGGGACCACATGGGACATAACTGTTCAGTGAGTTTGCAATTGATCCTCAGCATTCAGCTCAGATTCAAACAGATATGACCCACGTGGCCTACCCTCAAGTCACTGATTGGTTACTGCCTGGTAACCAATCAGTGGAAACCAAGAGAGCTGCAAAGCAGGAAGTAGTGTTCTGGCTATTATGTTACACATCCAGTCACTCCAGCCTTTATACATTACATTTTTGCCTAACTATATTAGAAACATTTTTTTTATTTTGCACAGCCTGTTCTATGTATCTATCTATTTATAATTTATTTACCCAGTTTTTATTTTTAAAATGAACAATTCCTTTAAGGCAGAGCATTGCTAAATATGATTTTCTCTATTTCTCAGCTGGGGCTTCGTAGACTATTGGAAGTAGAAATTGGCTTATAACTTTTACACAGTTTTAGAAGAAGTTTTGGGTGTTAATCATTCTTAAAAGTGAAGGTTTTTGCCACGTTCACCACAAAAAATGAAACACCTCAATCATGGTGTCCCTTGCCCTAACTTGAATTAAGTTCTGCCATAGGACCAAGCTTCCCCTTTAGTGAGGTCTCGTCCCTTATGCTCATACTGCAGTCCTTTCAAGTCAAGTCAAGTCAAGTCAAGTGGATTTTATTGTCATTTCAGCCATATACAGTAAATACAGTACATAGTAGAAACGAAATGACGTTCCTCCAGAACCCTCCGGTGCTATACAACAACTCTAGTACACGGTCATGCTGGGCAAAGTGGACATTTCAGTTCCTTATGAATATACTCAGTTCAGTCCTTGGGAGTTGAGACACCTGATGGCTTGTGAAAATAGACTTTTCCATTCTGGAAGTCAGCACTCGAATACTGCGGTATCTTTTACAGGATGGCAGGAGGGTAAAGAGATCATGTGCAGGGTGGGTGCTATCCCTGACAATGCAGGTAGCCTTCTGGAGACAGTGAGTGTGGTAAAAAATCCATATTCACAGGCTGTCCAGCAAGCTGAGAACAAAGAAGAAGATCTACAGTATGTGTTTCCTCCACTTTTATACCCCTGGGTCAGTGGAAACATATCCCTCCTACAAGGCATGAGTAACATTTTACAGATATGGCTGAAGTTATCTTTCACCTTCGAAGTACAACTCTTATATTTTTTTTGTTACTATCTAAATTGCCAGGTCTGTTTTGTGATGTGTGTGTGTGTTGAAAATTACATATGATCTCAAAAATACCACAGCTGCATGTTTTTCCAACTTATGTACTGTATTACTGAATATTGGTTTAGGCTTAGTAAATATTTTGCCATTTAACGTTTCTGTGCAAGGAAATGAAAGGGCAGCCATTAATATAAAAATACTGCTGTATCTCCAGATCAGGACAGTAAACAAAATGAGCTGAGGCTTGGATAGGGCTTGGTTTCCTCTGGCTGAGTCTCTGTTATACTGATAGCAGAAACAAACAAACATTAAAAACCATAAAAATAATTTGCAAACACTGTCAGAAACACCTCACTTATCTCTAACCGGATATTTGCAGCGAACTGTTCCATGTTTATTTTGTTTTTTTTTTCAAACCGCAAAAGGTGCAGAAATGTACAATTTTTATACTGGGCTGGCAAGGCTGACTACCCTAGCTCTGTTTTGACCACAGTTTTGTATGATGAAAATCGTCACACTTTTTGGGCCTGTATATACTGTATTAAAGGGGTTGTTTGCCTTCCAAACACTTTTTTTGGTTGTTTAGTTCAGCTTGTTTGCCAGAAATAAACACTTTTTTCAGTTGCTTTCCGTTTTTTTTTTTTTCTTTTTTTACTGTTTTTTAATAAAATTTAAGTTTAAAGGGATACTGTCATGGGAAAACATTTTTTTTTCAAAATGCATCAGTTAATAATGCTGCTCCAGCAGAATTCTGCACTGAAATCCATTTTTCAAAAGAACAAACTGTTTTTTTACATTTAATTTTGAAATCTGACATATAGTTTCCCAGGAGCCCCCAGTAATGTGACTTGTGCTCTGATAAACTTCAGTCATTCTTTACTACTGTACTGCAAATTTGAGTGATATCAACCCCTTCCTACTCCCCCAGCAGCCTAACAACAGAACACTGGGAAGGTTACCAGATAGCAGCTCCTTGACACGAGATAACAGCTGCCTGATAGATCTAAGAACAACACTCAATAGTAAATATCCATGTCTCACTGTGACACCTTCAGTTACATTGAGTAGGAGAAACAACAGCCTGTCAGAAAGCAGTTCCATAATGAAGCACTGACTCTTTCTGAAAGCACATGGCCAGGCAAAATGACCTGAGATGGCTGCCTACACACCAATATTGCAACTAAAAAAAAATACACTTATTGGTTCAGGAATTCAATGTTATATGGTAGAGTGAATTATTTGCAGTGTAAACGATGTAATTTTTGGAAAAAAAAACTACACCATAAAAAACATGACAGAATCATTGTTCCTGTCTCTAGTGTTTTAGTCGTTATGTCAGTAATTCAGGTGCAAGTTCTGAACTGTTACATTAGTTGATATATTTCTCAGCAGCATCTGTGGAACATACGCAACTATTGTGTCAATTAACAGCAGCCTTTAAAGCAGATTGAATCCCCCCCCCCAAATTAAAAGCTCCCATGCGCCACCCACCACTGGCCCCACTCCCTGCTTCCACCCCACATAGTCTTCTACTAGAATTGTCCCTGGCAGGAAAACTGACCTAGCTATGCAGAGTAGCGCATGGGCGCCATCTTCGGTAGCTTCGGATTTCTTCGTGAAGTGGCCTCTGACACTTGAGCTTTTGCTCCGGAAAGCTCCATAATTACCAAAGTGAAGGAAGAGAATCCAAAAATACTGAAGCTACCAAAGATGCCTCCCATAAACTCTGCTGTGCTACTCTTCATACTGTAGGTAGGTCAGTGTTGCTGCCAGGAACTTTTTTCTAGTTAAAGACTATGCAGGGAGGAAGTGAGGGCAAGGTCAGTGGAGAGTGGCAGATGGGGTTTTTTAAAGGGGTGGTTCACCTTTAAGTTAACTTTTAGTATGTTATACAATGGCCAATTCGAAGCAACTTTTCTATTGGTTTTCATTATTTTTTTTTTATAGTTTTATGATTATTCACCTTTTTCGTCTGATTCTTTGGAACTTTAAAATGGACGTTGCTGACCCCTGTAAGGCTACACATGTATTGTTATTGACAATTTTTATTACTCATCTTTCTTTTCAGGCCCTCTCTTATTCATACAGTATTCCAGTCTCTCATTCAAATCAATGCATGGTTGCTAAGGTAATTTGGACCCTAGCTACCAGATTGCTTAAAAAGCAAATTGAAGAGCTGCTGAATAAAAAGCTAAATAACTCAAAAACCTTAAATAATAAAAAATGAAAACCTATAGCAAATTGACTCAGAATATCACTCTCTACATCATACTAAAAGTTAATATAAAGGTGAACAACCCCTTTAACTTTAGGGTGAGTTTGTTTTCCTTTAATGAAACTCAGGGATTCTGTTTACAGAGTTGGTGACCCCACCCCCTTCTGGGTTGTTTTAGAAAGGCATAAGAAGGGGAAAACAAAGCTTTAGCTTTTAATATTAGAAAAACTTTCACAAATAGAAAATTTAAAGTAATTGAAAAAAAAGTGTTTATTTCTGGTGCTTAAAACAACTGAATAAAGTACTGGAAGGTGGAAAATCGCTTTAAATCTAGAACAGGCACAACCATGATACATTTGTATATATTGTAGCGTTTTCTGGTAATGGGATCATGCACTCCTGGGGGCTGACTGTTGCATACACCTGCAGACACCTAAAAAAAGTGAATCTTCACACATCTCAATGAAGTTTGCCAATAACCAGTTTTGTTTCCCAAACATTTTTCAGCACAGGTTAGAACAGAGCTGGGCCCAGCCAGCCACCCTAGGCAACCTGGCTGGCCGCAGCGCGGACTTGGTGCGCGCATGCGCAAACAGACATGTGCACGTGTGTATCGGACGCCGATAGATCCACTCCACTCTTGGCAGTCTACAGATAGAGCAGTGTATCTCTCTTATATCCAGGAAAGAGCCATGTGCTGACATGTCCCACACAGGAGGTTATTCAAGTCCAGCAACACATCTAAGTTCAGCAGCTCTGCACTCAGGGGCAGTACAGTTACCTGGCTGAGCGAGAAAACTACTACTACTGCATCCCATATCATGTGCCAAAAATCCACACAGTTCCATACATTTCCAGGCCATACAGACATGTTTTATAAACACAGTGCTGCAGTACATATACATTGATTTTTCTGTTATGTTATTTTTATTTTATGTTGAATTAAAAAATAATGATATTAGCTTAAAATGATTTAACAAAACAAAACTTGTCTAATGTTTCTCTTCCCAAATGTTTTCTGTGTACGTCGATTTGGCTGTGTGGCTGAGTTTATTTGGAAGATGTTTCCTGGGGCCTTTGACATTAGAATTATGCGCTTGACATTCTATATAATTACAAAGCTTTTGAAATAAGAAATTAATGGAGATGGCTGTGCTGCCTATACACATTAGGTGTGCTGAGTTGAGCTTCTGCATCACTTCTTCCAGTTGGCTAATTGTCCTACCTTTATATGAAATCAGCTTGCTGCTAACAATGTCTTCATGAATTTATTCTGAGATCTCATTTTTTGCTGCTGATGACACTGAAACAGTAGAGAGACAAAGAATTTGACAGCAGACTAGACAATGTGTTCTCACCTGCTGTATATGCTCATGCTTCATTGTATTCATTGGCCTTCTTTTGCACTCTCCCAAATCTTTGCTGAACTCTTTGCTTAATTGCATATTTTCCTATAGAATTACTCTGAAGTTGAACACTTTCAGTTGACATTTAAGGGCACTCAAGTTTGGTCTATGATTTCCATGTCAGAAAAGTTAAATGCGTAAAATATGTACTTGGGAGAACTTTCTGAATTGCTCTAATCTCACAAACCTTTATTCAATGTGTGCACTTTATAAACTAGTTCTAGAAGTTTTCTACCTACAAAGAACCAAACAGTATTTATATTTGTAACCTCCTTTTGACCTAGTTGAGGAGCTGTGCACTAGACCCAATGCAGTTTTATCAAAACTGTCTCTCCGGGCTCTTAAAACACATATCTGTGCTGTTGTTAAGGGTCAGCATAGTGTCAATGTGCTAAAATAAGGAAAATTGGTGCCAAGAGACTTTAAAAAAAAAAAAGAACAAGGGAGCTTCAATACAGATGACAGATGATGATATACAGAAAATAATACTCCTAGAAATAGCACAGTCAAGAAGTTATTACCCCTGTGTGTGTTTAAAGGAGGGTTACAAAACTTTGCTATCTATGGGACCCATAGATTAACCTTTACTTTACTTGCAATTATGTCTGTACAGAACAAAAAGGAAGATGAAAGGTAAGGTAATATGTGAAATGGATACAAGATAGAACATGTGTGATTAGGTAATGAAAGAAAAAACAATTGTGGACAAGGCAGAATATGCATGGACAATGGCACAACATTACTGAATATTTGTAAATCTAGTAAAGGTTGCATCGCCTCATGGGCAATTTGTAGGAACGGTAAGCGTTAAATGCCCTTCAATTGGAAGGGATTTCAGAGACGCTAAAAAACATAAAGCATAGGAAAATCTTCTACTTAACACATGATTGATAACAATTGCCCTGTGTCCTGGCTGATGCACAGAGAGCAGTGACACTGTTCTGTGTGCATTAGCCAGGGTGCTTTCCATTAAATAGCATTATGATCAGTGACAAATACAGAGGAGTGTTTTGTTCACATTTTTTTTCCACTGGATGGCAGCAACAGACATAAAGCCCTGTGTGACTAAGTGTCCTTGGAAGACACGAAACGCATCAGGCCTTGGCTCTCAATTTTCGAAAAAATAAAATGCATGCTTTTTTAACCTTTTACTATCTGACTCCGGCTCTACTACTTCGTGGGTTCCAGGCTTGTGCCAGCCTCTTTTGACGTGTCCTGGTATTTTGCTCCCCTTGCTGAAGATCTGGGGCGCCCGGGCCCACCCTTTACAGTGGTAAGCTCTTTCAACACGTTTACACACAGCATATACTGGTTATATATTTATAAAGCCTGTGTGACATTTGCCTTAGATTTTCCACCAGGACCATGCAAGGTCTGAAAGAGCACTTGCTCCATGTTTCTTGCCTGGTGCCTCATTTGTGAAGCACTTAAAATTCTCATTTTTAAACTTTACTGGAATTTACTGGTATTTTCACTTGACTTTATTCCAATTTTAGACATGTAGCTTTGCTTGGTGGGTACCACCAAGTAATTTTTGCTGGTTATATTTTGAAGGCCTGTGTACCACATCTTCTATTAAGGTAGCACTTGTTCCTCATGTACAAATATCCCAATTCCATGTCATTTATTGTTATGCATAGTTCATTTCTCATACTACAAGCACTTTATGATACCGTAAACAGTGAAAGTAACAAAGTAAGTTACAATTTAAAAAAAAGACACACGTCCATCAAGTGCAAACTTGTATGTTTATATAAAACTTGCCTAACTGCATGTTGATCCAGAGGAAGGCAAATAAACCTTCTGAACTGTCTTGTTGAGCTTCCCTTGGCAGACTTATCAAGTACAGGATAGAAATAAAACACACACAAACACACACAGATCAATATTAGATGAGAATAATATATCATAAGAAAATTGATACATCATCAATTGAACACAACGCAACCTCTAGCCGAGCTTCCCTTGGCAGACTTTTGAGAGAAACATCAGCTGGGGGACCCTGGGCCAAGTACAGGGAACTCTCAAAGCCACATCAATCAGGAAAGGCTCTACACAACACGTCTGCTTGTAGATGATGTCCCGAAGCCACCTTAACTGAGTTCCCTTTTTATACCAGTGTAACAATAAAATAATCAATCATAACAGAATTTGGTCTTAATCCTATTTGTGGACATATACCAAAATAATGGCTATACAACCAGAAATTTGACCATGAGCTTTATTTTTGATAATCATGTTAATAGGTTTATGAGTTAATTGCCTCAATTCTTGCTGTTCCCTTATCTCTAACTAATGTTAATATATCCACATTAATTACCTTATACCTGTTCCCTTGACTCCAACTAATGTCAGTACATCCATGTTGTAACTAAGAGCCACATTGGATACACTTGATCACACTGACATTCTACATGGCCTCTGCATGTTTATTGCAACGTTACGTTTCAGGGGCATGCCCCTTCGTCTGGTCTGACGAAGGGGCACGCCCCTGAAACGTAACGTTGCAATAAACATGCAGGGCTTTGCCCACATGCATTGAGCTCTGAGTGCCGGTTTTCTTCTTGATAACGTGTTTCAGTAAGGGTTGCCGATCCCTTTGAACTGTGCACCGAGCCAGCTTGTGCCGGAGAGGCCAGGGAGTGCTGGTGGGTTTTGGAACTTGGATTCTACATGGCCTGCCATGTCACATTTGTATCATTAGAACCGTCTCTATTTTGCATCAGAGGGGGAAAATGCCTTCCTGACTCAAACATGGCAATTGGACCAGTCCCTGGATCAACTTGTACTGATAGCTATTTTCAGGCCCGGATTTGTGGCGAGGCCACATAGGCCCGGGCCTAGGGCGGCAAAATTTTAGGGGCGGCATGCCGCCCTGCCGCATCCAAGGAAGCGCTTGGCGCTCCAATACAGTATAGTGCACTCGCTTGCGCTCAGGGGCCAGCGCTTCGGACCATGCGCCTGGCACTAGGACCGCGCAGTGAAGGGAGGGCGCACACACGCACTGGCCTTGGGGCGCGGCTTTCAGAAATCCGGCCCTGGCTATTTTCAATAACCCTGTATTCCATCACTTGCTAAAAGACATCCAACCCCTTCTTAAAGCTATCGAAAGTACCTGCCATTACAAATGATTCAGGTAGAGAATTACAACTTCACAGCTCTTACTATAAAAAACCCTTTCAAATATTTAGAAAGAGCCTCATTTCTTCTAATTTGAATGGATGCCCTTGTGTATGCTGTAGAACCTACTGGTAAATAAAGCATTATAGAGATTATTATATGATCCCCATATGTATTTATACATACATATCTATGTACAGAACAAGAATTGTGTTTTTATTGTTACTTTTATTACTAAACTTTCTATTTAGGCCTCTCATATTCACTCTATAATCTCTCATTCACACCAATGCCTTGTTTTTAGGGTAATTTAGGCATTAGAAACCAAATAGTTGCTAAAATTCCAAACTAGAGATCTGTTGAACAAAAAGCTGAATAACTAAAAAAAAAACACAAAAATATAGAAAATGAAGACCAGTTGCACATTGTTTTAGAATATAAATCTCTACAGCATGCTAAAAGTTAATATTATAATGACCAACCCCTTTAATGGCAAATGTTGATAGAAGTTATAAGGTAAGTGGCTCATAATCATAAATAGGGGAACATAACATTTCGGTTTTTGAGTTTTCTTTTTCTCTGCCAGTTGCAGAGAATATTGCAGGAAAATTAGATGAGATCAATTCAAATTTCACACTCCCTCTGTGTTTTAATCACTTTGCCACTTCATCACTTCTAATTTTTCTCTAGGGAACTCAATAAATTGCACATTGTTGGCAGGAACCGTCTGGACAGCTTCAAGGTAACAGGACTATTTAAGAATAAGGAAATAATAAGAGCTAAAAGTGAGATAACATTCAAGATGAAAAACTTTCACTGTGTTACTCAAAAGGTCAAGAACAACTTCAAGAACACCTTGATCACAAAGAACAATGATCAGGTGGTGGCACTGATGATCACTGTCAAATAATCAGACTCTAAGGAGCTTTTGACTGCTAGTGGAAAGCTAGTCACGATATTTGAATGTTTACAGGTTGTCCTTCTTTACTCTAAGGCTGCAGATGAAATAATAAGCTAAATGTAAGTATAAAATGAATGCAACTAAGATACAATATCATCATCATTGCTTATGTGTTTGGCCAATTTTGTGACTGTATCCCTTGTTTGTGGCAAGATCCTAATTTCCTAGGCTTGGCTAGGTCACTCTCTGCCAGCACTCCAAGCCATAAAGCAGTGCTGACAAGACACAGCAGGTATAGTATGGTGTTCATTCTGCCAAATTAAGTGAATGGCATTGCTGATAAATGAATTGCTCATCAAGAACTGCTTTTCCTGATGTAGCTCTCATTCTTCCCAATCAAATCCATAAGATATCTCTGACTCCCAGATGTAACCTCAGATGTCTGCCTCATACAATATGGTCTTAAATTGGACACTTAGGGGCCGATTCACTAACTTCAAGTAAAAAAACTTTGAATTTCGAAGTGTTTTTTGGGCTACTTCGACCATCGAATGGGCTACTTCGACCTTCGACTACGACTATGGCTTTGAATCAAAGGATTCAAAGTAAAAATCGTTCGACTATTTGACCATTCGATAGTCGAAGTACTGTCTCTTTAAAAAAAAACTTCGACCCCCTAGTTCGCCATCTAAAAGCTACCGAAGTCAATGTTAGCCAATGGGGAAGGTCCCCATAGGCTTGCCTAACTTTTTTTGGTAGTTGGATTTAAATCCTTCGAATCGTTCGATCAAACTATCTGCGAATATCGAAGTCGAAGGATTTCAATTCCCAGTCGAATATCGAGGGTTAATTAACCCTCGATATTCGACCCTTAGTGAATCAGCCCCTTAAAGATAAAGGGTATCGACCCAAAACATGTTGTGCAACTGCTACCTTGAAGAAATGGTTTGCAGTTAATCTGCCTTTTCTCTGTGTTTTTGCCAATTCTGGTCTTGGTTTGAGCAGTGTTTAGGGCTTCCCTAAAATTTGTATTTTTGTATTTAATTTTGTAAAATTTGTATTTCATTTTGTTATCATGCAAAAATCTAAACAAGATTCAGAAGGACAATCACACATAGTTGTAGTGGAGTATGTCTTTGTTGCTGTTTCAGTAATATTGTTTCTATCATAAGTCAGCGTTGTTAGCCCTAAACCTAAACTTAAACCCCAAACCTGGATCCTGGTGGATCACTTTTAGTGATGGGCAAATTTATGGCGAAACGGCAAAAAATTAGTGAAACGGCGCCGACATCTGTTTTGTTTTTTTTTAACTCCAGCATCCGTTTTTTGGATGCTGGCGTCTGTTTTTTTTTCACGCCAGCGAATTTTCGCTGGTGAATTTTTGCAGCAGTTTCGCAAATGTATTCGCTGGTGGTGAATAGCGGGAATATGCCACGAATTTGTGCCCAGCGAATAAATTCGCCCATCACTAATCACTTTTAGTCTGGTCTCTACCCTCTGACCTGTCTGGCAAGGGTGGCCCTAACAGGAGCATAAACTCCAATCACCATAACTGGTTCACAGAGACATACAAGCCCCAAACTACAACAAGGTGGGGATCTATCTGAAGGGGAGATGAAATAAGTCATTATTATTCAGCAGAAAAAAAAGAATGTAGGGAGCTTTATTATGTGTTTAAGGCATGAATTCCCTGTTTATTTTATATGTTGCATCACATATTGCTTGAACTGGATTTATTTATGGCTAGCAGCATATTTGAGGAAACTTACCATTATTGCCTATGCTATGCCTTATCTTCTCCAGCTCTGTCACTGCCACTGGGAGACTGACTATGAGAAATCTCAAAGGTCCCTCAGGTGAGACATAAGGCCTTTTTGAACAGATTATCATCAAATTCTGGGATTTGTCCTATAAGCATCTTCAATTCCTACTGGTTACATTGCAATGTTTTTTTTCCACCCAGCTTGCCTAGTGTTACTTGTTTAACAGTAAGCAGAGGTGTTAGAACAATTTCACTCAGAACAATGATGTTTGTAAGGCATAATTCAGCACAGAAATCCCTGTTATATGTAGTCATATGATAGGTAGTAAATTGCGCTGGCAGAAATCAGGGCCAGATGTTAATGACACACTAACTTGTTATTCGCAACTGAGAAGATGCCATAGCACTAACATTTCTTTCAATATTATTATTTCTGCAATTTCTGCAAAATCCTAAATCCGTTAAGTGTTTTATTGAGTATAACTGATGACGATATGACCCAAGGGACTGACAAAGTCGAAAAGGTAGCAGAGAAATAGTAATGTTGTAAGCAGTTCTATAACCTAATATAGGGATGTGTGCTGCAGAGTCATCACCATGTTGTTTAAACCTATTGTAAGAAAGTCTTAGACTTACATTTGTCCAAGCATTCTCATACAGAATGGTTTGTGCCTTGTCTCTGTACGTGCATTGTAAACAAATTCAAGATTTTATATCAGTTAATTGGTTTACACCTGCAAAGAGCATATTTGAATAAAACACAAACAGGCAGGACGGTCTCACACTGACCCACTGTCAGTCAGCTTTAAATTGGCCCCTAGGTTGCCTAAGAGCACATCAGCCATTGGCTTTGCTCCAGATTTCCCAACTACAAAAGCAGTATTCTTAAACAGCTCTATCAGCAGTTGGAGACAGGTCCCTTACCCTTAGTATAAACTCTTTTTTGGGTCGATTTATAGATGTGCTGACCTACCATCTATGCTTTCCACTGGTGCACAATCATTTTGCACACAGCAGAGCATGCTTATGCTTTTAGTTCCACTCTGGCCCTTTCAGGAGTCATACTAGGTATACTGAAAAAGCCCATACAGGGCATATCTTAATTAAGTCTAATTAGATGGCTATGCAAGGAACTGGAACAGCACTGGTTTATGCGATGA
Organism: Xenopus petersii; assembly: GCA_038501925.1. Lineage (NCBI taxonomy): Eukaryota > Metazoa > Chordata > Amphibia > Anura > Pipidae > Xenopus > Xenopus petersii. Next base: position 91,467,604 of record CM076676.1, read on the forward strand.
ACGTGACTGGAAACTCTAAACTGCAGAATGTCCAAAAGCACAAGATGATTCCACAGCACAACATGAAAAGCTTCTTTCAAGAAGTAATGAAAGAAGCCTGCAGAATAGCAGGGGGCAGGATTGCTGTTTCTTCTCCAAGCAGTGTGAAGCATTTATACAGTATTCTGGTAGAGGGAAGAACAATTCTTAGACATACATGTTGTTTTTAAATTAAGTGATCCTTTGTTTAAAAAAATAGAAATGACAATCTACCAAAGCAAGTCTGTTCTCTCCTTCTGGCTGACATAATGACACTGCATTTTTTCAGAGTTATACAATGAAAGTACCAAGAAATATTTTCAAATATTATTTCTTGCTTTATATATGAGAGCATTTTCATACTGTATGTATGAATATGTTGATTTTATAATGTTCTTATATTTACGGATTTCAACATTACTCTGTCAATCAAAAATCTGACAAGGCTTTTAATGGAAGACTGTTAGCGATATATATATTTATTCACTGAACACACTTTAACAGGTGGTTAGATACAATACTAGGCATATTGACTTGTATTTAAGGGAGAAATAAGAAATACCAAGACCAGCCCTTTTTTATCTGAGAGCAAAGCTTCCATTGTGCCTGAATATTAAACCTAAATAAGTGGTGTTAGCAGCTGTCCCAATAATGTTTGGGATGTTTGATTTTAAAGTACTTTTAAAGTTGCTACAGTATATCACCACCAAAACTGAGCTGACACCTACACTCCATTAACTGATTAATAATGAGTTAGTCTACATTCAATATGCTAAGTTGGAAGACATATGCAGTATTCAGCATGTAGTACACCATGTGGTAATGAGGCAAAGGTTGAGATTACCATGTTCAGGATATGCAATGAAGAAGCAGAACCAAGCAATCTTTGTATACGTAGGCATTCATACAAATAAGCAAGCCTATTTCTGTAAAGTTCTGTAAACCAGAGCCAACATTGGCCAAGGAAGACTAATGCAGTATGCCTTTAAAAATGGCTACGGTAGACTGCATTGGATTCTGTTTGCATATGGAATGCACTTGAATTAAGTATACATATGACAGGAGGCTTGTGATGAGCCAAATTGTCCTTTTATTTTGTCAAAAAATTGGAGAAACCAAGAGAAAATGTGGAAATTCTCAAAATGCATTGAAGTCAAGGGGCGTTTTTTGTGCAAAAGACACTGACATCAAGGGTCTTTTTGCTGTAACTTTTTGTAGTCAATGGAAGTCACCTTTTTTCCATGAAATTTAGGCACGGCTCCACATTCATCTTTCGTGGGAAGAAAGATAAGAAAGAGTTAAAGCGTAATAGTTAAGATTAGGAGGTGGAGACTTTTCCTGTTTGAGCAAATTTGCAGAACAGATTAATTAAAAATAAATCCCCTACAAAGCTATTTCAGTCAGCTGTCATTTTATTATAACTAGATCTGTAGATCAGCCAAATACCCAACATACAACCCACTGTTGTTTATATTATATTTAAATGATATAATTCAAAGAGTTAAATTGAGTTAGTGGGCATTCTGTGGATAGGGTTGTATTCCAATGATTTATTGCAGTGTGGTTCAACTGTTTATATAGTGGGATAAAAATCTAACAGAAAGTGATCTAGTAGGACAGGTCATACATTATTTTTGCCTCTCCACATTTTCTGTTTAATTGGTGTTATTCTCCATATAAAGAATATGCTATGTTAACAAACATGAGAAGGGAAAGATGGGGGAGGAAAACAACACACAGATGACCAATTAAGAACACACACATGGCCAATTACCCTTGTTTGAGTTTTTAATATATTTAAAAAATCTATCAATAACTATTTGTCTGTAGTCCCTATTGACATATTGACTTTTTTTTTTTTTAAAGTTTTTATTTTTGGTTTTTCAAGGGTCGGGGCAGGGAAATACATTACAGTGGACCTGTCACCAAGACACAAAAATCTGTATAATATATATATAAAAGTCCTTTTCAAATTAAACATGAAATCCAATTTCTATTTTTTATTAAAGCATTCAGAGCTGTTGTAAGCTCATTTAAAAATCTCAGCTGTCAATCAAATATTGTCTGCCACTCCTCTATGCCAGTGGCATAGAGGCGGGGTAGACAATTACTTTCACTTTCCATTCAGCACTTTCTAGACTTCACTGCTCTCCTCACATTCCCCCATTCTCTTTACCATTTAATTGTGTAGCCAGGGCATGGGGATGAACATCAGGTTCCCCATTCTGGTGCATTCTGAGATGATACAAGACTTGTCTTAATATCAGTGTCCACAAAATGTCTGCTGCCTGCTTGCTATAATTTTGAAATCTGAGACTGAAGGAAGCAAGACTCAAATAATTTATATAGTGTAATTAAAGTTCATTTTGCTTGACTAATGTGATAAAATAGGATTTTGAATAATTTTTTTGGGTGATGGGTCCCGTTTAAACAACTTGGTTCACAGGTAGTAGTAGCTGTTAAAACTTGGTGTTTCCATAATATAAAAATAATAAAAATGTATAATCGTCAGAACCTTAATTAATTAGGTTGACCCATTGGGTCACTGTGGGGGGCTATTGCTTATCCAACACATAATTACCACTTTCTTGGCATAGTACAGGGTTGTTCTCATGAGCGACCTGGTCTGGTTTAGGGACAGTAATTCTTCTACTAGTCCAAGAAAGCAGACCTCAGGAGGGCACACATGTGGGATTAATAGATTATTTGCCAAGTATCTCATTACCCCTAGCCAAAACCTCTGTATTGGAGGACATTGCCACCCTAAATGTAGGAAAGGCACCTCGGGTTGTTGACATCCTGGGCACCGGCCCCAGATTGTCAGCCCATCTTCTAAAGCTTTATAAGGGTAATATATAGTTGGTGCCAGATACAATATGGATATTTGTTTTGAGCACTCAGAGTTATGCCGAATAAGTTCCTCCAGAGGGGTAGCATAGGGGACCTCTAGGGAGGAAACTGAGCTCTAAATGCATGGCAATATTGAACGGATCTATAAAAGTCTACGTTTGGATTGTTCAGTTTTGTCTTTAGTTGCTGGTATGAAGGAAATGTCTGGTCCATTAAAATTGTAGGCCCAGGCCCAGTGGCCAGTATGTAAAATCCTGCAGGGATTTCAAGTGGGGCAGATTAGAGTTTTTCCACAGTGGTAGGTATGGGGAAAGTATTGGTGGTTTGTGCCCCAAGTATGAACATGCTATCTTTCAGGCTCTGTTTATTTTTACATTCTCAGTGGTGCATTCTTCCTCATTATTTGAATATATGTAGACATAATTTTCTGACTGTACTGCAATGTTCTTGGCAAGAAAATTTAAAAAAATTTAAATGGTATAGGTGGAAAAAACCCATAAATGTATGCGCTATCATTCCACTGCAGATACAGTAAAATGAAGGCTTCTACCTGCTGTACAAGACCAAGGGAAGCGCTCAGCAGTATGGGCAGTATATTTTATTACTGAAGCAAAAGTAACACATTTGCTTTGCTGTATGATAGCTTAGGAATTTAAAAAAATGGACCTACTACACACAATGCAGATATAAAGCACGATATATGAGCCTACTGCCTGCCAGATCTGTGTTCTAGTTATCAAAGCAAACTATCTTACTCTATTCTGCATGCCAAGATGTACACAGTGTAGAGTTCCTTCTTACTAGGCTCCAGCTTGCTGAATGCAGCCTGTGCCTTTTAACAAATGAATGAGCTGTTAGAATTTTGTTCAGCCAAAAAACATTCCGTTGAGTAAAAGAGAGATTTAAAGGGCAGCTGTTGGGTAAAAATGTTATCCCCAACCAAAGGTGTGGGCTAATGGAGCCTGTATTCCTGTTGGGGATAACAGTAGTATTTTTTTTTTTTTTAAAATGCCCCCCGCCAGCGATACACTACTTGCAACGGGAGGGAGCAGACATGTTGAGTCACTCGCATGCGTATGTGCATGTGACGTCACGCGCATAACGAGCAATTCATGGCACATTTTCATTATGCACATAAGAGTGACCAGACAAGGCTGCTCGCACCCGGAGCTCCCTCCCAGTGAAGGTAGCGTAACCAGTGGCGTAACTACCGGGGGAGCAGGGGGTGCGATTGGGCCAGGGCCCGCACCCCCTCAGGGCCCCCCCGGCAGCTCGCGCACCACGAATCCCGGCCCTTTCCGGGTGTACGGAGGGGGGCGGGGGGCCTGGCAGCGCGTCCCGCGCCAGGGCCCGCCCCCCTCTAGTTACGTCACTGAGCGTAACATTGGAGTTTCTAATGCTAACAGACTCCTGCTGCACAAATATGGCAGCCACCTCATACAGGAACATGGGACATCAGACAGGTGATGTAAAAGCAATTTGAACATACTTTATGGCAAACTTTTTTGGCAAAGCAAAATGCACCAGTTTTAATTCTTTTATCTCTATCTTTGACAAATGACAACCTCTTAACTCCCTATTACTCCTATATTACTCCCTGTTTCCTGGTTTTGTATTTTAAGGTCTTTTTTAATCCATTCTCCTTACTCTATGCAATATTTGTGTCATTTCCTCTCCACTATGTCACAAAGTAATTGATTCTATCTGTAGGTGTAACATGCAAATATGTACTTAATCATTGTTTACTTTTAGTCATATTTTAGAAAAGTCTTTTAGTTACCACTATATTTAGTGGTGAATTTAGCCTTTATTACCTGTCTTCTCAGCAGTGTAAAATAAAAGAAGTGACATAACACCTGTACTCTGTTTCTATCAACCACTTTGCCCTCTAATGCAAAACATACAAAAGATGTATTTTGCTGAGCCACATTTTTAAGACATTTGCCTATAGTGTTTAACCCTGTGAATTGACTGGCCCAGTTAATTCTACTGTACAGTGCTGCCTGCACAAGCACTATATAAATGCCATTATATATAAATACATATGCTGATCATTTTAGGCTCTTAGTCACTCTTCATAATGTTGTCTCTGCTGTTATGATGTTAAAGGAGATTTGTGATTACTAGGACCAAAAGAACATTAATTATAGGTTCCTAAAATATCTAAAAGAAAAAGTTGTCATTTAGCACATTAACTAACCTGCTACCTTTTTTCTGACCTGGCACCAACATTACTTCAGTCAATGTGTAGATATCTTAAATTACACTAACTTAGTTATGAAGTGTTTTACATGTGCAATAGAAGGTGGGCCCATTTTCATCACAAACACTGGGAAGTTTGTACCAAACACTAATGATAATTATTTCGCAATCTTGAACAAATTAAATATGTACCTATAAGACTAGATTTTTGTTCTATTCCCATAAACTGTTTTGCCTGTGTTTCCAGGACACAGGCATTTGTACAGGCATGGAACCTGCTATCCAGAATGCTCGGGACCTGGGGTTTTCCAGATAATGTATATTTCCGTTATTTGGATCTTCATACTTCTCTTAGAAAATCATGTAAACATTAAATAAACCCAATAGGCTGGTTTTGCTTCCAATAAAGATTAATTATACATTCATTTGGATCAATACAAGGTACTGTTTTATTATTACAGAGAAAAAAGAAATAATTTTAAAAAATCTGGATTATTTGAATAACATGGAGTCTATGGGAGACAACCACCATCCCGTAATTCGGAGCTTTCTGGACAATGGGTTTCCGGATCCCATACCTGTACTAAAGAATGAAACTTCCATGAATATAAAACTTACAGCATTCAGCAGAACTGATCATGAAAACTGGTCTACCCTGTTTCACCCACACCACCACCTAACTTGTATGCCATTTAGACTGAGACATTAGCTAGTGCTGGTGGGTGTAGTGTGCTAAGGAGCCCTGTATTCATTGCCAGCCCTATGTCCAGTGTCAGACTGGCCCACAGGGATACCAGGAAAACGCCCGGTGGGCCCAGGTGTCAGTGCTGCTAAACTTTTGGCCTATTTCATGGTCATTCCCTATTGAATGAGAAAAAAGAGGATAATAGGTGGAATGGTACTGAGGTTGGCCCCTGGTCTAAAAACTTTTGGTGGGCCCCTGGTCTAAGGTTTTTTGGGGGCCCCTGGTGTCCCATTCCGACACTGCCTATGTGAGAATTTTTAATCCTGCATGAGGGGTAGAGAATGTCCATAATGCAAATGTTTAGAGAATGAGTTCCAAGGACAGTGATTATATGCCTCCTAGTGCGCTAGGACTTGCATCCAATTGCTTTGTAAATCATCCCTACATTGTTTGTTCACATTAATGTGTTCAAAGAAAAGAACAAGTTAGAATAAAAGTAATTTAACACAGTTATGATCCCTGGAGAGTCCACCCTTACCTACCGTGTACTCCACCACTGCAAATAGGGTTGTATGTGGGGGTGCAGTGGTGTGGTTCAGGGGGGTGATTGGAACCTTCTTCAGGGGTTCTAACGTACATGAATGACTTTTGTTTCAATCACTTTTGCACAAGTGCATTCACAAGAGGCTTTATATATAAAAAAATATTGAGTAGTCCTTGAGTATCTGCCCTCTCTCCCTCTCTCATTGATTTTTGGTGTAATTATATATCAGAACAGAGGCCCACATTCCTTTTAGTTTGATGATATGCCATTGAACCTATGCCTCTCCTTTACCTTATATGAAGAAGTTATAGATAAAAGGATAGCGTGGAAAGTGGCTTACAAGAATATCCGGCACAATACAGACTAACAAGCCATAAGCAAGTCAGAGATAAATCTTGCTCTAGGTTGATGCATAAATACTTTATATTCTGATGCAGCGAAATATCTAAACCACTTATGAATGTAATACCAGAAGTGCACTGATTGAATTATCTCAGAAAATGCCGGATGTAGTGAGAGTCAGAGCCATTGTGCATGACTCTAATAGACTTCTACAATACAGTTTCTTTTTTCAGCTCTTAGGATTTGATATAACAATATTAATAGCATTCTTGTGTTATTTTATTTTACACAAATATTATGGTGATCTCATAGGTTTTTTTTTTTTAGCACAAAACCATATTACGGGAAGGCCATCTCCAACAAACTCCATTTTATCCAAATAATCAAATTTATTAAAGCTTATTTCCTTTTTGTCTGTAATAATAAAACAGTACCTTGTACTTGATCCAACCTAATAAATAATCAGTCATTACTAGAGCCAAACCCAGCCTATTGGATTTTCATGTTGTTATTCTAGTAGATTAAAGGTATGAAGATCCAAATTATGGAAAGAATTATGGACAAAATAATGTAGTATGATTACTACCTGGTATGTGCTCACCAAAAAAGAATTATGGCAACCTCATACATAGCATAGGTATCTGCTTCCTTGGGAACTTTGCAAATGCAGCTTTTGTGTAGAACATATTTCTTTAGTTTTGTCATACTAATATTAATACTACTACTTACACTGCTGCTACTACTACTAACACTACAGCAATGGTGAAGCCGACCAAAATGGGTAAACATATCCAGAGAGTTAGAGCAAATGCTGCAAAACTTGAGCAGAATATGCATGTCTTGCAACAAGATGGCACCCACTACATTCCTTCCAAAAAGCAAGTCCCCGAAATGTACCCCAGTTTCACCTAAAATTCTGAGTATGCAAGATGTTAAAACTGCCATTGTCACCTGCCAATCCTCAAGCACATTTATAGAAATCTTGCTACTCAAACATGATTTACAACCAACCATGAATGAACTGGAGCACTCTAGAGGACCACACTGCTCTGGTTAACAGTGAAATTGTACATCCACACAAACTACTCAAGCAAGATACTGATGGCATGGAAGACATAGAGAACCATCAGTGGTACCCCAATATTAGAGTGGTGGGCCTCCCTAAGTGCAATGAGGGACATTAGTGATGTAGCGAACCGCCGCCGATGTGTTCGCGAACGCCGTTCGCGAACACCGGCAAAAAAGCGAACAGTTCGCGAACAGTTCGCGAACTTCGAACGCTCGATAAAATCGTTCGATCGAACGATCGAAGGATTTTATTCGTACGATCGAAGGATTTTCGTTCGAATCGAACGATCGAAGCTATTCGATCGAATGATTTTAATTCAATCGAATGCTTATAATCGTTCGAACGAATGGAAATCGTTCGATTTTAGCGATCGAATGGTCGAATGGTCGAATGGTCGAACGAAATTTTACTTCGAATCGAACGCGAACACCAATTGGCGAACGTCGCGCGACGTTCGCGAACATTCGGCGGACGCGAACAGTCGAAGTTCGCGCGAACTAGTTCGCCGGCGAACAGTTCGCTACATCCCTAAGGGACATAACCAAGAACTCTTTGCTGAACAATGGCTCATAGACATGACATATTTTCCCCACAATTTGTTGCTGAAAGAGATCACAGGCTCCTGAGCAAGGGTCCTCATTTGGAACACCACAATTGCAATTTCTAAATAAACTACTGAATTATTAGGACAGCTGCAGACAGCCAAGAAGAAAGGAAAAATTAACTTCCAAGTGTCCGTTTACCCAGACAACACCACAGCTTCCAAGGGGTCAAGCACTGAGTAAGGGAAGTTGGGCCCTTTCCTGCCAAGCTGAAGATAGTCTATGGTGGACAATTGCACATCTTTTTTCAGCCCACCAATGTGACACTCTGGCTAGACTTCCCCAAACACACCCAGAACCCACCACAACCACAGTCCAAACCACTCTTAGTGATGTTGTAGCGTGTCGCAGACCTCACTGCTGAATTTGGATCTTTAAGGTACTGGCCAAGGTCATTGCAAACAGACTCAAACTGGTGATGTTACCTCTTTTGCCAGAGTTTCCTTTGCCCTCAATCTTATGTCAGTGACATCATATCCTGTATGCCGAAAAGTCATGCATTTTTTTAAAAACGCTGTTTTTTTATATTTTAAAGCAGAATTGGCTTTAAAAGTTGTAACTATTAAAACATTTTATTTCAATCTTTTTTACCATTTGAGGGGCATGCCACATTTGTTTTAGAGTTGGCTCATGTCTAGGGCATTAGAAGATCTCTTTTACCTTTAATTTGCTCTTCCTTGAACATTTTTAATAATAAAACTGGCCACTTGAAGCATTTGTACCAACATCACCGATAAATAAGTCTTTATGACCTATATGTACTTGTCCTATTTAAACTTACCTAAGCATAAGTGAACTAACTAAATTTCGCTCTGCAGAAACAAACATTAGTGAAAGTTCACTTCAAAATGCTTGCAGTGGTTAATTAACTCTAGCGAAACTTCACCAGCGTTTGGCTGCCGAGACGCAACTTCCCATTTTAGTGAATTAGTGTAGTGGTAGCAAATTTGCTCCTGGTGAAGTATGGTGAAGCCTTTGCAGGCAAAAGTTCGCCCTTGGACTCACTATCTTCAAAGAGTGCATTTCCTACAGAATGCCAGCATGATGATAGGAATACGTTGGTCCTGTAAGTCATACAAAAGAAAGCCTTTCTAATAAGAGTTTTCTTAACCTTTCATTGTCCTTTAATTAGAAAAAACTTTTAAGTTGTCTTAAGGCAATGTTTATTTCAACAATAATTTTAAGGTTATTGTATTTTGATTTAAACATGTCAATCAGGAAAATACAGTTCTCAGCTGGAGATATTTTGCTGTTCAAGCAACATTGGAAATTTAATGTTGACAGATTGAAAAATACCTTCCAGAAGCAATAGGAGGTCCCATATGTGGAAAAATATTGATCCTTCACTACTGAACAGTTATCGCTCACTCCGCCTTATATTGTAATAGCCAGACTTGCATCTTAAACGCCACTAGTAAAATTCTGCTTTAGGGAGATAAGTAGCAGTGACCAAGACACAAGCTTTTCCTTGCTGACTTCAGATCATTCATAAATTCAAGTATCACCCGATATTTGCCAAGAGCAGATTAAACAGTAGTAGTGTCAGCTACATCTGAAACAGTGAAAATGCACTTGTAAATTCTCTACGGAGTTACAGTAGCTGAAGCATTTAATTAAAAAAGAGGGGGCTGGATTAATAGAATCTTGGGATTGGGTATTTTAATTAAATCCAGGCCAGTCTGCAAGCTTTAGTCCTGATGGATTTTTAATTGTCAGTGGACTGGCTCTGTCCATTGTTTTCAGAGAAAAAAGTCTCCGTAAGGTCTCTCTTAAAAAATTGCTGCATTAAGATATTGTCTCCTGGTTAAAGGAAACAGTGTTGAAAGCTTTGTTGATGTAAAGACAAGTTAGCAGCACACTTGATAAAAGTTTAGGATATGTCATGATATACTGTTTGCGCTAACCACTGAATTGTCTTAGGGGACTGCAATCTTTGACACAATTGTATTTAGTGTTCCAATGGGAGAAACCATTTTGGTTTTTCAATCTGAACCAATGACCTCCTTGTAGCTGAATGATAACAGAGAAAGTCCCACATAGTTACATAGTTACATAGTTAAATCAGTTTGAAAAAAGACAAAATCCATCAAGTTCAACCCGTCCATTGAAACCCAGCAACCATACATACTGTACCTTCACATACTGTAAATAATATATACACATATCTATACTAACTATATAATTTAGTATCACAATAGCCTTTGATATTATGTTTGTCCAAAAAATCATCCAAGCCATTCTTAAAGGCATTAACTGAATCAGCCATCACAACATCACCCGGCAGTGCATTCCACAACCTCACTGTCCTCACTGTCCTCACTGTGAAGAACCACCTACGTTGCTTCAAATGTTGAAAAATGAAAATTAAAAAGTTATTTTCTCCTAGTCTGAAGGGGTGGCATCTGGTGCGGTGATCCTCTTTATGAGCCGGCACTCTCGTCACTAGGTTCAACTTGCTTGGGTGCAGTATTCTCAGGACTTAAAAATTAGATAATGTTTTAATAAAACATTTTCTAATTTTTAAGTTTTGAGAGTGCAAACCTTCTTTACTGAATATATATATACATATATATATATATATATATATATATATATATATATATATATATATATATATATATATACTTTTCAAAATGGACCAGCACTCCAAATATTTTCAAATGATTAATTAATTGTAACATCATTCGTGTATCCAACGTTTCGGGCCGCATTGGGATAAAGTGTAAGTGATCAAATAGTATATATATATATATATATATATATATATATATATTATACATATGATGGTATGATGTTATATAATGATATATATAATCAAGAAGCAGATAAGATCCATAATATTGGGGTCAATTAACAGGTTACAGTGGCCACCTAAAACATACAAACATAACTACCATTACCATTGTAAACAAATACAAATGTAAGATATGTGTAAATTGCCACAGTACTAATATAGTATATACTATACTAATATAGCATTGTTTCTGCTTGGGTGCAGGCAGACATGGCAGATCTCAGTGCCAAAATGGAAAATTTAGCATTTCGCCAAAAATCTGCCTGCAGTTGAAAAGTCAAGGAGAGCAACAGGGCAGCGGATTCTCTGCCTGTGGATTATCCACATTGCTAAACATAGCCTAAATGGCCAACTAGGGGGCTGCTAACCAAAAACTACATCTAAAAACCACAAATAAAAACTTAAAGGAGTACTACCCAGTACCCTACATAGTCCCCCTCCCTGCTCCTCCCTCCCTGCCCCCCACATAGGTAATAACACCTCTAAGTGCCCCAAATCCTTTAGTCGCCTATAGGTGCAGAGTAAGCACAGCGGATTGGCACATGCACAGTTGGAGCAGTTTCCGGTTCGTAGCATATGTGCAATAAGTGACAGAAATTGCAGAAGGGAGGAAGACCCGAAGAAATCTGAAGAGCCGAAAGATGGCACCCATGAGCTCCGCTGTGCTTACTCTGTACCTACTAGTGAGTTATGGATTAGGGCCATTTATAGATTTAGTCACCTATGCAGGGGGGGGGACTAAATAGGTTTCTGGGTAGGTGGTTTTATTAGTGGGAGGGTTGAGTTCTCCTTTAAGAACAACTGCAAAATATCGCAAAAATATCTCCACACCTCCACATCCCAGTTGCACCTTCTCACCAGTGTTTCCTTCGCTTCGCCATAGCAGGGCGACACTTCCAATTTCGGTGTCTTCCCTTCTGCCTTTCAACCGCTCCAAGCATTTTACTAGTCACCCTGATAGCGGCTCTCAGACTAGAAGGAGTCTCCATCTGACACTACCTAGGTGATATTCTTCTGTCAGCGAGGAAGAGGGAGACTCTACTGACATACTGCAACTAAGTCCTCAGTTTCCTGGAATCCCAGAGCTGGCTTGTGAATTGGGAAAAGAGACATGTGTCTCCATCCCAGTCCTTAGTCTATCTAGGGTCTTGGTTCAACACCAAGAAGGACTCAGTTTTGCTTCCTCTCCAGGAGGTATTTCAGGCACTTGTGATGAGATGGGGTCTTCCAGAGATCGACCTTCTAGCCTCTCACCTCAATATGAAGCTTTCAGTATTCTTCTCAAGAAAACTTGCACTACTACAAACTTGGTCCTTCAGAATAGCCTATGCCTTTCCTCCATTCCCCCTCATCCAGAAGGTTCTTCTGAAGCTCATCCAGGACAAGAGCGAATTGATCAAACTGGCCACGCAGGCCATGGTACACTTTGCTCCTCAAACTTTCCATAGCCCCTCTGTGGCCTCTTCCCAGGAGGAGGGATTTGTTCAGTCAGGGGCTCTTCTTCATCCAAACCCAGCTGCCCTGTCTCTACAGGCTTGGAGGTTGAGTGCAGTAAACTGGCAAGTTTAGGTTTCCCTAAAAAAGTGATAGATACCCTACTTAGGGCAAGAAAACTTTCCCCCTCTTCTACCTACTACAGAGGTAAAGGTTCAAGGACTGGTGCACTCAAAATGGCTCAGCCAGATTTTAGGTTTCCTTCAGTCGGGCTTAGATAAGGGTCTACAGTATAGAACCTTTAAGGTCCACGTCTCTGCCCTATCAGCACTTTCAGGAAATTCTTGGTCCTCGGACTCAACGGTGAAGAGATTCCTTAGAGCAGCTCTCAAGGTCCGTCCTCCATTGACTAAAGTCCCTCCAGCTTGGAGTCTCCCGTTGGTGTTAAAATCCTTGTCCTTGTCTCCTTTTGAATCCCTGGAGTCCATTTCTCTCTGGCACCTCACTCTCAAAACTTTGGCCATAACATCAGCATGCCGAGTTGGTGAACTACAGGCTCTTTCCAGTGCCCAGGACTGCATCTTCTTTCTGCATGACAGAGTTATTTTAAAACCAGTAAAATAATTTTTACCTAAGGTGGTCTCTGCCTTCCATTTAAAGAAAGAGGTCACTCTTCCTATTTTCTCAGAAGACATGCAAAATACGGAATGGAAAAGATTGATCCAGTACGCTGTCTGGCCGCTGCCACTTCCACCATCAATAGATGGATAACCTTGTGTATAACCAAGGCTTATCAAGCTCAAGGCAAGTTAGCTCTGGACAGTGGCGGAACTATTGGGGGAGCAGGGGGTGCGAGCGGGCCAGGGCCCGCACCCCTCAGGGCCCCCCCGCAGTTCACGCGCCGATAATTCCCGGCCAGTTCCGGGCGTGCGGAGGACAGCCGGGGGCCCTGTTGCGCGTCCTGCACCAGGGCCCGCCCCCCTCTAGTTATGTTTCTGCTCTGGAGGGTTTAAAGGCTCACTCCACGAGTTCTGTCTCATCTTCATGGGCAGTGCTGGCGGATATCCTGACTCCACAGATATGTGAAGCAGCCTCTTGGTCTTCAGCTCGAACCTTCATCAAGCATTATCAGTTGGACTTGTTTTCTTCAAGTAATCATGCCTTTGCTGCTGGTACCCTCCTTGTCTTGCATTCTTAGTAAAGTCATTTTTGCATCAGTCCCGGTGTGTTATTTTTCCAACCCATTAGCGTCATGGCTCAGTATATCCGGTTGTAATGCTGATATGGAGTGGCCAGGAAAAAGGAGAATTCTTTCATACTTACTGTAATTATCTTTTCATGGCAACTCTCCATATCAGCATTTCCCACCCCAATTGGGACAGTTGCTTTATATTAAACGAATACACTCAGGGTGTGCCTTTAAAGGTCTATGGGCGGGGATGGCCGCCCGGTTGTAATGCTGATATGGAGAGTGGCCAGGAAAAGAGAATTACGGTAAGTATAAACAAATTCTCCTATTTGTCCAGTAAATTTGAAACAGAAACAATCAGGTTAGTACCAGGAAATGGATTCCCTCATTTAAGTGATAAATTTGATTTAACCTGTAGCTTGTGTTGTCAATATATTAAAAAGTCTACTGTATTGGACTGCCTCTTAGATCCAAAGTTAAAGATGGCCCTTTGATTTATGTATTCATTTGTTAAAAGTGATAAACTGACATTAGCCCAAGGTCATTCCAAAAGTTAACCAGGAAAATTATCTTTATATTTGGTAATTTATATTTGCAGTATTTATATGTGCAGTTGAACAGAAGAGCCATGAAATGCCAGTATCATTTATGAGGTAATGCTGCTGTTATTCAAGCTCTAGAGTAATAAATGTCTAGCTCCTTCTCTTGCAAAGGGTAAAGTCCAGGTATCAAATAGCAAAGGTGCTTTGAATCAATAACTTCCATTATTCTTGTATTTAAAGAATTCTGCAAACCTTAATTATGAAGTGTGTCTGCAAGTATACATTGAACTGACACAGAGCTCTGTTTTTTTTCCTCCGTAAAGAAATTGTGGAAGGTTTTTAAAATTACTTCCTAGTGAAAGGCATGTTTAATAAAAGGTGGCCAAACACTAAACACTTCTTTTGTGGATTATAGAAGCTCTGCAGCTTTGGGACTGTGGCTTAATTAAAGTGTATTTAATATTGTGATGTGGGCTGAGATTTTTGACTAGAGTGTATGGTTTTATTAGTGTAATGTTAGACTATACAGCTTTCCAGCATTTGTTTGTATCTACCAAATACAGTAATTATACGTGAGCTCATTGAGTATATTAGATCACTCTTGGTTGTGTTGTGCTCGATAGCAACACTTGTCAGAGATTTTGCACTCTGACAGTTGCAGCTCTCTGCAATCAACACATATCATGTTATTATGAATATTTTCTGAAAGAGGCATCTTCAGAATGGCTGGTGCCAATACCATCCATACTCAAATTGGTTATAAGCGTTTCAGATTAGAGAGATGATTCCAGTTTAGTACCTCTGCCAGATCGCCATCGTTTTGAAATTAAATAGAGCCACTCTTGCCAGAAAAGGCTTCATGCCTAAAAATGTAACTTCTGAGCCTCTACAGAGGCTTGACGGCTGATCCAGCAAAAACTCAGGCATTGAATCTTGAGTTTCATAAAGAGTCTTAGGGCATATTTAGAAATGGGCAAATTTGATTTTGGGCATATTTTGGCCAAGAATCTTAATTCTACATTGTATCTCCAATTTACTAAGACATGCATGCGTCAATTAGCTTTCACATTGACGTATTTACGGCTGGTATCACCATTCATAGTTACGCCTAGTGATGTTTTGTCAATTTATCAACAAGGAAATACCAGATTTTTGTTTTGCCACATTAAAGCTGGCAAAGTTAATTAGCGTGAGGTTCAACTTTTAAAAATGTCTCTTTGCGCTCAAAACCATTAACCTGTTATATACATTCATTTATGTAACCTTTCAATTTTTTTGTATTTTTTTTTGTTATATCCCAAATGTGTTTTAAAACCAGTTCATAAATTTCTTAATTATCAACATTTTTTTTAGATAAAAAACTTTTTTTAGTATGTTATAGAATGGTGAGTTCAGAGCAACGTTTCAATTGGTCTTCATTATTTATTTAATATTTCCTTCAACAATTGTGTATTGTTCGATAGATTTTGTTCTCATGGATCATGGATGGAAAGAGGCTGGCTAGATGGTTTTAAGAGATATAAAAGTATGCATGGGCAGTCACTTATTTTATGCACTATATTTTACATGAGGTAGTTGCCATAGTAAGGGAGAATGTGTTTGGAGGCATTGAGAAAGATGTGTATATATATATATATATATATATATATATATATATATACACACACACATATATATACAAGAGCTCTTAGGGCTGTGACTGGCAGATCACCAGGACCAAGAATGTTACTAAGCTCCTCTTCATAATCCCTAAAATTTGCAGCATGTGAAGGCCCACCACCTGTTCCCCTTTAATGTTTTTTATTGTGCTGCAAGTTTTTTTCCCTTGTCTGTTAATATTAATTAAAAAAATATTTTGACAATAAATAGGGAATTCAAAAAACAATTTATACAACAAATCTAATACAGTATATATTATTTAGAAAACACACGTTGCAGTTTGACTACATGCAAAATATCACACAATTGTGGTGGATACATAATTGTTAGGAGCATTTTACATAGCAACTAGGCATTTATATAATATTTGAGTACACAAAATACAAGGGCATTAAAAGGTGATGACTTGTAATAAATATAAATATTAAACATGCCTTGGAAAAATAATAGGCTTAATAAGCCTCAGATGGTTTATCCGGAAACTTCAAAACCCCAGCTGGTCAGTTTGATGGGAGAGAAAAAGAGAAGAGAAAAACTGAACACACACACCACACACACACACACTGTTGCCTGCCCAGAGGTTAGTTATACTATCGCAATTGTGATGTTGCTAAGTTATTACTCTTGAAGAAAACTGTTAAGTGTTTTTGAACTGTTTGCTGAAAAAATAGCTTTTTTTCCTGCAGCCAGCTGAAAAAAAAGCCATTGTGATGAGTAATTTTTCTTTAGATGTATTGAATAGGAAATTATATGCGAATCTCTGTGTAATATAATGGGCTTGATACTAGTAGTGGATTAAGCCATTTATTCCATTCCTAATGGTTGCTATGGCAGTTATAAACTACAGGAGCGGTGCTTTGAATTAGATTATCAAGCAGCCCTATTGAGACAATATGAAACCAGGGCTCCCTATTTAACAAGGAAATTCTGGCTAGTGGACATGTTGGTCTGTAAAATGCATTTCACTTAACAATACGGATTGGTCACTGTGTGAGTTGATTAATTTAAATTCCAGACACCTTACTGCTCACTTACCATGGTAACTTGTGGGGGTAAATTGGTGGCGATGCCTTTACCCAGTGCAATGAGTACTGGTACTTGAATACATGCACACACTTTGTGAATAGCTAATTGTGGTTTTGAGGTTTCTAATAAATGTATTACACAATTATTATTATCCCAAAAAAGTTATTTCCATTTTGAGATTATTTTATCCTATGATAGGTTTATATCATATTGTTCTTCATTATTTATTACCTTTCTGCACCTGTTACTTTTGTTCCACCCAGTCAAACTGAGCAAACAATTTATGACTCATCTGGTGTCACTTTGAAACAGAAGAGTAAAGTTTAATTTGTCCTTAAAGGGATACTGTCATGGGAAAAAAAAATTTTTTCAAAATGAATCTGTTAATAGTGCTGCTCCAGCAGAATTCTGCACTGAAATCTATTTCTCAAAAGAGCATTTTTTATATTCAATTTTGAAATCTGACATGGGGCTAGACATTTTGTCAGTTTCCCAGCTGCCCCAAGCCATGTGACTTGTGCTCTGATAAACTTGTGCAGGAGTACACAGAGTCAAAATACCAGCAGAGTGCCTTCATTCAGTGTAGTAACTTCTTTGTAATACATTAGAACTTTCACCTGAGGAAGGGTCAGTTAGGTTTGAAACGTGCTGTTAACTTTATTAAAAATAAGTAACTGTACTGATTAAAGGTACTCCAGTGGATCCAGGGCTGGGCCAAGCCAACCAGGTGCCCTAGACAACCCGGCCGGCAACCTCACACCCCTTACCCACACAGGGCCGTGGTGACACGGGTGAGTGGTGCAGGGGAGAGTGAACACGGACTAGGGGTAGTCAGAAGACCCTTTAACAACTATCTGCCTCTTCTGCCTACCCCTAGTTCGGGCCCAGAGTGGATCTGTTTCCTTGTTGTACAACTAAGTAGCTTGAAAATGCTATTTGAGTAGCTGACCACACAGAGGAACAGTAAAGTACAATTTCATTTGTGGTTGCTAAATTGCTTTTCTTAAGTCAACATCAACGTTTGAAATTACCCATTTTAAGGGATGAATGCTTGTTGTATGCAATACTTTTTTGGCTTTAAACAAGCTGAACCAACTAGTAAGGTAGAGCATGGATTTCATTCGACCCTCTTTCATTAGGATGGGCCTTTGCTATGTGGAAGAAAACACGTAAGGGTGTTGATGAACTACACCTCACCAGTGCCAAAAATCTAAAGGATAATAAAGAGAATGCCAGGAGTACTTCCCCCCCCCCCCAGCAGCCAAACAAAAGAACAATGGGAATGTAACCAGATAACAGCTCCCTAACACAAGATAACAGCTGCCTGGTGGATCTAACAACAACACTCAATAGGAAAAACCCATGTCCCACTGAGACACATTCAGTTACAGTGAGAAGGAAAAACAGCAGCCTGCCAGAAAGCATTTCTCTCCTAAAGTGCAGGCACAAGCCACATGACCAGGGGCAGCTGGGAAATTGACAAAATGTCTAGTCCCATGTCAGATTTCAAAATTGAATAAAAAAAATCTGTTTGCTCTTTTGAGAAATGGATTTCAGTGCAAAAGTCTGCTGGAGTAACACTATTAACTGATGCGTTTTGAAAAAAAAACATGTTTTCCGATGACAGGTTCCCTTTAAGGCCAGTTAGGGAGAGATTTAGGGCAAATGCCTAAATCAAAGCAACTAAAGGCACAGCCTGGTGATTCATTTAAGTTGAGGGTCACGTTTGGCTGAATAGATATTTGCTTTCCTAGATATTTGTGGAACTAAAATGCTGAACCTCAAAAACAGAAAAATGTAAAATGTGTTCATTAGTACATAGATGTCTGAGAGAATATCCAGAGTTGTGTGTTGGCAGCCCCCCTCCCCAGAGAACTTTTGTAACATTATGTGATGTGCTGACAAGTGATGTTCAGTACTTTTTTGAGAAATGGATTTCAGTGCAGAAGTCTGCTGGAGTAGCACTATTAACTGGTGCGTTTTGAAAAAAACATGTTTTCCAATGACAGGATCCCTTTAAGTTACTGTTCCGCTGCAGGAAATTCACTACTTAGCAAGTTTAAGGTCTCATCCGGAGCACAAATATTGGGAGTGGAGCTAATACTCAGAGAAAGGTGAACTCATTTTACTATAGCGCTACATTTATATTATTTTAAGAGAGAGAGAGAGAGAGAAAAAAAGAGAATAAGAGAGAGAGTGAGAGAGGAGCACAAATAAGTGTTGTGGAGTTTAAACCTCCATGTAAGAGGGTGGACTAAAATTTTTTCTGAGGACTAATAAAGTTTCTTAGAGGAAAATATATACAGAAGAGAATGTTTCCTGGCCATTCTGGCAGTTTGTGGTAAGGTAAAGCAGTTTTGCTGGTTCAGAGAAAGTTTACAAATGGATTGCAGTTTTACTCACCCAAGTGTGTTGTTGTTAAAAGCCAAACCAAGGTTAATGCAAGGATTACCTGGGAGCTGTAGTGGTAACGTACCCATCCCAATGCCTAGTACCACAGGCCAGTTCAGGTTTTTGTAAAAGAGGCACACCAGGCCCAGTGAAAAGGTTAGCAATTTGTCTTACTGGGTGGTGCCTAACAGATTGCTACCTCAAGTGATTTGTGTTTTCTTGACATTTTGACATAAATTCCCATGAATTCAAAATTCGACCAATTGAAATGAATTAATAAAATCAAACTTTTTAAACTCAGATGAATTAAATTGACCTGAAAACTTTTAAAAACAATTAGATTCGAGTTTTTGCTCTGAATGTCAGGAAGGCTACAAACAACTTCAAAATTGATCCCTGGACCTCTCCCATTGACTTAAACATCAATTTAGCAGGTTTTAGGAGGTGAATCGTCGAATTCAAGTTTGTAAAGGGCCAGAATATGATAAATGATGAATATAAGGATAGGGGATAGAATCAATTTGTATTTATTTTGTTCAACTTTAGTACCTTATGATACGGTTCACTCTTATTTTTCTAAATGTTTACACATATCCATAAGGGGCAGATTTATCAAGGGTTGAATTTCAAAGTAATGGGAGTTTTTTTGAGCTCTTCGAAAATCAATAAGAAAAGACCAAACAAAATGTATTAAAAAATTCTACGTTTTTTTTCTGTGGGTGAATAGGCTGTATTCGCTCGAATTCTAATCATTTTAATCAAATTAACATCGTATTCAATCAAATTTAAAAAAACTTCAAATTTAAAAAAAAGTCCACCAATTGACTCCAAATAGGTTCTAGGAGGTCCCCCATAGGCTAAAATAGCAATTCCGCAGGTTTTAGATGGCGAATGGTCGAAGTCAAATTTTTAAAGCGACATTACATGATACATTTCGATATTATAATTTTCTAAGTTTTTTCAAATTCAAATCGAATTTGCACTATTCCCTAGTCGAAGTACACAAAATATAGCTCAAAATTTTTTTACTTCGAATTTTCACTTCGACCCTTGATAAACTGAAACTAAATTCTTACTAAATGCATGTTTCTATTTCACCACAACTGTACAAATCAATGAATCAGCTTGTTTCATAAAAAATGTGTTGGCTTCACTTGAGCCGTTTTAAGGATCTACTCAATTCTCAACAAAAAATCCATGGATTCAGCCAAATTCCAAAGGAAACGTCCTGAAAGGAAGGACCTGAATTCAGAGCATCATTCTACACAAATGTTGTGGAAAATCGCAAAACTGTAAAAACAATAAATGTAACAACGAAAAATTTGCAAAACGCATTGAAGTCAATGGGCATCAAATTTTTTGTATGTGAGTGACAATTTTCCTTGTTTCATTAATGTTAATGGGAGTTTTTTCTTGTGGCAACTTTTTATGTCTCTGCCACTTTTTTTGTCCAAATGCATTAAAGTCAATGAGCATTTTTTCTTGTGGCGACTTTTTTGTCCAAATGCAATGAAGTCAATGGGCATTTTTTCTTATGGCGACTTTTTTTTTTACCTACGACACGAGTCTCTGTGGTGCTCTCCGTCTTTGTATTTGGCTATAACCCTTCTGCTCTTCCACTTGATGTTTTCAAGACAGAGATACCTGCGGCGGATGCACTTGTTCGTGATTTTAAGACCATTTGGTCTCAAGTCCGTCAATCTCTTCTCAAAGCCTCTTCTTCTCAGGAAGCTGCTGCTGCCAAGCACCATCATTCTAGTCCTACCTGTCAGTTAGGAGATGTAGTCTGGTTGTCTACTAAACACATTAGACTTCATTTGCCATCTCCCAAGTTTGGACCCTTCAAGATTAAGGAGATCCTTAACCCTGTATCTATCAGACTAGATCTTCCTCCTAGTATGACCATTTCAAATTCCTTTCATGTTTCTTTTGGTTAAACCTTTTGTTAAGAATATTTTTTCAAATGTTCAACTTCCACCTGCTCCCATTGTTTTCAATGAGCATCATGAATTTGAAGTACAAGAGATTCTGCCACAATTTTTTCTAAAAGTTTCTCTTTTCTGTTTATAAAAGAGAATAAATAAAGAGGTGTAAGGTGATTTTTTGGTCTGGGTAAGGTAATAACACTCTACTTTCTGTGAGATAGTTTTTAGTACTGATCTTAAGCAGTAGTCCTCCCTTTGAGAAAGCCATACCTTTGTTATTGTTATGTCCTTTGTTTTTCAGTAATAAAACTTTAAATGGAAAATGTATCAAGCATCACTTTAAAAAAAGATAAAAGCCTATAGCTTCCTTATTAATAATAAAATAATGACCCTCCTTAGGGTAAGGCCAGACGAGGAGATTCGGGGAGGTTTTGTCGCCTGGCGACTAATCGCCACGTCTTTTGCGCGACTATCTCCCCGAACTGCCTCAGCGTTTTTCCCCATAGGCTATAGCGCAAAGTCGCCAGCGCTAATGCACATGCGGCGATGCGTTTTCAATAGTCGCCCAAAATTGTGGCAAAATATTTTTTTTTATATTTTTGTAGCAAAATATATTAGTCTATGGACAACTGTTTTTGTCTGGGCATTAAAGTCAATGGGTGTTATATTCTCACCACAAATGCATTAAATCAATGGGCATTTTTTTCTAAAGTTTTGTCTCACTCCAAATGCACTGTGTGGGTGTCTTTTCTTGCGTCTGTTTATTTTGGTGAAAATGTTTTTGTGGGGAATTTTTGTCACAAAAAAAAATCAGCTGGTGGCAAAATGCTCTGATCAAATCCGCTCAGGTTTTTTTATGCTTATTTATTATTACATTTTCCCAAAAATTTGCTATGCAGGAATAAAAAGAGATTTTCACGTTTTTTTCGGAATTTTCACCCAAAATCTCCGATAAACAGGGTATTGCACGAAACCCAGCGTACATCAAAAAATCATTGGGACTTCTCCCATTGACTTATATGCAACAGCGACAAGTCCGAGATGCTGGATTTTCAGATTCTGACTTTTCTATTCTGAAAAATTAGTGAATTTTTAAAGTCCGATTTTATTTTTAAAAAAATCACAAATGTTTTGTGATTTTTGCATTCAGAGTTTAGTAAATAAACCCCTTAGAGTGACTGTGTCTATCAGCAACTTTTAAATGGAGCATCTCTCAAAATGTTAGGGGGCATTTTTAAAATTTTTGAGAAGATATTAATGAACTATTCACTAAATCGTTGTTAAATGTTATGCAAGTATAAAGCTTAATGTTAAGGGAAATTCCTGTAATGTTAGAAGCTAATGAATTATCTAGTACAGGCAAATCTAAAAACAAATGTACTTGCTGAGTAATCATCGACAGTGGGCGCCCCTAGGCCCACTACCGTTCGTCACCCCTGTCCCCTCCAGGGGGACAGGAGCAATGGGGATTGGCGCACAGTTAATGTAAAAAATGATTGTATCTCCAGTGCATCCCCAGTGTTTTTGAACAAATGTAGGTGTGGTTGGGCAGCATGCCGCCCCCCTAAAATCTTGCCGCCCTAGGCCCAGGCCTAGGTGGCCTTTCCACAAATCCGGGCCTGATCATCGAAGACGTTTCACTACTCATCCGAGCAGCTTCTTCAGTTCAACTTCATAGTCAAGCTAATGAATTGTACTTTCTGTGATATTGTTTTAATGGAACATATTTTCTGAAATATATATACCTGTATTGCCTAATAAATACTCCAATTGGCACTGATGGATAAATAATAAAGGGCAAAAATTGGATATTCCCTTGCAACCCAAAGGAAGTGCCACGGTCAGGCCCGGACTGGCAATGTACCCGTTCGGGCAAATGCCTGACGGGCCGCTCAATTTTTTTATAAAAGTGGGCTGCTCCAAGGCACCTTCCTCCCTCCCTCAGTTGTCGTGCAAGAAAAAAAACAGGCACAACTATAGACAGCCTGTGTGTGCAGATCTGCTGCTGCTGCACGGAGCATGGGAGCGGAGTCGGGGGCGGAGTCAGGAAGCGAGCAGGAACTTTCTGCACAGACTAAGGAACGAGGTAGCTGGGCAGGAGAGGAGCAAAGAACAGTAAGTCTGCTCCCATAATGCATACAAGCCCCTAAACCATGGTGCTATTTTTCTGGTCTGTCACAGTAAACAATGACACAGTATTTGAATTTTGGTGTGTGTTGGGTCCCCATGTACAATTTCTATTTGCAACACACAAGTCCAGCTTGAAGGTGAATTCATGTGATATTTTGATTAAATAATGTGGTTCTGCACCATTGAATTATATGTTTTATTATGACTAGTGTCAAAATACTCATGTATTATAAGGGATAATGTACCCCCTACTGTAAATGATAAGGATATTAGAAGTCACTGAAGGGTTGTTCTGTGACCATATAAAGGCACAAGGCTGCAGGCCGAGTTATACAGGGAACTCTGAGTATCACTCATGTATTATAAGGGATAATGTACCCCCTACTGTAAATGATAAGGATATTAGAAGTCACTGAGGGGTTGTTCTGTGACCATATAAAGGCACAAGGCTGCAGGCTGAGTTATACAGGGAACTCTGAGTATCACTCATGTATTATAAGGGATAATGTACCCCCTACTGTAAATGATAAGGATATTAGAAGTCACTGAGGGGTTGTTCTGTGACCATATAAAGGTACAAGGCTGCAGGCTGAGTTATACAGGGAACTCTGAGTATCACTCATGTATTATAAGGGATAATGTACCCCCTACTGTAAATGATTAGGATATTAGAAGTCACTGAGGGGTTGTTCTGTGACCATATAAAGGCACAAGGCTGCAGGCTGAGTTATACAGGGAACTCTGAGTGTCACTTGCATATTAAAATAAGTAATGTACCACCTACTGTAATGGTAAATTATTGAATCCTTGTAATTTTTAAATAAGACGTTCAGCTTATAATAAATGGCAAATCAACAAAATGGTTAATATACTAGATTTGTGTAGTGCCAGTAAAGAATATTTTACTGTACTGTAACATAATAATAATAAATTAATATCTGTAATATTTTACATTAATTACAGTTAAGCGAGAAAGGCAGCTCTTTATGTACATAATTTTTGCAGTTTTACCCCAATATATGTGTGGATGAGTACAAAACTATTGTGTGTTTACATGTGGGCTGCTTTGATTTTTTTGCCCGGGCTGCTTTTTACTCCCAGTCTGGCCCTGGCCACGGTAAATTATATTATATATAGCTGTAGTTTGTCTATAGGTTTCCTTTTGATTTCTTTGCAAGATAGGAGGGAAGTGACTTGACTGCATTGATTCCATCTTTTGATATAGTGTTATGTGGATGTTGCTGAGCAAAACAAGCATCATATTAATTGTTTCTTCCAGACCTGCAGTTCCACAAGTACTTTATTAGTGCAAAATGGTATAACATTCAATTTCTTTAGCTAGAGAGCATCTGCTATAGCAATGAACCAAGAGCACCCGCTGATACCATGATGGGCTACATATTGCCTTCAAGGCAGAGTCCCCTACTTTAATATTGCTTCTATTTTTATACTAGGCAGAGAAACCAAAATTCTTAATGTGTTAACCTCCCACTAAGCTTAATTAAATTAAGGGGATTCTTCTAGAGAGACAGAAGAAAGCTTGTTATTTTATAGCTCATTCAGTGGATTATTTGCACTGCCAAATAACAACAAATGCTAAAATATAAACATTTTACAGCAAAAGTAAAAGTAGAATACCCTCTCAAACTTCCTGAGCCAAATCTGGATGGGTCAGCAACTGAGCATAAAGAAAAGGCATAAAGATGCAATGAATGAGAAAAGAAAAGTAGAATCACTCATACAGAAAGGGATGTCCGTGGGAAAAGACTTAAAAAATAGAGCCAGTTGGATAGAAATCAGTTAATCAAGGAATATATATTGCTCCTACTATTTAAATGAGGAGCAGGGAATCTGCTTTATCTGCGTCAAGAAAAAAATGTTACTTTGACCTCCCATTGGGTACAAATGTGTGTTCAGAAAAACAAGACACTAAGGGGCACATTTACTATTGGTTGAATATCGAGGGTTAATTAACCCTCGATATTCGACCCTTGAAGTTAAATCCTTCAACTTCGAATATCGATTTTAATCCATTGATCGAACGATTTTCCTTCGATCCCAAATTGACTAGAAAGCCTATGGGGACCTTCCCCATAAGCTAACATTGGTGCTCGGTAGGTTTTAGGTGGCGAAGTAGATGGTCGAAGTTTTTTTTAAAGAGACAGTACTTCGACTATCGAATGGTCGAATAGTCGAACGATTTTTAGTTTGAATCATTCGATTCAAAGTTGTAGTCGAAGGTCGAATTAGCCAATTCAATGGTCGAAGTAGCCAAAAAAATACTTTGAAATTCGAAGTATTTTTTATTCTAATCCTTTACTCGAGCTAAGTAAATGTGCCCCATAATGTATACAATTTGCATGTACATGGCCAGAAATCAAAATGCAACATCTTACAAGAAACCTATTTGTCACGGTCGGCACCCTAAACCAGAACTAATGCCAAGCTCCCTGGTCTCGGCTCGGCTTGTCACAAGTAGTGTGACCGCCTTTGGCTTCGGGAGGAGCCCTCAGCGTACTCAGATGCCACCTGGACTTTTTGAGAGGAGCAAGGCGAGGAGTTCTGGCAAGCAAAGGGGCACGACTGTAGTTATACAAAGTCTTTGGACAGAAGATCGCAGTACAAGACGTTAGGCAAAGGAGTAGTCAGGACATGCCGGGTCGAGGCAGGCAGAGAGTAAACGTTATCAGGCAGGCAAGGGTCAAACCAGGGAGTCAATCAGAGGGTTAATCAGAAGCGGTAGTCAGTAATCAGGCAAGGGTCAGAATCCAGAAATCAGAGTAGTCAAATAGCCAGGCAGGGGTCAAAACAGGAATCAAACAGATTTACAGAATTAGCACAAGGCTCAGAAGCACCAGGAACAAATCCTATCACGGGCAAATTCCCACAGCCCTAATGGGCTTTAAATACAGTTTGAATTGCGCGCCCTTGCGCGCTGACGTCACTACGTCAGCGCGCCTGCGCCTTTAAGAAACCCCAGCGCGCGCCGCGCGCTCCCTAAGATGCCGGCGCCTGCGGCCTGCGTGAGGCCACTTGTCGAGACGGGCGTCCCCGCCGAGGGGGCGACAGGCATCCCTGTCGTCCCCCCCTAGACCACCAGGTATATTCGTTACACTATTAGAACAATTAGCACAAATGGGAACAATAGTATATATGTACAGTATACTGAATATTTCCTGCACATATCCAACCTAAAATTAGCCACTAAGGTCAAATAAACTAAACTAAACTAGGCAAGTCGGTATACAAAGAGCAGCTCATATACATGATACACTTAAAAGCATTTTTTTACAGAATCATGTTTGCTGTGTAAGACCAATGTATGGGCTGGTATTTCCTTTTGCACTTTATAATAATTGTAATTAAATAATTTTACTATCCAGCCAATAGCAGAAGTTCAGCAGAAAATAATTGATGCTGGGTGTGGTAACACCTAAAATATAGGAAAGGTTTAAATAACCATAATTTTGAAGGAAAGCAAAAAAATTATAAAAGTAATATGGCACATGAAAAACAGCCAAGAGAATGAATGAATAAATACCAAAAGAGAGAATATAAAAGGTGTGTGCAGAAACATGACACTGCCTCAAGGGATAACAGTAGAATATAGACAAGATCATGAATGTAACATATAACAGTGAAGTCCAAAGAGAATGAGTAGCTAGGATTAGCAGTTTAGCAGTGGGTTTGTAAAGACAGGATACTTTAATAATCCTTTAATAGAAACAGTGCCAAGGTTTTATGAGTGTAATGCAAGTAAAACTGAAAGGCAAATAAGGGAAGCAATATGAAAAATTAATATTAGCTACAATAGAAGATCTGTAGGCACCATAAGGAAATCAGATAATATTGTTTCCCTGGTAGAAATAAAGGGAACAAAGGAGAGTATTCTTTGAATTATGTTATAAAATCTCGGAAAATAGGCTGTATAGTGAGTAGAGACGTTGTCCCATTTATCGTAAAATATGAAACAAATGTTAATAAGGTGAATAAGTGCGTACAATGGTGAATAGGTGCTTTGGACTGATAAATGGCTGAGATCAACATTTTAATGGCGTATATGGAAAGTAGGTGTTTTCCTTTTTTCATGCATGTAGTTAGTTTCTTTCAGCAGACCAGTTAATGTAAAGTTTGCAAAATAGAAGTCAAATTCTAAAGGATCTAACAAAAAGATAATAATAAAGATTATATTGGAAATATTGTGGAAAGAAGTCTCTCCAGAAATATCTGGAGGATCATTCATAAATTATGAACTCCTGCTGCTTCTTCATGTTCACCTTCTTAGTACATCACACCAAGGATTTCAGTTATACAGGTTTTTATAATTCCAATGAGGCACCTGGTAAATCCAGTAGGTTTCATGTGTTTTGTGCCATAACATCCAAAAGAAGATTTTATATCTATACATGCACTCTAACTCCAATATCCGTTTGTGGGTGCTGGGTCAATGGAGATTGTACAATTCTTATAGAGGGACCCACACTCCAGATTCTAGTGTTGAATAAACTCTTTGATTTATTCATCACTCGTGCTTGTTGGAAAAACTTTGATTTGAATTTTCGCCACCGAATTTTCACTGCAAATTTGCTAATTCATTCGGCGGCGGCGAAACGGGCAAAGTTAAAGGCAGGGAACTTGCCCATTTCGCCGCCGGTGAATAAATTTGCAAATTTGCCACCTTTAACTTTCACAATATTTACTCATTTACGTCAAACCTAAAACCTAAAGAAACGTAAACTATGTATTTGTAATATCTGCAGACATATTGAACCCAAAATGTAAACTTATGGTAGTGAGGTTATAGCGTTCACTACCATGATAACTAAGTGGTAGGTGTCCTGTTTTGATTTAAATCTTGATCTCCTCTGTGGTCTCCTGGCACCTTTAATAATGAATCACTAACTCTGAATAGGAATCAGGGGCCAATGTATTGGACGTGATGTTAAAAAAAATTTTTTCATTTTGTTGCGATTAAAACTTGGAGGTCAGTCTACTGGAATGTTCCTAATATATATTTGTTGCAGTTTCTTTTCTGGTTAGTTGTATGTAATGCATTTTGTCAATATTCTAAACTGAAAAAACAGAATAATTAAAGGCTGAGCATAGTTGCAAGCACAAACTGCTGTCCCACAAACTGTGTTTATGCATTGTTGTCTTGTTTGTTTGGGAAATTTCTTTCTAGGTTCAACACCAATTTAATATATATGTAACAGGCTTGTTCCGGTATATGAAATAAACAACCTTACAATTTACCTTTGCTGAACTCCTCTGCAATTTGCTTGCCCGTTTTATCCAAATGCCTGTGTGTGAACAAATCATTCTGCTCGACTTTATTACTTTACATAATTATATGTTGTCAGCAAAAGCTGAAACACTTCTTTTAATATCCTCTTCCAGAGTATTAAGAAACCCATTACAGGCCCAGTTAGATGTAAAACATTAAAGGTTTTATACACATTCAAATGTAACATCCTCTCTTTCTGATATTTGCTTTATAAATTCAAAACACTCTGCAACATCTTGCACAATTTTATTAACAATTCTGGTCATAAATATTGCTATGATTAAGGTAAATTTAAAAATAAAAACACAACTTTTACTGTGATAGCTAGGCTGAATTAAATCTGAATTATGACAATTAATACCTGTTAAAATGCCACAGAAGTTAATGGTAACTGTTTCTTTAGATTCCTCAGCTATCTTAAAATTTAATGGAAAAATGCCATTTACAATTCTTTATGCAATTCCATTTGACTTTTTTTTTTAGAAACACATGCTCAAGTAGTAGAAAACAAATATAAATATGCTTCTTAGTATCGTGTAGAGAACAGTATTTTAAAACAATCTGCAACTGGTCTTTATTTTTATTCTTTTGTGTTTTTAAATGCACTTATGTTCTCCACCTCTCAATTTTGGAGTTAAAGTTAATACAATGGCAGACTGGAAGATGGACAGCAGAATGTACAGTAATACATATGAATAAAAACAAAACAAAGCTAACAATGAAAATAATTTTTACATGTTTGATTACATAAACTGAAAAGAGATATAAGGCCAACTGTAAATTACCTTTGTTTATACTTTTAGTGATTTGTTTTAAAAAGATAATCAGATGATAGACTACACTTGAAATCAATACTTTTACTCACCTTGTCTTAAATATGATAATAATGCTAAAAGTTGCAATCACTGAAATCACCTTTACAGTACAGGTTTGACATTTACAGATTAAGCTCTTGATTTCTAGTAAAATAATTGCTTCTGTTTAGCTAACATCTAATAGCGTGACAGTTCTTGATACCTGAATATGTCCTGAACAACATGGAAAATAAATGAAAAATACCCTTTTGTAAGTAGGAAATATTGTCTCTATTATTGCCCATAAAGGGAGAATAAACCCACCTTTTTTTAAAATAGCTAATTTGGCTGGGCTTATTTAAACACTATGATATTAAAAAAATAAATATAATGTATTTTTATACACAGATATACCTGATTTTTTAAATGAAACCACGACAATGTCTCTTTGCTAAGTGGGACCTGTTCCTCATCCCACTTAGGCTTACTGTGTAATGCAATCCTATCCCCTGTTCTGTTCTATTGTAAAGAAAAGAATTCTGGGACTTGAAGCCCCTGCTTTCTGTATTGGGTGGTGCACATATTTTCATAAATTAGATTTAAAAAAAATAAATA
Source organism: Xenopus petersii (assembly GCA_038501925.1). Classification (NCBI taxonomy): domain Eukaryota; kingdom Metazoa; phylum Chordata; class Amphibia; order Anura; family Pipidae; genus Xenopus; species Xenopus petersii. Next base: position 91,497,699 of record CM076676.1, read on the forward strand.
AATAAAAAAAAATAAATAAATTATATATATATATATATATATATATATATATATATATATATATATATAGATAGATATACAGTACACAATCTGGATATGTCATGTTCTTTCAGCAGCAGTGGAAACCTTGGTTGCTATCAGTAGGATATTGGAGTCTATTTTGACTTTTGGGGTAGTTTGACTTTTCTTAGTAATACAAAAACAATAAATTGGATCCATAAATGATACGCTCCATAAGCCCTCCTGGTTTAAACTATATCCTATAAACCACTTTCTGTTTTCATAAGTAATCTATTATCTTATGTACCGTATATACTCGAGTATAAGCCGTCCTGAGTATAAGCCGAGGTACCTAATTTTACCTGTGAAAACTGTGAAAATGTATTGACTCCAGTATAAGCCTAGACACAACTATAGCCCTGTCTCCCAGCAGCGCACATTCCGCCAAAGTGACCCCCCCAACAATCAACCGGACTTCTTTGCAAAGTTGATGGTGACAGAGAATTGCCAAACGGATTACTGTGTGCATTGTCCCACTGTCCCACTACCATGTGCAGAGGGTGCTGTGTGATATTGCCATCACTGTTAATCTTTCGTATAACCAACAGAGGGTGTTGTGTGATATTGCCATCACTGTTAATCCTTCATATAACCAACAGAGGGCGCTGTGTGATATTGCAGTCACTGTTAATCTTTCATATAACCAACAGAGGGCGCACTGTTATTCTTTCTTATAACCAACAGAGGGCGCTGTGTGATATTGCAGTCTCTCCCCAAGCAAACTGTTGGTATAGGAATTATTAAAAGTGACTGCAATCTCAGCTACTGCCCACTGACTCGAGTATAAGCCGAGGTAGACTTTTTGGATGCTGAAAAACTCGGCATATACTCGAGTATATACGGTATATTATCCTCGGATAGTCAAGGATTTATGTAGATCCGTACTAAGTGAGGCTCAAAAGATTCCATCAAATCAAACTTTTGTAAATATCTTCATGCTGATCTGTGAAAATACAATGAAGTTGTTTCAGAGGAAAGATAATGGCCTTCCTGACTCAAAAAGGGGAACTAGAAATTTATTTTGTCTGATTCGATTCTACAACCATAACCTATACCGAATCCTCTTAGAATACTCTTAGAAAGATATCCAGCATATATTAAACCCCCATCAATAAAGTATCCATTAATACTCAAGTCAATAGGAGATGCTACATCTTGACTTCTGTTACTGTTAAATCATTCTAGTCTCCATGTCCTATTATCACCTACAAAGTCAAGGGGGATGGGGCAAATCATTAGGCAGATCTTTAAACAGACCTTGAATATATTTAGACAAGCTAGTCATTTCTCTTCAGATGTGCCTCTTTTTCAAGGCAAATCTAATCAACTTTAGAATGCCTTTCCTTGTAGGTTAAATAATACATTGATCAAGTTACCTTTACTGATTCTTTGTAAGTTGTTACAGCTGGGAACTGCAACCTATCTAACCAATCATCTGTACAGGAGATGCTAAAGGAAACCCTTTTTATATTCACGCACAATAATATTTTATTAGACTTTTGTAGTAGCTATTTGCATTTATAATCCAAACATGACCCTCATTCAGCAAATTATGGTTTGAATAAAAAAAAAGTTACTGCATTTCTCTTTAAGTGCCTTACCTATATTGTCTCCCTTTACTAATTTAAACCTTCTCCAACTTCCTAATCCTAACCATCTTATTTGGAGGACGTTAGTTTTCTTACCATTGAGGGCAAACATCTCTTTTAAAGGGATTCTGTCGTGATTTTTATGGTTTACTTTCTAAATTACACTGTTTACATTGCAAATTATTCAACCTACTATTTAAAGTTTTATTCTTGAACCAACAAATGTATATTTTTTAGCTGTAATATTGGTGTGGAGGCAGCCATCTCAGTGCATTGTGCCTGATTCTGACTTTTGAGGGCCAGCACTTTAGGATGAAACTGCTTTGAGACAGCTATTGTTTCTTCCCTTCCCATTGTATTATACCACAACATGGGTCCTGTTAGCTCCACCTAGCGGTAGACATGGCAATAGCACCCAAGATGGAAAAAAGCAGGGGGTTTTGCTGCTTTGGTGCTATTCTCATGTCCAACACTAGGGGCTAGACAATTTTAGCAATGTAAACAAATCCTTCAGCAGAAGTGTCAATCAGATGCCCTTTGATCTGCTGTTGGAGTGTAGCAATAAAGAGTGACTGAAGTTTAGCAGAGCACAAGTCACATAACCTGAGGGCTCCTGGGAAACTGACAGTATGTCTAGTCCCATGTCAAATTTCAAAATTAAATATAAAAAAATCAGTTTGCTTTTTTAAAAAAATGGATTTCAGTGCAGATTTCTGCTGTAGGAGTACTATTAACTGGTGCATTTTGAAAAAAACAAGTTGTCCCGCAAAAGTATCCCTTAAACAGAGCTTATAAATGACAGCCAGTAAACAAAGTACAAAGAACAAGCATGCCATCAATGTGATAACTGTAAATTGCCAACTATATTCATAATTTCAATAAAAGGTTTCAGGACTGTGAAAGCCGCTCTTCAGGCACATTTATAACATAATGAAAGGCATTCCTATGTGGAGAAGATCAAAAGAAGTATAGAATGAAAAATAATCAGTAGAACATTACATTTTTCAGGGGACCAGAAAAAAATGGTGTAAAACCCAGGAAAATGTAAAATCAGGGAAATTTATTATGCATAATATATAGTTGGGACCACAAAACAGCAATGTAAATTGGGGGGAAACTTAAAATCAGGGGTTGTAAAATTGAGATTCCACTGTAGTTGTACCTCTCGCTCAATGATCCCCAAGCAGTGGCTCACAAGCAACATGTTGCTTACTAACCCCTTGGATGTTGCTCTGAATGGCCTCAAAGCATGATTTTTTGAATTCCTGTTTTGGAGGCAACTTTTGGTTGTATAAAAACCAGGTGTATACCAAACAGAGCCTTCTGTAGGTTGCCAATCTACAGGGCTACCAAAGAGCCTATCACAACTTTTAGTTGGCATCTCCAGGGAACGTTTACATACTTGTGTTGCTCCCAAATTCTTTTTACATTTGAATGTAGCTCACAAACAAAAAGGTTGGGGCCCCTATCTAGCATGTATATATCTAGATAACACATACATTCTGCTGCTCTGTTCATTTGAAAATCACTCGGCAACCAGACATTTTTCTTTCTTGCTGATCAGTTTGCAAATCTCAGGTTTTAAGAATTCAATATTCCAATTTTCTTTCTCTCTTTTGTATTGTTACTTTCATTTTATGTGTTAACTAATTTGATAATCCTACAGCTGATTCCTCTGTATTCTTTGTAATTTTTAAACTATGCCTTGGTCTCCATCTGAAGAAAAAAAAGAAAAGAACATTTAACTTTAAGTGTCTTCTTTTTCATTTCTTTCCTTACCTTATTATTAAGCCACATGGGCTTCAACTTGTTTCTTTTGCATTTGTTCCCAATTAGCATTTTGAAGAGGCTCACATTTTCATCCGTGTTTTTGTCCTTGATTCACTACCTTGAAAGAGCTGGAAGAATGTTGTAAAATGTATTATTTCCTATTAACTTTCCTAAAATAAGGTGGTTTATGCCCTCTAGCAAGAATGGCAGAATGGCAACACACAATTTTCTATACAACTCCCAATATATATATATATAGATATATATATATATATATATATATATATATATATAGATATAGATATATATATAGATATATATATGTATGTATATATATGTGTATATATATATATATATATATATATATATATATATATATATATATATATATATATATATATATATACAGTATATGGATCCTGTTATCTAGTATGTTCGTGACCTGGGGTTTTCTGGATCTTTCTGTTATTTGTATTTTCCTACCTACTAGAAAATCATGTAAACAGTAAACTAAAAGTGATATTTACCTATTCCTGGATATGCCCCAATGTGTTCCCTTGAGTAAGAATTTCATTCTAAGAATGAGAAACTTGGAAAACAGCCTCTTTCACCAGATTAATTGTTTTAATAATTGACACACATCTTGAATTGTGAGATTAAACTACAGTTGGATATTAGGCAATCCTGAAATAACTGAATAATGTGCAAGGCATTGCATAAATCAATACAGAAAATGGATGCAATTCATATATTTTGAAGAATATATTGACCACATTCCATAAAAGAGATCTGTTTTAGCAACATAGATATATATGTACAGAGATATTAGAAATATAATTTAAATGGCCAAAGATACTGTATTCAAGGCTATTCATAAGTCACCCTAAATATTTCCCTTTCACTTGCCTTCCAACAGGCTCTCCTATCAACTGATATATTACTTTAATTTATTAAAATTGGTACTGCAGCCAAGCAAACCTCTACCTGGGGGGGGGTTCAAATTTTTAGTCCGTGTAAAAACAAAATTATGTTATTAAAGATTAAAACATAGCTTATTAATGTGTGCCAGCAACTGAAAAACTGGTGTATAGGAGACCTAACAAATAGCATTGGCTTGTGTTTTAAGTAGTGATAAGCAAATTTTTTTTGCCAGCCATGGATTTGCAATGAAATTCCGCATTTCACCATCTGCAAATTTTACCTAAGGCAAAAATATGCTACTGAAAAAGTCACCATAAGAAAAAAACTCCAATTTTAATGCATTTGGACAAAAAAAAGTCGCCATAAAAAACGCCCATTGACTTTAATGCATTTGGATAAAAATGTCGCCATAACAAATGCCCATCGACTTTAATGCATTTGGACAAAAAAGTCGCAGAGACAAAAAAATTGCCATAAGAAAAAACTTCCACTGATTTTAATTTTCGTAAATTTTTCAGCGAAATGGGTTTGCTCATCACTAATGCTAAGTATCCAGATTCCTGTCTAGATAAAAACTGTTGGTATCACCTTAAAGAATAGGTATTATGATGAATGGCCACTTGTTCAGCATTCCGTTCATGATATGGTTACCATGACTCATCTTGTAGCAGAGTGGGGAAAAAGTAAAAAGAATCAATAATACTGCTGGGATGTGTTAATTGAAAGTATCCTGCTTTATACATTTTTCAAGCAGTGGTACTATAACCTTATTATACATGTTCTTATCCTTTTTTGTTTTACTTAAGCCTCTACATAGTTAATATTCTAAGAGACTCACCCTATTGCCCGTAATTTAGTACTCCTGGATTGTGGGCTGAATGACAGCATTAAGAGTATGATTGCACATGTTTATTTCCACAGATTTCTCCTAATGATTCTGTATAATGTACAGAGCCTCTGCTCGAATTTCTCTCAGTATTTAATTACAGAGGAAAGCTAGGAGCTATTCTTTCGCTCATTATTTTGAATAAATCATAGTTAGCAATTGTTTTTTGATTGCATTAATGTTGCTTAGAACAAGCATCTCTTATCTCCGAATGCCAGAGGTCTTGCTGTAAATACACCCGTGATGTCAGCCTAATTAATGAATGGCCTTCACATTTTTGGGCCAAGACCCACAGAGCAGTAGTTATGATTTATTATGATTTATTTATGATTCTCCATATTTCATCCATAAAACAGGACATTTCTCCCATTTGCTTGATTACTTCTCCAAAAAAATTAAACCATACACAAAGAGAGAATATTTCCCCTAGATACAATGCAATTTTGGCAGGGATAATAAGGATAGTTAATAAGGCAAAGCCTATTCCAATGGGTGAAATGGAATTTTGGCATGGATAATAACTGTAGTTATCAGGCCAAGCAAATGGCAACATGGCTTATTAGAGACAGAAATGTTATATGTCAGACATTTTGTCTATTGCCCTGGGGGTGAATGCATATGTTTCATAGAATGGCAGACATTCATATGTTAATATGCAGTTTGAATATACAAGAGGTTGCAATTAGTCTAATCAAAGCAGCTGAAGGGTGAGATACATTAACATAAATAATATGTAAAAAGAGGTTTGGCAAAATTATGCTTTCTATTAGCATTTGAGTCAATTATAGAAGAGTGTTTCTTACATGTAATACAGATGATCCCCACAGAGAAGTCTTGCCACCTGGTAAATGCCAAAAGGGTGATTATACTCTACTTGAGGTTAAACATCATTGCTCATTTATGAACCAGATGCAAATAGAGCTGTACATAAATCTACAATCTGCAAACGTCATTTGTTCGAACAAAATGGGAAAGCCACCAAGCAACAGCTGCCAGATAAACAGCCTCCAGAACATATGTTTAGTGTCAGACTGGTGTGGGCAGGGCCCACGGGGGGCTGCCACTTCTAGGCCCCACCATCCAGTTTGCAGAGGCCCCCAATTGCGAACCCCTCACCCCTGTCCCATTACGACCACAGCAGACTGATCTATGGACATAAGCAAAGATGGGGATTGTTCATATTGACTTTTGAGTGAACCACCCAAGCCTATGTCTGCATAAGCCTGCTTTGATGAATAGCTGCCTTACCAAAGAGGACACATATCATTATGGTTTATTTGCAAATCATTATATCAAATATATTATATTACATCAAGGGGCACATTTACCTAGGGTCAAATATTCAACTTCGATATTCGACCATCGAAGTCGAAGGATTTTGCGCTATTCCTACGATCGAACGATTAGAAGGATTTTAATCCATCGATCGAAGGATATTCCTTTGATCAGGAAATTGTTAGGAAGCCTATGGGGACCTTCCCCATAGGCTAAGATTGGCCTCGGTAGGTTTTAGGTGGCGAACTACTGGGTTGAATAAATTTCGACTATCGAATGGTCGGATAGTCGGTTTTTTTAGTTTGAATCATTAGATTCGAAGTCGAAGGTCGAAGTAGTCCATTCGATGGTCGAAGTAGCCATATTCGACCATTCGAAATTTGAACTATTTTTCCTCTATTCCTCCACTCGAAATAAGTAAATGGTCCCCCAAATATACCAACCGCAAAAAAAATAAACACTATATTTTGGTAGGTCTCGAGTATCTCAGCCTAGCAATTGACTATGTGCAGCAAAAACATAAAATATTATATACATTTTAATTACACTCCACAGGTTAAAATACCCAATCCCATTAAAACAAACAAACATAGCACAGCACAGCACTTGAAGGGGACCCTCAGATGAATACATACGTATATCATATATGGTGTTTAGTTCCCACTGGGGAAACTACCATAAAATCTGTTTTAATAGCTGCAGCTAGTGTAGTGAAGTTATTAGTTGATCTTATATCCTGTATTTCTCAGTATCATTAGTTACCTTTAAGGAGTAGTTCCCAGGGATACTGCCAAATTGGCATCAAAATCAGTCTGTATAACATGGAATTAAATAAATAGCTCATTTTTTGTTGTCTCTATACCCCATACCAATTTGCTAGTTCCTTGACTTTTTGCTGTTCATACCAGCCTGGCACAACTGGCCACTGGTAGCCTTAACGTTACTGTCAATCCTGTCACCCTTTTGCAATGTGTATACGATGCATGCAAAATTCAAGGGCACACAGAGATAAACTTTTAGCTGCTTTAATTTGGATTCAATAGTAATAAGCCTTACCCGCTGCTCTCTGCTTCCGTGTATATACAGTATATACTAAATAATATTACTGTTCTTTATGTGTATATCTATATCTATATCTATCTATCTATCTATCTATCTATCTATCTATCTATCTATCTATCTATCTATCTATATTATTAGAAGTCCTTGATTCTGTTATCATGTGATAATTTATACAGGTATGGGACCTGTTATCCAGAATGCTCGGGACCTGGGTTTTCTGGCTAAAGGATCTTTCTGTAATTTGGCTCTTCATACCTTGTCTACGAGAAAGTCATGTAAACATTAAATAAACCCAGCAGACTGTTTTTACTTCCAACAGGGATTAATTATATCTTTGTTTGGATCAAGTACTAGTAACTGTTTTATTATTACAGATCAAAAGGAAATTATTTTTAAAAATGCAGATTATTTGGAGTCTAAATGGTGTCTATGGACGACATCCTTTTTGTAATTCGGAGCGTTCTGGACAACGGGTTTCCGGATAACGGATCCCATACCTGTACTTTTTCTATTTTTTTGTGATTTATTGGCATTGGTACATACTTTTTTGTTACAGTGTGATATCCTCTTATTTTTTTACTTTGCCCAAACTAGCATAAATACTCTCATAGTGATGTAGACTTTTGTGTACTTCAGCAAAAGTTCTTGGGGGTAGGGGGGCGCTAGTAAGCTGATTTCATTCTGTAATGTGTCATCATTGGAATATGTTCTCAAAGATGCAGATCCTCTAATTCAATCTCAAGCTACAGTACGATACCAAAACTCACTTTTGACTTGTACAGATGCAGCCACTTTGGTTTGTCTGTTTGACACAGAATATCTAAACACAGATATCCCATTTATCTCATTTAACACAGAAAACTGCGTCACAACATCCCATCTAATTACAGCATTCACCATTGTGAACAATGGAGCTTTGGTATGCTAATGAAAAGGTTAAATGCATTAAATGAGTTACGATGACTTAAGATAACACAGTTTCTTCAATTACCCCTGAGTCATGACGCATTTAACTCACAAATCCAAGTGGCTTCAGAGTCATGACGCATTTAACTCACAAATCCAAGTGGCTTCATCTGTACATGCTAGTAAAACATGAAAGAAGATGCTGGTGCTTCTTACTTCTCCCCTTCTTCTGTACTTCTCCATTTTCCTTCTGTACTTTAAACAATACAAGCCGATTTAAAAATTTGAGTTTACGTTTTTTTTTTATGAATTGAGAAAAAACAAGCATAAGGTAAATATACTTGAAAATATTCTGTCTAATTTTTTTTAAACAAGCTACTGTATCAGAAAAAGCTTGCACTAATTTTGTCGCTTTTTTGGCGTGTGTATTTTTTTTTCTCGACATCGAAATTACATTACATTAAACTTATTGGACAACAAATTTCATCACAAAACAATTACATTCTTAAATCTAAGATACATTTGTTAATGCACATACTTTCAGCTTTATAGTTATTTGCCTGCCTGGGAACTTTTCCCCATTGCCTCTGCCTTTCTGCACCCTGTACTGCCATTAATGACAACATAATGTCTCCCTCCAGCTTGCCTTGAAGCACTGGGAGATGGAATTCATTAATGATGCTGAGGTTATGTGGGTAACACGTATGTCCCCAATGACCTTGCCTTTCTTCTGAGTCCCAGAAGTCTTCTGAGTGCCACAATCTTCTGCACAGGGATACATTAACACCTATATTGTTAGCAGATGGGTAAAATCTTTTCTGCAGGTTAGCTGCAGCAGGTTTCTCGTAACAAGTGATGCAACTGTATCATCTTCGTACACAGATGTTTAACTGTTTCTAGGTACTTTTGCTTTGATTCCCTTGTGCTTTTTAATTTATATTTAAAACAGACCAATCTATCCAAGGTCACTAAAGAACACTGTTTATTGCAGAGTTCGTTCCCTGCTGCAAAACATACATTTATAGTGTTTTAAAGTTTGTAAGCATTTAGCCTACTTCCAAAATGCTGCAGACAGTTGGGGAGGGTGAATGAGGAACGCTGAGAGCCTTCTGGAATGAGCTATCCAAGTTTATTGCACAGATTTCAGCAGTATCACTTTTCAGACACCCTCATTTGGAAGCAAGGCAAGTTTATGGAGACCCATAAAAAGTTAATGGGTCCCGAAATCCATTAAACCTCTGCCCTGTTTCTGCTCTCTTGGCATCCAGAGCACTGCAGGATCAAATCTGCGCAATTTCCTACTTCTGCATCACATTCTGCTATTATAAAGGAACGGGCTCCAACTGGGCACAGATTTGGTTGTTATTTTAACAGGGTCAGTGTTTGTCATGAGTAAAATGATTCAATTATAGTGACCAGGGACAAGCTTCTTAATCCCTTGTAACTACAGTAATACGTTTGACATTTGTTCACAAATATGAAAGCTGTGTTTAATTGCTTTTCATGATTTGAAAGAACATTCTATTTCCCAGTGGATCTCCTTCATTCCTTGTGATTATGGCAGGAATATTTAATTATGTGTATTACCTATAAATTAAGAAACTTTGTGGGTGCTGCATACATTTTTCATCCTGTTCCCACCTTGTAAAGAAAACTGTAAGTAAGTTCCGGCAATCTTTTCATCCTCTTCTCCTGAAATATTGCAGAGATGATTAAAATGAGTCATATAGCTAAAACTACTTATAATTAACGGATACAAATTACAGTGGAAAATATTTCTACGTCCCCTATAACCTACATAACCTATTACCAATGTCTTGCTATTCTACTTCATATTTGTATTACATAAACCTCCAGGGTACAATGGAGAAAGATCCAGCACTAGTAATAATCTTTCGCTGCACCTTGCATGGAATTGTTTGTCTCCTGTTAAGTGCAGTTGCTCTGTACCATGTAGAATGCAACTTTTGCAGTGCAACTTAAAATCAGGCTTGCCCATCAAACTACTTCTACTTCTACTGCTCCAGTGGAGGGACCTTCACATCACTCCTACAGAAGCTTGTAATGTGAATGGTGATGTTATAATTTCGTGTTTCTGCCTCCCTGGAAAAAAATACATACATAAATAGCAGTGAGTGTTCCAGCTGAAGACATTCTGTTAGAAGAGGTGTCTGGATACTTTTGCCCATATAATGTACTTTGCATCATTTTATTCAGTATACAATACTACTTTGTTTTATTTTATATTTTATATTATGATAATTGTTTCATATATATATGTGTGTGGGTATATATAGATATATATACAGTATATATATACTGTATTCACACATATGAACACACATTCCATTCCAATAAGTAATCACAGTAATGTACAAAAACATTTGTTTTAGCCGGCTTATAAACAATATTAAAAACAAACATTTTGCATATGCATTGCTATTCATGACCATATTTTAATGCTTCTACTTTGTTTGTGACTCCAAAGTTAAAAAACACTTCTCATATGTACATCACAAATCTGAAGAGATTGCTGTTCTCATCCTCCTAAATGACTGTGTCCTTGATCATTTGCAGTTGGATGACGGTAACAATATCATTTGACTGGCATGAAGCAAAACAGTTTGTAATTAGTTTTCAGGCTGAAAAAAAAACATCCAGCCATTTCCATAATTAGATCTGTTTCTGGAAGCTAATTAGGTGGATAACTTATTTTAACTGTTATTATTTTGTGTTATCCTTGTCAGTTTGAGACACAGTTTGGTCTGTATCTGAAACCATGTTGCTCTCTGTTTATTATGTAGTGGAACCATTAGTGATGCATGAAATTGTTTGGCAGGTATTCACTGGGAAAATCTGCACTTTGCCATATGCAAATATTTTTTTCTAAACTGTGGTATAATTTTGAAGCAAACCCCCCCAAATCGCAATGGCAAAACACCCATTAACCCCCCAATGTAATAAGACATTGTAGAAAAATGCCCATTGACTTTATTTTGCATGGAACAAGTCATCACAAAGAAAAATGCCCATTTTATGTAGTACAGAAGAAGTTTTGTGCAAAGAAAGTAGCCGCAAAAAGGAAAAAGCATGTCGAATACAATGCATTTTGTAAAATTCATTAATCATTATTACCGACTGAGTCATAAAGATGCCCAAGCTGCAAGGCAGCCAGCTATGTTCTTCATTATACATTTTATATTTTAATTGTGATTAAGTGTGAATGTGAAAAATAAAATTTGTCTGGTTTTACACCTTGCAAAAAAGATTTAGTGGGAAGAGAAGAAAAAATGCCCAGTAGTAGATTTGTTCATCAATTACTCACAGGAGAACCTGGCACCCATTGTCACACATACCATGCATCCAGCCTTAAAAAAAAAAAAAGCACAGTACCAGGCAAAACTCCTGTACCTTATTGCCAAAGGGGCTTTGCAAACAAAGCTACTTAAAGGGCAACATTACAATTACTTTAGAGCAATTTTAGGGCAGCATTCCAAGATTTTCTTGGAAATAGAAGAGTGCACCTTGACCTTAATGGTTTCCATATTTAATATTCTCAGTTTATAAAATATAAAACACGAATTTGTGAGAGGTCAGACTCTAATTGCACCTGCTTATCATCTTTGCACTCTATCCAGTTTTTTTCTGTTCTTTAAAGTTTAAATTCCATTTCACTTAATATTTATTTTGCTGGAAGCATTAACCTTTTTCTGTTAGGATCATTTATCTTTTGACAGATCAGTATATAGCTACTTGCTTGAAGAAAATGCATACCTTTTCATATAATCTGGTATAAATATGCCTCAGATGTAAAAATTGGGTTAAATGGGTTAATAGGTTAATCACTGGGTTCAATTGCTTGATATATGATAAATTCTCTTCTTGCAGAATATTGACCTTATAGTGAGTGGGAATTTCTGATTTAGATCCAGGACAAAATGGCCAGAAGCAAACAGATCTGGAGGGAGAAATACTCCATATATCTTATATTCTGTACACACCATTTGATTATCAGAGTAAATACTGAAAGGCCAGTTAGAACAGTTTGATAAAGTACAATCACTTTTCACAGCTAGTTTTGCTTCGGGCCATAAGATGCCTCTAAAATACTTAACAATAAATGCCTGTTCATCAGCACTTTTGTACATATCTCCAGTTTTAAATTTACTTATCTGTGTCGATGCTACTATTCATTTCATTTACAGTATATCCAATGTGTGTGTCTTACAGGGTTTGTTCACCTTTTAATGAACTTTTAATATGATGTAGAGAGTGATATTCTGTGCCAATTTGCAGTTAGTTTTCATTTTTTGTGTTTTTTTTTATTATTTAGCTTTTTATTAGGCAGCTCTCCAGTATGCTCTCCAGCAATCTGGTAACTAGGGTCCAAATTACCCTATGAACCATGCATTGATTTGAATGGGAAACTGGAAAATGAATAGGAAAGGGCCTGAATAGAAAGATGAGTAATAATAAATAATAACAATAAATTTGTAGCCTTAAAGAGCATTTGTTTTTTTAGATAGATGGGGTCAGTTACGAGAAGTAAATAAAAGTGAGAAGAAGTAAATAAAATAAATAAATCAAAAATTATGACTACGTATCGGATGATACAAAACGCACCAGGGAATGGATGTTTTTAATATGCTGAAATAAACATTTACTTCTTTTAATCGAACGGGTGAATGGAGTGCTTGTCAAATGTTTTCTACTGACTGTGACTCACCTATAGCTACGGGCTTGGGGTGATGCACCTGGGCCACCCGTCTGATCTGGTGAGGTCCTTCTTGTTTATTACCCTTGATACTGTTTAAGGCACTAGTGAACCCAAGAGTGGGACTCGGGATTTATACAACCGGGTCACCAAGGCGCGAATTTGCGGAGAATTAGTGCAACTCGCAGCCGGCAAATAAATTCACGAAACGCCTGCGAAAATTTTCCGGCTCCGTTTTGCGAAATGTTCACCGTTTTGCGAAATGTTCACCGTTTCGCGAATTTTGCAGGAAATTCGCACATTTTTCTGCGAAACAGCACAAATATGCCCATCACTAGTCACCATCTATTTTGGGTGAGCGCTTTTAAAGTGCATTTTTGAAAGAGCCTGCTAAAGAAACCTGCACCATTTAGCATAGGCTTAAATACAAAGGTGTTCATCTCCGTTTAATATATGTAAACGGAACCAAATTTAGCACACAAACTTTTGTATACGCAATTGCACATGAAACCATACTGGCACAAACTCACTCTAGTTGTAAGGGGGTGTACCGGATGAGGAATGTGATGTGTGAGAATGTTGTTATCTTGTGTGACAAACGTGCATTTATTTAAAATGTATGTGTGTTTAAAATTGTTGGGTGTAAGTGTAATTTCTACCCCTGTCAAAAAAGGCCACTGTAGGACACAGAAGGGCTATAAAAGGAGGGCTCTGCCCAAGGTGAACTGTCTAGATGGGAGGGCGTGGCCGAAGGAGCATCACCTGGCTGGTGAGTGAAGAAGGAAGATCTTAAGTTGAGCGAGCACTAGGTGCACGAGATAGTGAGGATATTTATTAAGGGCAGTTGTGGCCCCATCAAGGAGGAAAGTGGAATTTGTTTCCTACGTGCACTCCGTAAGTAAGGGAATCAGTGATAGTTTAGGACAATATAGGAAAGACACCAAGGCTACAGGCCAGGACTTGGATGGAAAAAGGATCCCAACCTGGAAGAGTGGAGGGGTATCACCTGGAAGGTTTAGGGCCACTATTGAAGAGTAGGGGGATACGGGTGGAGTATATACCGGACCACTAGGCAGTTAGGTGGAATCCAAGGTCCTAAGGACGGTGTGCCTACCCAGGTTTGTTGGAATAATATTAACTGAATGTGTTTTAAGAAGTAAATGCTGGAGTGTGTAAAGTGTGCCTGATTGAAGAACCCTCTGCTCCTGTGTGAATAAAATGTTCTATTTTAATTTTTACATTGTTGTTCGTGTGGTGAATACTGGTTGGGGTTAACTTCCCCTTTAAATCTGGAAGACCCTCCCACATAGTGTGTCGCAATGTATTCAATATCTTAACCCTTATTTACCCTCCTCTGCCTTTTGCCTTTTTTTAACCCCCATGTCTCTCCTGAAAAAGGGTGTAACCGTCTACATTGACAGCCCAGTCATGTGTTTCACCATAATACCAATTATATCATAATTATCTGTAATGCAATTAAATCCAGTGTTATCCTTTTGACAAGTTGAAGGTTGCTTCTTTTCTGTCTAATGATTACATTGTTCATAGGAGATTTAGATCTTTAGTTACTGTTAAACATTTGTATTTGTAACAATGGTGTCTCCTAAACAGGTATACTATGTGTCTCCCTCTCTCCTCCCCTGTGACCCTATTATCATCCCACAGCCTTATCTACACTGACTTTTTCGGATTATCATAAGAAACCCAGCATAGATCACAAAATCTTCAATCTGTAAAAGGACATCTGCCATTGACTTCTACATGACCTCGACAGGTTTTAGCTGGAGTATTTTTGTATTTTTTAGCAGCTTTGGGGTATAATAAATCTTAAAAATCCTCTACACATTTGAGTTTTCCCCTTTAAAAACTTAACCAGAAAAAACATCAAAGTTTGATGCCTAAATATGCCCCTTATAACACGTTGACTTAACATTAAGGGGCATATTTATCAAGGGTCGAACTTCAAAATTCTAATTTAAAAAGACCAACCGAAATTAAGATGAAGTAGTTTTTGGGTCAAATAGGTCTGTTTTCGATCGAAGGGGTCCATATTTGGCCAAATTCGAATCGTATGAATCAAAGGAATAGCCGATTCAATCGAATTTGATTCAAAGTTTTTCCCCAAAAAAATTTACATTTTTCCACCAATTGAATTCCAACAATTGACTCCAAATAGGTTCTATGAGGTCTCTAAATTGCTAAAACAGCAATTCGGCAGGTTTTAGATGGCGGATGGTCGAAGTCAAGAAAAATTATAAATTTTGATATTCAAATTTTCGAATTTCTTTCAAATTCGAATCGAATTTTGACTATTCCCTAGTCAAAGTACATTTTTTTTCATTTGAAAATTCACCTCGACCTTTGATAAATCTGCCCCTAATTGTTTGTGAACTTGCATTGCGTAATAATGGTTGAAAGAGAACATGCACTGATACCCTGGTACGTTCTTACCCTCTTGATGTTGGGTTCTTTGAACTTCAATGCAATATGCTTCCTGTAAACACACAGAGGCACATTTATTGCCAAAATGATAATTCCCAGCAAATTTGCAAATTTACTAATCGAAAATCCCATAATTTATCAAAGTGCTCATGGTACCTTTTTCGCCAAAGTATACTTAGCCAGGTTCAGGCTGGCGATCTCCCATTTTAAAGATAGAGCAGCTACTTTTAAATTGCAATCTACACTGCCCTTTTCATGCTACTTTTCTCCATGATGAAAATTCTCTGGCAAAGATTTTCCCCCAACTACTATTGTATGGGAAAATATACTGGTGAATTTTCACAGAGAATTTACGCCAGGAGAAAATTCACCACATTTCTCTTGGAAAAAGTGAACTTGTGATTTTTAGTAAAAATGGAGATTTGTTGTGAAAATACACCTGGCGAAGTGAGGCAAACTAAAATTCACACTTTAATAAATGTGCCCCACAGTGTGGCATAGATTGAATCTCATCTATTATGGTGCTGGTAGGAAAATTAAGGACAGTAGAATATCATGTGTAGTAATTCTAGAAATGTTAAAGTGTGATTATAATTTATTTGACATAATTTGACCAATAGTTTGTTTGTTGCTGGAAACAATTTAAATACATAAAACACAGAACAAAAGATTTGAAGATGAAATAATGGAAATATAGTTTAGGTAGTTAAATGTTACTGAATTCTTAAATTTCAGTATCATTTAAAGCATAGTAACATAGTAGATGGGTTTAAAAGAAAAGTTACCGGTCCTTTTTCCAAATTTTTGCTAATAATTGCTGCTTTACAACACGTTATTTATATGTACTAAAAGAAGAGTTTGGCCCTCTTGTTATTTACGGTATAAATACTTTGCGCTTCATTCCTATTAATTTCTTTACATCTGTGTTAAGCCACATAGGGTAGCAGCCTTTAGCTAAATTTCTTTCCTAACACATTTATAACAATAATATTTTAGTGTCATTTTACATGAAAGCCATTTCTAGTCTGTGCTTTTAGCTGAAAACTATGGATAAGCAAACCATTAATATCAAAATTATTGGTTTCTGCAGCAACAAGAATGTTCACACAACATTTTGTGTTCTGTTTTGACAAACAAAAAGTCTGGTTTTTGTGCCAGAACAAAAATGCAGAAAAACTCTGCACTAAAATTTTGCCAGTGCAGGTTGTTGTGCCAGGAATCCTGTCAACATCATCATTATGCACCCCTTGCCTTCTACGCCAACCAATCCGATCAGATCCCTCCCCTGGCCTCCACCTGCCATCCTAAGAAGTTGTGTGGGAATTGAAAAATTTTCTATAAAGAACAGTTCTGGATGCTTCCTTGACAATCTATGACGTGAAATGGTCATTCAGCCTTTATAAAGTATTAAATTCAATGGCAGTATTATTGATTTAATCTTGCAAATTAGACCCTATTATCAATACAAACAAGCAGCTTTTTGTAATTGCCAAAGAAGTTTTTTCTTCTCTGCTTACATGAGGAGGATTAAATCATCCTACAACTAAATTGCCTGTTGCCTTACAGACTTTGAATTCAATGTTCAATCCAAGCAGCTTCATCCATCTTTCTCTTCCACAACTTCTCATCACAAGATACATTTTTATTTGCAGGTCATAATCTACCTTTTGGGAATCCCAATGTAAAAGTTCAAGGCTATGTGAGAAAACACTGGTCAAAGTTTCATCTCTTTTAACCTTTAAGAATGGATGAGGCTGAAAGAATTGGTGATATTCACCTTCAAATATTCCATCATTTTGCAAATTTGAGTGGAATGCCCAAGGGCATAATAACAGACAATGACAAGTTTTTACATTGTCGCCAAGGGTGAATATTTCAATGAATCAGTGCTAAAGTTTTTTTATGTGTTTTGTTTCACAAGTAAGTTAGGCACCCCCAAATTAATGTATTTACTTACCTGAAACCCCAGGTCAATGCTCCTATCAGCAGAAAACTTCACCAGCCGGGGTTATTCCAGCGAGCATCACTGAACGGTCCTCTTCTGATTCTTCTTGCTTCTCGTGGCTGCACATGCGCATTGGAGTGAAAAGCTGAACTATTTCATTTTACTGCACATGCGTCTGTCATTTCATTTTACTGCACATGCGTCTGTCCCAGGAAGAAAGAAGAAGCCTGAAGAGAATGGCTCCGTGGTGCTCACTGGAATAACCCCGGGGCGGTGCAGTTTTCTGCTGATAGGAGCACCAGCCTGGGGTTTCAGGTAAGTAAATACATTCACTTGGGGGTGCCTAACATTTGGCAGCCCCAAGTGTGAAACTACTTTCCTTCTCCTTTAAAGGGGTGGTTGACCTTTCAGTTTGTTATAAGCAACTTTTCAATTGCCTTTCAGTTTTTTCTTTTTTTATAGTTTTTGAATGATTTGCCTCTTCTTCTGACTCCAGCAAATGCTCTGTAAGGCTACAAATTATTGTTATTGCTACTTTTTATTACTCAGCTTTCTATTCGGGTCCTCTCCTATTCATATTCCAGTGTCTTATTCAAATCAATGCATGGTTGCTAGGGTCATTTGGAAACCAAATTGCTGAAATTGCAAACTGGAGAGCTGATGAATAAAAAGCTAAATAACAGAAGAAGCACAAATAAAAAATGAAAGCAAATTGGAAATTGTCTTAAAATAGTGCTCTCTATATCACACTTAAAGGAACAGTTCAGTGTGAAAATAAAAACTGTGTAAATAGAGAGGCTGTGCAAAATAAAAAATGTTTGTTATATAGTTAGTTAGCCAAAAATGTAATGTATAAAGGCTGGAGTGACTGGATGTGTAACATAATAGCCAGAACACTACTTCCTGCTTTTCAGCTCTATAACTCTGAGTTAGTCAGTGACTTGAAGGGGGCCACATGGTACATATCTGTTCAGTGAGTTTGCAATTGATTCTCAGCATTCAGCTCAGATTCAAAAGCATCAGATATGACCCATGTGGTCCTACCTCAAGTCTCTGATTGGTAACTGCCTGGTAACCAGGGTAACCAGTCAGTGTAAACCAAGAGAGCTGAAAAGCAGGAAGTAGTGTTCTGGCTATTATGCTAGATATCCAGTCACTCCAGCCTTTATATATTGCATTTTGGCTAACTAACTATATTAGAAACATTTTTTATTTTTCACAGCCTATATATTTACCCAATTTTTATTCTTACACTCAACAATTCCTTTAAAGTAAATTATACGTTGAACAATCCCTTTAACAATATTGCAGATAGTTCTCAGAAATAAGTAAAAATGATTTGCTCTGAATCTACTTTCCTTTTAAGTTATTAGGGATATATCCTGCTTTACAGATTGCCACTGCTGTCTATTTTTTGTCTATGTTTAGAAATACAAAAAGCAAAAAGCATTGGGGTCAGTATCACTGGTGTTGCTGTTGGTTTGCTTTATTGGTTTTTTGTCATTGCTGTTGTTTTTTGTTTTTTTTTACTTTACTTTATATACTATTTATAAAAAGTCAATAGAAGTAAAGGTGGCCATAACCTTGTCAGTATGTAAAAACAGTTTTTGCACTAATTGTCCCAGCTGGTCCAGTGCTAAACTCACAAATCCCTAAAAGTATAAAAGGCAAGAAACACTTTGCAACAATTTAGTCACTTGAAGAGCAACATATGCTATCAAGTCATAATGAAAAGTACAACTTGTTTGTTCGCAAAGATCGTTAAAAGGTCCCTAATTAATTAACAAGGATCTGTTATATCTCCCTGTTTCACACATCCTACCATTAGCTCCTCCGCATTGTACAAAAGAAAATGTCTCTAATTTATTAGGTTTAAGTCGACATAACAAACATTGTAACCATTTAGCATCAGGGGTCCACAGCACATTACAATAAAATGTAACTTGAAAAATTCAGGGGGGGGGACTAAAAAAAATCAATGATGATCTGGACTAAATCAAAGTTATGTGATCTTTTTTTTCTGGAAACCCCTTATCCAGAAATCTTTGAATTAAGGGATGGCCACCTCCTACAGAATACATATTAAAGGAATACTGTCATGGGAAAAAAAAATTTTTTCAAAATGAATCAGTTAATAGCGCTGCTCCAGCAGAATTCTGCACTGAAATCCATTTCTCAAAAGAGCAAACTGATTTTTTTATATTCAATTTTGAAATCTGACATGGGGCTAGACATTTTGTCAATTTCCCAGCTGCCCCTGGTCATGTGACTTGTGCCTGCACTTCAGGAGAGAAATGCTTTCTGGCAGGCTGCTGTTTTCCTTCTCAATGTAGCTGAATGTGTCTCAGTGGGACATGGGTTTTAACTATTGAGTGTTGCTCTTGGATCTACCAGGCAGCTGTTATCTTGTGTTAGGGAGCTGCTATCTGGTTACCTTCCCATTGTTCTTTTGTTTGGCTGCTGGGGGGGAAAAGGGAGGGGGGTGATATCACTCTAACTTGCAGTACAGCAGTAAAGAGTGATTGAAGTTTATCAGAGCACAAGTCACATGACTTGGGGCAGCTGGGAAATTGACAATATGTCTAGCTCCATGTCAGATTTCAAAATTGAATATTAACAAATCTGTTTGCTCTTTTGAGAAATTAATTTCAGTGCAGAATTCTGCTGGAGCAGCACTATTAACTGATTCATTTTGAAAAAAAAATTTTTCCCATGACAGTATCCCTTTAAGGAAATAATTCAAATCAATAAAACAGTGGCTTATACTTGATCATTGGTAAGCTACATGAATTCATATTAAAGGCAAAACAATTCTATTGGGTTTAAATGTTTTTGTCAGACTTAAGGTATGGTGATTCAGAAAAGATCCATTATATGTGTATGTACTGCATATATATAGATATATATATAGTTGGGGAAACTTTCTTCACAAGCCACTTATACCTTTAATTGGACTTTGCTAGGCAAATCCATAATTGAAAAAGATCTTTTCATCCTTGTAGATAATAAACTTGGATGTAGCAAGCAATGCCAGTCAGCAGCATCAAGGGCAAATAAGGTATTGAGCTGTATAGGGGTATAGATTAATGGGAATAAAGGATCACTCTTCCACTGTACAGAGCATTGGTAAGGCCCCATCTGGAATTTGTTGTGCAGTTTTGGTCTTCAGTGCTCAAATGGGATATCATTGAATTAGAGAGGGTCAAAAGAAGGGCAATGTCACTGGCCAACTTGGATTTTTTTAACGCTGGAGAAGAGGTGCTTAAGGGAAGATATGATAAATATTTATGGGAACCATATGATAAACTCTCTAATGTTTTAATTACCAGAAGGTTCTTCAAGCAGATACAAGGGCATGTATTCCAATTAGAAGAAAGGAGGTGCCATCTTAAAATTCAGAAAAGTGTTTTTACACTAAAGCAGTGCCTGTAGGTTATCGAAAGAATACTAGAATACTATAATTGAAGGCCAATAACAGCTACCACTGTTTTTTTATATGCCTAACTGGACACCCACTTCCCCAAATACATTTTAAAATTCCCTTTGAAATATGGTTTGTCAGACAGCACCACAGTCATGTAATATTAAGATTTTTGTGGATATTTCCCCACAATACCAGTTCTTTAAACTGCAAAGGCCACTTGGATAAGAGGTAAAATGTTTTTAAGGGCTAGTCCACACGGGGAGATAGCGACGCGTTTGCGGTCGCGGCGACAAAGCGCCGCGACAGTCGCCGCGACCGGCGCAGGCGACAGTTTTGTATGGGCGCCTATGTAAAAACGCCTGTGCTAACCACACGAGGCGATGCGCTTTTCAACAGTCGCCTGAAAAAGCCTGGCGAGGCATTTTCAGGCGACTGTTGAAAAGCGCATCGCCTCATGTGGTTAGCACAGGCGTTTTTACATAGGCGCCCATACAAAACTGTCGCCTGCGCCGGTCGCGGCGACTGTCGCTGCGCTTTGACGCCACGACCGCAAACGCGTCGCTATCTCCCCGTGTGGAATAGCCCTAAAAAATCTCAGAAAGTCCAGTTGCTTTAGACTCAATTCTCCTAGATACTGTATATCATGACCTGGATGAATGAAAATCTCCATAGACACATTTCCCCATAGTCCTTCTATAGTGGAGTTACTGCATTCATCCTAAGGCAACTCAGCACTTGAACAAGAACCGATTTAACACAGCTGCTTAAAACAAGTTCCAAACTTCAAACAGTGCCTTCCTTGTTTCCTCAGATTTTTTCTCATTTTTTTCTGAAGAAAATTCTGCCCATATTCACAGTTTTGTCTTCCCAGAAATGATGCCAATTAAGTGGTCAGTTAGTGATAATTTTAGTTATCTG
The DNA here is from genome assembly GCA_038501925.1 of Xenopus petersii. Classification (NCBI taxonomy): domain Eukaryota; kingdom Metazoa; phylum Chordata; class Amphibia; order Anura; family Pipidae; genus Xenopus; species Xenopus petersii. The sequence goes on from CM076676.1 coordinate 91,519,611, forward strand.
GCTGTGAGATAGGAAAGATGCTGACTTGCTGTTATAATCCATTTTATAGAGCTAGTGTCATAGCAATAATGATATAAAAAAAAAATAATAGAAAACCCCATCCTCAGCATTTTCCATTGACTGTAGGCACTATTGTTTAGGTATGGGTCACCCTTGTGTTTTCTGTGTTTTGCAGAGTGTGCCTTTTTTAGACATAGCATTTTCTATTTTTAACAAATACAGTATGATTGCAAATTCTCTCAACTGACCCTGGACTTAGCATGGTATTGTGTCTTTCTACAAATAATGAATCTCTACATTGACACAAATTATATTTGTCATCACATGGGTACTCTTTCCTGGACACTTCTAAAGCCTATGATTAAAGAACTTCTACAACTCAGGGACACTTGTATTATATAAACCAATTAGTCATCTGTTTGATATCCAAGCTATGTTCACAACTAGTTGTGAATTCTCTGGCTGTGCTCAGGGTTGTTAAAAGGCCAGCCCTGAAGCTTTGGATGTTTCCTGTGGGGAAGCCATTAATTAACACAATCAATTCTTTCATTGATAAATGTCTGTTTCAACACTTTCCAAACTGTGCATATTCAACGGCTTATAGGTGGCAATGATAAATGTATTGGTTTTTTACATGTAGAACTGTTGTTTATGGTGTTAATTTTTAGATTTGATTAACTGTAACTGTAATGTAAGTTAAAGCTTCAGATATAAAAATGTATAACACTAAGTACATTTTGTGCACTAGAGAATTTGGATTTAAATATCTTGATATATATCTTGATGTTCCTCAGTGTGTAATGTTAAAACTCCTTCTAAAAAGATTTTGGTGGTCCAAGCTGTGCCTCCTGAATATCCAGGCAGGGGTATATATGTTCAGCATATATTGGGAAGATGGTATATGCTACTATATACTGCATGTGGGTTCATAGGCCATGGTCTTAAAACTTTTCCATAGCCAATGTTTCACAGCTGGTGTATGCATTTTCTACTTACTACTGATTTATGGACCACGGTATCTACAAAGGTGGAAAGCACTCCTATAATTGTTCATTTATTATTTTAGCCTTGCGGTTCTGGGCAACTGGGTTCAGGTTTGACAAGGGCACTATCTGCATGGAGTTGGGTTAATAAGGTACAGGGGCAGAGGATGATTAACAACCACTGTACTCAAGTACTGTGCAATATGTTGGCACTATATATATTTTTTAGGCAATTTCAAACTATTTTTGATACAACAGTCCACTTATGCTGAGTAATTGCCACATCAACTAAGTCCTCCAATTTTTGCATGTGTGAGTATATATCTAAAGCGTTATTAGGGGTCATTCACAACGCCCTATGCAGTGTGTGAAGTGTAAAAATGCCAGTACTTTGCACTTTTCACTCCTGTGAAATGTACAGTTGTATAGGGGAGGGCAGAGGAAGGCACGTAGATGCATGAATGTGAGGCCGGTCACAGTAGTGTAACTACCAGGGGACCAGGAGTGACTGCCCCCACCCAATCTCCCATTAGGGCCCACCAGAGTCACTGCAGCACACTATAGGGATGCTCGAAGGTAAGATCATGCTTGCAGTACATATACCATATTTGGCCCCCAGGCACATTGTTCACTAGTTACACCACTGGCCAGAGCTCAGTGCAGAGCGCAATGTTCAGGGGGTCAAGAATGTTCCCTATTGTCCCTTGCTTTGCACTGCCTTGAAAGACTATTGCTTTAAGGCAGTAATCCCCCAGTCAGTGACTCACAAGCAACATCTTGCTGGGTGGGCTTTTTCTAACAGCAATTTGCACAAATTGTCTTTTCCTGCAATGCACTTGTATTCTGCAGGCCCTCTCTCCATGGCTAGCAGTTCAGGTCATAGTGGGCTACTTGGAGGTTTTATTCAGAAAAAAATGCAGTATTTCTAATCTCTGGAAACCTTTTAGGAAATATACTGTATGAATCCTGAAATGAAAGTAGCAACTGAAGCCCTGGTTTTCGATTACATACCGAAATCGAAAAGCCCTAATGTTTACCATTGAATAGCCAGAAGTGACATAGTGCATTAGACTCTGTGGGGGAAAAAACAAAGCATTCAAAGACTGCTGTGAATGCCCTGTTTCAAATTTCTCTATTTATATTGCTCAGTTTAACTCTCTCTAGGCTTTTCAAGAAACATTTTTCTCTGCATACTGTATGTTATTCACGCAGTGTTTCTCTCCCCTTTCTTCCTATTTTATAAATAGAATGGAGCTAATTCATGACTCAACACCACAATAATTTGGTGCACTTAATTTTCGCCATGCACCTGAAGAATATTTTTACCTGTCTGCAAATTACTCCAAATATCTTGCGACCCAAAACTGCATCATACATAATTTTAACAAATTATAATGGAGTTAATGTAAAATGTAAAATGTAATTTACCAGAGTAAACAAACAGTATATGAATACGTCAGTACAATTGTTGAAAGGCCAAAAACAACTTTTGTGGTCTTCAGTTTTGATCAAGAAATGATTGGTCAAATTACCATATTGTAGGAATACACTGTTTCAGCACTTGGTGGTTTCATATATTTTATAGAGAATTCGACTGTTGTTTTAAGACTAAATTCTAATAAAGCAGATCTTAGGCCACAGGTTTTTAGAGCTATCTTTGTGGTCCAACATTTTGTTGGTCACCCCTTCCCCTTCCAGATAACAGCATAAGTGGTTCTGAGGCTCGGCCATATCAGTCAATACAGAAAGCCCTGTTGGAGGGGCAGCACTGCAGTCTGGGAATAAATATACCAGTATTTTTCTTTTTATCTCAACTCACTCTGCTCTATTTTCTCTCCCATAAGTAGTTATAAATACTAATGAGCAAAAGTGAAGCCAATGGGAAGGTGAAATCTTACATTCCAGTTGATTTTTAGCTCTGTAATCACATATACATTTTCCTACCTTGTTACAGAAGCTCCTTTTTCATTATGCTACAAATGTGCCCAGAAAGCTCCATAGATAGACTGAGGGAGGACAGGGGGCAGATATTTTTTTGCAGTGCAGAAGACCCTTTTTTTCAGTGAAACAGACTACATGGTGACATTTTAGTGTGGATGCACAAAGATTTTCACCTCAGGCAAAAGCTGTAGTAGAAAAAAATGTGCTCATCCCTAGTCAAAAAATATTAGTTACAATTTCTAATTCAGTAGGATCTGCACGCATGCACTTAACATAGTAACTTAGCTTGAAAAAAGACTCATGCATTAAAGTGGACCTGTCACCCAAACATAAAAAGCTGTATAATAAAAGTACTTTTTAAATTAAACATAAAATCCAAATAATTTATTTAATTAAAGCATTTATTGCCACTGTAAACACGTTTAAACATTTCAGCTGTCAATCAAATATTACCTGCCCCTCCTCTATGCCTTAGGCATAGGGGCAGGGCAGGCAACTACTTTCACTTTCCATTCAGCACTTACAAGATGTAACCGCTCTTCCCACATGCCCCCTCTCTCTTCACCATTTAATTGTGTTATCAGTGCATGGGGATGGACATCAGGTCCCCCATCTTGATGCACAAACAAGATTCTGAGATGATACAAGGCTTGCCTTAATAACAGTGTCCACAAAATGGAACATACCTGCTCGCTATAATTATGAATTCCGAGACCAAGGGAAACAAGATTCAAATAATTTATGTAGTGTAATCAGAGTTTATTTTGCTTGACTAACATGATAAGCAAGGACTTTGAATTAAAGGAATTGTTCAGTATAAAAATAAAAACTGTGTAAATAGATAGGCTGTGCAAAATAAAAAATGTTTCTAATATAGTTAGTTAGCCAAAAATGTAATGTATAAAGGCTGGAGTTATTTGATGTATAACATGTCAGTCAGGACTCTACTTCTTGCTTTTCAGCTCTCTTGGTTTACACTGACTGGTTACCGTGGTTACCAGGCAGTAACCAATCAGAGACTTGAGGGGGGGCCACATGGGTCATTTCTGTTGCTTTTGAATCTGAGCTGAATGCTGAGGATCAATTACAAACTCACTGAACAGAAATGTACCATGTGCCCCCCCTTCAAGTCGCTGACTAACTCAGAGTTATAGAGCTGAAAAGCAGGAAGTTGGATTCTGGCTGTTTTATTAGACATCTGTTCACTCCAGCCTTTATACATTACATTTTTGGCTAACTAACTATATTAGAAACATTTTTTATTTTGCACAGCCTATCTATTTACCCAGTTTTTATTTTCACACTGAACTATTCCTTTAAAGACATATTGGTAACTAAAGAATAGAGACATATTATAGGGTACTCTTATATTTTTAAATATACTTATCATAGTGCCTCTTCTTCAGAAAAAACAACCCCGACGTGGCCAGTCTTTCTGAGACTTCCCATACCATTTACCAGCTTAGTTGATCTCTCTATTCAATAATATCCCATGTGATTTCTGAAGACCAAAACTGTATGGCACGTTGTAGATGGGGCCTTACCAGTGCTCTATATAGTGGAAGAATGGCCCTTTCCTCCCACGATTCTGTTCCCCTTTTAGTACAGTGAAAAACCTTGTTTGCCATTGTAGCTGTTGATTGGCATTGATTTCTATATGTCTAAGCCATGATAAGGACTTCAGCAGGGGAGGGGCCTGTACCCTTTTGGATGAGAGGAGGATAATTCTGGTAGCATTGTTTAATACAGACTGTAGGGGGGAGAGATGGAAGTTAGGGAGGCCAGTTAGTAGAAGGTTTAGGATCCATTATCTGGAATGGTTGGGACCTGGGATTTTTTTAATAAAAAGTATGTTTGGTGGAGCATTATGTCTATGGCAAATTAAAACGTGTAAACAAATTGGTTGGTCATTGACATGGATTTATGCAGATTATTTATCATCAATTACCAGGTACTAAGCTTTATCTCAATATTTTCTGCACAAACTTCAATCAAATACGCTTGGATTTGTAACACTTATTTATTAATACATTTTCCTGAAAAAATTCAGATTTTGGATTTTTGTAATTTTTGTAATTTTCACCCGAAAACGTTGGGGCACAAAACCCAACGCACATCAAAAAATCATTGAAACTTCTCCCATTGACTTATATGCAACCGAGACAGGTCTGAGATGCTGGATTTTTTGATTCAGACTTTTCCATCCTTGAGGTTTAATAAATTCCGAAAAATTCGTGATTTTTTTTAAAGTCCAATTTTATATAAAAAAATTTTGCATTCAGAAATTAGTAAATAACCCCCATAATGTTATTGGATTTTTACAATGTACTAGTTAAAAAACTGCAGTAATCACATAATAAAGAACAAAACACCAATATGTTATTTTTTTACCTTTTTGTTCCTAAAAATGCAACGGGAGATAGAAGCTTCTTTTTGCCACTGAAATAATTGAAATGTGCTGAAAGGGTAAGAGTGTATAGTAAGTGTTCCATCTTATTGGGCCGGCTTCATGTTAGCATCTCTTTGAAAGTCAGAACTCTATAAATATATTCTTGAAAGGGAATTTTCCCTTTCAAGAGTCTCTTTTAGTATTCTAATTCATTTTTCGACCTCTTTGTATTCTGGACATAATAATGCAGTGTGGTCCACAATAAACAAGTTACACAACAAGACATTCTAAAGGGTGGACTGTCAAAGTGATGATGATAAATGATGCCAATGCACACACACCTGCAACATTGCTGGCCAGAAAAATTGTGTTCAGTTAGCATTTTATTTTAACTGGGAAATCATTTTATACAGCTTGTGGGTTTATATTAGATTAACATTTTATAACCTTATATTTTTATTACAATCATATTGTGTCATATAATTTGCTGTTTTATATAATTATCACTGTACTTTGTGACCCTAACTGGCCTTCCAATTGAATGTTTTCATTTAAAGCCTACACCGAGTCCTGATATATTTCAAACACTAATTTGTATTTATTTATTTTGTTTATTATTATTACTACCTCTCTTGTTGGAGTTCCTCATTGTCTGCCTTAATTTTCTGCTCCAGACCTTCATTTTTGTGTATCATCCCATGTCTGCTATATTCACTCATCTTCACTTAGATGTACAAAATGTATTCTCTCTTTTTTTCCCATACCCAGGGTCAACCTGGGTCGGCAGGCCCTGACCCTCCTGGGCCCCCGCCAGCCCCCGCCAGCCTAGACCCACCCCCTGATCAGCCACCCCCCCTAAAGAAAAATATGATGTGATGCAATGCACGTTGGTCTGGCATGTGTGCGCGTTGTGCCAACATTCACGCATGCTCGCTGGCGTGTGCAGAGGTATGGTAGTGGGGAGGGGACCCCCGAGACTGCTAGGAGGGCCCTTGGTGTCGCAGCCCTGGTGGGCCCCCAATGCTTCAGTCCGACCCTGTCCATACCTCCGATTTTACTCACACACTTCCTTCCATTCAAGCTAATTCAAATAATTCACAGCCAAACAGAGATCTTGCCTGCTTACATAGTTAATTATGGTTGATAAAAGACAATAGTTCAACAGATCCATATATGTCCTAACAAGTTTGTGAAACTGCTTTAAATTGCCTTCTGTTCATTTATGCATTCAGGAAAATTATCTAAAGGTGTGTTTAGTATAACCTCTAGGATTTTGAGGACATTTGAGGGGAAAACTAGAGTCAGGAGATGATGATAAGATGTGAGTGTGGGCGATCCTGCCCTATTTAAAGAACCACATGCCGATCACTTGCAAGCAAGTAATCCTCTTCTTTCTTATCTCTTTGCATTGGCGCGCGCATGCGCAGTAGAGTTAAAAGCCAAACTTAAAGGGATACTGTCATGGGAAAATAATTTTTTTTCAAAATGAATCAGTTAATAGTGCTGCTCCAGCAGAATTCTGCACTGAAATCCATTTCTCTAAACAGCAAACAGATTTTTTTATATTCAATTTTGAAATCTGACATGGGGCTAGACATATTGCAAATTTCCCAGCTGCCCCAAGTCATGTGACATGTGCTCTGATAAACTTCAATCACTCTTTAATGCTGCACTGCAACTTTGAGTGATATTGCCCCCCTCCCTTTCCTCCCCAGCAGCCAAACAAAAGAACAATGGGAAGGTAACCAGATAACAGTTCCCTAAGATAACAGCTGCCTGGTAGATCTAAGAACAACACTCAATATAACATTCAGATACATTAAGAAGGAAAAACAGCAGCCTGCAAGAAAGCGTTATTCTCCTAATGTGCAGGCACAAGTCACATGACTTGGGGCAGCTGGGAAATTGACAAAATGTCTAGCCCCGTGTCAGATTTCAAAATTGAATATAAAAAAATCTGTTTGCTCTTTTGAGAAATGGATTTCAGTGCAGAATTCTGCTGGAGTAGCACTATTAACTGATGCGTTTTGAAAAAAACATGTTTTCTGATGACAGGATCCCTTTAAAAATAGCTTTTCTTGCTCTAGAAGAAGGGAGGAAGAGGGTTGCTTGCTCACAAGTGCCCCAGGCCTGCTCAAACAAAATATAATTCCATGGGTTACTGCCTAATTGAAAATTTGATCAGTGTTTAAGAATGTGTCCCAATGTGAGTTTTAAATAGTGCAAACTGTCAGTACTGTTCATAAAAATTGCAAGTTGACACTTAGGGGGCACATTTACTAAGGGTCGAATTTCGAAGTGGTAAAACTTCGAAATTCGACCATCAAATTGTAGAAATTCGATACAATTTTCGAACGGTCTGATAATCAAAGTTTTTCAATTCTAATCAAATTTTGGCCTATTAGATGGTCGAAGTACCCAAAAATTACTTAGAAATTTGAATTTTAATCTCAAAATATTACCACACTATTAAATCTGCTGCTCTGTGTCCTAGTCTCAACAAAAGCTGCACATTGTGAAGTTATAACACCATTCAAAGACACATAACACAGTATACAGTAAGTAACACAAATTGTAGAAATGTGGATCACTAAGCAATGAAAAAAATATTATGATGAAATAAATAATCCGCTCACCTTTTACCATTTGTCAAGGCTTGTTTCCAATTGGCTTACATGTGGCATTTGCAGTCAACTTATATAATGTTATAAAAAAACAACCTGTGTTAAGGTGGCCATACACGGGCCGATAAAAGCTGCCGACAGACCGTGTCGGCAGCTTATTGGCCCGTGTATGGGGGCCCCCGACGGGCTTCCCCAATCGAGATCTGGCCGGTCTCGATCGGATGGGGTTAAAAATCCCGTCGGATCGCGGCCGCATCTGTTCGTTGATGCGGTCCCGCGATCCGACCGCCCTTTTGTGAGAGCTAGGATCCGATCGTTGGGCCCTAGGGCCCACGATCGGATCTGCCCGATATTGCCCACCTTCAAGGTGGGCATATCGGAGGGAGATCCGCTCGTTTGGTGACATCGCCAAACAAGCGGATCTATCTGTGTATGGCCACCTTAAGTCATATTGTATGATAAATGCTCTACAGTGATGAACAAATCTGCCGCATTTTGCTTTGCATCAAATTTTTCAAAACAGCAAAAATTTGTCAGTTGCATTGGATTTAAAGTGAAGGAAAAATTGCATTAGGTTTGTACTCTAAAATATATATATATATATATATATATATATATATATATACACATATGCCTTACATTATTATAGGACCTACTATTCACTATGCTACAACTGCTTTTTCAATAGGAAAAAAATGGTGCTCATGTTGCCAATTTCTTAAAAACATTTCAATGATTTTTGCTGGTGAAAGGGTTTCTAAACTCTTAACAGGAATGAGGAAGTGGCCTCTGTTGCTAAACAAGGAGCTGACACTTGTTTACATCTAAAAGCAAATACTTTGCCTTTAAAAATTAGCAAAAGTGGCTCTGGGCAATCAATACACATATGTACATGCAGTCCATCAAAAATGTGGTGAAGGCATGAGATGTTGCCCTGCATGGCTCACCAACTTGAAAGGAAATGTTGGAAATACAAGGAAAGCATGACACATTCTATGGTTTGGCGCATGCTCAAGAGTCTAAAGGTGGCCATACACGGGCTGATAAAAGCTGCCAACAGACCGAGTCGGCAGCTTATAGGCCCATGTATGGGGGCCCCCGACGGGCTTCCCTGATCGAGATCTGGCCGAAAGTCGGGCAGATCTCGATCGGATGCGATTAAAAATCCTGTCGGATCGCGGCCGCATCTGTTCGTTGATGCGGTCCTGCGATCCGACCGGCCGTTTGCGAATGCTAGGATCCGATCGTTGGGCCCTAGGGCCCACGATCGGATCTGCCCGATATTGCCCACCTCAAGGTGGGCATATCGGAGGGAGATCCGCTCGTTTGGCGACATCGCCAAACAAGCGGATCTATCCATGTATGGCCACCTTAAGGCAATCAATTATTTAAGCACTGCTGCTTGGATCTAATCAGAGAATGTCAGACAAATCAACTGCAACTGTTTCAATACGTGGCTTCATGCATTATGGAAGGTGTAGTTAACAAAATCTGAAGTGCTTTGATGGCTTATATGGAAAATGGTAGTGGCTGCTTCTGGTATCATCGAGAGTGGATGTGGCCTAATTTTCCTACAGCGTGTTGACTGTGTATGCTGAATGCTTCAGTTAAGCCTGCTACTATCATGTTGATTCACATATTTCAAAGAATTTAGCATATGAATAGACTACTTAGATACAAACAGTATTTTGCAAAGTAAAAAGTGCTATGTTAATGTATATGTTATAATGTCATTGTCAGAACGCATTTTATAGCGCTGGTAATGATTTCGGCAATTGCAAATCATCAATAAGTAAAAATTGGGGCCAAACCACTTTCCTAGAAAAAAAATATAAAAAGTCCTTCCAGCATTTATTATTAAAAATAATGGTCATAAATATGATAACCACATATTTTATTAACTTCTATCAGTCATACTGACATGATGCTTTCTGCTAGTTTCATAAAAGGTATCTTCTTAGGTTTAAAATGCATTCCACAATCTTATGCATTATTGAGATATTGTTGCAGGTGTAGAATTCCAATTTTCTACATAGATAGAGCTATGGTTCCATATGCAGGTAGATAACTGTCAGCGTGGCCTGTCTTAACAGTCTGCATACTGTTGGCCAATGTCTGGGGCCAAATGATGACCTCTCCGATCAATATCAGATCTAAGTTAGCTACTTAATGGCAAAGTCAGGCAAAGATAGGCTCATTTGGTGACATGCCAAGCCAAACAAGATGTATTCCTGGCATACAGACAGGCAAACATTTTCTCTTAGATCATAATTTTTTTTAAACAATAGAAGGAATCCATTAGACTTCAGTTTAGCTTCAGTATATCATAGATTAAATTAATTATTTTCTATTTGTTCCTGGAGTGTATTTTATTTAAATACCAAGCACTTATCTGGGACTGGAATTCAGTGTATGATTGTAAATTCCTGACGAAAACTATAGTAAATAGCATCTTGTGGAATAGCTCTTTTAATCACAACATTGCTCACAGTTATAACTGCGGCTGTTATTGATTTTGATGTTGCAGTTAAGCAGCAGCTGCACTGAGAACTAAGGGGACATGCTCTAAAACACTGCTCTTTTAAAAGATATTTTTTAAAAGTGTGTTTTTAATATATGGTTTGAAAGGCTTGTATTTCTGAAAGAAAAAGTAAAGATCAGAGAAATAGCTTCTATAAAAGGGCAACTTGTGAATTCGATCAGATTAGATTTATGTGTAATCACTCATAAATTCATAGAACAGAAAATATATTTCATTTTCTGTTCCCTTTTTAACAGAATGTCGAGAACGAAATTTCCATTCATAACGGCCAGTGCTTATGAATGATTCCAAGGATGTGACAATATTATAGCATATATAGATATAGGTTATATTATTCTTAACCATATCCTGCCCTTACTCTTTCCTCTTACACAGAAAATGTAAAATACCCTGCATACTTCTGGAACACCCTTGGCATTATGGATGTTCTCAGTATGTTAGGTAAGAAGCTGAGCTGCACTGAAATTTGTTAATCATGGCTATCTCATAATTGGGTCGCCTTCAGATACTGTCAGACATGAAAAATAAATTGTTAAATATTTCCATACTTATATCCTCTGGAAATAGTGTAACAGACAGTAACTATAGATTTCCAGGTATGGACAATTTTCTCGGCTGTGGTCTTTTTAATAACTTGCCTTTTGATGGTTTTGCCCTCTGTTCCTCCTAAATAAATTAACATAAGTGTCTCTGCAGCAAGTGCAATTAATCAAGGAAGTTGTTTGTTTGCTCTCTTCCAGGTCATCTAGGTATCCAAGATTGACCAAGTTTATTTCAAGCATAACATACAGTAAAGCATACAGTAAATGTCTTTTATTATGCAAATACAAATTGGGTGGCTATCCACTTTTAAATAGTTTTTATTATGCTGTATACAAAATGAATGGTGGGCTAGCCATTATCTCTATTTTATAGTGGTTTGCAGTTGTGATCAATAATGATTTGCATGGTGAACAAATGTCAGTTTTCAAGTAAAGACAGATTTTCTGATTTCTAAATCCTGGCAGTTATTAACTTATAAAGGTGAGGAGTTTGACAAGCTAAGTAATAGATGTCATATAAAATAATATTAATAGATTGCAAGCTTTAAAAGGAGAAGGACATATACCATGATTCAGGAATAGATAAGTGTGGTACATTCAATGGGGGTTACAGTTAAATTGCAGAGTTGTTAGCCTATTGTCTAAACTGCTTCAGAGAATCTTCTATGTTTAATCCAGGCCATTCTAGCAACTATATAGGAACTATTATGGCAGAGACACATGTGGAGATTCGGGGAGATCAGTCGCCCGGTGACAAATCGCCTCTTCTTCGAGGAACTAATCTCCCCAAACTGCCTTTTCGCCAGCTAGAATCGAAATCACTGGCGGGATGGCACTCGGTGCACTTTGTTTTCTGAAGTTACCCAAAGTTGCCTCACGAGGAAACTTTGGGCGACTTTGGAAGATGAATCGCTCCAAGTGCCATCAATCCTAGCCTGCGGAAAGGCAATTTGGGGAGTTTATTCGCCTGAACGATTTGTCGCTGGGTGACTAAACCCCCCCAAATCTCCACCTGTGTCTCTGCCCTTAAGAGGAGGTTGAGCTTTTATTGTTATAGTATAACTTTCAGCAGAGGATTGTTGACCATACATTAGCAAATTAAAATTCCCTATGTTGTGTTGCTTAGTATTCTATGATAATATTCATTGTGTTTTAATTAATTGAAATCCTTCCAACTTTGCAAGCTTATCTTATCATTTGCCTTGCAAGTAGATCTGTCACATGGAAAGGAATAATGAATGTAATATAAATTGTATTGGTATTTCTCATTTTAAAATCTCAAACAATGACAATGATTTTTTGGCAAATGTAAAATATCACAAAATACAAAAAACTATAGTGAGGTTATAGAGACAGAGAAAAAAAGGCATAAGATGGTGTGCACTCCAGGTCTGACCTGTGAATCTTATCCTTTGCAGATTATCAGTACAAAAACATTGCTTTTGGAGATCGACCTACAGTAAGCTGAGTTTAAAAAAATGGATAACTATTATTTATTCATTAGTTATTTAGGGGCAGATTTATCAAAATGGGAGATTAGAGTTTACAACAGAAAAATGTACCCATTTTCTATTCATTCCTATATATTTATCAGTGAGTGAAAGTTAGGGGGTTATTTACTAAACTCCGAATTAAAAATCACGAAAAATTTGTGATTTTTTTTTTTTATAAAATCGAAAATATAGTAAACCCCGTGGATGGAAAAGTCAGAACCAGAAAATCCAGCATCTCAGACCTGTCGAGCTTGCATATAAGTCAATGGGAGAAGACCCAATGATTTTTTGATGTGCGCTGGGTTTCATGCAATACCCCAAAGTTTTCAGAGTTTTCAGTCAAAAATTTGAGTTTTCAGGTGAAAAATCCCCAAAAATTTGTGAAAATCGGATTAAAAATCCGAAAAAAATTGAAAATTTGATTTTTTTCCCACAATGCAATTTTTCAGGAAAATGTAATTATAAATAAGTACAAAAACCCTGAGTGAAATTGATTGGAGCTTGTAGCAGAAAATATTGAGATACATTTGGACTTAGATAAATAACCCCCTACGTGTTGTACAATCCTGCTCTTTATGGATTTTACTATTCACTATTTAAAGTGACAAAACCCCCACCCATTGTCTGGATTGGAAGATAAACGTGTCTATCAAAGTCCATTCTTTATTAAGCTCTACAATAGGGACTATTAAAAAAACAACTGCACCCTTGTGTATAAAATTCCACGTGCACACATGCATGATCTCATGAGTCCAGTCTAATTGCACCAATGCATAGAACCAAAAATAGTGCACATCAATTCACATTATTACTGCATGAAACTATGAGTCAGTTGGTTCACATAATTCTTCAGAAACAAATTATGTTGATACATTTAACCTGTGTCAGAGATATCTGGGTTTATTGATACATCATTTTACTTACTATGCTGGTCCAGTTACTTGATTCAATCTGTAAAGAATAGCAAAACAATTATTACTTCACAAAGTTTCAGGCGCCACACATTTTTTTTTTTACAATTTTCTAATTCTGTTGTTCTTTACAGATTTAAAGTTTATGGAGGAAAGGTGGTAAGCATTTCAGAATGCTCTGAAAACAAGTATAACAACCTACAGATTATTATTGTAAACAATGGGGACAGAATATAAAAAGACATTGTTTGTACAGCATATATTGTACATTAAGGTAAAGAAAGAAGTTTTACCTGATGGGAAGGATGAACTAGTCTTTCAATTTCAATACAGAAAGGAACTCTTCAAGATGTTCATAAGAATCCAAGAACTTAACCCCCTAAGGAAAATAAGAAAACATAATGGAAATGACTGCATTTGTGTTATTCGACGGAATATTATAACTACTTGTATATGAAATATTTATTTCTCAGACCTTTGCCCCCAAAATTCTCTTCTCTAATATAAATATCCTCCAACCCCTAAACTAATGCACAATCAAGCCAGGAAAAACTGGTGTTAAACAGGAGATATATTAACAATATGTATTGAATGTATATTATGTAGAGGACATTCTTTGTTTAAATTAGAAACTTGTCCACAGTGCATCATGAGGTGTAGTCACCATATTTTACACATTCAATTGAGACAATTTCATTGTTAATTAATACACAGTTCTGCTTGGGGAAAGTGACATTATTAGAAACAACAAAAATGATATAGGCTTCCAAGAAAATATTTATATTATATTTTCAAACAACACAAAGAATTAGGACTATTGCACATTTTATGTGCAATAGTCCTATATATGAAAAAAGCATCCTTGTTAGGACAAATGTGTAAATTAAGAAACTTTAAAAATTCTCGTGTAATGATAAAGAAAGAAAAAATTGACAATGAATTTAGTAATATATTTTTATGTTTTTGTTTTGTATTTTGCGAAATACATTGTAGTTTTTGGTGCAGTATCTCCATTTCCTTAAAGCAGCTCACTAACTGGCTACCATATAGGGCTAAACTTTAATGCCAGAGCTGCATGACCAATTCATTCAAAGTAATATTTAACATCACTCTTTTAGGAAGTTGTTAAAAACAACTTACCTGAATAAACAGAAGTTGTTGTAAAGCTATATTTCATAGAAACTGATATTTCACATAAATTACTATTTCTATATTGTGTTCCAATGCTTTATTTGATGATGATAATCTGAATTCTTTTGTGTTATGGAGGAAGAGGAACTTTCTTTAGAAATGAACAAATGACAATGTCTCACTGTTACATGTAACAATTTGTAATCAGCACTTGCCGGACAATACTAAGTTGAAAATCTAGCAATTACTCTTGTAAAGCGCAGTAAAGCCTGAATACAAAATCTCTTTATTTGAAAAGGATATGCAGTGAGATTGACTTTTAAGATACACCCACCCATATGCTGCTGTTATTCCAGACACATTCTGCACTTTATAGTTAGAAATGGTATTACAAATGTACTGTTTTGCCTATTGTTGTTGTTAAAAACAAATGATGCATGTACTATTTGTTTTATACAATTATCAATGAATACTGGACCAGCCACTTAAACCAAAAGTCAAATAAATATCAGATGCTTTGTATTAATGTTTTAAAGATCCCAATTCCCATTCTCTCTGTTATTTTCTAGTCTTTCTTGCTCCCTTTATATTTCTCCTTGTTCAGGAGAACCTTACTGCAGAAAAGTAATGAAACAATCACTGTCCAGAGAAAGATTGCAAAAATGGTGCATGATCTACACAACATATTTCATTAAAGACTTCAGCATTAAAGATGTCACAAATAAAGTAAATAGATATGGTTGGGCAATCAAGTCAATTTTGAATTCATTCAGACCATAGCATATTTATGTACACTTCCTAGACAGTTTCAACAGAGCAGCATGAGATCCCATCACATTGTAGTAAATTATTTCATCTGTTACAGGCAAACCTCCTCCTAACTACCATTTAAATCTGTTACTTTTGTCCATCAGCTGAATGATGAGTCATTGTGTCTGACCTTTTCAGATATTATTCAGACTTGGCCAGAAAAAAGTTATTATTCACCAAACTATGACCAGCTTAAAATAAATAGTTGAGAAGAAACAATAAAATATAACAGATAGTTAAAAACATAGTGCATAAAATAGTTAAAAAATAAACTTTGTGTATAAAAATTGTTGAAAACAAAATGTTGAATGGAAGTACAATAAGAACAGAATGCTTAGCAGAAAGATTAATAGCCATAACACACTTTTTTTGACTCAGACTACCATTTCAAGTTTGCATCGGAAGTCATCTTGTTCAGTGGATAAAAGATTATAGTTTCTGGCAGTATATAATGTTTTTGTGCAAAATATACATGCCACCTTTAAGTGATTCTTAAAAAAATTACTATACACAATTAAAACTTGCAGTGTGATTGCAAAATGTGAATTCTTGTTCTATTTAGGACCATTACATTCCCCTACTTATCCTGTTTGAAAAATGAGGACATCTTAAAGGTTCTTTGGGATACTCAAAATCTTAGTAGGACAGTTTGTGGTACAGCACAATGTGGTGTATTAAGAAGGGAGGTAAGCAGGGAGGTAATCCACTGCTTACTTAAAAAGCATGAAAAGGTAAAATATGATCCAGCTGAATCTGAAAAGGCAGATTATATCTGAGTTATAGAACTCACGGAACCACTCGATTTTGTGTCCTAGTAAATAATCTTTTCATCTTTGAGAATCCATGGCCTGGGACAAGAGCATGCCTATTATCTCAAGCACCTAAGTATTGTGCTTTCCCATAACTTCTTGATCACCTGAGATTTAGTGATGATGTGTTGGCATACCATGTGACCTGCGGTCACCTGCCCACATTAGCTGCAGCTCTAGTAGGAAGTCTAAACATCATGCTTCTTGGGTGGATCCAGGTTCCTAGGCTGCCCTGTGAGTAGCGGGTGGGCAGTCAGCCTATTTTCTTCAGTGGGGGAATTATATTACACTTGGGTAGAATTAAACCAATAAACACAATGATTTAACAAGTATCTACTGTATTTAAGAACGTCCTATATGAGTTTACCGCTATCACAGTTGGGCCCGAGTGCACACGTCCCAGACCTTCAGCAAGGGAGTCAAACACCAGAAATACTGTGTATGTATTGTTTCATGTTCAGTCTATAAGTAAGTGTCCTTGGTAGACCAAAAACGCATCAGGCCTGTTTTCTTAAGTATGGACAATAAAATTTAAGCTTTTTTAACTCCTTTACAACCTGACTATTGCATTACTACTTTGTGGGTCTAGGCTTGTGCCAGCCTCTTTTGAAGTTTTTCTAGAATTAAGCCAAGATGGTTTCTGCTAGGTATTTAGGAACAGGACCAATCTATATGCACTTAACTAGTTGTGTACCTTTCCTTCTCCTTTAAATGTGTTTACTCTTACATACCCACAAAACATTAATTAGCTCTATTTCACTGTTAAACATATTCTGTTCTTTGTCCTTGGTGACTAACCCTATCGCATTTTTCTAAACAGCCATGCTGCTGTTATGCCATAGAGCATGTGGGTGTGCAATCTTAGCAAACTGTTATTAATTTATCAGATTAATTCTAACTGCATGGTGCTTTTAAATGCAACCCTCAAATACTATAATCAAAATTGTATTTAATCCACATGTGTTACAGTTAATAATAGGAATGTTACAGATATTACTACCATATTTGGACAATTTTAACAGATGCTCCTATGACAAAAAAAGTGGCAGTGAAATAAATTATCTCTGTCACTGTGATTAAAAGTAAAACCATACTGCAGACTTTATATAAGGCTAAGTATAGAGCATGTAATTTCATTCTGCTCATTATATCCAAAAGCTGCTGAAGAAATATCATAGTAGAATTTGATACCCACCAATTACACTTAACCCCTATTTCTTGTTTTGTATCAGTGATCCTCCTCTGCAACTACAGCGTTTTTTTAGAAGTAAGACCTAGCTCTAAAGACGTTTTATTTTTACTTGAGGAAAATCTGTAAAACATGCATTGCCAATACAATCCTTCCAAGTCTAGAAGCAGCAGTGTATAATTAGACCTGCTGTGTAGTACCTATAAAAGCACATTGTCACAAAGGAAAGGTCACAATAGAGAGATCAAAGGTGCTTAGACACAGAGAAAGGACCCACCTGTACAGAGAGAGTTTGAGTTCCCCAGAGACAGAGGAGATCCCTTTTCTCATAAGAGGTTTATTGATAATAAGAGATTCAGGCTCACACTTTTGGAGTCAAGTAGGTTAGTCAGAATGGCCCCAGACAGTTATGAAAACAGAATCACATAATAGTTGGCTGTTTGGTCCTTTGGAAAATGCATTTTAACAAAAGCACTATAAAAATTGTACGTTCAGAGTGGAAAAGAGGAAAATGTGTAAAAAACAGTTGAAGCATCACAACATGGAACACAACTGAATCATACTTGCCCTTATGATGAATAATTTATATCTAGGTCCCTGAAATCGGAAGCCAAAATTATCTGGGTAAACTGAGGTACCTATAATAATACATGTTATTTTTGTCAGCTAGTAACATGTGATCCCATAATTATACAAGTGACATACTAAATTTTAACAGTCCATAAAGAAGTTCTGATAATTAGCAGTAATCAGACATTGGTATTACCAACTATTTGTATGCCTTAAATAAGAATCTCAGTGTCATAGCTAAGTTACATAGTTACAAAGTCCATCAAGTTCAACCCCAACAAATGAAAACCCAGCATCCGTACACACACCCCTCCCTTCTTTCATATAAATTCTATATACCCATACCTATACTAACTACAGAGTTTAGTATCACAATAGCCTTTGATATTATGTCTGTCCAAAAAATCATCCAAGCCATTCTTAAAGGCATTAACTGAATCAGCCATAACAACATCACCCAGCAGTGCATTCCACAACCTCACTGTCCTGACTGTGAAGAACCCCCTACGTTGCTTCAAATGAAAGTTCTTTTCTTCTAGTCTAAAGGGGTGGCCTCTGGTACGGTGATCCACTTTATGGGTAAAAAGGTCCCCTGCTATGTGTCTATAATGTCCTCTAATGTACTTGTAAAGTGTAATCCTGTCCCCTTGCAAGCGCCTTTTTTCCAGAGAAAACAACCCCAACATTGACAGTCTACCCTCATAATTCAAGTCTTCCATCCCTCTAACCAATTTAGTTGCATGTCTCTGCACTCTCTCCAGCTCATGTATATCCCTCTTAAGGATTGGAGTCCAAAACTGCACTGCATACTCTAGATGAGGCCTCACCAGGGACCTATAAAGAGCCATAATTATGTTTTCATTCCTTGAGTTAATGCCCTTTTTATGCAAGACAGAACTTTATTTGCTTTAGTAGCCACAGAATGACACTGCCCAGAATTAGACAACTTGTTATCTACAAAAACCCCTAGATCCTTCTCATTTGAGGAAACTCCCAACACACTGCCATTTAGTATATAACTTGCATTTATATTATTTTTGCCAAAGTGCATAACCTTGAATTTATCAACATTGAACCTCAATTTCCAGTTTGCTGCCCAGTTTTCCAACTTAGACAAATCACTCTGCAAAGTGGCAGCATCCTGCATGGAACATATAGTTCTGCCCAATTTAGTATCATCTGCAAAAGTAGAAACAGTACTTTCAATGCCCATCTCCAGGTCATTAATAAACAAGTTTAAAAGCATGGGACCTAGTACAGAGCCCTGCGGTACTCCATTAGGGATGTAGCGAACGTCGGAAAAAAAGTTCGCGAACTTGCGCAAAAATGCGAGCGGTTCGCGAGCGGTTCGCGAACGGTTCGCGAACCCCATAGACTTCAATGGGAAGGCGAACTTTAACATCTAAAAAAGACATTTCTGGCCAGAAAAATGATTTTAAAGTTGTTTAAAGGGTGCAACGACCTGGACAGTGGCATGCCAGAGGGGGATCAAGGGCAAAAATGTATCTGAAAAATCTGCCTGTGTGTGCTTGGAAGAGATAGTGTAGGGGGAGAGCTGTTAGTGATGCTAGATGGCAGTTGGTTGAATAACACACTGGGCAAAAAATGCCTACAGGGCAAATAATGCCTAAAAGGTCAACTTATACACTACTACAGCGGTAGTAAAATAAAAAAAAGTAAAATAAAAAAAAAATGAATATTAAAAAAAAAAAAATTAAAGTTGGTGCTGCTGAACTACTAGGAGCAGCAGATTAGCACACCAGTCCCACTCCCCAACACTGCTAGACTAATAGCACTGGGCTCTTATAGTAGTAGTAGTAGTAGTAGTAGTAAAACAACAAAAAAATAAATAAAAGCAGTCCTTACAAGGACTACTGTTATTGCAGCAGTCAGCAGATGAGATCAGAAGCAGGACAGCTGCCCACTGCAGCTACATACAGAGCACTGCAGTAGAAGGTAGATTACTAGCCAGCAAAGCTACCTAAGCTTAAATGTCCCTCAAACCCCTGCAGACTTCTGTCCCTCCAATAACAGAGCAGTATCAAAACGATTACTAGCCAGCAAACTTTCAACTGTCCCTGAAATCACTAACAGGCAGCAGCTCTCTCCCTACACTATCTCTTCAGCACACACAGGCAGAGTGAAAAAAACGCTGCAGGGCTTCGGTTTTTATAGGGAAGGGGAGTGGTCCAGGGGAGAGCTTCCTGATTGGCTGCCATGTACCTGCTGGTCTGGGGTGAGAGGGCAAAAAAAAGCGCCAACAATGGCGAACCCAAAATGGCGAACGTCGCGCGACGTTCGCGAACTTCCGGCGAGCGCGAACACCCGATGTTCGCGCGAACAAGTTCGCCGGCGAACAGTTCGCGCCATCTCTATACTCCATTAACAACACTGGTCCAATTAGAAAATGTTCCATTTACCACCACTCTTTGTAGTCTATCTTTTAGCCAGTTCTCTATCCAGGTACAAATACTATGTTCCAGGCCAACAATCCTTAATTAAACCAGTAATCTTTTGTGTGGCACTGTATCAAATGCTTAAGCAAAGTCTAAGTAAATCACATCCACTGCCATCCCAGAATCGAGGTCTCTACTTACCTTCTCATAAAAAGAAATTAAGTTAGTCTGGCAAGATCTATTACGCATAAAACGTTCCTCTCTGACAATAACCTGCTGGACCCCCTACAATCTGGTTTTAAGCCACAACACTCCACAGAAACTGCCCTGACTCGACTAACTAATGACCTTTTAACCGCTAAAGCCAACAATTATTTCTCACTACTAATACTGCTTGATCTCTGTCGCATTTGACACTGTAGATCACCCTCTCCTCCTCCAGTCCCTCCAGTCGCTTGGCCTTCGTGACAAAGCCCTGTCCTGGTTCTCTTCTTACATCACCAATCGTTCCTTCAGTGTCTCCTACAATGGAGTATCATCTTCTCCCCTACCTCTTTCTGTTGGAGTTCCTCAAGGCTCTGTTCTGGGACCATTACTATTCTCCCTCTATACTTCCTCCCTCGGCAAATTAATAAATTCGTATGGTTTCCACTACCACCTCTATGCTGACGATACTCAGATCTATCTCTCATCTCCTGATCTCAACCCAGAACTCCTAACGCGCATCTCCTCTTGCCTGTCCGCTATCTCTACCTTGATGTTGCAACGCTACCTTGAATTAAACCTCTCTAAAACTGAAATGGTTCTCTTTCCTCCAACTAACACCAGTAACATCCCGGAAGTATCCATCATAGTTAACAATTCCACTATCACCCCCTCTCCCCAGGCCCGGTGCCTTGGGGTTATTCTAGATTCTGCCCTGTCATTCACTCCTCATATCCAGTCACTTATTAAATCATGTCACTTCCACCTACGGAACATATCCAAAATACGATCATTTATCACCCAAGACGCTGCCAAAATTCTTATCCACTCTCTCATCATATCGCGTCTAGACTACTGTAACTCTCTTTAATTGGCCTCCCCCTCCAGAGACTATCACCTCTCCAGTCCATAATGAACACTGCTGTGAGGCTCACATATCTCAGCAACCGCTCCTCCTCTGCCTCGCCATTCTATCAATATGGGCCTAATATGGCTTCCGTTACCTTTCAGAATCAAATTCAAATTAATGACACTGACTTTCAAAGCACTTCATAACTCTGCACCACCCTACATCTCTGAACTCATCTCTATATACTCACCCAATCGCTTACTACGCTCCTCTACTGACCTGCTACTCAACTCTTCTCTCATTACCTCCTCACATGCTCACATTCAAGACTTTGCAAGGGCTGCACCCCTCCTCTGGAACTCTCTCTCACGGTCTGTCCGACTTTCTCCCAACCTTTCTGCTTTCAAGAAATCTCTGAAAACGCACTTCTTTCAATAAGCCTACCCTCACTCTGCTTAACTACCAAACGCAACACCGCATACAATACCACATTTCTCACCCACTTAATTCAATCTTGCCCACTCCCACACCTTGTGTATTACTCCCTTCCCTTTAGACTGTATGCCTATGCATAGGGCCTTCCTCACCTTTTTGTACCTGTATTGATTGTGATGTTTGTTACACCATATGTTCTATGTATGTAATTCATGTGATGTAGTTGTATAATCACATTTACTTTACAGTGCTACGCAATATGTTGGCGCTATATAAATACATGTTAATAATAAATAATAATAATAACCATGCTGGCACAAACTCATATTAGTATGATTTGCTATGAAGTCCAGTATCTTATCCTTTATTAACACTTTGAAAAGCTTTCCTACCACTGACGTCAGACTAACTGGCCTATAGTTTTGAGGCTGAGAACGGGATCCCTTTTTTGAATAGAGGCACCACATTAGCAATTTGCCAGTCTCTCTGCACTATGCCAGATCTTAATGAATCCTGAAAAATTAAGTAAATTATGTTTTGGAAAGGTGTTACACAGGGGTATGCTATAAGCATTAGTTACACACTTTAGTTACTAAAGTTGCTTTTTAAATTCTAAAGTAAAACTGTATAGATAGTATACAATAAAGCTAATATCTAATGTAAGAAGGAGATTAACACATTTTGCATTTCAGGTTTTTACAAAGGAGATTGCCAACTTAGACAGGAAAGGTCATGGCTGTTGTTTTATCGGAACCGTTTAACTAGTATGTTAGTACTGTGGGCTCAACAAAATTGCCATGGACTAAGAATTGCCAATGCAGTGTGTATAATGCCTACAAATATCAAACAAGTTAGATATTTCCTAATGAGTATAATGTAAGAAAGTCCTTCAGCATTCTATGTATATACACTATGCTATAAATATGCTTTACTTTAATATAAAACCAGCTTGGTGCATGTGCCATACATATAAACTTGAAGCTTCAGAGTGATTGTTGCACTTTATATAAGTGATAAGGCTTTCTCAGAGGCTTTGCAATAAGGGTCCAGTCGTACATGGCAGGTATAGAAGTATGACAAACTGGTGTCAGCTGCACATCCTTGTAAGATCAGTTCATTCTGTACTATTTAATAAGGGTT
Organism: Xenopus petersii; assembly: GCA_038501925.1. NCBI lineage: Eukaryota > Metazoa > Chordata > Amphibia > Anura > Pipidae > Xenopus > Xenopus petersii. The sequence goes on from CM076676.1 coordinate 91,542,570, forward strand.
GTGTTTGAGTCAGGGGAAAAAACGTTCCTTGCTTTTCAGCATGCAATTATCTGCTGTGCTGATTCAGCATATTCATTCTTTAATAAATAACAGGGTGAGCACATTGAATGAAGTATAAACACCTACTATTATAGTTTTATCACTGGATTGCATGAATTAGTCTTTAATGAATAGGAAGTGTCACATTAAGGTGTGATTAACTTGTTCATCTTTGAGAGAGACCCTGTGAGCACAAAATAGTGTTTGTCAGGTTCACCATACCAGCAAGATATTTTTAGCCCATTAAATAAGATACGTTTTCTTATTATGATTGTTTTAAATAAAGTCTTAGCTAACTTGAAACAGAAACATGGTATGTTTGGTCCAATTACAGTTGGACAAACTAGAATTTAATCAAACTGACAAGATGAGATCCGATTTAGAATTTCAAGCCAAAGATGTGCTATAGCCAAAACAAAGAAATCTTCCAGATTACATACAAGTCCATTACATAAACAATACAATTAATAGAGATACATCTGTCCAGGAGACTTGTGAAGTCCACATCAGGGAACAAACTCAAAGAGAATATTGGATTGCAAATCTATCATTGTAGCCTAATAGTCATCAGGTACTTGGGTGGATGGAGCACAAAATAAAGTATGATGGTGGAGATACTCCTGTCACTTCTTATTAACTAGAATGAAAAATAGCTGACAGCACCAGTATTGGTAGTTTCCAGCCTGAAAACACTCTAGTAAGTGTTTTGGGCCTAATATTGCATATTATATTTAGCATAATACATGCACATGTACAATATATATCCATGCATTAGTTTAATGGGCTGACAGAGACAAATATATGGATTACAGGATTGATGTACACAGAGATAGACTGATAGAAACAGAAATGTTTCTAGCTATCTTCATACAATATGCAGTGTTGCCTGAAGCACAATTGTTTTCAACATATAAATTCATAAAATGTAATGATGCTGTTTGAATTTTAAGACTGCCAACATATAACACCTACATAATACAATATCTACCTTTCATCACAACTTTAATTTGAATAAGATTTATCATTTTGGCAATGTATTTTGTTACAATTATCTAGGATTATATTCAGAACAGATATGGTTAGTAGAAAGATTGAATTAGCAAAACAAGATAAAGTAACGTGTCAAAATCGTCCCAATTAAACCTATATTTTGCTCATCATAGTCTTTGTGCAGTGACTAGTCTAGTTTCATAGAATAAACACCCCCTCTGTCAACACTCTACCATAAAATATCCAGATAGTTACATAATTAATTCGGGTTTAAAAACTACAACTGTCCATCAAGTTTAAATGTTCATTGTATACCCAGCAACCTTTTAGTTTCTACCTGCATTACTGAACCAAACGTATTCCTCTCTCTGTAATATTGTGCAGATATCCTAGTACTTCTTAAAGGCATCAAAACAGCATACGGCAGAGCATTTCACAACCTCATCACTTGCACAGTGAAGGTTAATTTGTGTACTTTCCAGTGAAAATTATTGTTTCTCTTCTGTATGAAAAAAACACCTGTCTTTAATGTTCTCTAATATATTTGTAAAGAGTAATCTCCCAAGCACCTCTACTTAATAGTAAACAATCACAGTTTTAAAAGTCTTTTAGATAGATAGATAGATAGATAGATAGATAGATAGATAGATAGATAGATAGATAGATAGATAGATAGATAGATAGATAGATAGATAGATCACAATGGCAGTGGTTCTACAATGCAATCCTTGTACCACACCACCACAAATTTTGGCATATGGAATGAGAAAAATAAAGACCATATGTAGAATACTGTGGGTGGAAAAACATTTCTAACTACAGAGAAAAAAGGTGTTTTGAACAGATTTTGTCTACACACCATCTGCCCCATGGCACCAAAAGACCACAGTAAAAACTGAGCATACCAATTTCTATTGCATCCAGTGTTGATTTCTGTTCTATTGCATTCAGTGTTGATCTCTCTACTTTCCCAATTTAGGTACAGTCCTACTGGAAGATATGAGATCAGTTAACTCAAGGAATGGAATGCATGGCAAACATTATTTAAAAAAAAAATTTGGCTGCTGTATGTATGTACCCTAAGGCATTGCCAGTCTTTGATACATACTCACAGTAAGCCAAAAAAGCTCTCTGCAAGAAGGTTGTCAGATTATGCTTTTACTTTCTACTTACCATAACTGATTATCATCTCTAGATAATTGCAAGAGAAAGCACTGCTTTAAAAGAAATGGCCGATGTAATTCAAATTAAAGCTAATCTATTGCTATGCTTAAAAGAAATTCTTTAGATTTTATATAGCACCAGGCATTGCATTAGTATAACATTATTGAATTCATTCTAATTAGTTGCAAAAGCTGCTGAAGAAATATAAGAAGACAGGATGCTAGAATTAGACGCATAAATGTGCCCTATAATTATTCTGTCTCATTTATTAGAATACAGTGTGTGCTGATCAGCAGATGCTGTAAAGTTTTGCTTTTCCTGTTCTTGTAATAATGCTTAAAGTAGACCTGTAACCCAGACATAAAAAGCTGTATAATAAAAGTTGTTTTAAGATTGAACATGAAACCCAAATTTTAATTGTATTACCATATCCATGCATGCTATTATGGTATATAAAAAGATCAGCTGTCAATCATATATTGCTTGCACTGCCTGTTTGCTTTAGGCGCAGCAATTACTTTCACTTTCAATTCTGCACTTCCTTTGCCCTCTTCACATGCCCCCTCCCTCCTCACTGTCTATAATTGTGTAGCCAGTGCATGGGCATGTATATCAGGTCCCCCATTCTGGTGCATAAACAAGAGTTTTGGAATGATGCAAAGCTTGCCTTAATAACAATATTCACAAAATGGCCTATGTGCTCTAATTGTGGATTCCAAAAGAACAATGGAAACAATTTAAATTCAACAATTTCGATATTGTGTGTAAGTGTAAGTAAATTACTTTTTTTATTTTGCTTGACAAACACAATAGAAAATAATTTGGAATTATTTCTTAGGCTGACAGGTCCCCTTTAAAGCAATCAGCATTCTTAGGAAAAAAATAAGATTGTGTGCAAAAACTAGTAGACATCATTTGTCCTATTAAATATGCAAGTAGTTGTATTAATGGAGGATTGGAATTAATATATTGCATATATAACTTTGTATCTGATATGTAAAATGTTTTCCATGTAAAATATCAATGGGTTTAAAATATATTTGTTTATACAAAGATGTCATTATATTAAGTGTTTCATGTGTTAAACATGAATAGCACAGTATACTGTATATTGAAACAAAAGTACACAAGGATATTAAGATGAATCTTAAAACAGCATTGTTATTTTAAATCTTTATAAACAAATTGTGCAAGACAGGGTTAATTGAGATTAGCAGAGATGGACATATGCAAAAATAACAAACATCAACTAACATCATACTCACAGTTTATTTTCAGACCATCTTATTTTGTTGTTCAGTCAACCAGATACAAGTAATTACATAGGATTCATTATATTGCTTAGCAAATTGTGTAGGACAGACCTGGCAACATTCTCTTGCAACTCCATTGCCTTTCCACATACTGTATAAGCATATATCATTTACAAGCATATATTTAAAAGGGTTCTAGTATGCTCTTAACTAGGGATGTAGCGAACCGCCGCCGATGTGTTCGCGAACGCCGTTCGCGAACACCGGCAAAATTTGCGAACAGTTCGCGAACTGTTCGCGAACTTCGAACATCCGAAAATCGTTCGATTCGAACGATCGAAGGATTGAAATCGTTCGATCGAAGGATTTTCGTTCGAATCGAACGATCGAAGCCATTCGATCGAATGATTTCATTCGATCGAATGCTTCGATCGTTCGATTCGAACGAAAATCCTTCGATTTTAGCGGTCGAATGGTCGAACGATCTTGATGCGAACGCCTATTGGCGAACGTCGCGCGACGTTCGCGAACTTGCGGCGGACGCGAACAGTCAAAGTTCGCGCAAACTAGTTCGCCGGCGAACAGTTCACTACATCCCTACTCTTAACAAACAATATGATTGTGTATTTCATTGTTAACCAGCACTCATTTTGCCTAGTAAACTAGATCTTTTGCAATCTGATCCCTACACTGTGTGGAGCTGTCATTCTTTTTAAATGCCTTTTAACTGCTCATTCTTAATTGTCTAACTTTCTGGGTACCAGCAATTTAAATATCAATCTTTCCCTCTAGTTACCTTGTACTAAGAAATTGCAGTTTGAGATTACTGCCTTAAACAGGTAAGTTATGCCACCCTAGGTAAAACCTGGGAATTCAGCATGGCACTTTGAAAGTTTAGACTTTGCATGTAATCCCTGAATCATAAAATAATTTTAATAAAGACTATTTGCCACCCCACAGTTTCAGATCAAGGCAACCATACTGGGAAGCAATAAAGACAGAAACCAAATGTGTCCTCATTATACATAATACAAATATTTCTACTAAAAACAAGTAATATTGTCATAGAGTCTTTTAAAATAGAAACCATAGGATTATAGGAAATAAAAACATGTAATTAACCAAAGGAAAATTGCTCCCTTTCAAGCAGTTAAAAACAATGCAGCCATTTAAAATATCTCTAGTACCATAAAGGCATGCAGATGTACATTTATGTATCTGCAAATGTTATTAAAAAAGTACACATTCGTTTTCCTTTAATTGCTTCTCCCATAAAAAAACAGTAGATAATATGAAGTGCAATGGATTGAACACAGGGAAAGATGTCTATAGCCCTAACAACGCCCCACTGCACTGGAACAATTTAGTGTATCCCTGCCAGGCACACAGAAGTAATGTTATATAAAACTCAAGAAAGGAAAATAATTTTTCTAAAGGTAATTTATATCTATTTTTTAATATATGTTAGCCTTTTAGCAAATTAACACATTTCATACATTACCTACAGATATTCTAGAAAAAAATAGGGCACTTCTGCTATCTGAAAGGTTGTGCCTGTTTATGCCAACCACAGCCACCAATTAAGTCCAATCCCACCCAGTTTCCTGTAAGCTCCATCTTTGTTGGTTCTATTATTTGGGACTTTCACATAAAACAAGGACAGAGATATTTAAGTTTAAGTTATATTTAAGATCTATGGTGATTCTTATCTGGTGAACTAAAGTACCTGTACTTAAAAAGGCAATGGTATGTTTGTCTGCATTTTATAGTGTATTTCCCAATTCTCTTTTTCTTAACACTGGAGTGCTAGGAACATGACTACACATAACATGATAAAACAATTGACATGCTTATTATACATTAATATACACTGACACAGCTGTTTGACAAGAGGTTGGATCAGTGCAACAATATGTTTTAGTTCTCAATGGAAATGATAGTCACATTCATCTTCATACACAGTGGGACTGGGCACTTACTCCATGATTGGTCACAATGTGGAAAACTTCTATTGTGAAAATAAATGCAGTGTGGCATTAGCAAGAAAAGAAAGAGCAAAGAATAGATATTAAAAAAATACTCTGTTGTGACTTGGACTGTAGAAAATATTTCTTGTGAATATCTATGTAGGAAGTTTTGTACCCTTACAAAAACAGCATAGAGTCAGAGATTATTGACACACTTGTAGTTAGTACCAAATATTCATTTTGGTTATTTGGTTATTGGTTTGGGAAAGTAACACTCTAGATTTTTTGAATTTTTTACAGATTCAAAGCCTAAAATGTCCTTAGAAGAGATATTTCAGGTGTCCAAGATACTGCTTCTTATTGTTCGTTCACCTGTTCCGGCAACTTTACTTGAGCATTGGTGGATCAAGCAGTTATACTTTTATAAGGATGCAGCTATGCAGTTTGCTTTGGTGAGCACTACAGTGATGTATCTCTCTTTCTCTCATTGAAACTAGAAAATACAGAAGACAATGTATTTTAACTAATACCAATGTTATTCGTACTGGCCTCATGTGTTTGGTATCCACCAGATTCCATCCAATCCTTACATATAGGTATTTGCACCTGGACCTCCATGTGTTTTTGGAGAGTTAAATAAAGTAGTTAATTCTATAGGGAGGGGGAAATGTACTGTAGTAATCTATAGCAACCAATCACTAGTGATTCACTAGCTAACATTTACTGATCTGCAATGGGTTCTTAGATGTGAGCAAACTTAAGACTTTTTATAACATTACCCCATAAATCTAATGGGATTACTGATGTGATTGGTGACATGGCATACAGTATTTATTCTAGCACACTATGAGGAAAAACTGTTGAGTGGTTGTTTCCACAAAGCTATATTTTTCAGTGTTTTATTGTATTATATGATGGCTGCGGTTTCACTTTTCAAAATACAGTAAATTAATTGTATTTAATGCATCTGATTTAAATGCAATGGCAGTATCTAAATCAGCTCCCTTTTGAGGGGAATTTCAGCTTCTAGCATACCAGGGCACTGTGCCCTTCCTCAGATATCCAAAGTATATTTATTTGCCAGTGCTTGGATATCTCTCCTGAATGTTCTGAAATGAAGTCTAAATCAGATAACTGCTTTCCATTTCACTAAGCACACCTCTATTGGAGTGCCACAAAGCATTTATAATTAAGATCAGCATGGTAATTTAAACTGAAGCCTGAACACTTAAGAGGAAATCTGTAGTCCAAATGGCAAAGTACCAATTGGGTTGTAAGAAGTAGCCAGGAACACAGCAACAGACACAGGCATAAATATTCAGATAAACTGGAAAGCCATTTATAGTTGTCATATATCACACTTCAGAAACAAGGAAAAGAAGGCCAAAGTTTTACAGATGACGGACGAGTCCAGCATTGTATGATTCATCAGCCTGTCTAATTGGATGTTGAAATGGGAAACTTACATCACCAAGCAATAAAATGCTTGGCGATAGCATGCTACTTATAATGCTTTTCTATAAAGGGGATGGAAAAAAGTTGGACTTCCATTAAGCTTTCACTATTTGGCAGTTAGTTTTTGCTATTAATACTGAAAAATTGAAATCACCTTTGATTTGTATAGTATTTAACATGCAAGCTAATTTGGCAAGAACATTTATGAGACCACTTAGCCACCTATGATGGCTGCAATAGACTCAATTGAATAATTTGCCGCACCCTTTTGCCACTGAAATTAATGGTCTTGTAGGTCCAGAGAATTGTACCTTTTAAAAGCTCTATGTATACATTTTGTCCTTCTCCTGAAACAATGTTTGTTCCTGTAATTTTTGGATGTAGTCGGTTGTACCCCATTAATTAGAAAAGAAAGAAAAGCACAACAACGGACTCCAAAGGTTATTGTCTTTCAAATTCCAAACAGAAATGACTACAGGAATTTAAGAATCAGCAGAATATCAAGAGAACTAACTGTAACCTCAAAATCAACAAATCCTCAGCACCCTTGGAGTCACTGTATACAATATCGGTTTTAATACTTTTAAGCTGTAAAGCGGTTTTAGATATTCAACTGGGAAACAGTCAATTGAGGTGGGGGTGTAGTTAGCCTCAATTTATCCTCCTTTTCTCTATTGCATTCTGGTACTGGAACTCCAAGGGTGCCGAGGATTTGTGTTTTTTAAGGTTACAGATCTCGCTACAGTTTAGGGCAAGCTATTATTCAAGACCACAATCCCCACTTACCCTGCCTTCTACAGCTAAGTGGTGTCCAAAGGAATAGAAAAATTATAGGAAGCCGTTAACGGGACAGCTCCAACTCTCTGTATTTCCTTTTCAGCTACTATTCTCTTATGAATTTGAGCTGATTGGGAATAAATTTATCCTAAATATGTTTAATGATCACCAATTAATTCTACCATTACTAGCTACAATCGATTGGAAAATTTAACTAAATTACTATTTATTGGCACAGCAGTTTATTTTAATTGATTGTTATCAAGTCATTTGATTCATCTTTAATGAATTCTTATATGCACTTAATATAGTTATTAATTAATTTTTCGTATAATCACAAGGAGGCACTAATGATTTGATCTGCAATTGATCTGCAAGTAGTCAATTAATGAATTGAAACAATAGCACATGCACTTTAATAAGAAATTTTAAGTCAAGTGAAAGCTGACCACCAATTATTGGTTGAATTGGTGTTGTTGCACAGTTGATATTCTACTGATTCTTAAATTCCTGTTGTCGTTTGTGTTTGGAATTGGAATGACAACAACCTTTGGAGACCAGTTGTAATTGATAGAAGCCGGGTGATTTTCTTTCTCTTCTAATTAATTTTATTCTGTCATACTGATTTTAAATCAGACCTTGGCTCTAATCAAGTGGATAAATGATAAGTAAATAATCAAGGGTATCATCTGCTCTTTCTAATACAGTTGTACCCCATAACATAATCAAAATCAGATGGTCAGATAGACAAGTAAGTAGGGACTCCCTTCCAGATAAAGGTGAGAGTCCCTGAAAGCTCCTCAGGAATTTGTCTGTGAGAATATTACTGCATTCGTTCATACTGTGTCTGAATGTGCAGAACAAACAAAGCAACAGAAACTTATCTTTATATAAAAGAGAAAAACATTAAGCAAGCAAATGAAAATTGCTCCCTTTCAAGCAGTTAAAAACTGTGCAACCATTTAAAAATTTCCACTTAAGGAAGTCTTTTTGGTTTGTTTTTCTTTAATTGGTGCTCCCATAAGAAGCAAGAGAGAAGAGCATTGGATGGGACATAGAAAACATTAACACCTGCAACACCCCCTAAATGGACATAATACTGTATTCCAGCAACTTTCTAGTAACCTCTAAGAGGCACATATAAATATAATCCCATATAAAGATAATAAAATAAATAAAGTTCACATAGATGTTTCATAGTTGCAAAAGATAAAATAAAACATTTTTCTTTATCCTATAAATAGGCAGGCAGAAGGTGCATTAGGATGAGTGGCCAACCTGGGGTTACCTGTTGGAAGGGTGGGAGAGAGGGCTATTAACTGATGGGATATCTCTATGGCTCATGAATTTTGGGATAGATTTAGACATAGTGAAGCAGATGCTGGATCATTTTAGGAGAAAAATCAGAAGCTTATGTTTTGAAAAAGTACTAAGGCACAGTTATTTTGGTGGGAAAAGCTAAAGGCTGAGATGTTTTGATAAAGCAGAAGAGCGTTTTGTTTCTTTTTTGTTTTTGTTTTGTTTTATTGGGTTGCCATTGACAAAGCACACCTTAATTAAGTTGTGTGACCAGTCTCGGGCTCTCTTTTAATTTAAAGACCCCCTCCATTTACCTTTATATCTCATGCTCTGTCTTCCCTGTATAAAACCTTACATCCTCTGTCAAAACTTCTCAGCCTAATGTAATATTTTTTCACAAAGCGACCAACTTTGCCTTTGCGAACCCTTTACCCCTCACACGACATTAGGATAGCGATTGCAAATTTCATTGTTGGGGATATTGCGCAGTGTATGTGATAAAACTTCTTAATGAAAAAGTTGTCACATTTGCACTAAAAGTTTATGCCACCTTCAAGCAGGTCTTAAACATTCGCAATGTGCAATTAAGATTCAGAATGCAATAAAAGTCTAATGAAGAATATTACATTGTGACATGATAATGTTCATTCTTATTTGTGCACAAATTTGTTCTCATGGAGAACTTTATTACAATTGGTCCTTCGTTTCACTAATTAATATATTGCAGCAATGAGATTATTAGCAAAATAATGTATATTTGATTCCAAAAAGGATAGTATCACTTTTTAAAGTTCTTTTATATCCTCCATTTCAGGTATCCAAACATTAAGGGGCAGATTTATTAAGGGTGGAATTTCGAAGTACAAAAAACTTCGAAATTCGACCATCGAATTGAAAAACTTCAAATTCGAATATCGAATTTGGCAACCATGCGATCGAATAAAAATTGTTCGATTAAACGATTCGAATGATTTTAGCTTCCGATCGAAGGATTTTTATTCGATATACAAAGACTTTAAAAAAGTTTGTAGAAGGTCCCCATAGGTTAACATAGCAATTTGGCAGGTTTAATTTGGCAAAGTATTGAAGTCGAAATTTTTTCAAAGAGACAGCACTTCGATTATCGAATGGTTGAAAATTCGAACGATTTTTACTTCGAATCGAAGTCAAAGTAAATTCGAAGTCGTAGTAGCCTATTCGATGGTCGAAGTATCCAAAAAATTACTTTGAAATTCAAAGTAATTTGTACTTCGAAAATTCACTCGAACTTTAGAAAATCTGCCCCTAAATACATATACAACTTTTGTTCTTATTAAAAGGCTTCTACCTACTAAAAGCAGACAGGGGTACAGGCATTTTCTTTCAAATAAATCCGAATGAATAAATCTACAGTAAACAAAATCAGTGGGAAAATAAAAGTGATAGTGAATGTCATATAGGGAAGAAAAACTATTTCCCTTATATTACAGTGTTATTGTGCATTCCATTACAGGAAGGATATACAGTAACAGTAATTCTATGTGTTCTGATTTTCATTAGGGAGAATGTAGCCCTGCAGGTGTTATGAAGAATTCATAATATACAGACAGCAGGGAACCTGAGAGAAACATTATTTTTTCAAAGGTGATATGTAATGGAATATAAATGAAAAAGGAGGTCTTAGATAGGATCCCCTTGCTTAGATTGCTGTGGTTACTGTATGTTTTTGGTGCAGTGAACAACATTTTTTAATATTCAGAACAGAGTGAGCGAACAAAATCAGATACGTGTAGACCTGCTGTTTCAACACACATCATCCATCATGTGATAAACATTCGATTTAAAGATATAAGAAACAGACCAGGAACAGGCAGTAGTTTAGTCTGCAAACACCCTTTATTGGTGTATTTTCACTCATGACATGTTTCAGGAGCAAGTCCCTTTTTCAAGTGAAGAAAAAAACCAATTACCACACATTAAATAACAATTGTAACCCCTCCCCTTTAGTGTTCCAGGTGATACCTGTGACATCATGGATAAGTCCATTCCTTTGTTGCATGTGAAAATATACACCAACGACAGGAATACCATCACAAAAATGTGAAAAAATCCCATAAAAATAGTCCATAAATAACAGTCCAACCTGTTGGAATAAATACAATTAAATACTTTAAATACTTAAGAAACTGCGCCAAGCCTATCAAAAGTAAAAACATATGAACACTACAAATGAATGTCTGCCCATAGGCAGGGATCGCCTTTGCATGTCGCACACTGCTATTTTATATAGACTAGCTAGTCTCCATAAATAATTTCTCTACACTTACTTTTGCAGTGTTCTCTTTTTATTTCTGTGACCTGCATAAAACAAAGATACATTAATAATTTGTTACAGAAATCATTTGTAACTAAGTTTATCATTAAACCCTTTTGGTTTCATTGTATCAAGCTGCCTAATCCATTTGTTTTCTTTTTGAAGTAACAACTTTACTCTATCCCCCCCTCTGGGAGGTAGTTCAACCTTATCCAGGACTCTCCATCTTAATTGTGAAATATGGTGCTTAGCTTCAAAAAAATGTTTAGCTAGTAACGACTCATTCGGTTTTTGGGGGTCAAAATTTCTTATATATCCTTTATGTTCTCCTATACGCACTTTGACTGGTCTAGTGGTTTGTCCCACATATGCATACCCACACGGGCATTTAATTAAATATACCACATGTGTACTTTCACTGGTTGCATATGTTCTTACCGGTATGTTGAAACCTTTAAAAGGGTGTGCCACTTGATCCCCTTTTATGATAGAATTACACAGCCCACAATTCAAACAGGGGAACATTCCCATTTTTGGTTTACTAAAACATTTCTTAGCCTTGTTCTTCACCCTGAAATCAGAACTACATAAGTTATCTCTAAGTGACCTGCTTCTTTTATACAAAAAGAGAGGTTTGTCTTTAAACAGATGTCCATACATTATATCACTTTGCAATGCAGGCCAGTACTTTTTAATTACCCTTTCAATTTTGTTACTTCTATGATCAAAGGTAGATACAAATGTATACGTTTATTGGTTTTTTTATTTAATTTAGTCAGTAATAGTGAGTCCCTTGTAACTTGTTCCACTTGGGCTGCAGTAGATTCCATAATTCTTTTCTCATACCCTTTTTGCGGGAATCTTTCAATTAGATCAGTAGCTGCTTCTTTATATCCTTTGTTATCACTAGTTAATCGCCTAGCCCTAAGAAACTGGCCTTTTGGGATGCCCTTTTTAACTTTGGGATGATGAAAACTATCTGCTCTTAATTAATTATTTCTGTCCATAGGTTTACAATACATATTAGTACCCAGTTTTCCCTTGTTATTGGTTATAGTAATGTTCAGGAAATTGATAGAGTTGCCTGCATATTCAAATGTGAACTTAATGCTCTTATGGCTATTATTTGCTTTTTCTATCATTTCCTGGAACATTTCCTTGGATCCAGACCACAATATGAGGAACATTTCCTTGGATCCAGACCACAATATGAGGATATCATCCACAAAGCGAAAATATGCTTTTATATTTTGACTATACATTTTGTTGTCCAAAAAATATTCATTTTCTAGTCTGTTCACCACTATATTGGCAAAGGAGGGTGCGACCACTGCTCCCATCGACGTTCCCTGCCTCTGCCAATAATACTGGTCACCACACCGGAAATTATTTTTACTCAAAACCAGCTGTAAACAATCCAATAAGAAATACACAGTGTTATGTGGTAACATAGTGTCTAGCAATGACTCTTCCATATACCGTATTCCCTCCTCTTGGGGTATAGAGGTATATAGACTTTGTATGTCGATAGATGCCAGCACAACATTCTCCAGATTCTCCAATTTTGACAATTTCACAAGGAGATCTGATGTGTCTTTTAGACAAGTTCTGATTTTTGATACAATAGGTTGCAAGTATTTATCGACATACTGGGCTAATGGTTCCAATACAGACCCCATACTGGCCACAATTGGTCTACCAGGGGTTTTTTTTCACCTTTTATGGATTTTTGGCAAAAAATGTATTACTGGTCTTACAGGATGATCTATCAGCAAAAATTATTTTACTTCTTTAGTTATTACACCATTTATTTCTGCGTCTAGGACTGTGTGATCAACAAGTTTCTTCACTTCCCACACTGGATCATAATTAATCATTTCATAATGGTCAGTAATCTGCAGTTGATTCATGGCTTCTGTTATATATGCATCCTTATCCATGACAACTAAAAAAAAACCCTGGTAGACCAATTGTGGCCAGTATGGGGTCTGTATTGGAACCATTAGCCCAGTATGTCGATAAATACTTGCAACCTATTGTATCAAAAATCAGAACTTGAGTAAAAGACACATCAGATCTCCTTGTGAAATTGTCAAAATTGGAGAATCTGGAGAATGTTGTGCTGGCATCTATCGACATACAAAGTCTATATACCTCTATACCCCAAGAGGAGGGAATACGGTATATAGAAGAGTCATTGCTAGACACTATGTTACCACATAACACTGTGTATTTCTTATTGGATTGTTTACAGCTGGTTTTGAGTAAAAATAATTCCCGGTGTGGTGACCAGTATTATTGGCAGAGGCAGGGAACGTCGATGGGAGCAGCGGTCGCACCCTCCTTTGCCAATATAGTGGTGAACAGACTAGAAAATGAATATTTTTTGGACAACAAAATGTATAGTCAAAATATAAAAGCATATTTTCGCTTTGTGGATGATATCCTCATATTGTGGTCTGGATCCAAGGAAATGTTCCTCATATTGTGGTCTGGATCCAAGGAAATGTTCCAGGAAATGATAGAAAAAGCAAATAATAGCCATAAGAGCATTAAGTTCACATTTGAATATGCAGGCAACTCTATCAATTTCCTGAACATTACTATAACTAATAACAAGGGAAAACTGGGTACTAATATGTATCGTAAACCTATGGACAGAAATAATTTATTAAGAGAAAATAGTTTTCATAATCCCAAAGTTAAAAAGGGCATCCCAAAAGGCCAGTTTCTTAGGGCTAGGCGATTAACTAGTTATAACAAAAGAGAAGCAGCTACTGATCTAATTGAAAGATTCACGCAAAAAAGGTATGAGAAAAGAATTATGGAATCTACTGCAGCCCAAGTGGAACAAGTTACAAGGGACTCACTATTACTGACTAAATTAAATAAAAAAACCCAATAAACGTATACCATTTGTATCTACCTTTGATCACAGAAGTAACAAAATTGAAAGTGTAATTAAAAAGTACTGGCCTGCATTGCAAAGTGATATAATGTATGGACATCTGTTTAAAGATAAACCTCCCTTTTTGTATAAAAGAGGCAGGCCACTAAGAGATAACTTATGTAGTTCTGATTTCAGGGCGAAGAACAAGACTGAGAAATGCTTTAATAAACCAAAAATGGGAATGTTCCCCTGTTTAAATTGTGGGCTGTGTAATTATATCATAAAAGGGGATCAAGTGGCACACCCTTTTAAAGGTTTCAACATACCGGTAAGAACATATGCAACCTGTGTGTTAGGATATGCACAGTGGTTTATTTTGTCTGCCTGTATGTGTGATATAAATGCTTTTCCTCTCTCTCTATTGCTGGCCAGCAAATCTCTTTTTCTTCCCATTTTTCTTCCTATGCAGACAAAGTAATAAACTATGCTCTCCACATTTTATCCAGCATTACAAGAATTAAAAATATTACTTACCAAGTGTGTCTGTTCCCATTTGGTATAATGTGAGCAAAACCTAAGCACTGGGTGTTTGCAGGGTGCATGCACTGAGCTTAATTACCAATTGGTAAAAGCTGCAGCAGGTCACATGTAAGCAAAATGTGTTTTTCTTATATGCTGATAATGGGGTTTTGCCTGTGTTTGTTTTGTGAATAATAAGATTGTAAGCTCCTATTATGGGGAGATAGAAAGCAAAATGTATATGTATATAAAGGTATTATTTTGTTAATAATTTCAACTTTGTTGTAGCTGAATGTGCCTTTAAGAGCATGGGCTGCTGGGAAAGGCAGACTTACCTACTTAAAGAACATACAAAATGCTGTTTAGTAGAACTCCTGATCTCAGAGCAAGCAGTCTGAGTGCAGAGGGTAGCTGCCTGGAAAGGGGTAGTTGCAAAGTGCCCTGTTTATTTTTGTTATATGGAGTTACCACAGTGCTTTCTGTGAAAAGTTAGCAAAAATACTTTTCTTCTGTTTTTTTTTTTGTATAATTTTCCTCTGGAAATAAAAAACCTTCCAACAACTGCTGACTCCTGATACTTGATGAATGCAGGAAGAACTCACATCCCAACACTGTGAAAGTACACATGTGGTATATTTAATTAAATGCCCGTGTGGGTATGCATATGTGGGACAAACCACTAGACCAGCCAAAGTGCATATAGGCCAACATAAAGGATATATAAGAAATTTTGGCCCAAAAACCGAATGAGTCGTTACTAGCTAAACATTTTTTTTGAAGCTAAGCACAATATTTCACAATTAAGATGGAGAGTCCTGGATAAGGTTGAACTACCTCCCAGAGGGGGGGATAGAGTAAAGTTGTTACTTCAAAAAGAAAACAAATGGATTAGGCAGCTTGATACAATGAAACCAAAAGGGTTTAATGATAAACTTAGTTACAAATGTTTTCTGTACCAAATTATTAATGTATCTTTGTTTTATGCAGGTCACAGAAATAAAAAGAGAACACTGCAAAAGTAAGTGTAGAGAAATTATTTATTGAGACTAGCTAGTCTATATAAAATAGCAGTGTGCGACATGCAAAGGTGATCCCTGCCTATGGGCAGACATTTATTTGTAGTGCTTATATGTTTTTACTTTTGATAGGCTTGGCGCAGTTTCTTAAAGGAACAGTAACACCAAAAACTGAAAGTGTTTTAAAGTAATGAAAATATCATGTAGTGTTGCCCTGCACTGGTAAAACTGGTGTGTTTGCTTCAGAAACACTACTATAGGTCATATAAACAAGCTGCTGTGTAGCAATGGCGGAAATTGAAAAACGGCTAAATGGCACAGGATAGATAATGGATAACAGATAACACTATTAGACAGACAGAGCTTATCTGCTGTTTGCTGTGTAACTTGAGCCTTTTCTCCTTTGAATGGCTGCCCCCATGGCTACACAGCAGCTTATTTATATAAACAATAGTAATGTTTCTGAAGCAAACACAGCAGTTTTACTAGTGCAGGGCAACACTGCATTATATTTTTATTACTTTAAAACAATTACATTTTTTGATGTTACTGGTCCTTTAAGTATTTAAAGTATTTAATTGTATTTATTCCAATAGGTTGGACTGTTATTTATTGACTATTTTTATGGGATTTTTTCACATTTTTATGATGGTATTCCTGTCGTTGGTGTATATTTTCACATGCAACAAAGGAATGGACTTATCCATGATGTCACAAGTATCACCTGGAACACTAAAGGGGAGGGGTTACAATTGTTATTTAATGTGCGGTAATTGGTTTTTTTCTTCACTTGAAAAAGGGACTTGCTCCCGAAACATGTCGTGAGTGAAAATTCACCAATAAAGGGTGTTTGCAGACTAAACTACTGCCTGTTCCTGGTCTGTTTCTTATATCTTTAAATCAAAATTTTTAATGTATGCTAGCTAGTTGGCTTTTGGTGGCTCACCCTCCCCATCCCATATAAAACCAAGAACTCAAGTAGGATCTTGCTTTTGTTGTGACGTGGGATATGGTGAAAAGTACGTTCAAGAGCATGGTTGGAATCATTATATAGGGAAAATCTGCCCATGTCTTTTTTTATGCTAAGTTGCAAAGCCAACCTGCAGCCCTGAACAACCAGAGCCCATAATTAATTAAGTGTTTAATAACTTGCCCACAAACTATGAGAAGGGGTTATTTTGAGTGGTACAGTTTGCATACTATGCTTTGTTTAATGATAAAACGATTCTCTGTGTGCAGACTAGCTTTTTCCAAAGCTTAATCCCATTTAGTAATTTACCCAAATGTTGGCTGGAAAAAAAGGCTGTTTTAGAGAAAACATTAGGAAATAGGGAAAGTTGCCACTTTTTTGTGAGCTAAATAAACATCTATCATGGATTCAATTGCATCAGTTGTGCCACAGATATTTTGTTTGATTACTATTAAATAATAGTCATCTTATCTTTCAGAAAATGATAGGGAAAATCTGCTGCACTGTAATGGGAATTATAAAATGCATAATTTATAGATATTGTTGCTGAAAAAAATGTATGGCAAAACTTGTGTTTGTGATAAAGGATTTTATTGCTCAAAGTTTGAGAAATTAGAGTCTGTATTAATCAAAATCCTCTGCGGAAGATTTGGCATCATCTAAATACGAAAACTAGAGATTCTATGTGCACTTACTTAGATATATGTATCTGCTATCACTTATAGTCACACTTTTTTTTTAATTAGTAATCCCAAATTACACACTATTGAGGTTATGTAATAACAGGCACTAACTTTGCCCAGGAGCAGTATTCCATAGCAATCAATCAGCAGGTATCATTTACTGGTCACCTGTTTAAAAGCAAACATCTTATTGGCTGCTATGGGTTACTGCTCCTGCATTTTATTACATATGGAGAATAATGTGAAAAAGATGCTGACATGATTTAACTAATTATACATCTTTCATCCTTAGTACCTGCTTTCCTCTGGGATAACACTTTTATCTTCATTGACAGTGCAACTTCCAGGTCATTTAGGGAAATGAAAACAAAAGCTAATTCAATCAGATCCTGTTCTTAAAAATATTATATACAAAAATGGAATAATACAAATGTTGCCGCGAATATAAAAAAACTACAGTTGCAGTAGGTTCATGCAAATTTACAAATCAACTGATGTATGTCTATTGAGTTATTGTGGGGGCTATAGGCTCCTGACTGTAGATTTAGCATCTGCTCATCTTGACACATAATGAGTTCTAATGACTGTGAAGCACTTGGTATTGTTGCATAAAATTCTGGCAACACAAGGGTGAATTTTATTACTTACAAATCAAGGGCTAAGTCACAACTACCCATTCTACAGGCTCCTAAAGTATTTACATTGGTTCTTACAGCCTATAATCATTTGTCACCATGCTAGCCTGTCAGAGCTAACGGGGATGCCTTTAATTATGTTTCATTTCTTTCCAGGAAAGAGCACCCACAACATCACTCCTTTTACTCTCTTATGTGCTGTAACTCAAATGTAATTCAGCTGCATCTGGTGTCACAGACCTCAGGGTTGATACTTTTCTTACTCTTATGTTCACACCCTGTAAAACAAATTACATTCCAAAACAAGATGGGGTTTTATTAACAAAATAAAATGGCATTTTCTGCACTGTGCCGCCTACATGAGCATTTCTATTCTCATAGCTGAGAAACATCGGGGGTGCAGACACATGCAGGATTGATATTTAAAGATTTCTGCTGACAGTACCAATAGATGAGCTTCTAACAGCTCTACATCAGGACAGCAAAATTTGCTATATTACGTAACCTTTTTAGAATAAATAGATCAGGGGATTTTACTGTTACAACATGTCTATTAATAAGCAGGTAATAAGCAAAGTAGAGCAAAAGATGATTTCTATTTCTGATAAGCCAACTTCTGATTTAATTTGCCACCAAATTCCTGGTGCAGTGAAATTTAAATCCTCTGAACACAGAACATGTTTTCCTGAAACATATAGCACATGAACATCAGCCCAGACTTGGTTTAACTCCAGTGTTCCCTCAGCAGGATGCATCAATAGCTTCAACTCAATAAATTGGATGCTGAAGTTTTTGACACTACACAGTTTAAGGGGGAAATTTACTAAAACTTGAATGTATCTATTTTTTTTTTTTAAATTAAAACAAAGTCAACCATCCACGAATGTAACTCATTAATCAAATAACGAGCTCGAAAAAGTAAGTCTCGACAAAATCAAACGAAAATTATAATGGTCCAATTTTTTGCACAAAACCCTCAATTTTTTTCAAGTTCTCACCCGAAAACCCTGAGTTTTAGCTGACGTATTTTCAGATTCGGATTTCTAGCAGCTTTGGGGTAAAAAATAAATCTCTAAAAAGTTTTTTTAGAATTTTTTTGGAGAGTTTTTTGCTCTGAAAATTCTAGGTTTCCCCTTTCAAAACTTAACCAGAAAAAAATTGAGGTTTAATAAATATTCCCCTAAGTGACACTATTTGAACACAAATCCAGTATAAAGTCCTGAGCCCACTCTGGAACTCTAGTAAGAACGCTGTCTAGTGGGTAAAATAACATGACAATTTCTGTCTGATATTTGCATTTTGTTTGCTTTTCTATATGAGCCCTTTGATCTTGCACCCAATATCTATAGATACCTGTTTTGATTGGAAGACTCGTGCATTGAGCTCTTATTCTTCCAGGCATGCTGGAACAGGGTATATTCCATACTTTCAGATTGTATTGAAGGGCACCAAAACAGTCAGCTCTGACATTTTTTGTGGCTTCATTCATTCATTAAACGTTCTGCACTCAGTAATTATAATCTCACTGCCAATGTATCCAACAGCGTAATTGTATAGTTTTGTATGACTGCACATGAACTCCAATTCCCTATTCATTATAGGCAGCTGTATATATACACATGTGTGTGTGTGTATGTGTTTCCCTAAATTAAGTCACTTCTACCATATCAGTGAGCTGTATAAACAGCTGTCACAGTGGGTTAATGATTTCTGTTTGGCAATCATGAATTTGAATGAATTACATGTTATTTACAGAATACTCCATGGTTGCTGTTGGAGAAAGCCAACTGCAATATCTCTCAGTGAACAGTTCTATCTTAACAAGTCAGTAGTACAAAACCACTGCGTTGTAACTCTTAAATAAATGTGTTGCAACCTCGGGTTTATATGCATGATACAATCACCATGCTTGTGTGAGAAATTCATTAGGCAACAGCTAAGAAAATGGTTTCTGTGCAGGTCTACAGGAAATAACATGCCACAGGGAGCAATAATGTGCTGCTACTGTAATACATCATCTCATTTTGTTCACATAATCTCTATGGTTTCCTCAAATGTAATAATAATGAATCTGACAACAAATGCAAGTCATTGAGATTGATACTGCCTAGGGTTCTTCAGTATAGATCAAAAGGGAAAAAGTTAAGCCAAGTTGAAAAAAATGAACACACATATCTATTACTATTATATATATATATATATATATATATATATATATATATATATATACACACAGTGTACAAGGGGAGACAAAGGTCCATGTACAAATATATATACATGTGTGTTTCACAGTGGAACTGCCACTTGCAATGCACACATCTATTCTCTGCAGTTGTCAAGATATGAGAAGCAGAAAACAACCTTTTAAGAGTCTGTCAAATGTATCAACAAATCAGACAGGTTTTGAATGATCTTGATCTCAGAAAGACATTTCCTTGAACAGCTTCTGACGGCATTAGATTTCCTAGTGTTTTATATTTTGGCAATTTGTTCATTTCTCAGCCGTTTGTTGCCAGTGATACTACATACAGGAACTGTCAAAAAAATATGAAAACAAATAACGTGAACTATGAAATGACCAATTTGTCTAGTCTGTAGCGGCTGTGCACAGTCAGTGAAGTAATCATACTTGGTACTAAATATTTTATGTGTAAATGTAGAATTATTACTGTGGTGACATGCACGCAGACCACAAATACCAAGGGGAGCTGAGCTTGAAATAAAGGACAAAGCTTATAATACGTGTCTCCAAAATGGAATACCTGTTTGTATAGCTTTAATGGTATTTACATTGCCACAGACTTTTTCCCACATGCAGACAAATCTGAGATTCTCCAAAATAATGAGCGAAGAAACTAAGCCTGAAGTGCAGGGTCTAATGCTCAAGTGAGTTGGTGCATGTGGCATTGCCCATCAGAGACAAAATACCACCAAATTAAAATATATTTTTTAAAAAAATGCTATTTACAGATGAAATATGGGATGTCCTAAACTATCAATAGCACAGGTATAGTATAATAAGACGTAATAAATGAAGCAATTATTGTGCTGCTCTGCAATTTGTATTGTACAACTGGCAAGTCTCCAAACAGTATAAAAACATATTTAGCAATCCTATATAATAAAGTTGAAGTGTCTCTGCGTCCAGTCCCTGTGTCCGTGGGATTGCGCTACTGCGCATGTGCCCCACGGACCGTCTCTGGCAAATTTTTTTTAGACTAGAACAATTCTGTTTTTATAAATGTTTGACTACATATGTTCTAGCGCCCGTTAATTTAACGGGCTTAATGTCTAGTACTTAATATGTTTTGTAGTAAACAATAAGGTTGGCTGCTCAGGGACACTGATCTTGGCTAGTATGGCAATATTCTCTTTATTTTAACATGACACAAGAGGTTTGTTCCTGCTTAGTTTTGGATATAGTTTTTATATGTCTCATACCTATTATTAAACATGTTATATCCCTTTATATGTTGAGTTTCAGACAGACCCCAAACTTTGAATTTTTAGGATCTTGACACTCCAACATTATACCACTTAGCTTTTGTTTTTTCACCACAGTGATTCCAACTGACATGTTATAACTATGGCACTAACAATTGTCAGACCTTGACTTCTAGGAGAAACACATTTAAAGAAACAGTTAACCTTCTTTCTTCCCTTTTTTTGTTATTATTTAATTTTATTTATGTTAGATAAGCTTAATAAGCTTCATACTGTACATCACCAAGTCTGCCCATAAAACTCGAATGATAATTCTCTTACGTGATCAAACATTGATGCAAGAAGCATTGGTTCATGGACTATGTGTTAAAGGCAACGTTTTCAGCTTCTGCATATTTTAGATTTGTTTATGGTATACCTTGCTATGGTATAGTTTGTGCACTTTTGCCCAGGAGAGTGGGCTAGAGAGAGAGAGAGAGAGAGAGAGAGAGAGAGAGAGAGAGGTATGTAGGCTCACTTTCAGTCCTAATATTTAGTCAGCTTTGCTTTAATATTTCAGGTGTTGCTTTCTCTATTCTTAGTCCAGGATGTTTATAGACAAACCTGAGTAATGAGAGAGATGCAGCATGATAAAAAAGTGGAGACAGGGGAAAGGAAGTTTGGTATTTCTGCAGCAGAAGCAAATTGGGATCAGCCATGTCTCTTATCACCCCATTAATCATGGAAGACAGAAGAAGCAATTTAGTTATCCATCTAATAAATGGAGCAACAGTACAAAACTCTTTTCTCCCCCATTCACTCACCCTTTTTCTTATGTTCCTCATTGTTACTGGGGTTGCCTTCCATTACTCACTGTTCTTTCTTCTTGTCCTTGTTTTTAAAGAGTTCATCCATTTACCACCAAAGTCATTTGTATTGCTTCCTTTCTGTAAACCTCTCTGCAAGTTTATTGTCACACAGATGGAATGTTTGATTAAGCACAGTATGACCCCTGAAAAGCATGCCAATATTTTGTAAATAACTCCTCCCTGCTGAACAGTCTGCAAGAGCACCACCACTGGATGCTCTGTAAAGGGCAGTGGGATTTGTAGACCTTTTCCCACTATACAGGTACAGAGATACAGAGAAATAGCATCCATCTATAAAATCCAACTGTTTGCCTCAAGTGCACTAGATAATGTTATAATGTAAACGATGATCTTGAGAAATCATAACTTCCTACTGGATGCCAAAGATTACATTTAAAATCCAGATTATTACAGTCAGTCTGCTCTAAAATACTGTTTAGTTAAGTGCTCCTTTGCAAAACAGTTTGTCCTTACAAGGAAGTTATCGAAACCACAGTTTCCAATTTAAATATTTCTATTTCATTTCTTTATGCTTAATGTATCAACCATGTTCCTTTAACATGCTCTGGAGCATTAAAATATTGGTATGAGTTGAAAGGTCTCTTCCAGCAACCAAAGAACTGTGCACAGGAGATACCAAGAGAGAGTGCTCCATTAAATGCATCACTCCATTGTTAATGGGGCAAGGTGATTAATGACCCTCCAATGTAGGTTTCCGTGAAAAATAGTTTTGTTTCTGTGATGCAACTGAATCCTTATTTTTATGTAAATGCATCACACGGTGGTTAGCATTGCTGGATTGCAGTGCAAGGGCCATAGATTAAATTCCAGTGGGTGCATCTGCAAGGGGTTTGCATGTTCTCCCTGTGCATGCCTGCCACACTCCAAAAAACAAACAAGCAGATGTGGTTCATGCTAAAAATAAAATGACCTGTAACGCTAATCTGACTAGGCAGACCAAAAAGGGGTTAATGTCCAGCTAGTTGTTAGAGCATGGGTTGCATGCGACTCAAAACACTTCAGGCTAGGGCTTTCGCTACATGGAAGATTTCCCAGGTGGAGTAGTATAGCTACAACTCTCACACTACTTTGCTACACCTAGTAGAAAAAAATCAGACAAGGTAGTCAGGTAGTACATCCATTTTCTTCTGCGATATACCTCAGAGTGGTCAGGCTCCCACCCTGTGGAGTGGTCAGGGAGAACACCTTCCTAATCCTGACACCCTATCCACTGTGGCCCATTCACTCAAAATTCAATTCAAAAGCCTTGGGAAGCTACTCCCTACTACAATCCTCGATGGAGCTCCAACTGCTCTTACTATTTGTCCTCTCTACCTTACTCTCCTAGACAGTCTATGACAGAACTAACCCTGTTTAGCTAACCTCATTCACGGGGTTCCCTGCTCCCCAACGTAGACACTAGCGGACCCATTCCCTCTAGGCTCATGGCTTTCTGGGCCTTGCTGTACCCAGGCTCCCCTGGGCACACCCAGCTGGATCAGCATCCAGCAGCCAAAGAGGAAGATCCACCCCTTCTGACTCACTATACCAGAGTGTGACAGGATGTTGTCACAGTGCCTTCTGGCCCATAGCATTGGATATGCAAATACTTAAACTAGATGCATGAGCTTTCCCCCAGTAAGCCATAGAGGCATTGTTAACTCTATAGGTCCCTACAGACCCTTTTTGTGTGTATGTTTTGTTTTAAGTCTCATTGGGGAAGGGCTGATGGTCAATAAAGAACTGCAGAATATATTGGTACAATATGACAAAGTGATAATAATAAGTGCTATTGAGACCTAGGTTATCTCCATTTGGAATATTACAATACCAAAGAGTATTAATATTGTAGGTATTTTAGGTTATTAAACATTCCCCATATAAAACAGGATGATATAATTACAGGTGCCATCACTACTGCCACATCTGATGATGTGTCTCTGTCAGGACAAAAGCTAAGAAAAAGGCATGAGTGGGCTCTGCTACAAAATAAAGAAAATATAAACACTAGCTACAAAGGATTTCTACAGTCCATATAATTGTCTTTCAGACTTAAAAGTGATTGGGGAATGTCAAATCACAGTTAGAACACATTAAAAAGTGGGACAATTAAAATTCCAATAAAAAGGGCCATAGATTTGAACAACTATTACCTCTCTTTATATACAGTATACAGTATATTAATTATATTAATTATATCCTTATAAACAGTGCTTAGTGATGTCATTGGTTGTAATCTGAGCTTAGTGATATATATATATATATATATATATATATATATATAAATATATCACTAGGTCCACACACACATATATACAGTGTCAGACCGGCCCACCGGGATACCAGGAAAACGCCTTCTTGCTTCTAACCATTTAGCATATTTTATGGTTATTTCTTAATGGGAAACAAATGCTTAATAATGGAAGAATATATTAAGTAGATATAAAAGACTAGGATAATAAAGAGGTGAGGAGAGAAGGAATAAGAGTTTGTAAAGTGAGTCCATGGTCTAAGGTTTTCTGGTGGGCCCCTGGCATCCCAGTCCGATATTGCATATATATAAATATTTACACACACACACATAGACCGAACCGAATCTGAACCCTAATTTGCATATGTAATTTAGGGGAGGGAAGGGGAAACATTTTTTACTTGCTTGTTTTGTGACAAAAAGTCACACAATTTCCCTCCCCACCCCTAATTTGCATACGTAAATTAGGGTTCGGATTCGGTTCGGCCGGGCAGAAGGATTCAGCTGAATCCGAAACCTGCTGTAAAAGGCCGAATCCTGGCCTGCAGCCCTAATACATATATATATATATATATATATATATATATATATATATATATATATATATAGATATATAGATATATATATATATATATATATGCACATCGTATTTTCATCTTCACTTTAGAAAGCATGCAGTTAGCCACTTAAAAAGTCCACATTCATTTTTATTTTTGATTTCTATTTTAACTTCAGTGTAAAAGTATAGGTTTTATCTCTGATCTAATGGCTGTCATTGTTAAGAGATACAAAAAAATTTTTGAGCTCATTTCAATTGCATTCTGACCCTGTCTAAAATCACTTGCTGTATCCAAAGATAGACCTTTGTGACATTAATGAGATCCAGTAGGACTGACACAACTGTAGGGCATTGTAATTTCTGTCTCTTCGTAGCATGTATAAAAAGATAATGCATACCGATATAAAGTGCATATCGGCAAAAATGAAGCTTATTCATGCTAATAATTATTCAACAGAACTTTTTTTTTCTATAAATACAGTAATTGGAAAAAGCATTATTTGCACATATAAGTGTAAACAGAATAAAGGTTCTGAACTAGCTTTAGGCTTAGAATATATTAGCAGCATTTCTGTATGCTCATTGACTTGTGTATTTGAGACAAAAAGCACTTAGTAACTATCCAAAAAAGACATTAACCTACAGAATGTCTTCTCCATAGGGGCTAAAGAGATATATTATTTCAGTATAATTCAGAACAGTCATGAATATCCTGTCACGGTTGGCACCCTAAATCTAGAACCAATGCCAAGCACCATGGTCTCAGCTCGTGCTTCTACCTGTAGCAGCCGCCTTTGGCCTCGGGAGGAGCCCTCAGCTACTCAGATGCCACCAGGTCCTATAACGAGAGGTACAACGTGAGGGGTTCTGGACAAGCAGAGGAGCACAACTGTAAAGCAAAGTCTTTGGAGCAGAAGGTTGCGGTACAAGGCATTAAACAGAATCGTAGTCAGATCAGGCCGGGTCGGGGCAGGCAGAGTACAAACAAAGTCAGGCAGGCAGGGGTCAAACCATGTAGTCAATAAGAGGGGTTAAGCTGAATCAAAGTCGGATATCAGGCAAGGGTCAGGATACAGGAGTTCAGAATCGTCAAAAGCCAGGCAGGGGTCAAAACAGGAATCAAGATCAAAATACAAGTTAGCTCAAAGCTCAAACACCACCAGGAATAAACCTATAACAGGCAAGGTCTGAAAGCCCAAATGAGTCTTATATAGTGTTTGATTTTCACGCCATTGCGTGCATTTGCGCGCCTGCGTCATTACGCCAGCTCGTCCATATCTACAATAACACGCGGGCGCGCACACCCTAAGAATGAACATGGACGGCTGAAGAGAAGCAGCGTGGCGGGCATCCCCGCCGCACCACTGGACCACCAGGGTGAGTTTTTTTATTACATATCCTATACATTATATCTTAATACATGGTGCTTAGTGACGTCATTGGTCATAACAGGAGCTTATGTCACATGATTCAATGAAACTTCTGTATTATAATAAATAAAATACCCCCTGTTGCAAAATACGAGGCTATTAGAAGTCAACTTGGAGTTCCATGATCTGTATAAAAACACTTGACCTTCGGCCTTATTTTTTTATATGGTCATGAAACTCCTCGGTAATTTATAATATCCTTATATTTTAGAAGAGGGGGTATTTTATTCTCTATATTATTCCAATTTGCACACATTAAAATTGGTCCCCTGTTGCCGTCTCCTCATCCTCTAATAATGCTATTTTGGGACAGGACTGGACCTTGATGTTGCCAAATTTGTCTTAAGAAGTACAATCAAAAGGCACTGCCCTTTGTCCTGTCTATAATGGTACAGAAGTTTTAGACAGTAAGAACATGACATTTCTTAATAATTCATTGTAGGATATCACAAGATCTCCCTCCTGTTCTGGCTGCATTTCTTTTAGGCTAGCCTGCTCATGTGCCTTTTCTCCATGCCTGCGGCTGAAAATAAAGTCTACCCCCATATGTAATAAAATGCACATTCCCCCTAGGCAAAAAATACTATAGAGCAGGTACTCAAATCAAGGTAATCTTCCACCAGGTTGTTGAAGCAGAGTAAAAAAGATGTATTGTGGACAAAATAAATCTTTTTTACTCTGCTTTAACAACCTGGATGGAAGATTGCCTTGATTTGAGTGCCTGCTCTATAGTAATTTTCAGTTTGTCCGTTCCCCGTGCTGAGGGCTCAGGGCAGTGTACCTGGGCCACTTCCTCAATGTGTTGAGTAATAACTCCAAATATACATGTTTGGAGACCCTTTTTTCAAGTTTTATTATACATTAACCTAGGCCCAGTAAACTATAGTCATCAATAAGATGTTTGCTTTTGAACAAGTGACAATTACATACTAATTGCTGATTGCTTGTTGTTGGTCATTAGACCTGTAGCAAACTTTGTTCTAATTACATAGACATGTATACTTATACTTTGCCTTTAAATTGTAGCGTGTGTTAGTCAAATAGGTATTATTTTAGTTAGCTAAATAGGCTCTGTTTGTCTTCTTTTTCATGTTATTACATTTGTATGAGATAACCTTTTACTTATTCTATTGCTTATAGCAGGTTTATTGTTATTGCTAATTTAATGTATTAGTTTAACTATTTCTAGTGGGACTTCCTGAGGTTTATACCTTGGAAACCATCAGATGGAGTCACCATTCACAGAAGTACCAGGATTGTCAGTCCCTACTACTAATACCACAGAGGGTTCTCAATATTTGCTTGAATTTTAGAAACCATATGCCACAGCAAAGGCAAATATTTAAATGATTTTTAGCAGACTTAAGGTATGGAGACCCCTTATCCGGAAAACCTCAGGTCCCCAGCACTCTGAATAACAGGTCCCATACCTGTACAATGTAAAAGAAAGTTGTGAAAATAGCATATATAATAGTGACAGACATTTTAAAAAAACAAAAGGTTAATCACAAACAAAAGCTTCAAGCAGATCATGGTAGTTTATTTGATCTTTTCCATCAGCTTATTTCCTCAGCATATTGGCTTAATTGTAATTCCACTAAAAGTTAGAAGTTCTCAATTAGAACCATGTTTACTTCCACATAAGGAGTTACTTTCTGTTTAGAGAATGTATAAACTATAAAACAACAAGGCACACCCCATGGGTCATAGGATATATCATACATGAACCACCCCAATTAACATCATAATTTCCATTAAAATTAAACAGAATTCTGCACCTAAACAAATAATAAAAATATACCAGCCCAATATTAGAAAAAATAAAAATATAATACTAGAAATAATGCTGCTTAGTGATGGGCGAATCTGTGGGGTTTCGCTTCGCCGCATAATTTGCAAATTTCCCACAAAATTAGCGAAATGGCAAAAAATTCACGAAACGGCGCCGGCGTCTAATTTTTGACGCCGCCATCCATTTTTTAGACACAGGCAAATTTTTGCGCTGGTTTCACAAATTTATTCGCCAGCAGCAAATTGCTGGAATTTGCTGCGAATTCGCGCCTGCCAAATAAATTCGCCCATCACTAATGCTGCTATAAAATACTAAGAATGCTTCACAGGGCAATTTCTTTACTATATTTTACAGATTCCTAGGGAAAGCCTTTTGTGTTTCATCTTGGCTTATTTCCTCCCACATCAAGCTACAAAGCATTTTGTTTACTAGGATTTTATTCTGTTTCTTTTATTTTTTCCCACATGTAATTATTCAGTTGCAAAAGTTTGTCATTTTATGTGTTTTTTTTTCAAGCCTGTAAAGTTTTTGGCATCCCTAATATAACTCTGACTCCTGCGCTCCATAACAGAAATATTATTTTACTGTTAATATTTTCTGGATGTTTCTTTATATTCTGTTATACTATGCAAAAGCACACCTCTTCTATTCCTTGGGTGCAAAAGCCATCCTTTTTTCATTTTGGTGTATATTTATAAACGGCTTTCTCAGAACATTAAACGTCATCATATTCTTGTGAGATGTATAACAATGTATGGCTTTTACCTTCCTTTTTATATCATACATTAAAGAAAAACAAAAAACAGACTTTGTTAAATTATTACAAGGCATAATTTGTCACCAATTTTTGGTAGATCAGGAGTGTCTAAAATAATGCAGTTTGAAGGGGGAAATGATCATTTAGCCAACGACTGTCTAATAAATATTTAATTGTGAAATGCAAATTATTCCTTTTATTGCCTCTTGATTATGACTGATGGACTAGAGGCCTATTTATCAAAATTTGTGTGATTTCAGGTTTTTCTATTTTGAATAAACTCACAGTATAAACATTTTGTTTTGAAAAACTCTAATTGAAAAATCACTTACATTTTGCCTAGGACAGCTCCCACTTACTTCTACAGCTTTTAGATGCTGAATTTTTAATTTTAAGGCTTAATCATTTTTGGGTTTAATACATTTCTAAAATTTTAGTTTTTGAAACTCAAATTCAAATGTTTTCTTTTATGTTCAAAAACCTTCGTATTGGGGGATTTATGTAAACATAATTCTGCCCATGTAGAAATTAGAGTACACCTTGAATTTTTTCACAGCCCACAAAAGTACACTATTTGCCCAAAAGTATTCAGTCACCACATTTGGGGGCAAATTTATCAAGGGTCAAATTTCAAGTTCATGGGAGTCGAAATTTGACAATCTGCAATTTATTAAAAAAAAAAAAAAAACTGTTACTCAGGTAAATAGGATCAACCCGCAAACTCTAATCGAATTCGAATTGAATTCTAATCAAATTTGATTTGTTTGTTTTTTACGAAAAAAACTCGAATGTCAAGAGGGATGCAAACAATTCCAAATTGATCCCAGGACGTCCGCCATAGGTTAAAACAACAATTTGGCAGGTTTAAGGTGGGGAATAGTTGAATTAGAGAAAATTTGAATTTTAAAAAAACTTGAATCAAATTTTAACAATTCCCTAGTCGATTTTGACAGTTTTATCCATAGAAAACATGAAAATTTGAATTAAAAATTTAAAAAATTTAATTATCACTTTGAACCTTGATTAATGATGCGCGAGTTTGCGGCGAATTCCCATGAATAAATTTGCGAAACCGGCGTCCAATTTTCCTGTGCATTTTTCCCGGCGAATATGCGCCGGCGTAAAAAAAACGGACGCCTGCATCAAAAATTAGACACTGGCGCCATTTTGCAAATTTTTCGCCGTTTACTAAAACTCAAATTTTTCTTATAAATTGAATAAGATCAAACTAGACCAAACTCGCATCCACAATTTTACCTTATTTATTAATACAATAATTGGAATGAGTCAGAAAAGTTTGTTAAAATGGTGAAAAAAACTCTAATCATATGAATTTTTGGGATTTGACACTCAAATCGTTCAATTTTTTCAAGTTATTGCCCAAAAACCCTGAATTTTTCATTATTGGACAAAACCAAGCACAGATCACAATATCTGCAAATTGTAAAAGGGACATCTCCCATTGACTTGTGCAGGACCTCGACAGGTTTGAGATGGCGGATGTTCGGATTTAGACTTTTTGCAGCTGAGTTTGACCACAAAAAATCAAGTTAAGTAAATAACCAGTTACATGTACCACATATATTCTAGCATAGTACTCAGTACCCTCAGCAGGGAACTGAGTGATAGATACAACTTAATTTCTTACAGGACTCTTTCCTGCAAAGCTTTTTTTCAATCTTATTTTTTCTAGTTGTCCCCAACAAAAGGGCTTTGTGACCTAGGATACGTAAAATTCCTGAACTCCTTATAGTAGGCATTAGGCAGAAGTGCATGAGTGGTCAGCCTGCTATTGTCATAGATGTTATCATAGCAATGGACTTAAATATAGAAACATATTTTCTTTCTGTGACTCTCGCACTCTATTTAAAATAAGAATGAACATAACATATAAAAAACAGAATAAAAATAAAATAAGTAGTTACATTTATATTCAGTATGCAGTTCCTCATAACACAAAGTAATGCAAGGTGACAACCCCATGTATACAATGTTTTCCAGAACATCAACAGCGCCTAGGTACAGTATGCATTTCCCCACATCCTTTTATTTGCTATTACTCACTAAAAAAATAGGAAATAATAGGGGCATTACGAGCCCCATAACAGCAAGAAAGGAATTCAAAACATGTTGTTTTTTTTCTTAAATACCGGTACATTAAAATATTAGAGGAAGATTTATGGAATTCTTTCCTGTTAATTATTGTTTTATTTCCTTGTGTGCAGCCCTTTGTTTTTAATATTGAGCATATAGAATATTGATTCATCTTCTTTTGTCTAACAAAAACTTCATCCACATACTTTTTTTTCTTGACAGGCATCACAAAATTTAATTTTCTCTGGTATCTGTAAATTATTACTGGTTATATGGCACAAGCTGAATTTGATTTTACACTCTATTAATTTTTCCATCAGCCTTTTAGCTTACAGAAAAAAACTTTACTAGATCCCTCTTTTTGAGGGGCGGAATTTATATATTTCTACACATTTTGCTATTGAACAAAGTCCTCAAAGCTAAACCCACACCAATATAAATATCAGACAACGGGCCAGATTGAATTCAGTGAGAAAAAGGTTTATCACATGATGACAAGTCATGGACGAGATTCAATATGAGATGCAATTAAATTCAGAAAAACTTATCTCACAGATTATCAAGTTAAAACTCTATTGAAGTCTATGGGAAAAAAACTGGAACTGAAATTGGAGAAAATATTTTTTTTTTCTCTTCAAATTGAAACCTGTCCATGACTTTTCACAGGAGATAACCTTTTCTCGCTGAATTGAATCTGGCCCAAAGTTTACTATAAAATATATAAGGGATTAATTACAAAGACTAGGAAGGGACCTTGCTGTGCTCTGCATCTTGCTCCAGGCAGACAGTAAGGATAGGGCTACTTAGCACCATGTACCCCTCAGCACTCCAATTCTAGAGTGCAAAAACTTGAGTCCATAGTGCAAAGCACAGGGCAGGGTGCAAACATGCACAAAACATGACTATTTTCATCCATCTTTTTTGCATGTTGCATCCTGGCTTGGTCTATGTCATTTAGGCAGATATTTTTGGATAAACAATCCCTGTTTTATTTAAAGGGGAGGGCATTTTTTAAATGCACAAAAAATTCCTTAATATATTGGACCTTTTGTATTTGTATGAATTTTGTGGTCAGAGCCTCATTGTACCCCTGCCTAATGATTTAAAGGAGAAGGAAAGGCAAAACATAAATGCCTTTCTATCCTAAGTCTGGAGTACTCATAACTTATTGCGGGTTTTGAAAGTTGTCTGCCTGTTGTTATGTGGCAGCATGAGCACTCTGCGCAGACTGCCGTCTGTGACTTGGGTGACGTCACTGATTTTGCAGGCATATTCGTAACTGCTGCCAGAGGCAGTCTTGATGCGCATAGAGAACAATCTCAGTTCTTTGCGCATGTCTTCGGGGCGCCGCTTTCTCCCTCTGCTGATGAAGCGCATGCAAATTTTGCTATACGCGTTTCATCATTGACCCGTAATAACACGCCCCCCAGCCAATCATGTTAGAAGGAGACGCACGGACAAAATTTATTGCAGTATGCTGGGGACTGCAAGCAAGCTTCTGTAAGCGCTTGCGGTGCGCAGCGAGGGGACAATATATATTAATGCAAGCAGGCTACGGTGAGGCACAATACAAAAGCTCACTTTATACACAGGCGCTCCTGGGTTTTCTTTTTCTTCACACATGCGCAATAAGGGGAAAGAGGAAAAGGAAGCATTCCCAACCTTACAAAGATGGCGCCTGCGTGCCTGAAAATGCGAGCCGAACAAGGACTGTGATTTTATGCGATTGGATTGGCATATGTGAGTTGAAACTATAGTGATTTAGGAGGACTTGGGAAGTACATTACAGAGAGATAGGTGATTATTTTTGCCTTTCCTTCTCCTTTAAAGAAAATAAAATTTTAGTGGTGAGCACAACTTTCCCTTTTTTGCTATGTCATTTAATCCCACAGAATTTCAAAAATACTTTAAACAGAATGTTACATAAGCTTGAAGAAAATGTATTCAATTTTGTAATACGTATCAGGTTATTTTACTATGGCTTTAAGTTACTGGTGGTGAAGTCCACCTATTTGTTTAGTCTAAGGTATGTTTTGCAAAAGATGATTTATTCCAAATATGTGCCTATATGTAAGGTTCAATATCCCTTTTTACAGTGCTCAATTTCTGCAATACCCTTTATTTCATAACATTTACAGATATTTATTAATTTCAGAACTTTCATAATTGTGTATTTCTGCCACTAAAGTCTCTTAACTGTTGCATCCATTATCAATATTCTGCTATTGATGACTATGTTTTATAGCAACTAAACTAAACTACAACAACATTTATTTGCAGATGTGCATTGCACAGTGGCTGATAAAATATGCGCCACACTGCCACGTTTCTCACTTTCTCGAGTCATCCTTAGAGCAGAGCTAGACCAGAGTAAATTTAGAAAATTCAACTTTACTGCACATGTGCAGTTCTAAGTCTGCTGAGAGACGCCTGGGAAAGGTAAGGCTATCAGCATGGCACTGTGCTGCTTTTGTCCCCAAGCCAGTAAATTATTTATCCAAAGGGAGCACAAACGCAGGGAGAAAACTTTGCAATTTAATTCACTGAAAATTCACTTTAATTCACTAATTACTGATATTAATTGTCCATAATTAAATGTAATAATACATTAATAGCTAATAATTACCTTTCTACATCTATAAACTATTCACTCAATTCACTATTCAGTCAGTTGCAATGATGCCAAAAAATAATCTGAAAGGTGTATGGAGTGCCAAAGGGGTGCCAAGAAACTGGCAACTCTCCATAAATAATGCTTAAATTATCTGCTATACTATAGAAAAACTTGGCACATCATACTTTAGTAAACATGGGAGCTGCAATAATTCTGAAACAAAAAAGTTTGAAGTGATATTGGGCAAAGAGTTATAGACAATTGTAAGTGGACAGTTAATTTAAACTCAAACCAACAAGGTTCTTCAGGCACAAGAGCAGGAACAATGCAAGTGACCTGGGCCCAGGTGCAGCATTACATCATTGTGGCAGACCTTGTATCTTTTCAAGCTTAAAAAGTCTCCTTCCATAAAAATATGGAATATATATATATTTTTGTAATCAAGTTTGCATTTTCTCTTGCCCAGGTCTTCCATCGGAGTCCTTTATGGCAGGAACAGTGATGATTGGTCCCCTAAGCCTTACCTGGACACCAGGGTGGTAATTAATTCAGTAGGGCCCATAACATTCATATGTGATTCAATTCTTAAACTCTCCACCACAAACCTGGCTGTTGCAGTTCCAATCATGAAAAGTGAGTGGCACTCAAAAAATTACCAAGTAGAAGGGTATCAGTCTAAAGGGGCTATAATAATAACCACTCAGCCAACCCTGAAGTCTCATTTCTGAACTCTTGATGTATTTCACTGCTGACTCAAAAGAGTCAAACATAGTATGCTACTGGCAGGCTGTTTGCTATTTTTTGTTTTGCTTTGTGCCAGCCCTCCTCAGAGACTCCTCATTCTCATGTGTACTTTCTTCATTTCACGGTGCTGCCTTTCAGCTCCCACTTGCATGCTTGTTACTGTTCCAGGGTCTTCACCCAGAGACACTGGGGACTTTTCCTCTGAAACCAGCTGCAAATTACTACTGTGTAATTTCTGATGAAAAAGAACCTTTATTTGGGTCTCTTCTTGTCCTGAAAAATCTGTGCACTTAAATAAAACATTTTTCTTTTTTTCTGATAGATTTTCTGACAATGGATTCATGATCAGTACAAAGCAATAAAACATTTATCATAACAGTAAAATAAATACAAGCCAATGAGTCTACAAGTAAGAACATACTGTATAAATAACATGATCCCAGGGCAGATTATTGAAAGATCTCAGTTCAGAGTTTTTATTTTGAAGACACTGATTGATCTGTGTACAATATTCTATAGAAGAAAAAAACTTTGGTTTGGTTACTCTTACACTGTAGTGGAAGTCATTCCTGCCTTTGAAAACTGCTCTATAAATCAATTTTTCCTGCGAGTAGTTCTGTTTTGTATTTATTGCTGCTTTAATAGTGCAGACATTAAATCTAGTGCCCTCAGCTGGTACACTAAAATGCAGTTATATGCAGAAATATAGTGACATGCCGAGCTTGCGGATATCTCATCAGAATCTGATATTGGCAAAGTTAATACACTAGGCATGTTTCTATTCCCTACTGCCACACTCATTACCCACAATAATACCATAGTAGCAGTTTCCTCATCCAGACTTTAATTAAATCAATTTATAGCTAGAATAGGGATATCTGTTTTGGCAAGCATTTTATGTTATGCTTTATTTGTTGAAGATAAAAAAAAACTGGATATATATATTTTTACATTTAGCACAACAGCTTTATCACAACATAACTATATAACATGGCAACTACACAATAATGCAGGTTTTTAATATACCGTGTGATGAGAAGATAAAACATTCATGTTATGTAGAAATTAATTCTAAGCTGGATTGCTACTGGAAAGATAAAAAATATGATACAATTTACTTAATCAAATCAGCATTTCCATATTTGTTTATATAACCTAGGAATTGGTGATGTCACTCTGTTTTGCCTGCCTCTAAGGGGCTGGGGCAGCTGTGCCAGGACATTAATGCTGACAGTAGGCTGGGAAGAACCCAGATCTGGTGCCCATGGACAGAAGTGGGAATCTACCCCTATAAAACATCCAGGGAGATTAGAAATGATGGCCCTACAGATGTCCTTATGCAATACCAGTGTTTATGAAATTTACAAGGAAGTCTACCAGAGCCCTCACTGTGACTGTGAGTAAACCCTTGAGGGGCCTAACATATGTCTGACAAGAAATTATAATAAGAATTATAAGATCAGTACCCTAAATATGGAACTGAGTATCTGATGTTGCTTACAGAGAAGGTTTACAAAAACATATAGCTGTCATGCCCTATATACTGTATGTACCTGTCACCAATCATGGAGAACCAAGCAGGGTTCCAAAGCAAGGGGGGGTACAAAATGGTGTCTGACAACAATGCAACATAGTTCTTAATTAAGTAGATCAGAAGTGGACCTATGGACTGATGGCAAGTTTTAAAAATGGCTTTAGTTCTTCTTTAAAAAAATAAATGTAGGAGTAAAAAACATAACACCCAAATTACTAGGTCCATACTCCTAGCACTTATGTTACAGATGCACAAAATGCACAATTTTATCAGTTTTGTTGGAATTTGCAAATTACGCTTGAGATCTGATTTGATATTTGACCAAATCCAAAAATGAAATCTACCAGCATTCCCTGCTCTGTATTGCAAGGTTACACACATTTCCACTGGTATAGTCATCTATAACTCACTTTTTGCATTGCATTGTCCCATAGGGCCTGGTCCTCTTTATGAAAAGTCAAACTTTGATCTTTGATTTCTTATCCAAGTGTTTATCAGAAACCCACTTCAGCTCAGTCCTGAACTATTTGCATTTACATTAATTATCATTCCTTAACACAGAGCTCCTTTTAAATTATTTAAAGGGCATGTAAATGCAAAAGAATAAAACCCAACTTTTACTTTCTTTAATGAAAAAGAAACCTCCAATATACTTTAATTTACAAATGTGCACAGTTTTTATAAGAAACTTGACTGTATGCAGTGAAATGCAGCTTTGTTTATTTCCCTGTAGAGCAGTTGGCGACTGTGTAGAGATTTGCATTGGATTTTATTTTTGCCTTTATATCCCCTTTACTGTTTCCAACTCCATCTGCAGGGACAAAGTTCATGGAGGCCAATTTAAACAGATAAACTGGGATTCTATTTGGAGGATTATTTTGCTGCAGCCACTGGTTCTGCAAAGTTGGCGAAAGTTTGTATTAAACAATATCAAATCCACATTAGATTACATGACAACACAACCCAGTGAAGTCTGCATATTCTGATTATTAATCAGTCTTACTGTATCGACTTCTGGCAGATATTATTTGACTCGTGCTGTTTTGATAATTTATGATGATCCCTAAGCAGCCCAGACCATACTGAGCATGTGTCTTGGTCTTGCAAAGATGGTTAACAAAGTTACAAGATGGTGACCCCCTGTGGCCAACTTTAAAAGCATAAATCATTTGTTTGATTAGGCTTGTGGTGCAGTAAGTTCATTTTTATGTTTAGTATACAAAATACAGCATTTCTAGCCTTATTCTATTTTAGACTTTACTTCCCTTTTAAGCACAAGGTCATTAATTGTGTATTCATGGCACTTTACACAAGCAGTGGCAGATAGGCACACAGACCTGCCCTGTTCTGTTTTGTAGATCTTCACTGTTGAGAAAAGTCTTCCTGTGCTACAAAACAATAGTATGTGCAGTTACCATAGCAAACAAAGCCTTTCAATGTTTAGTCCATCATTCTCAATTACTGGCATTTTTAGAGAAATATTTATCAAATAGTGAACTCTAACTTTCACCCATTCACAATGTTGTCTCTAAAAATCCCTTAGAAATAAAAAGAGAGTGCTGGAATTTTACTTTTAGCTTTAATTACACATGACATTATCATAAATCTGCCCCTAATTATAGCTTGATTGCAGTGGGCAACTGCACTGGTGCAATATAGCACATATGTTAATTAATGAGCCTTAATAAGCTCTTGCTGCAGAGTTTTGGAAAGGAGACACCTTTTTTGATCTCTCCCTTACACACAGTTTATGTTCCTGCCCTACTTAATATCTGGAGAGAAAAATAGATTCTGTCTTTAAGGGCAATAACATATGGCACAATAGCATTTATATTATTTCAAGCTTGGCAGGTGGCATAAAGTTTGCCTACATAGACTATCATGGGAATCCTCTTGACCCTACCAGCATGATTACAGATAAGGCAATTCTAGCTTGGAAACACTCTCTCTGCTGGATGATGATGCATGTTCCATTTATCACACCTTAGGCACTGACATGTAATGTATTGCAGTTCAGTTCACTAATTACTTCAGTGTATGCATTAATCCATTTATGCACTGGTTTGTTACTGTTGTTGTTGTTGGAAAAAAATTAATTATAAGTAGACGTAAGAAAGCTTTGTTTTGACAACTGAAATATTGGGGTCCTTAAAGATACAATATAGGGAAGATTATACAGATAGAAAGATGAACTAGAAGAATCTACGGGACTGTAGTTTTCCACAGGGGGGAATAACATAATAAAATTACTGAAGCTCAGTCAGCTGAGATTTTTAATGAGTCACTGTTGACAGGAATTGTTCCAAATGATTGGACAACTGCACACTGTACCTTTTTATAAAGCAAGTTGAAATAAAGAGCTTTGTTGAAGCCTACATAAGTTTGACATCTATAGTGGGAACATTAATGGAGACAATGTTGAAAGAACGTTAACTGATTTAAGATTCCGTTTTCTAGCTCTTTTTCTTCAGTTAACATTAATACATTGTTGCCAGAAAAAAGATCCTAAAGATCCTTACTAGCTATTAATTACATTGTATGTCGGAACTCTGGAGTTACCTCTGCCTACAAACAACTGTTAATATAGTTTAAAGTAGCATTGTTTTGAGAAAAAAAATGTTATAAAAAAAATACTTGTTTTGGGCTTTCATGGCAGAATCAACTGATGCTTAA
Source organism: Xenopus petersii (assembly GCA_038501925.1). Lineage (NCBI taxonomy): Eukaryota > Metazoa > Chordata > Amphibia > Anura > Pipidae > Xenopus > Xenopus petersii. Next base: position 91,581,260 of record CM076676.1, read on the forward strand.
GAGACTGTAAAGTGTCTTCATCTATGCAACTCCTAACATTTACATGACATTTAAGCTTGCTTACCGATCCATATGGAATGTACAACAATGAGCAGTGAAAAGATAAGGAAAGTTATATTAAACAAAACCATTGCACTGCTTAAATATTGTTAAAATGTAATTATGAGATGACAACTTAGCTTTGTGTGCAAATTGTATTGAAGTCACTAGATCATAGTTTTGGTGCATAAGAATTTGAACTTATTTATTCTTGGTTTACCCTAATTGTCCACAAGGGTTTTATTTATTTTAAAGTGAGAATATTTTAGGCTGCACAGGGGAATCATTGAAATTGCCCTTTAAATAAAGATATCCGATAGAGCTGAAACTCTTATATAATGCCTTCAACAGAGAGAGGAACAAAGACTTCCAGGGCCAATCACACATAACAGTCTTCATAGAGATCAAACATGATATTCTCAGCAGAGATAGTAAAGAAATAGAAGCACACTGCTCTTCTGAGTGAAAATGAACATTACAGACAGCAGCAGATGCAGTGCTATAGGGAAAAAAGCCTCCAAACAGATTTCTTTCTATTAGAGTCATGTAGAGTTCCACATAGACAAAGAGTATAAAAAAACTGCACTACTCTGCTTAAGCTGTACTCAAAGCCATGCGTGTTTTTTATATTTAAGGATACTTGTATTAATAGCCTGAAAGAAGTGTAATAAACCCTACAATAACAGAATACTAGCCCATCATTTTACTTGTGCATTATCAGTTACACTAGAATGAATGCAGAGGAGTTCTCAGACAGCTGCCAGAATGGGCTTCTGATGCCAACTAGAGTTTGTCTGTGGATTTGCAGTTACCCACTTACCTAAAACATTTGATTTCCAATGAGGAGAGTCACACTCTATGTGCTGCACAACCTTTCCATTTTTCAATTGCGTAAGCTAGGACACTCCAAAAATAAAGTGTTTATTGGGTGCACTGTATACCAAAAGTTCCACCCTGTCCCTTAAAGTTTAGCGGGAATAGAATGTCCCTCATAGGTAGGACATACATTATGCAAAGGTTAAAAATGTCAGTGGCCTCACATGTGACCACTGAATAATCAAAGGGTTGCACATTAGATTACATGTCAATAATAGTGCAATGCAATACATTTAGAGGCACATTTATCAAGGGTCAATTTTCAAATCATGTGAGTTTTTTTAAAACTCCCATAAATCCAGCAAAATCGAAATTTATTAATCAAATCAAATTTTCTCAGCTAGGATGAATTGAATCGACCTAAAAACTCGAATCTAATTTGATTCGGATTTAAAAAACTCGATTTGAGTTTTTTCTCATAAAAAAACTTGAGTGTGAGGAAGGCTGCAAACATCCCTGGACCTCTCCCATCGACTTATACACTAATTCAGCAGGTTTTAGGTTGTGAACACATGTAAACACATAGGGGCCAATTCACTAACTTCGAGTGAAGTATTCGAAGGTAAAAAGCTTCGAATTTCTACGTTTTTTTTGGTCTACTTCGACCATCGAATGGGCTACTTCGACCTTCGACTACTACTACAACTTCGAATCGAAGGATTCGAAGTAAAAATCGTTCGACTATTCGACCGTTCGATAGTCGAAGTACTGTCTCTTTAAAGAAAACTTCGACCCCCTAGTTCGCCATCTAAAAGCTACCGAAGTCAATGTTAGCCTATGGGGAAGGTCCCCATAGGCTTGGCTAACTTTTTTTGATCGAAGGATATTCCTTCGATCGTTGGATTAAAATCCTTCGAATCAAAGGATTTTATCGTTCGATCGAAGGAATTATCCTTCGATCGTTCGATCGAACTATCTGCGCTAAATCCTTCGACTTCGATATTCAAAGTCGAAGGATTTTAATTCCTAGTCGAATATCGAGGGTTAATTAACCCTCGATATTCGACCCATAGTGAATCGGCCCCATACACTAGCATATATACTGAATTACTTATGAGACAGGGGACAGGGAATGTACCATATATACTCGAGTATAAGCCGTCCCGAGTATAAGCCGAAGTACCTAATTTTACTTCCAAAAACTGGGAAAGCTTATTGACTCGAGTATAAGCCTAGGGTGAGAAATGCAGCAGCTTCTGGTAAGTTTCAATCAAAAAATTGAGGGTTTCTGCTCCCATTGGAGATGGCGGATATTCTTGGAGACTATTCTTGTATGCCGGCGACTATTCATGGACACCGGTGACTATTCTTAGGCACTGGCGACTATTCTTAGACGCCGGCGACAGTTTTTGCGCTTGACCTGAGTATAAGCCGAGGTAGCGTTTTTCAGCATATTTTGGGCTTATACTCGAGTATATATAGTACATTGATTAATTGGCCAAATCAGTAGCACTTCCATTGTACATAAATATATTTTAAGTTAGCCTTTTGAGTGTTCTCACAACCCCCCTTTTTGTATATCTTAGGTGGGGAATAGTCGAATTTGAGTTCTTAAAGGGCCAGAGTATAACCAATCTTGAAATTCGAATTTGAATTAAAGCTCGAAACGAATTTGGATAATTCCCAATTCGAGAGTTTTGACCTGAAAAATTTAGAAAATTCAAATTTTCACTTTAACCCTTAATAAATCTGCTCCCTAGTGATGAGCGAATCACGAAGCCATTGTAATTTTGTTAGCCAATTTTTTAGCGAATAATTTGCAAAAATCATTTAAGTCAATGGGCATCAAAATTTTTACATGCGACAAATTTGTACGAGCTCCAAATGCATTAAAGTCAATGTGAGTTCTTTCTTGTGGCGACTTTTTTGTCAAAATGCATTGCAGTCAATGGGCATTTTTTCTTATGGCGACTTTTTGTCTCAGCAACAATTTTGTCTCGGCTACTTTTTTGTTCTGGCAAATGTTTGTACAGGTATAGGATCCCTTATCCGGAAACCCGATATCCAGAAAGCTCCGAATTACGGAATGGCTGTCTCCCATGGACTCCATTTTATCCAAATAATCCAAATTTTTAAAAATGATTTCTTTTTCGCTGTAATAATAAAACAGTAGCTTGTACTTGATCCCAACTAAGATATAATTAATCCTCATTGGAAGCAAAACCAGCCTATTGGGTTTATTTAATGTTTAAATTAATTTCTAGTAGACTTAATTCATGCAAACCAAATTAAGGAAAGATCCGTTATCCGGAAAACCCCAGGTCCCGAACATTCTGTATAACAGGTCCCATACCTGTACAACAATTTATTTGCTGCAATTTAATTTGCTCGTCACTAAAATACATTTTAACAGAAGTCCATGGGGGTCTCAACTAAGCACTAAAAGGAAGCATGCATTGGGCATCACTGCACTAGAGGATTCCTGATCCTCCTGCTGACTGCTTATTCATTTCTGACTATATATATATATATATATATATATATAATTACAGACTTAATACAATACTGAATAACTCTTGCAACAAAGCAATAATTACAATATTTACTAAAGCTGACAACAAACAGCAGCCTGTCTGACTTAGCCAATGCTCAGCTCTAGTGCTAAACCAAAGAAATGCAAAAGCTACAAATGTAGCTTCAGTCAAAAACAGACAAATACAGCTAATATGGCAAATGTGCCTATCAAATTTTATTACTGTTTAATTAATCATGAATAAGAATAGCAGCTATTATTTTCATGAAGGTAACGTTTCCTACACTCTCAAAGCGTAGGCTATCAAACAAATGCCCTCAGGCACCACAAGTGGTGTAGGTTTTCTGGAAATCCTCTCAGCAGCACAGGAGGGACATTCTGAAAGAACTGCCTCTGCTGCTCTGAGAAGCATACGTTGTGGGGCCTGGGGCCAAGCCTAAAAAATTCTTTTAAAGACATCTGTAACATCCATATAACATAGTAATCAATTCTGCACTCTTTCATGTTTTTAACAAGGCACTATTTTTCAACATGGGGAATCCTACTTGACAATTTTTTCACAGGAGTTATCTTTCTTTATACTGACTATGAGATCAACCATTCATTAGAGATACTAGCAACCTTTCTGACTAAGCACCCTTCGTAAGCCAGCATGTGGTGTTTTATAAATACAGGCAGGTCGGTCTTCAAAAACATTGAGTTCGATGGAAGTTCATAAGTCAAACTGACAGCAGAAAAATGTATGCAAAGAAAAACAATTTTGAAGCCAGACAGAACTAATCAAATACTGATTTAACAGATTGGAAATTAGTATGAGCAGATTCACCTCATTATTAGATTTCATAAACCAACACAAACAACAGGTGAAAAAATGACCTTTATGGTGACTCTAGGGGGCAGATTTATCAAGGCGAGATTTTCGAGGGGTTAAAACCCTAAAAATTCGAGCATCGAATTGAAATCCTTCGAATTCAAATATCGAATTCGAAGGATTTAGTGATAAAATAGCATTCAATCGATCGAATAATAATCGTTCGATGAAATCCTTCGAATCAAAAGATTCCAGCGATTTTTACCGATCGATCTAAGGATTTTTATTCGATGCCAAAAAATTTTAAAAAATGCACTGGAAGGTCCCCATATAGGCCAAATAGCAATTCGGTACCTTTAATTTGGCGAAGTATTGAAATCGAAGGATTTATAAAGAGACAGTACTTCGACTATCGAAATGGTCGAATATTCGAACGATTTTTACTTCGAATCGAAGTCGAAGTAAATTCGATGGTCGAAGTATCCAAAAAATTACTTTGAAATCCAAACTTTTTGGACTTCGAAAATTCACTCGAGCTTAGTAAATCTGCCCCTAGGCCTCATCTTGAATCGGGACTGGAATGGAGGGACTCCCTCTAGAGCCAGCACGGGGGCCCACTTGTTAAAAAATATATATAAATAGATAGTGAGAATTAAACAGCCATGCATTGGCAAACATAGCCAAGCCATTTTTGTCATTACATTGAACAAAAAGCATGGTATTAGCAATGTCAGACTGCCTGCATTACAGGCAGTCTTTACAAGTAAGCTTTACAGTTTTACTAAATAAAATAACTGTGTGTTTCTAATGGCTATTGCATTCACCATGTTGCACTGATTGCTTCAATATCATATATAATTAAGTCAGAAAGGTTGCACTTCTTGAAACATTTAATGACGATAAAAGCTTTTTTTCTACTCCCTATAGATTGAAAGAAGAACTAAACCCTATAAAAGAATATGGTATATATTTATATACTGAACCAGCCTAAAGTTTCAACATCTCAATAGCAGCAATGATCCAGGACTTCAAACTTGTCACATGGGGTCACCATCTTGGAAAGTGTCTGTGACACTCACATGCTCAGTTAGCTCTGAGCAGCTGTTGAGAAGCTAAGCTTAGGGGCCGTCGCAAATTATCAAGCAGAAAATGAGGTTGGCCTGTAATATAAGCTGATGCTACAAGGCTGATTATTACATTTGGATGCTAGTTGCATTGGTTTCTGTGCAGTCATGTAATAAATATATGTATTAATTACTAATCAGCCTTATAGTAAGACATTTATATTCTATGTGTTCTGTATATTTTGAGTCTGACACATGCTCAGAAACAGCACAGAGCATGTACATTGCAGAAAAGAAGATTGCGAGCTACTGGCACATATCCAGACACAGAACTTCCCTGCGTATGAGCTGTGGTTGCCTTGGGCTGGTACAGAAGCACAAAAGATTATGTACAACATTTCTAGCTACTTCTTAAGATAAGCTTTAGTTCTCCTTTAAACCGCGCCTGGATCAAGATGCCTATTTACTAACCAAATATTCATTTGAGTATGATTGCACTTTTATATTATCTTATTTACAATGCTGGAACGTGACATAATGGACATGGGAAAATGAATATTTTACCAAGGAAACAAAGACCAGTCTAATCTAGTAAGGACTGGTTTTGCTCATTTAAAAAAAAACATGAAAAAAGTATGGGAAGTTAAAAGGCTACAGTATCAAATCCAAATCATTTTAGAACATCACCATCTTGTAAAAGGGGTCTAAGCAGAGGTATGGGTGAGGTATTGTCGAGTGTAAAGAAAAGTGGCAATAGGATGTTGTTGCCACTAGTGATGGGCGAATTTGCGCCGTTTCGCTTCGCCGAAAAATTCGCGAAATTCGCGAAAACGTCGAAAAATTCGCGAAACGGCACCGGCGTCTCGTTTTTGACGCCGGCGCCCGTTTTTCGACACCGGCGCCCGTTTTTCGACGCCGGCGCCCGTTTTTCGACGCCGGCGTCCATTTTTTCGAAAAAAATTTTTTGACGCCGACGAATTTTTTACGCGAATTTTCGCGGGAGTTTCGCAAATTTATTCGCTGGCGGCGAATCGCGCAAATTCGCCACGAATTTGCGCCTGGCGAATAAATTCGCCCATCACTAGTTGCCACTAAAATGCTGCTTATTTAATATACTGAATTGTATATTGGGGGTTTCTACTTATAATAAGTAATGAACAGGACATGTAAGTAGTGATAGGCGAATTTGTGGTGTTTCGGTTCACCAAAAAATTTGCGAAACTTTTTTTGACACAGGCGTCCGTTTTTCGGACATTCGTCTGCGAAAATTCGCCGGTGTCCGGATTTTTTTGTCCATGTTTTTTACGCCGTGAATTTACGCCCGGCGAATAAATTCGCCCATCACTTCATGTAAGTAATTACAACATTAAAGACTTTCATTTACCTTAACCTAAATAAACGTTTACAAGAATGCAGGCACAAGAAAGCACAATAGTATATGGCACCAAACACCTGTGAATTGCTTTTTTACTTAAGGCTTTATATTGATGTAAATCCAGCATACAATGTTTCAAAATCATAAGTGAGCAAAAGAAATATGTCAAAAGAAAAGAAATAGACAGTGACAGCCGCAAAGGTAATTCAGCATCAGAAGGGGATCAGCCTGTATAGCTAGAGGAAAAAGGGATTAAGGAAATTGGAAAAAAACATTGCCAGTTTACTAGCAGCCCCGGGTAAAGCAATTTTGTAGCTATGGATAAAAGAATATCTGCCAAGCATAGGGTTAGTCAAAGAAGAAAAAACTGTTTTACTATTTAAAATTGGATGGATGTTAGGAACACAGACTAAACTGTACTGTAGTAACAGGTTTCTTTGAATTATGGCAATCCTACAGCAACACACTGCTTCTGGAAACCAAGAAATTAATTATTGAGTGCTCATGTGTTTCCTCTTGGCAAAGAATATTTGACATATTTCAGTAAAGTAAGTTACACTAGGGAAGACAGTAAATTAAGCAAGTTCAAGTAATAATATGCACTTAAACTTTTACAATATCAAGTATAATATCGACAAACCTTTTAGCCAGTTCCCAGCAAAATATCTCACAAGGGATGGATTTGCAGTAAGATTTTGTGTTTTGCCTCAGCAAATATTTTTTTCTCGGAACTGTGGAATAATGTTGGCACAAAATTTTTTGCCACAGAAAAATACTGAAAAAATTGCCAAGCACTACCATAAAAGTCTACTACAATGCATTTTGTGAATTTTTTCGTGGAACAGATTCACTCATCACTAAACATGAGTTACATTAGGCTTCTTACACCCAGTGTAGGTATTTGCAAAATAAAAGGGGGGATTAATCATACACATGGGTATTTTTTACCTGGGGAAAACAAATGGAAATGGTTATTCACAAGGATAGGGCTTGCACACATGTCACAGAGATTCAATATCCAGACTCACAATTGAGTTATATTCAGAGTCTAGCAGAGTTCCTTAAAGTTTTACTAGATTGTTTGCAACTCCAGAATTACAAACACTTTCTAGTAAACTGCATCTTGAGAGATGAATTAGAGATTGCCATTCACAGTCTATAATTTAAAGAAATCAAGAATCATTAAATGTTCACTTAAAGTCCACAAATTAAATGTGCGAATAATCCAAAATCCATAATATGCCCAAATGGAAGTGTCTTACCTTAGATAAAAAACATTAATTAGTGATAGCCCTAAATAATAAAAACAATAATAGTGCTGCCCTATAATGCCTACCTATTAAGAACTACAGGGTAAATATTAATGGGGGAATGTAATAAAAATCGCTAACAGAAAAACTATTCGCAATGCGAAAAGTTATGCCTTTGCGCGAACAAATTTTGCTTTGTGCGCATTTAATATAGCTTTTGCGAGCCCGGAAACTGTTTAGCGACCACTTCCGACAGTGAAAGACCGTTTGCGAATTTTATAGTTTGCGCCAATGCGCAGTCAATGTAATAAAACTTCTTACTGAAAAAGTCGTTATGTTTGCTCCAAAAGATTACGACACCTTCAAGCACTTCTTATGAGTGCGCAATTAAAATTCGCAATGCGCAATTAAAAGTCGCAATGCGCAATTAAAATTCGCAATGCAATAACAGTTTATGGAACAATATTACATTGCAAGATGTGGATTTTTAGTCTTATTGGTGCGAATTGTTTTGCTCTTTGCGACTTTTATTACATTCCCCTGTAAATATATTAATGAAAACCTCTGCATATACAATTATTTTTAGCATGTTAGTACAACTTACTACAGCTCAGCTCTGTGCCTCGGTGTATACCAGAGCTGAACTATAGTAAATTTGTATTGTCAGTACAGGTATGGGACCTTTTATCCAGACTGCTCAGGACCTGGGTTTTGCCAGATAACAGAACTTTCCGCAATTTGGAGTTTCATACCATAACTCTACTGTAAAATCATGTAAACGTTCAATAAACCCAATAGGCTGGTTTTGCTTCCAATAAGGATTAATTATATCGTATTATTTTATTATTACAGAGAAAATGTAAATAATTTTTAGAAATTTTGATTATTTGAATAAAATGGAGTCTGTGGAAGACGACCTTTTCAGTAATTTTGAGTTTTCTGGATAATGGGTTTCTGGATAACGGATCCCATACCTGTACTTATCAAGGCACTTTTATTCATAGTTATCTTCACAAAGGTAGGAAACTGGTGCCAACCTATGATTTTATGAAAAATTAAAAGTGAAAAGGAAAGGGTATCACATTAATAACATATTTATTTAATCATCATCTTACAAGCTGGCATCATAGTACTAAGATTTGTTATCCCATAGCTTTCTAGTTGGGATAATTTATTCTTCCTCTCCCCCTTTTATATTTATTAGAATTGCTTCCAGTACTCACCATCTTAACTGTGCTACATAATGTTTACAAGCAACAAAATGTCTTGAGACAGTTGCATCCATATAGGTATTTGATTTGAATTTCTAATCAGGGCTGTAACTACAGAGAAAGCAGACCCTATGGCTGCAGGGGGGCCCAGGAGGAATAGGGGCCCCATTAAGCCCTAATTCATAAGCAATTTCAATAAATATTGGTAATACAGGTCAACCTCTAGACATTTTGTGGGCCTGAAAAATAATTTGCTGTGGACCCCATAATATCTAGTTACGACACTGTTTCTAATGTTCCTCGTATATATTATTATATTCTTAATTTCACCTCTTTTATAGTTTGGCTAATGTATACCATGCACCATGGGTATTTCATTAGATAAACCTGGCAGAATTACAAGCTGCATATGTTGTCAACATAAATAACAGACACATGTAGAAATGAATGGTTGACTATCCAACCATACCGCACTAACAAGAGGGGATGGTGTTTTGATATTTTTACATGGTGTTACTTTGCATTTGTTACACTTGATAAAGGGCACACAGGGATCAGAAACATGTTGTGTGCATTGAATAAAAGCATTTGTTTGTAAATACCCAATAGTGCTGTGTTCCCCAAACCTACACTGAATGGCTTATCTCAGCCCTGTTTTGATCTTAAGCATAGCTGCTACAATGGCTGCTTGGAACACCAAGATTGGTAGCTTAAGGATAAACTACTGTAAATTATTGCCCATATAAAAGTAAACAAACGTAAATCAGAGAAGTCAAATCTCCAGCTAGCTAGTTGTTGAATGGTAGCTTTTGTATTCCAAGTTAGTTCAAAAACCTACTAGGAATAATTCTCTTTTGGATCTTGGAATAATTAACAATACTGAATTCATTTCTAGCATTTGTGTGGATGAGCATTTAGGGAATAGTGATCATAAAATGATCTCCTTTCTGTTGCAGAAGCAATTCTATAAGGGAGTAACTAAAACACAAAATTTTAGACGTGCAAACTTTGACAGTATAAGGACATCTCTGCAACATATTAAGGGGGAAATATTTAGTTGGGAGCTTATTGAAAAAAGGCACATATTAAGAAGTGCTTTGTAATAATGGATCCCATATCTGTACAAGCAAGGTTCTCAAAATCTGGGGTCTTTAAATACATTCTTACTTACATAGACTTCCTGCCTCTTAGGGGCATGTTTACTAACATTGGAGATAAATATCTGGAGAGATTTCTGGAGATGTTGCCCATGCAAAAGCAAAGATCTGATTGGTTGCTATGGGCAACATCTCCAGAAATCTCTCCAGATATTTATCTCCAATGTTAGTAAACATGCCCCTTAGTCTGGGTGGCATCAATTCTCACTCAATGCAGTCCTTTCCTTAGGAGCTTAGGAGAGAAGAAATAATTGATACAAGCAATGAAGGTCAATAAACATGTTCGTTCTCAATAAAAAGTCAAATAAGTAAGCGTCATTTGCTATATCTGAACTTCTTTCCTAAAACAAAATGCTTATTCATGGATTTATTTGTATTGATTATCAATTGCATATTTTGTGTTTAGTTTGAGTCTTCTGTGTTTATTTTGTCAGTGACTATTCTTTCTATTGTTTTAAGTTGAGATCCATTGTAAAAAAAAAAAGTAAAGAGCTTCATAAATGATTGCAGAAATAGCACACTGATCCCATAAATGTGTTGCTGCCATTACTCACTTAAAGTTTCTACTAGTGACTGACCTATACATATATATAGTCTCAGTACTCTTGGTTTCTAAATGGGACATAGAATTCATAGTATGCTGAACAACTTTTTATGATCATAAATGCTTTAAAAATGTATTATTCTTTGTGAATTAGACACTCTTTTCCCTTGTAGAGCAGGCACTTTCTCTTTTATGTATAATATTACAATCTAAAATTTAAGGAACATCCAGCATTTGAACACTTGGGATTGGGGTTACTGGACTTTCAGTGCATTTACCAAGTGAGCCACTGGAGGCTCTTGGGGCTGTACTGTTCCTGTATTATTGTTGTTCTGTATTCTGTCTGTTTCTAGTTTGTCTCCTCACTTCTAGTTACCCTCATGTGTTTTGTATTTCCTAATCTCTTGCCATTTATAAACCACGCCCTGAGCTTTCCTCAGGGCTGAGTCATTGAATGAGGTTTGAATCTGATATTATTTTGTCTGTTCCTGGATATTCCTTGTTCCTATGATTCCAAGTTCCAGAGTCTTGTTCCTGTGTTTTTGTTCCTGTTCCTGTTTTTCTTCATTTCCATTAAATCCTGTATATTTACCATGTCTGCTTCAAGTATTTGTGGCTTTTTCCCTGGGCTTCCACCACACTCACTACCAAGTGTGAATCTAACTCCCATTACAGCGGCTTCCCGCTGTGAACGTTACATTAATGGAGCTCTTTGATTATGTATAAAATAAATATAGCAAGAATAACATGTTGTCAAACTGGAAAAGACTGGGATTTTTTTAAACAAAGAGGCAACAGACACATTCAGAATGTTAATGCTTTATTCTAAACTATAAACATTCAATAATCAAGTTATTTAAAAGTGATATGTTTCAACCTTTTCAACTTACCTAAAGAGGATAATAACAGGCTATTTATGGCTAGAGATCAGACTATCTCCTTTCCCTACAATCATTTATATAAATTAATTCATGATCTATAGAAAATATAGTACCTATGTTTAAGCTGCTAGAAAGTTTGAATGCACACGGGGAGGCACATGTATCAATATTCGAATTTCAAATTCATGTGAGTTTTTTTTAACTCACATGAATTTGATTTTACTCGACAATCGAATATTCGATTATTTATGATAAAAAACAACAAATATCTTAAAATTGGACAAATTTAACCAAGTTGAAAACTCGAATTGAATTTGAATGAAATTGGATCAAACTTTTTTCTCAGAAAAAGGAAGGCTGCAAACATCTCCAAATTGCTCACTGAACCTGTCCCATTGACTTATACAGCAATTTGGCAGGTTTTAGGTGGCGAATAGTCGAATTCTAATTCTTAAAGGGCCAGAGTATGATAAATCCTGAAAATCTAATTCAAATTAGAATCAAGTTTGGATAATTCCCTATCCAAATTATAAAGATTTGACCATAAAAAAATGTGAAAATTCAAAACTTCAATTCAACCCTTAAAAAATCTGTACCTTAGAGGCACATTTATCAAGCTCAAATTTCAAATTCATGTGAGTTTTTTTAAACTCCTTTAAATTTGAATATACTCAAAATTTGACTGGGGGTTATTTAATAAAAAAAAAATCAAATATCAAAAACTTGAATCGAATTTGACTAAACTTGATTTTTCTCAGAAAAAGGATACTAACATGTCCAAATTGGTCCCTGGAATTCTCCCATTGACTTTTACATGAACTCAGCAGGTTTTAGGTGGCAAAGAGTCAAATTTGAGTTCTTAAAGGGCCAGAGAATGCTAAATCTCAAAATTCCAATTAAAATCCAAATCGAGTTTGGAGAATTCACAATTCAAGTTTTACAGTTTTGGCAAAAAAAAATTTAAAAATTTGAATCTGAATTTTTAATTCAACCATTAATAAATCTGCCCCTTAATTGGTAGTCTTCAGGATCCAGATATCTAACTTTTTACTACACCAGTAGTTCAAGAAGCTTCACTGAAATAAGAATACATAAAGCAACAACATTTTAGCGTTACCATTAGGGATGTAGCGAACGTCGGAAAAAAAGTTCGCGAACATATTCGCGAACTTGCGCAAAAATGCGAGCGGTTCGCGAACGGTTCGCGAACCCCATAGACTTCAATGGGAAGGCGAACTTTAACATCTAAAAAAGACATTTCTGGCCAGAAAAATGATTTTAAAGTTGTTTAAAGGGTGCAACGACCTGGACAGTGGCATGCCAGAGGGGGATCAAGGGCAAAAATGTATCTGAAAAATCTGCCTGTGTGTGCTTGGAAGAGATAGTGTAGGGGGAGAGCTGTTAGTGATTTCAGGGACAGATGATAGTAAGTTTGCTGGCTAGTAATCTGCTTGATACTGCTCTGTATTGGAGGGACAGAAGTCTGCAGGGATTTGAGGGACATTTTAGCTTAGGTAGCTTTGCTGGCTAGTAATCTACTGTTCTCTTTAAACAACTGCCATACATTGACCTTGTAGGCATTGTTTGCCCAGTTTTTTTGGACGCAGCCACTGAAGCACAGTTGCCAGAAAAAATATGCCATATAAATGCTGAAAATAGTCATTTTTCGCCATACGTTGACCTTGTAGACATTGTTTGCCCAGTTTTTTTGGACGCAGCCACTGAAGCACAGTTGCCAGAAAAAATATGCCATATAAATGCTGAAAATAGTCATTTTTCGCCATACGTTGACCTTGTAGACATTGTTTGCCCAGTTTTTTTGGTTGCAGCCACTGAAGCACAGTTGCCAGAAAAAATATGCCATATAAATGCTGAAAATAGTCATTTTTTGCCATATACGTTGAGTCAACGTATGGCAAAAAATGACTATTTTCAGCATTTATGTGGCATATTTTTTCTGGCCTCTGTGCTTCATTGGCTGCGGCCAAAAAAACTGGGCAAACAATGCCTACAAGGTCAACGTCGTTGACCTTGTAGGCATTGTTTGCCCAGTTTTTTTGGCCGCAGCCACTGAAGCACAGAGGCCAGAAAAAATATGCCATATAAATGCTGAAAATAGTCATTTTTTTGGTCGCAGCCACTGAAGCACAGTTGCCAGAAAAATTATGCCATATAAATGCTGAAAATATAAATTTTTTTGGTTGCAGCCACTGAAGCACAGAGGCCAGAAAAATTATGCCATATAAATGCAGAAAATATGCATTTTTTTGGTCGCAGCCACTGAAGCACAGTTGACAGAAAAATTATGCCATATAAATGCTGAAAATATAATTTTTTTTGGTTGCAGCCACTGAAGCACAGAGGCTAGAAAAATTATGCCATATAAATGGACAAAATTTGCATTTTTTTGGTTGCAGCCACTGAAGCACAGAGGCCAGAAAAATGATGCCATATAAATGCAGAAAATATGCATTTTTTTGGTTGCAGCCACTGAAGCACAGAGGCCAGAAAAATTATGCCATATAAATGCAGAAAATATGCATTTTTTTGGACGCAGCCACTGAAGCACAGTTGCCAGAAAAAATATGCCATATAAATGCTGAAAATAGTCATTTTTCGCCATACGTTGACCTTGTAGACATTGTTTGCCCAGTTTTTTTGGTTGCAGCCACTGAGGCCAGAAAAAATTAAACCAGTAGGGTTTGCACCCTAGTTTGTAACGGTGGCGGAGGGAGGAGGACGCTAAAGGACAGCTGTGTGTGGAGTCATGAGGCTTGAAGAGAAGGACAGCTGCATAGAAGTCAGAACAAGTCTTCCGGCGTGCAGTAACCCTCCGAGATCCACCCCTCATTCATTTTAATAAAGGTCAGGTAATCGACACTTTTGTGACCTAGGCGAGTTCTCTTCTCAGTTACAATCCCTCCTGCTGCACTGAAGGTCCTTTCTGAGAGCACACTTGAGGCTGGGCAAGACAAGAGGTTCATGGCAAATTGTGACAGCTCTGGCCACAGATCAAGCCTGCGCACCCAGTAGTCCAGGGGTTCATCGCTCCTCAGAGTGTCGATATCTGCAGTTAATGCCAGGTAGTCCGCTACCTGCCGGTCGAGGCGTTCTTTGAGGGTGGATCCAGAAGGGTTGTGGCGCTGCCTTGGACAGAAAAACATTTGCATGTCTGATGTTACAGACCGGCCAAAGGGCTTTGTCCTTGCAGGTGTGCTCGTGGCAGGATTACTGGCACCTCTGCCCCTGGAATGTTGATGAGTTCCTGAAGTGACATCACCCTTAAAAGCATTGTACAACATGTTTTGCAGGCTGGTTTGTAAATGCCGCATCTTTTCGGACTTGTGGTATGTTGGTAACATTTCTGACACTTTATGCTTGTACCGAGGGTCTAGTAGCGTTGCGACCCAGTACAGGTCCTTCTCCTTAAGCCTCTTGATACGGGGGTCCTTCAACAGGCATGACAGCATGAAAGACCCCATTCTCACAAGGTTGGATGCAGAGCTATCCATCTCCGCTTCCTCATTATCAAGGACTGCATCATCCACGGTCTCCTCCCCCCAGCCACGTACAAGACCAGGGGTCCCCAAAAGGTCACCACTAGCCCCCTGGGAAGCCTGCTCCTGTTGGTCCTCCTCCTCCACAAAGCCACCTTCCTCCTCTGACTCCACTTCTGGCACCTCTCCCTGCGTTGCAGGCATCGCGCATAAGCACCCAGTAACGGGGGAAAAAAATCCCCAGCTCTGCAGATCCAGTCCTACCACCCAGTTCAAAAAGGTACTCGTTGACGGCCCTTTGTTGTTGCAGCAGACGTTCCAACATAAGGAGCGTTGAATTCCAGCGAGTCTGGCTGTCAGAAATCAAACGCCTGACTGGCATGTTGTAGCGCTGCTGAATGTCAGCAAGGCGTGCCATGGCTGTGTAGGAACGTCTGAAATGGGCCGACACCTTTCTGGACTGGGTGAGAACGTCCTGGAATCCTGGGTACTTGGAGACAAAACGTTGGACTATTAAATTTAACACATGTGCCATGCAGGGCACATGTGTTAAATTTCCCAGTCTCAACGCTGCCAACAGATTGCTTCCATTGTCACACACCACTTTTCCGATCTGCAGTTGGTGTGGGGTCAGCCACCGATCGGCCTGTGACTGCAGAGATGACAGGAGTACAGATCCGGTATGGTTTTTGCTTTCCAGGCACGTCATCCCCAAGACAGCGTGACAACGGCGTACCTGGCACGTCGAATAGCCTAGGGGGAGCTGGGGGTGCACAGGTGTGGAGGAGGAGAAGGAGGACCCAGCAGCAGAGTAAGAAGAAGAAGAGGAAGAAGACGAGGTAGAGAGCGATGGAGGAGTAGAGGTGGTGGCAGAACCGCGTGCAATCCGTGGCGGTGACACCAACTCCACTGTTGTTGTTGTTGTTGAGCTACCCATTCCCTGCTTCCCATTCCCAGCCATTACCAAGTTCACCCAGTGGGCAGTGTAGGTGACATACCTGCCCTGACCATGCTTGGAGGACCATGCGTCAGTAGTCATATGGACCTTTGGCCCAACACTAAGTGACAGAGATGCGGTAACTTGGCTCTGCACATGTTGGTACAGGTGTGGTATTCCCTTTTTAGAAAAAAAATTGCGGCTGGGTACCTTCCACTGCGGTGTCCCAATTGCTACAAATTTGCGGAAGGCCTCAGAGTCCACCAGCTGGTATGGTAAAAGCTGGCGGGCTAAGAGTGCAGACAAGCCAGCTGTCAGACGCCGGGCAAGGGGGTGACAGTCAGACATTGGCTTCTTACGCTCAAACATGGCCTTCACAGAAACTTGGCTGGTGGCAGATGACTGGGAATGGGAACAGGTGGTCAAGGTGGAAGGCGGAGTGGAGGGTGGTTCAGATGGGTCAAGGAGAGCAGAGGTAGAGCAGTAAGATGCTGGACCAGAAGGAGTGTGGCTTTTAGTTTGCCTGTTGCCTTTGAGGTGTTGCTCCCAAAGTGCTTTGTGCTTGCCGCTCATGTGCCTTCGCATAGAAGTTGTACCTATGTGGCTGTTGGGCTTACCAAGGCTCAGTTTCTGACTGCACTCATTGCAAATTACAATGCTTTTGTCAGAGGCACACACATTAAAAAAATCCCACACTGCTGACTTTTTGGAAGTGTGCGATCTGGCGGTAACAGTAGAAGTTGGCGGCATTGGCGGCAATGGCGGGTGCGTTGGCTGGCTGAACACAGGTGCCGATACATGTTGTTGCCCTACTGATCCCTGCGGGCTGTCCTCCCTGCTTCTTCTAAGTCTTATTCTCCTACTGCCTCTCTGACTCTCCGTCTCTCCATCTGAACTACCCTCCTCTTGCTCTCTTCTACTAGGCACCCACAAAACATCAATCTCCTCATCATCATTCTCCTCAGATGCATCAATTTCTTCTGACACATCACAGAAGGAAGCAGCAGCGGGGACCTCCTCCTCATCACTCATCATTATGTCCATCTCTGTCGTGTTCTCTGCCAGAATTAAATCTGGTGTAACGTCCTCATCTCCTTCATCTTCTTCTGCCAATAATGGTTGCGCATTACTCAGTTCAAGAAACTCATGGGAAAATAACTCCTCTGACTCCAGTGAAGAAGGGGCACCGGTGGTGGAGGAAGTGTTACGTGGGGTGGCCATAGCAGTGGAGGATGAGGAGGATGTTGTGGTAAAGTTAGAAACGGTAGAGGATGGGGTGTGCTGTGTAAGCCAGTCAACTACCTCTTCAGCATTTTGGGAGTTCAGGGTCATTGGCTTTTTAAAACTGGGCAATTTGCTAGGGCCACAGGATTGCATAGCAGCACGGCCCCTAGCACGGCCTCTGCGTGGCGGCCTGCCTTTGCCTGGCATTATTTTTAAAAAAACAACAACAACAAAAACTCAGTTGGTTTTTCTGGAAACGATAATACACACAGCTAGATGGCGGTTTGAAGAAAACACTGTGCAAATAATGCCTACAAGGTCAACGTATACACAGCGGTGGATACGGATTACGTAAAATATAAGAATGCTGCTTGAAAAAAAGTAACTCAAGTGGTTTTTCTAGAGACGATAATATTATCAATATTTAGACAAAATGTGAACAAGCTCACACAGCTAGATGGCGGTTTGAAGAAAACACTGTGCAAATAATGCCTACAAGGTCAACGTATACACAGCGGTGGATACGGATTACGTAAAATATAAGAATGCTGCTTGAAAAAAAGTAACTCAAGTGGTTTTTCTAGAGACGATAATATTATCAATATTTAGACAAAATGTGAACAAGCTCACACAGCTAGATGGCGGTTTGAAGAAAACACTGTGCAAATAATGCCCACAAGATCAACGTATACACTACTACAGCGGTGGATACGGATTACGTAAAATATATTATGGCTGCTTGAAAAAAGTCACTCCGGTGTTTTTTCTGGAGACGGTAATATTATGGATATTTAGACAGAATGTGAACAAGGTCACACAGCTAGATGGCTGTTGGTTGAATAACACACTGGGCAAAAAATGCCTACAGGGCAAATAATGCCTAAAAGGTCAACTTATACACTACTACAGCGATGGATACGGATTACGTAAAATTTATTATGGCTGCTTGAAAAAAGTCACTCCGGTGTTTTTTCTGGAGACGGTAATATTATGGATATTTAGACAGAATGTGAACAAGGTCACACAGCTAGATGGCTGTTGGTTGAATAACACACTGGGCAAAAAATGCCTACAGGGCAAATAATGCCTAAAAGGTCAACTTATACACTACTACAGCGATGGATACGGATTACGTAAAATTTATTATGGCTGCTTGAAAAAAGTCACTCCGGTGTTTTTTCTGGAGACGGTAATATTATGGATATTTAGACAGAATGTGAACAAGGTCACACAGCTAGATGGCTGTTGGTTGAATAACACACTGGGCAAAAAATGCCTACAGGGCAAATAATGCCTAAAAGGTAAACTTATACACTACTACAGCGATGGATACGGATTACGTAAAATTTATTATGGCTGCTTGAAAAAAGTCACTCCGGTGTTTTTTCTGGAGACGGTAATATTATGGATATTTAGACAGAATGTGAACAAGGTCACACAGCTAGATGGCTGTTGGTTGAATAACACACTGGGCAAAAAATGCCTACAGGGCAAATAATGCCTAAAAGGTCAACTTATACACTACTACAGCGATGGATACGGATTACGTAAAATTTATTATGGCTGCTTGAAAAAAGTCACTCCGGTGTTTTTTCTGGAGACGGTAATATTATGGATATTTAGACAGAATGTGAACAAGGTCACACAGCTAGATGGCTGTTGGTTGAATAACACACTGGGCAAAAAATGCCTACAGGGCAAATAATGCCTAAAAGGTCAACTTATACACTACTACAGCGGTAGTAAAATAAAAAAAAGTAAAATAAAAAAAAAATGAATATTAAAAAAAAAAAATTACAGTTGGTGCTGCTGAACTACTAGGAGCAGCAGATTAGCACACCAGTCCCACTCCCCAACACTGCTAGACTAATAGCACTGGGCTCTTATAGTAGTAGTAGTAGTAGTAGTAGTAGTAGTAGTAGTAAAACAACAAAAAAATAAATAAAAGCAGTCCTTACAAGGACTACTGTTATTGCAGCAGTCAGCAGATGAGATCAGAAGCAGGACAGCTGCCCACTGCAGCTACATACAGAGCACTGCAGTAGAAGGTAGATTACTAGCCAGCAAAGCTACCTAAGCTTAAATGTCCCTCAAACCCCTGCAGACTTCTGTCCCTCCAATAACAGAGCAGTATCAAAACGATTACTAGCCAGCAAACTTTCAACTGTCCCTGAAATCACTAACAGGCAGCAGCTCTCTCCCTACACTATCTCTTCAGCACACACAGGCAGAGTGAAAAAAACGCTGCAGGGCTTCGGTTTTTATAGGGAAGGGGAGTGGTCCAGGGGAGAGCTTCCTGATTGGCTGCCATGTACCTGCTGGTCTGGGGTGAGAGGGCAAAAAAAAGCGCCAACAATGGCGAACCCAAAATGGCGAACGTCGCGCGACGTTCGCGAACTTCCGGCGAGCGCGAACACCCGATGTTCGCGCGAACAAGTTCGCCGGCGAACAGTTCGCGCCATCTCTAGTTACCATCTTCTAATTCTCTAAGTTTGAGCTATTTGTTTGGAAGGGTTAGCTGAAATAAGGTTTACTCTGTGGCTAGATTTGTATTATTACTTATTATGTATCATTCTATTGATTCAAGTCTTTTTCTACATGTCAATCAAGATGTAATTTTAACTAATGCCATTCAAAGCATTTGTTGCCAGGGTCAACGGGACTCTTCCATTATTGCATTTTTACCCCAAAGCTCTCCATCTTGTAATTTATCTGGCTGATAGTTATAATTCAAAAATGACAAAGAAAAAAAAGATAATCATCACTTGCAAATTGCCTTAGAACAATATTGTCTTTTCATGTGCATATGCCATTTAAATTGCATTACATGCATTGTGACTATGCTCAGCAATTCACATTAAAGGGACATAGGCTGTAGATAAGTGTGATCTGCAAAACAGTATGTTCATATTAAAGTATAGCAACCTGACATTTAAATAAAAACAGTGTTGAGGATTATTGAAAAATAGATTTATAATCATACATGGCTAGATCCACACATTTAACTAGACAATCAAAAAATTAGATTATATTAGATATGGATAGGAGAGGACATTGTTGTAGAGCAATGCACAATATCATTATTAACCTACATAATATGCAAAAATAGCAGACTCTGCACAGTATTAGCACCAGTCAGACTACAAAAGAACCCTTCTTCAGTTGGTTTCACATGTGACTCTACTTCCCATTAGAGAAACACACAATAAAATTAAATTCAAGGTGCATGGAGGTTTAGTGGATCTTTTCAGTTGTAAATCTGATTCCTGTATCTTTAACCTTATTTCATAAATAATGAGAGCAATTTTTGTCCACCTGAACAAGGGTATCAAATAAAGACAGATTTAGATGGAAATTCTCATGTAGTATCACTTTTGTCCCATAGTCAGCAGTTTCCTATATACACGTAATTTGTATACTTTTGCATCCCCTCCAAAAGCCAATGTCATAATTAATAGTAGATGTTAGCTATCAAGAGATACCTCCATATTAGATACAACAAACCTAAATGTACTGTGACGTGCAAGGAAAGGCAAGAAAAATTTTAAAAGGGAAGAAGTGTGACTTTTGGCAAGTATCAGTGAACTAGCATACAATTCTGGAAAATAAATATACTTTTTGTGCAAGTTACATCCTGTATGTATTGCAACCCACTCACTGTGCTGTTGCTAAGTTATGTTAAAATGGAGCCCCTTCCTTTACAGAAATAAATTACATTTGGCTGAGTGTCAGAATTAGAGTGACTATTAAACAGCAAGAAAAATATGATAAGGTTACATGGGTCTTGAAAAATGAGAATTTATTTGTTCATCTTCCTTGAAATCATGCATACTGATTTATTTAAAGTTGTCGGTTAAATGTGTTAGGAGATAAAACAAATGTGTTAATACCTTGATGTACCCAACATAAACAGAGGGCCTTCGAGAAATCCTGATATGACAGGAATGCTCTCAATGTAAATTGGCCACAATTGTCTGCAAAGTCAGTGTATCTCATTGTGAATATTCGAGTGCTCAATACACGTGATGGATGCTCAGTGTGGGTGGCAGAAAGACAAAAACATTCCACTCAAGTCATTTAGAGAACAATTTCTCACATAAGCATACTTGCCAGTAGTAGTAAATATAGACACTTGATGGTGATGATCATATGATTGACATTGCTATAATCCTAAGAAGCCAGAGCATTTAGCTAAATAATATATGCCTGCTTGGAGGAATAGACTTATACTTCCCTACATTTAAACAACTGTATATGTGATTAAATTCTTTTACAACCGGCATACTTCAGGAGCACAACCACTGTTGTCTGATTTATGTGCCAGGGAATGCTAACTTGTATAAATCTGCAAACCAGCCTTCAGTGAGGACTTTTGCAAGTGAAAGGTTTTCAAAGACTATTGATTAGGTCATTCAGTTTGGTCTCTTTTTATCAAATGGTCAATTATCAATCTGCTTAAAATTCCTTAAAATAATTGTCCTGGCCTGTTGATTCCAAAACCAATCAATCCAAAACCAAAAAATTAACATTTAGGTCTCAGATTTTAGTTGGCCTATCACATATGGTTATCAGGCATTGTAGAGGCAAGCAGGTCAATAAGCAACATCAAATGTGGATACATTTCATGCTCTTTGCATTCAATCCATGGGAATTGCTTTTTGTGTGTCTTCATGTCAACAAGGAGTTCTATATGAGGTCTTGTTGATGCAACAGAAGTGAAACTTGCTGTTAGCTAAAGTTAAGAACCCAAGAGAGAAATATTACTGTCATCAAAATATCATGATCAAGACTGGGGGTAGCATCTTAATCTTGACTAGTGATGGGCGAATTTATTCGCCAGGCGCGAATTTGCGGCGAATTTGCGCGATTCGCCGTCGGCAAATAAATTCGCGAAACGGCCGCGAAAATTCGCGGAAAAAAAATTCGCTGGCGTCAAAATTTTTTTTTCGAAAAAACGGGCGCCGGCGTCGAAAACGGGCGCCGGCGTCAAAAACGATACGCTGGCGCAGTTTCGCGAATTTTTCGCCGTTTCGCGAATTTCGCGCGAAATTCGCGAATTTTTCGGCGAAGCGAAACTGCACAAATTCGCCCATCACTAATCTTGACTAGACAAGTAATGGTAGTGCTAGTGAAGCAATGGTGTTTTATTTAAATAAACAAAGCGCGACGTTCGCGAACTTGCGGCGGACGCGAACAGTCGAAGTTCGCGCGAACTAGTTCGCCGGCGAACAGTTCGCTATATCCCTAGCAGTGACTTGTTTTACATGGATGTCCAGACAAGGCTCCTCCTCAGTCCATACTCTCCTAGAAAGCCTTGCAGCTTCCTGGGTGACTCCACTGCAAGACTGCACAAATCAGTCCATTAGATTGCTCCATTGGAAGAGCTAGATGAAAAGGAGAGGAGGAGATAGACGTAAGGGACAAATACTCATAGATCCTCCACGTTACTTCAAAATAGAAACATGTTATGTAAACTTTCTCTCTTATATTAAATAATACAACTATTTCATAGTTAAATTAATATGTGAAACCATTACTTCATTTTACAAAGTCTATGGTAAAGTAGCTGTTAATTCCTTCATTTTCTGCTTTATTCAGATATGGACTTGTTTCCATAATGTAAGATTTCTTTGTGACCATAAAGAAACCATGATGAGCGATTTGCCAGTGAATGAATAAAAACTCCTTTCCTCATATTTTTGGCACAGTATAACATCCGCTGGCAATTTTGTGAGAAGACGTGACAGGAGATTAATCAGTGACAGGGTCGTTTTTGTTAGAGATTCTTGTAATTAGGATGACTTTCACATCAAATTCCTGAGTCTATCAGTTACCAGCATTTCTATCTACTTGAAATCACTGACAAAGTAAGAAAAGCATTTATTTTATTAGTAAATCTGAAAGAAAAGAAGACAATTTTCAATTTCCTCTCGGTGGTTTACTGTGTCTTAATCAGATTTCATACTATTAAGGGCTAATTTAAAAATGTTTGTGACGGTAACCTTTTTAATGCAATACTTTTCCAGTGCAACTTAACCTTCAACAATAATATGATATGGATTTAAATAGAGCTATGCAACTGGTTAATCAGATTTTCATAAATAGTACAAACTAAAGTACAGCAACCACTATCATTATAATAAAAACACAAACTACGAGAACAGGGCACAACAGCGGCAGTGCAGGGTACATTTTCAAGTCATTTCCCCCATATGAACTGACTTTAAAAAGTACTAACTGCAAGTTATAAAAAAAAGTCATTTAGTGTCAATATTCCAATGGTTCAACACTACACTCCTAGCACCTAAGGTATCATTTCAGCTTTACCCCTGGAACTCCTTCAGCAACACACTTGGGTAGCAAATGGT
This sequence comes from Xenopus petersii, assembly GCA_038501925.1. Lineage (NCBI taxonomy): Eukaryota > Metazoa > Chordata > Amphibia > Anura > Pipidae > Xenopus > Xenopus petersii. The sequence goes on from CM076676.1 coordinate 91,604,967, forward strand.
ATCAAAAGTAAGCAACAATGCTTTCATGTAGTTGGTCATCCATACCCTCTAAACCAGCAGCTCCCATATATTTAGTCCACTTTTTATTTCATTTCTTGTATATGTTCTGCTCCCATCTATCTCTTGCTTATCTAGTTCTGTAATGTGGTTCTTTTTTTATACCATCCATCACTCTTGTTCCCCATTTATCTCCCTACTACACTGAATGAGTGAAGCTAAGTTCATTTGCTGTCACTTCATTAGTGTCTGTACACGCTGTGCTTGTCACAAGTGTCGCTCTCATTTCCACGCTTGATGAGACCAACTTGCAGCCAAGAATTCAATTATGATTTATTTGCATAATGTGCGTCATATGATACAACCATTGTTTGCTATAAATATTAAATTTTTTTGTTTTCGGTACTAATCTATTAAATGGTTGATTATAATGAGCAAAACTTTAATTTATAGCAAATTATTCTTGCATGTGTAATAAGTAACTTTCTCAGTTGTCAGAGCAACTCGTTCACCCAATCTGTTACAGCTGATCAGTGGCTTCATTGAAAGACCTCTATAACTAAAAACATGCAAGTGTTGAGAATATTAAAATCTCACTACACACCTTATAGATAACAAGTGCAGCCCCAAAGGTATTTAATATTACATTTCTGGATAGCAAGGGAAGGCTTGTATGTGAGACGAGAGACAGAGACGGGATAGAGTACTGCTGTGGATTCTATGGTAGCAGAAATTAGTGAGGGATAGTAAGTTGAGCAGCTATAAGCCCAAAAGCAGTGGCGTAACTTTACAGGAAGCAGAACCCATGTGGGGGGGGGGCGAACCACAGGGTCTGTTAGCTCTTAAGCATTTAAGGTGGTTAACACCACAGTAGGGTCTTAAGAGAAGAGGTAGTGTAAGAACCATAAATAGGTCCACGTGAGCCCCAAAAGACTGACTGACTGTCTTAATGTGTCTACCTTTAAAGATTTATGCTGCTGAAATGCATTATTTGTTGTGCTTCAAATCATCAAGTTTGGTGAATCAATGGTGCATCTGTCTACTGTGCAACAGTCTACTATTCTCTTGCTCCATACCACATGCCTACAGAGACTGCAGATAAAGTAACATATGACCCAGTACAAGGTACTATTCAAGTTATTGCCATTTTCCTCCACGATTTTGGTCTTGCTAGATATCCCACTCCCTCTAGTGTCTCACTGTAATACACCCCCACTCTTATCTTGCTCCATCAGCAAAAGGTATCTTGAGAAAAAGCTTGTTGGTGTTATCATGGTGTTTTACAATCTGTGGAATCAGGTACTGATTTTGTAAAACAAAATCACATTGATATCTATATCTGATATCTACGGTTAATGCACCTTTTCTACATAAGCCCAAATGAACAAATTCATGTAAAAACGAGGTTTCTCTCTTAAGATGAGGCCAGAAGGGGGAGCAGGATAGCATCAAAAAAAGAACAAAGAAGCTGTGATGAAACAGATAGTTACTTAACAAAAGAGTAGGATGGCACAACTAGTTGAGCATCTGGGAAATGTAATTACAGTCTGACAAAGTCTGGCTATTATCCAAGGAGGGCCTGTTGACCCCTTCATCTCAATACAGTACAAGCTTGGGGTATAATCTTAGAGATCAGGGGCACTTCTGGCTCTGCTACCTCACCCCCCACCACTTGACAGAGGGGTGATTGTGGAACAATTGTGCTGTGCTAAATGAGACACATTTCTCCTTTTTCTAGCACACAGAGGGTTTTTCTGATTTCTTGCTTATGGGCAGGTGACAAGATGCTGGAAAATACCTTGCACTGACAATAATAGCAATCATGCTAACCCTTCAAGTTCACATTTAGGTCAGGCAATTTTAGCTCATAAATTCCTCATTGATTGTTTTTGAGCAGTCGTTCTGGGCTCATACCACTAGTGGAAATAAGAGGATTATTATATGGATGGATTTCTCAACTCTGGGTTGATTAACAGTAATTACTACTATTATAAAATTATCATAATAATTTTTAATAGTGATAAAACATTCTTACTCCTGTTCTAAAATAAAGGATGGAGTCCTTGTTACCCAGCAGACATGGAACTCCAGTGATCTCTTTTCTAGGTATGATTGAATACCCAAGATATCTGCACCTCCCTTCGACTGTCAAGCATGAAATATTTTTCCAAAACTAGTAGCTTTATATTTAGTTATTCTAGGAAGATTTGTACTTTTTATTGAGAAGACCACAATTTTAGGAGCCCACGTTAAAAGGGTGCATATGGAATGAAGTAGCTGCACCACAATGGAAATCCTTGGTTTGAAAGAATTTATACAGAACAGATATTGGACCTGTTATCCAGAATGCTCGGGACCTGGGGTTTTCCAGATAACAAATCTTTCTGTGATTTGACTCTTTATACCTTAAGTCTACTAGAAAATCATGTAAACATTAAATAAACCCAATAGGCTGGTTTTGGCTTCAATAAGAATCAATTATATCTTAGTTTGAATCAAGCACAAGGTACAGTTTTACTATTACAGAGAAAAATACAATCATTTTTATGGATAACGGTTTTCCAGATAACGGATCCCATACCTATACGCAAACACTAAAACGCTCTGCTTTTCTGCCATTTCAAACAAAGGCTTTTGGCTTGACAAAGCTGCAAGGCAATAAGTTTGACATCTCGATATAAGCCATGCTGAAAAAAAATGTAAGCTTATCAAAGCTAGGTCAAGGACGATGCGTTGGTTTTGCCCTCTAGCATCCAACCCTGGTCATGTTAATTAAACTGTAAGCTTCTGTAATAGAGTAGTCCAAAAAACATGAATCATAGTGACATATATTCTGCCTGTCCAGCACATTTCACTGAAAACCATCATACTTGATTTTTTATACATTTATAATTTCCTAATCTCATACACTATTTAGATAAATATAAATATTTATGATATGTGCTAGTTTAAATTGTTTTTCTTTCATTAATTTTAAATATTTTGGGTCCCTGTCAATGTTAAACACAGCTACAGCTTTTAGAACAGAAATAGACTAAGATAAAATGATCTAGCCTTCTTTTAATGAAGTGTTCTTAAAAACATGTTGCAGCCCTGCAGAATGTTCTGTAGAGATAATTCATGTGCTCTGTAATTCAAGCTTTCTCTGTCATTACACACATTGCAAAGGCACCCAGAGTGAGTCACCTTTACCTGCTTTGCATCACTTCCCTTTGGCAAGAATGGACAGCACCATGGGTTGATTCACTTAGGTCATACACAGCTGCATTTTTCATGTATAAACTGCAGCAAATCACTTTAAGAGGAAGCAATCCATGGCAGGTAACAAGAAGAAGCAATGATTTTGCTAAGGCCCAATAGCTTTGTTCAAATTTTGTTTGGTTCTTAATTTTCCTTATACAGTATACCTGTTTATGAACAGCGATAGTTATAAACATAAGTATCTCTACTGTATTCCTTCCCTGACTCATAATTGCAAATGTCTGGCGAATGTCAGCAATCCCTTAGAAATCATCATCTTAAACACAAGGAATGTCATGTAAGTCTACCGAAACCACAGGTCCATCAAGGAATCCTGTCTCTGATAATTACTCCCTGTAGTTTCAATATTAGCGGTCAAGTACCCAGCTGGTGATGTGCATGATCCCAATAACAAGCATGATGCCTGATGGCAAAAATGGAACCTGAAGCTTAAGTACTAGCAAAAAAGCAGAGGCAGATATAGCAGAGTGAATAAAATAAATGAATTAGTCAATATGGAGCCAGTATAAACAGGATACAAGGCCAATTAAATAATTCATGCACCAGCAAGAATGAAACCAAAATGACGTCAGATGATCTGGGTCAGCAATACCAAATTAGCAGACAATGTTAACAGGCAATAATGAGGAGGACTGTGAGGCAGCTAACAGGCCAGTTTTAGATATTAGGGAGGCACTAACAAGGGAACACAAAATCAGGCACAGGACACAGGATCAAACAAATCATCACACTGCTGGGCGTCAAAAGAGCTCAACAGGAATTTATGATACAATGACATTTACAGAGAAATCAACTATATGAAACATTCTCTGCCAGGTGACAAAAGCTTTGTAAAGGGGATTTTTGCCAAGTAAAGGGGCCATTATGTAGTTTAATAGTTTCTCTAAGTAAAGGCTAATAGAGCTTTATTTACTATAGAGAGTTCCATTTAAGTAACTGTGGAATAGATACTATGCTATGTTTACTCTTGCTATGTTTGCTTCTTGGTACTACAACATGATAGGAGAGCCATGAAATATAATAATAAAGGTTGTGGACAATACAGTAAGAAAGGTACAATAACTTTCATTATTGCATTATTATCGTTGTAAATTGTGCATTTGGTATTCTGTGTTCTAGAAAAATAACAGAAGAGGAAAACCTGAGTGTCAGCAGACAGAAAATGTTATGTGAGGTCTTTTAAAAATGCCATAAAAATGAATGCAAAACAGCACAAAAAAGTACTATATGTACTGAACCAGTAGTTCCATTTCTCACATAAACCAATTCACAGACTCTCTTGAAAAAAATGCTTATGTGCAAAGCCCCAAGGGTTTTACAAAATTCTGATTCTAGAAAACATTCTATAGAATATTTTTGTGCCTAGTGATCAGTAAATCTGCCATGAGATATTAGTGAATAAAAGACCAAACAAATTTAATTTCTTTGTTTAAATAGCCCATAAAGGCAACGATTTCTTTCTTTCTTTTTTTTTTTTCAACAGAATAATTCTCCCCTAAGGTTTGTTGCCTGGAGTGTAGAGACTTTTCCCAAGTTACCTGCAGGGAAATCTTTCATTAATATTGGATCCCTGCTGGGTGCTGAAGCGGAGCTGTGTCAGTGGAATACAGATTCATTAAATATAAATGGCAAGATGCCCTTTAGAAAATGTAGCTTGCCTTTTTTGGCAGTACTGAGGGCTGTTCTCAGCTAATCAGAAAATGACGAGTTAACTATTTCGAGTTTTTTGTGAAATCATTTGCGGGCTGATCTGTGCTTAATAGTTACATTGCCCTTCATGTATTTTAATTACAGTTATTACCTTTTGCTTAAGTCACACAGGCATTTAGTACAAAGATGTGCACAACTACAAAAAATCATAATACATTTTAAAATGCAGAAATGTTTCTCTCGTGACCTGAATAGACAAATAGCATTGCTGCTGTGATACAAACCCGGGGTACAAAGACAGAAGGGAACTTACACAGTGTAAAAACAACTAAACACCTTAGCTGGACATGGATGAATAATTTTAAAAAAAAATTGTTTACCCAGCAGTAAATACAGCAGTAATATTAAATTTTGTTGGCATAAGGCTGCACCCTGTTCCCCAAAACTCCGTAAGACTCATTTACATCTGCAAGTGCAGTTGTGGTCCCTGAAACTCCCTGCAGTTACGTATGTCAAAATACTCTCCTTGCACTTCCTTATAGTTGGTTCTACTCAGTCCTTCCTCTCTTATGTTTCTACACCTACTGAAGCAGGGGAACCATGGAGCTCTCCCACCTTCTGACCATGCAGTAGCTCCAGGGTTCTCTACACACACCTGATCAATAGACCTAAAAATCAGATGCAGACATCACTTGCATGACAAACACCAGAAATTATGCCAGATGGCCTTGTATGTAATTGAGTGTGCGCACAGTTGGGTACATTTTGGTGAATTGAATGAAGTTGTGTTAGGTGCAGTGCAGTTTCATCAAACACATTGTACTCTTGCGATTGCAACGACACTGGAATTCTGGGGGAAAATTGCAGTATTGGGGCAGAAAAAAAACATGGTGATTGTGCTCAAAATGTAACTTTGCTCACTGCACTTTCAGACATGAATGAGCCCTATTCTCTTTACAAGATTTTGAAACAAACATAGGGCAAGTCTTACTGTAGGTGGATTGTCCTGGAAACAAGTCATTTCTCCTATCTTGAGAAAGCTTCCATCAGTTTTCTTTCTTTGAAGAGTACTAAATTATCTTACAGTAAGTTAGGGAACATCTTAGACCAAAATAAGTCAATGTTAGCTTCCCTAAGAAGGTAAATAGTCCTCAATTAAGTATGGTAATAGCTGGTATGTTCCTGCAAATTGTTTTTTGGCAAATTTTCACTAGAAAAGCCCACTCTGCCCACATTCTGCCCATATGTGTGTATTGAGGTATAGCTCTCAGTATCCTTTTCACTAGTTGAGGGGTTGCTGAGAATTGTGCTGTAGTTAAGGAATAGTTAAGGAATCTTCCCTGTTAAATTCCTCTTGTTGTTAAGCTCCTAATGCTCAGATTGATTTAATACAATAATGATATTTACTCGTTCTAATAAAATAACAAACAAGAATATCAATCCTGTACACATTTCAAGTTAAAGAAAGCATTATTTTAGTGGTTATACTTTGTGACATTTAGCTTATTGTGCATTTTTCATACACCTAACATGCTACAGGAAGTCACAAAATGAAGAATGCATTTTAGGTCCAAAGATCTGCCAAAGAATGAATAACTATTCAGTCATATGTAATACAAGATTTTCGAAAATGTGTTTTTATTCATCGAACCACAATTATTTTTGGTCAAATGTTTTGGCATGTTTAAAAATGTACTTTACATTGCTATGTTTATATAATTGCACAGTAGTTTAAAAGAGAAGACAGTCTGTAATCAATAAATAAAATAAAAAACTTTTACAGAATTGGGAGAAGTAAAACTATACAAGGAAGCCAAGTAATCTTGCTTATTTTGCTGAAACTATTGATAAAAAATATCCCCTTTCTTTTGTAATTAGGACAAAACATGAGCACATTTATCCTTCCTATGCTATCCATCGATATGATTATTTGAATAAATGTAATACAACACTGTCATATAAATGAATGATTTCAAAAGTGTAAGATTATAAAAAATAGAAGACACATACACACACACACACACACAGGCTGTTGTCCTCTCATCTGCTATTATGCAATTATTAGGTAGTCTTTCTACTTATACCTTAGTTTATTAATACCCTCTCCTGTACCTGTTTCTATGTACCCCTTCCTTTTTCGCGAATACTCAGGAGTTATTGATGCTTGATAATTGTTCACAATTATTGCCGTTATTGTAATATGTGATCATAGTCACACCAGTAGAACAAAATGGTTTAAAACAGTATGTACCGGTACTTGCCATGTAACTATGAAATTAAACAAACAGATAAATGAAGATAAATGTGACGCTTCGACTAGATTAATTGAAGATGCTGCTGTGATGTTTTTTTTCCCCAAAACTTGACATCTCTCCCCAGTTCATCAGCTTCAATGTGATTCCCTCATAACATTCACCATTGTATTCTTCCTCAGACCCTAAATTATTAATGTATCAGTCATTGCATCTCTCTACTTACCAAATACATTGTAGTACCTTTCTAGAAAAGCAGACTCTGCATCCCCTGACGTAAACCAGCTTTTGTCCTATCTCATTCTCTCTTGTGAAACATTAACATTATACCTAATTCTTTATATCTCTCTCCCCATTAAACACATCAGTCACTGCTTCTTCCCTTATAATACATCAACATCAGCATATCTGTTCCTAAATGTTATGAAATGACAGATAAGCTTCATCACGCCTGCACTGTGACTTATACTTCTGCCTATGCTGTCCACTAAACAAAGGTAGCATTTATACACTGGAACTTGTTTCTGTATTAACTGATCACTGCTGGCATCCACATTTTCCATGGGGACACCTATTTTGAGTAATACATCCAGTGTACATAGCACCCACTTCACATGTAGACTGGATATACATTGTATATATGTTTTATGTCAGTAGTATTCGGGATAGATTCTGCAATTTCAAAAACACCTTTATTTTGTGTTTGTAAACAGCAAGCCTGAGGACACAGCGATCCGTTCAGACCTCATCAGATCTGCATGACCAGCCTCACAATATGAAAAATATTGCCCAAGACGTTACCTTCGTCCTTCATTTACAAGTACATAGTGAAGTGAAACTGCTAGATTTATATCCCTAGCATGTCTTTTTAATTATGTGACAGGGTTGTATTCAACTCTTGAATTAAATGTGTAATTGCTATAGATCTACCAAATTACACTTGAAACATCACAGTATGGATCTTTGTGGGATCTTTTAAGGGCAGGAAGGTTGTCCTCCACTAAAATATTGCATTGTGTGCTTTTCTACTGCAGAGCCCAAGAGCCAATCATCTGTTACAGGTGAAAAGATTTATACTTTGTGGCAAATTCTTTGGATGGTATCTGACGATTCTCTCTCAAATATTCAAAATTACAGTTATACAGTCAATGCATGAAGAGATTCCAGAATCTCAGACTTCATTTTTAAGCAGATTAAAGGACATTTTTTGAGAATTCTGCAGTGAAACACATTTGATAACATACCCATGGAAAGATTAGATTGGTAAATGAAACCAATTGTATATAAATCATAGGGCTCTTATACAAGTCCAGAAGTATAACAACTACTGTATATAAAGCTAATAATTAGGCCTGAAGCTGCTATCACTTCAGTGAAGTTGTCAGGGTTTAGAAGCACCAAATCAGCAGTATAACAGGGCTACTTTTCTATCAAAAACATACAGCAGTCTTATGACTTTGAAAAAATATGGAAAATGTTTCCCATTGCTCTTTGAGAAAGAAATGTTATTAGAAAATGCATAGAATACCCAACCACTAAACTCTTATCAAGTGCCATTTTTAGCCATGTCCTAATTTGCAAATTTTACTGTGACCTATTTAAGGCTATGCTTTTGCAAAAGTAAAGAAGATAAAATGGAGATCATATGACTATTTTTACAATAATAAATTCAGGCCACCAATGCACGAAATAGTGTTCTTTTTATACTACACCAGAGTTTTTTTTTTGTTTTTTTAAATACCCATAATTTGTGGAAGCACTGGGTTAGCTGCACTGCTTATCAACATGTGAACAACTTAAAGAACTTGTTATAAGTGTGCTCAGATATCACCCAAAATTCCTTCAGTGTCTACAGCCATTAGAGAACAGTTATGAAAATGAGTCCTAATGGCCCATTTTTAAATATCAGGGGGTTCATGATTACCTAAAAGTAGAGGGGACATATTTTGTTAAACATACAGTAAATATTAAGCACAACTACAGTGATTTTAGTGTTGACCTTCATTATTTTACAAGATCTTGTAAAATAAGGTTAAAAGAGACTGTCCTTTCACTTGGTCCTTCAATTTGCAGATTTCTGGTTATTTGGGATTTTTGCACAGACCGATATGTATGTGGCATGGCAAATGTTTGTGTGCACCTTAGCTTTAAAACATCAGAATCCCTGTAGATTGATGGACAGAAAAACAATGAGTGAAGTATACACACACACAAATGTATTTTTATAACTTCCATATGTAATTTACTTCCTGTGAATGCTTCAAATGGAATTAAAAGACTTTTAATTATTTTCCATAGAATAAAGCTGTTGATTGAAGCTATGCTGTTACTGAAATGTGCACTCTGGATATGTGTTTGAAAATAACCAACATTATTGTTTCATTTTACGTGACATTAAAGACAGCTTGGCAAATGTCAGATTTATGTTGATTAATTAAGCAATCTACCTTGAAAAACACTAATGGTCACAAAGTGCCCTTTGAACATAATAAAGATGTAAGGGACAATCAAGTGTTGATATAACTTGCTCACCAATGAAAGGTGTGTAGAGAAAGATCCTCAGGTCCTCTTGCAAATACGAAAAAGTATGGGCTCTTATTAATATGGCAGATTTTCATTACTCAATTCTGACTAGAGTAGTTCTACTGCCAAAACAGTTAATTTCACAGATACATATTACAAGTGTGCAAGTAATGGAGCACTTGTTAATACTGACAATAATATTGTTTTATCTAAAGGAGGCATAAACGGTCCTTGACAAAAATTCGACTTTTAACACATAAATCCCGTCATTAAAACATTTTATGGTTTTAAAGTTATTTGTTAATATAATTGTGAGTGAAATGTCTTTATGCTTTTCTATTCTCTGGGTTTGACTCTTAAAACACTGTAAAAAATCGTTCCAAGAGTTCGAGGCCAGTAATGCAGAGAACATAAAAAGCCAGACAGATACTGCTTTCAGTTTGCAAATGCATTTACAAATACTTTTAAAAACATTTTGAATTAAAGTATAATGAAAAGTTGCTTATAATTTAATTTCCTTTTACTATTCATCAGTTTTTGGATGGATGACCCTTTAGTATCACAAGTAATACGTTACTAAAGTAATGAATGAAAGTATAGCCATCCTTTTTTTCAAGGTCAATTTTAATAGAAGAAACAAGATAATATAAACCTTAAAGGATAAGACTAAAAAGGCTCTCTATCAGCAAAACACCCCCACCTTGGGTTTCAAAGCCAAAATATATAGAATTACCGAGAGGAATCAAGAAAGTAGATCTAGCTGCTAAACAGTGTGTTATTCACACAACATGTTTCAAGCTCAAGGCTCTTTATTAAGTGTGAAACACTTGTGAAACACTTAATAAAGAGCCTTGAGCTTGAAACATGTTGTGTGAATAACACATTATTTAGCAGCTAGGTCTGCTTCCTTGCTTTCTATCAGTAATTACATCTATTTTGGTAAAGGATAACACTAGAAATTCTATATTTAAAGCACTGCACAGCAAAGATCCCATCTTTTATGGGGACAGTTGGTGGGTCAGTTCTTGACTTGAACAATAAAACCAGTTTTCAGATACTAGTCTGAAAGAGACTACATACAGTATGAACTAAATAAATGTGCTAGATGTAAAGCAGGTGACTATTGTTATGAAAAGTCCACACTCCAGCAGGTGGAACTTGTGTTATGGTTGAGAGTGGTAAGGTGATTATAAGAGTAGCTTTAACAGAATTCAATTGACTGAAAAACATTAACCAGACTTTGTGAGGTGATAAGGAAGATTGTGCAAACCTAAGATACTGTAGCAGCATTTGCATGCTAGTCGAGAAGGTAACCAAGCAAAATAAATATACAGTCTTTCCATAGAATTTAAATTAGACAAATACACATTAAAAGTATATAAAATGCAGGCATCATGGCCACAGCAATTTAAAAAAAAACATTTCCAAAGATAGTTTTGGTTGTTTAGCAGAGTGCCCTAAAGCTTCACCAAGGAATAAGGATGATTAGTTCCCCTTGCGTTTCACCTGTGTAGCCTATAACATTAATCTATTCTGAAAAAAGTACATTGAGCTCAAAATTGATCCAGAGGAAGACATAAAAACAGTATCTACCTGGATGAGGTATTTAGTGGGGTCCCACGGGGTTCTGTATTTGATCCACTTTTATTTAATTTGTTCATTAATGACTTAGGGGAGGATATTGATATTGTAAGTAATGTACCAGTGTCTGCAAAAATATGCAGCACGATTAATTTCATCCAGTATCTTAACAAACTGGAAATCTGGGCAGCTAAGTGGCAAATAATATTCAATGTTGATAAATGTAAGGTCATGTACCTGGGGTGTAAAAATTTGCAAGCCACTTATACCCTTAATGGGACTCCATTGGGAAAATCCATAATGGCGAAGGACCTTATGGTATCTTGCGGGTAATTGTGGTCTCCAGCGCTTAAACAGAAATATTATTGAATTAGAGAGGGTCCAAAGAAGGGCAATTGAGCTGGTAAAAGGTAGGGAAATTCTACATTATTAAGAAAGGCTGGCCAAGTTGGGGTTGTTTAGACTGGAGATGAGGCGCTTAAAGGGAGATATGATAACTATGTTTTAAAATATGAGTGGACCACATAAAAACTCTTTAAATTCTTTATTTACCAGGAGATCCTTCCATCAGACACAAGGGCATCCATTCCAATTAGAAGAAAGGAGGATACTGTATATCTTAATATTTAAAAAGGACTTTTTTACTGTGATTGCTGTGAAGCTGTAAATTTCTCTGGTTGACATAGTTTTTCAGCAAGTGAGAAAATGCAGGGCTCTTAGTATAAAGCTGATCCAGGGACTGGTCCGATTGCCATCTTCGAGTCCCCCTCTGAAGCAAATTGAAAAGGCTTTAGATGGTTTATTTGCCTTCCTATGAATCAACTAGCAGTTAGGCAGGATTAATCTATCCATAAGAGGTAGAATTTGATGGACATGTGTATTTTATCAACACAAGTTACTATGTTATTACAAATGAACAGTATTTAGCTGAAATAATTCTGTATTGAAATAATTACTGTACATAGTTTTGTTATATACTGTATATGTTTTTTAATATTGCTTGAATTTTCCACAGAATTTGTCCCATCCTGAATGTTATTCTCTCCAGCCTAAAGTAATTCCTACCATTCCTAAAGATGTTTAATCATATTGCATGTCAAAATACAGTGTGATCTAATCTGACTACAATTACATAAGGATCTTATAAGGATTACTATGAGTTTATGGAAAAACTAACAACCCGTTATGACAGGTTATGCCCATTATAACAGATTTACAGTACATAAATTAGCTAGTTTATCTATGGGAATCTTATTGTAACCCTTTCACCACCCCATTGTCAGTGTTACACTCCAGGTGTAGCACTTACCTGAGGGCACAGGACAACCCTGAGCCACTCGACAGTGGTATTGGGAGAGACTGGGCACCTGGTACTTAATAGCGCAGTGCTTCCACCTAGTGGGATCAAGGAGCACACCTACGGGTGGCCCCACTAGGAATACAGTAATAACACACACACAGTATTAGTTAAAGGGATACTGTCATGGGAAAAAAATGTTTTCAAAATGAATCCGTTAATAGTGCTGCTCCAGCAGAATGTACTGAAATCCATTTCTCAAAAGAGCAAACAGATTTTTTTATATTCAATTTTGAAATCTGACATGGGGCTAGACATATTGTAAATTTCCCAGCTGCCCCAAGTCATGTGACTTGTGCTCTGATAAACTTCAATCACTCTTCACTGCTGTACTGCAAATTGGAGTGATATCACCCCCCACCCCCCCCCAGCTGCCAGACAAAAGAACAATGGGAAGGTAACCAGATAACAGCTCCCTAACACAAGATAACAGCTGCCTGGATCTAAGAACAACACTCAATAGTAAAAACCCATGTCCCACTGAGACACATTCAGTTACATTGAGAAGGAAAAACAGCAGCCTGCCAGAAAGCATTTCTCTCCTAAAGTGCAGGCACAAGTCACGTGACCAGGGGCAGCTGGGAAATTGACAAAATGTCTAGCCCCATGTCAGATTTCAAAATTGAATATAAAAAAATCTGTTTGCTCTTTTGAGAAATGGATTTCACTGCAGAATTCTGCTGGAGCAGCACTATTAACTGATGCATTTTGAAAAAAAAAACATGTTTTCTGATGACAGTATCCCTTTAAACTGAATAACTGTTTATCTAAAATAAATGGCCAACTTGTACATGCAGCACTTCTAACCAGTGGCAATAGGGTCTCACTAAACTTGCTTGCGCAATCTGTCTGACTAAATAACTGGTTAAGTCCTTTAAAGTAATAGATGGCTCCTCACAGTCCAAGTAATACAAATCTCTAGTAATCTTCAAGCGCTCCTTTAATGCACTGTCCCTTTAAACAGAATACTCACTCCAAATCTTTTTTTGATGCTTTACAGTGTCTCTTCAGGTGAGTCCAGCACATTCAGACATACAGTGTGACTACCAGCCCCTTTGGATGCTCAGATGGGAATGTCCTGCTGGTTGTTCCTCCAGTTTGGATTCCTTTCACACTCTCTGTCCCCCCAGGTGCAGTACCTGCCTTCCGTGTGCCAGCCTGATCCAAATGTCTCAGTTCTCTGACCCACTGCCAGCTCTCTGCTCTCTTTCTCTGTCCACCATGTGGTTCTCTCTGCCAGGCTTTTCTTTTTTTGCCCTGAGTGAACCTCCTAAAAAACAAGGTACTTGGCTGAGTGGGACTAAGGGTATGTTTAAGCGTGGGAGGTGCGTTAACTGCAACTTTGTAGTCCGTACTGATAAATTCTATCATCCAATGAGTGGTAAAATCTATAAGATGAGGGACTATATTAATTGTCAGTCAGACCATGTCATATATATGGTGAAATGTCCATGTGGAAAGATCTATGTGGGAGAGACAACTAGATCCCTAACCGTGAGAATTGGGGAACATCGGAGTGATGTGAGACTTGGTAAAAACTCGTCCCCGATAGCTAGACATTTCATGCAGGCACAACATCAAGTGAATCAGTTGCGATTCATGGGAATAGAACAGGTTAAGAGACCCACTCGAGGTGGAAACAGGGAACTACTTCTCAAACAGAGGGAATTGAAATGGATATACAAATTGAATTGCCTCTCTCCTTATGGCCTTAATGAAGATAGGGAACTGTCTTTGTTTTTTTGATTACGGTTTGATGGAGATTAATTGTCCGTGACCTCAGCCTGTGTGTAAAGTGGGTTTTATTTTGTGTTCTGATGTTTGTGTAATATATTGTCTATATGTGAGATTTTAATCTTTATAAATACCGTTATTCTTTCAGATTTTATAGGACAATGGTGATGGATCTGAACCAGTGTTGTTTAACCCTATCTATGAGTGACATCATCGTTTTTAAATGGGTATGATTATCTTCACGACAATTTTTGTAATTTGATGAAGATGTACCACGTTGATGATTTACTTATAATGGATTTGATGAAGATGTATCACGTTGGTGATTAATTTCCACTGGACACTTTATTTTGATGAATTGCAATATATATTTCTATGTATAAAATATTTTTAATAATTTTTATATGTGGTACTATGCACCTGCACTTTATTTTGTATATTACTCTACTGTATGAACTTATTAGCACTGTCACTTTAATACACCTATCTTGTATTTTTATTGGTGCAATATGGCCAATGAAATGCCACGATATGTAACTTATGAATTATATAATATATTATAATGTTTAAATACTTCAGGTGTTAGATTATTTATTGCCATGTCACGTTTAATGTATTTGTTTATTATATTATTTCAATGGGGTTGTTATTTTGTCACAATAATAGGTTCTCTGTCCGGTCTCCCATTTCCAGTGAAAATGCTGGGGTTGCTAGCGCAGGTTCAAAGCACCTATGCGTTTCACCTTCTGTTCTCGCGTGATTCTTTACCCGAGGCAATGGTGGCTTAGGGAGCCGCGTCACTACGTTGAACATACTATCGGCGGAAGTGACGTAGGCGGATGTGACGTCACAGATCCGGAAGTTCGGGTAGCGCGCGAAAATCAGGAATGGACGCGTAGTTGAAGAGGGTATTTATTTCATTGCTAATCCCGTTACACATCAGGATCCCCTTGACAAAGGCTATTTTGCCAAAACGTTGGGGTTATTCTCATCTTGGCAGGTGTATCCGCTACTTGTAGTTTCTTGTCTGCCTTTTTCTGTACTTAAGGGCGGTATGTATACCATTATCATGTGAAATGTTTCTTGTCTTTTGTAAACATCATGTTACTGTTTTGTTGTTCTTTTATTACTAAAGCATATTTCAATCTTACCACCTGAGTCAAAAGATCTTTTTGAGTGTGCAGACCTGATTTCTTGTATATGTTATATTTAGTTGCTCGGTAGGGGCGACTTATGGTTCTTTTGCACCTCTCACTGCATATTTGTTCCTTTATAATTTGAATTAGGTGTGCCCTCCATTTACCTGTATTTAGGCTTTTCTCTTCTGCCAGCATCTGTGACTTCCTCTTCCTGCCAGCCATTCACTAGTTGCTGTGTCACTTCCTGCTGCACTGAGATCACTGAACAGCTGGTTGCTAGGTAATAGCTTAGAGCACACAGACACAGGCTCTGTGCTTGACCTCTTACAGGGATAAGTGCAATAGTTTTGCATTAATTCCCTACATTATCTACAGCAAAAAAATAGCTTACAGTTAAATCAACAACCTACAGGAAGACCAAATTCTAAGATCCTTCATTTCTAGACCAGCATAAAACAAAGCATATCTCCAACCAGGCCTAGACCTCATTTTAGCCATATTGATATCATAGTTAGCTGGTAAACAAAATGATTCAGTCTGATATATATGTGGTGGGAAATATATACTAGTATTATTATAAATTTACATGTCAACACTCGCTATCTTTGCAGGATTTTTGTTTTGTTTTTCATACATTAATAAATATCCTATGTTTGTTTAAGCATAATTATGCATAATTAATACACATATTGAGTGCTTTAAATCTGTGGATTTTTTCACAAAATAGACCACTGTATATTTTCCAAGTGTTTTGTTCAGATACTTTGTTTTTATTTACATTCTATTTGTTGCTATGACAACTTCATCTATGATGTCATGACTTTTGACCTGTTGCATTCTAAAAGATGTTTACAGTGTTTTCTACAAGTGATATATATATATATATATATATATATATATATAGATAGATATAGATAGATACACACACATGCTTGGAGAGAAGAAGGTCTTTGTAAATTGTGTGACAGCATGCCCTGGCAGAGGGGAATGTGTTCAGAAAACATCAAATGTTGCACACTGTCTGTATAAATAAATCATTTGCTGACATGGAGGGCCATTTTTAAAGCACTGAACATTCTACAGGGGATTTTTCCTGTTCTTATGGACATTTGCCTATAATACCTGGAAGGTTTATTTACAATTGATTTGACTTCTATATGAATTTATAAATTACCTAACTTGCTCATGACTCTCATTTGAGTCATGTTTAAAATAGCTGTTGTGTTACTATTGCTAATTATTTTATCTAAAGTTAAAATCCACTGCCAAGCCCACAACTTAGGTCCACGGAAGGCTCAGTCAAATGTTTTTAGCTTGGTTATTGCTAATCAAAAATATTACATACATTTTATAAAGCATAGACTATTGTTTCAATGCCAAATGGCATGGCAGTTATTCCCAAATTATTCCCAAGCAAACTTCTTTGTATTGTACTGTGTAACATGTAGGTGCATTGCATATGAGGAATCTGTGAGGTGATTTGACTAAAATTGCTACATATTTAAGAAAACATTTATAATGGATTAATCACAGTCCGGGAAAGCCATAGGCAAACACATGATTGCAAGAGCAACTCACAAATTTCTATACATTTTCTATATTACAACTGTCTTAACAATTACAGAATAAAATCACAAACTTGCTTGAATGATGAGGATATACTTTCCTTTGACTTCTAGGCATCTAAAGGTGGCCATACACGGGCCGATAAAAGCTGCCGACAGACCGTGTCGGCAGCTTATTGGCCCGTGTATGGGGGCCCCCGACGGGCTTCCCCGATCGAGATCTGGCCGAAAGTCGGCCAGATCTCGATCGGATGGGGTTAAAAATTCCGTCGGATCGCGGCCGCATCTGTTCGTTGATGCGGTCCCGCGATCCGACCGCCCGTTTGTGAGAGCTAGGATCCGATCGTTGGGCCCTAGGGCCCACGATCGGATCTGCCCGATATTGCCCACCTTCAAGGTGGGCATATCGGAGGGAGATCCGCTCGTTTGGCGACATCGCCAAACGAGCGGATCTATCCGTGTATGGCCACCTTTAGCAATGTCATAATTTCTTGACTAATATTGACTAATCACTGTTGTTTATTCAAAACATTTACCCCATGTATCCACTTATCCATTTTCTTCCCTTTGACTGCATGTCACTGTAAAGATGTGGTCTTTATTCAGGCTGAGTCTGCCTATACTTTCAGTTATATTTAATCATTTATTTACACTACATAAAATATTCTTTAATGATGCACAAGTAAACTATGTAAAAATTGATGTTCAGAATTTGAGATCCATAGCAACAAATTAATATTCACACATTATAATTTCTCATTCCCTATCAAAAATTAATCATTATGTAAATGATTGTAAATGCATTCATTAGGACAATAAATATAACTGTACTACATACATTACAAGTAACGTGTTCCAGTTTTACTCTTGAATATATTTTAAAAAGCAATGGAAACTCTTTAACAGTGATGTTGTAAGATGGAAGAACAGATTAAAATGCCAATGCCAGAGCACACACAACACACATTCGTTAGCGCTAAATAATGCACATTGCCTTAAAGGAAATGTAAAGTGTATGCTGGTCTCATATAAAAAAGGCTTTGCGATGTACATGTACTATATGCCTCTTTTGGCAGAATATTGTAGTTTTTATTCCTCTCAGCTCTCTTGGCAGCCTGATTCACCTTTCAGCAGGACTATTATCCCAAGCACAAAGCAAAAGCAACAACAGAGCATCTCAGCAAGAATAAAGTACATATGCCTGGGACAAGTAGCAGAATCCAAAAGAGAATTTGCAGCAAGAATGGAAGACTGCAGTCAACATATGATCCCCAGCCATTTTAAAAGATCTTGAACATCTGTGCCAAGAAGAAGTCAAGCTTTCCTATCCTACTGCAGAAAATTGGTAGCCATTTATTCTAAACAACTCAGAGCTGTTACTGCTAAAAAGCACTGTGTATTGCAGTGTAAGATTTTCATTCTCACTTTTAAAATATTTCTGTGTCTGCTAAAAGTGTCTACTTTGTACTGTAGTAAAAAATGAATTTATGAAAAAATGCAGAATTTATAAACATGTATGGGGTGCTGTTTGTCCCAAATACATTCTGTATACAAAACTATCCCTAATACACAGAATGAATGTCTCTCATGTTATATAAGAATTTGTGACCATACACAGAGAAAAAAAATATACAAAAGACTTATTTCTATTAAAGAATGAAAACAAAATCTGGTTAGTGCACAAAAGGATGTCATTATATCACAAACTCCATTCTGTATAGTTTAACAAGCAATCTGTCTCACAAATGTATAACCTCCATGTAACGGACTCACTTATGTGCAAAGTTGCTTACAGAATGAATTATGTAAAAACAAAGTTGGACATAATATATAATAGTGTAACTAACAGTGTGTATAATAGTGTAACTAACTAGTGCATGTCAAGCTAGATTAGAATGACAAAATAGATATCTGTGACAGAAAGCAATATTTTATAGTACAGGATTCATTCTTTCCACAAAATGACAGTTTTGTTTCACAAACAGTCACATTCCTGAACCAATAAGAACAAAGCTTATTGCCATATACAAACAAGATGAGAAGTGGCCAGCTCTGCTCCACATGGCTAAGGCAAAGTATCTGACCTGCTATAGAGGCGCCCTCTAATGTCCCCTTGTGCTGCATAGTAATAAACATGAACAAACCTTTCCTAAAAGAGTGGCTGTTAAACACTACAGGTTCATAAAAGGAAGTTTTTACAAATGGAGAAATATAATGCTGAACTTATAATGATTATAGAAAAAGAAAAGTATGCAAAACATAAATATGATCATTTAAGGTGATATGGCTATTCTTATTGTAGTAACCTGCTTGTGTGGCCATTTTGGTTAAGGGCATTCCTGCTGTTTTGCCAATATCTTATGACTCACTCCTGTTCCTCTTCCTGTGTAAGCTGAGAGCAATAATGGGACAGGCTACACCCACCTGCCATGTTGTATTAAATGTACCAGAAGTTACTCTGCTTGTCTGGCTGCTTTGCCTGACTCTCAGAGACAGTTATAAGTTTTGTATATGATAGTTAGACTCCAATGTCTCCTCCTAGCTGTAATCTTGCACCAAGCTTGTAGTAGTCTCTTAATAATGTGCTTACCTATAGTTCAACTACTACATAATAGCTTTACCCAGAGACTTGGGACTGATCATGTGCATCGCACATTGTGTATAGTTACAAAGTATCTTATTTGCACCTATTAGCTGTTCTGTGCTCTCTGCTAAAAGCCAATTAAGTGAGAAACTTTGTTTCTTTTTCTGGCTGTTCAGTGCATAGAAAGAGGGACTTTCCAGTACAAATGAGGGACTGCAGGTTGAGCTGTCAAAAGAGGGACTATCCCTCCGAAAAAAGGGACAGTTGGGAGGTACAGTATGTACTTTTCTTTTTCTACAATCATTATAAGTGCAGCATTATATTTCTCAGCTATTTGTAAAAACTTCCATTTATGAACCTGTAGTGTTTAACAGCAGCTCTTTTAGCAAAGGTTTGTTCATGTTTATTACTATGCAGCACAGGGGACATTAGAGGGAGCCCTCTATAGCAGGTCAGATATTTTGCCTTAGCCATGTGGAGCAGAGCTGGCCACTTCTCATCTTGTTTGTATATGGCAATAAGCTTTGTTCTTATTGGTTCAGGAATGTGACTGACAGTGTTGCTTCACAGAATGGTTATTTTATCTGTTTTGTGAAACAAAACTGTCATTTTGTGGAAAGAATGAATCCTGTGCTATAAAATCTTGTTTTCTGTCACAGATATATATTTTGTCATTCAAATCTAGCTTGACATGCACTAGTTAGTTACACTATTATACACACTGTTAGTTACACTATTATATATTATGTCCAACTTTGTTTTTACATAATTCATTCTGTAAGCAACTTTGCACATAAGTGAGTTCATTACATGGAGGTTATACATTTGTGAGACAGATTGCTTGTTAAACTGTACAGAATGGAGTTTGTGATATAATGACATCCTTTTGTGCACTAACCAGATTTTGTTTTCATTCTTTAATAGAAATGTCTTTTGTATATTTTTTTTCTCTGTGTATGGTCACAAATACTTATATAACATGAGAGACATTCATTCTGTGTATTAGGGATAGTTTTGTATACAGAATGTATTTGGGACAAATGGCACCCCATAAACATGTGCATAGGCAAATACCTTGGATATGTATGTTTTACATAAATGTACCACTATGATATGCATAGATTGCCTTACTTACTTCTGCTGATACTTAGCTGGTTATTTACTAAATGACAATTTTTTTTGGTCCAGGTTTATTGGGCAAAAACTCAAATCTTTAGTGGAAAAAAAACCTCCAATTTTTCAAGATTTATTATAACCCGAAGCTTCAAAAAGTCTGAATATGAAAATCCACCATCTCAAACCTGTCAAAGCCATGTATAATCAATGGGAGATTTCCCTTTTACAATTTAAAGATATCGTGATCTGCACTAGGTTTCCGCCAATAATTTCAGGGTTTTCAGGTGAGAAAATATCAAGCAATTCGGGCATTATATCCCAAAAATTTGTATGATCTGGTTTTTTACTCTATTATATGAAGTTTTTTTCTGACCCGCCTTTTTCAAGTTATTTTATCGATAAATAAGATAAATAATTTGGTCGAGCTTGGTTTAATAAAAATATGAAATAAATTCAAGTTTTAGTAAATAACCTCCTTAAAGTACTTTTACTCACAAACACAAGATGAAGGCAATTAGATGTGCATAACAAAAGTGCCATGACAATAGCACCACACATCTACTCTCTCCATTCCAAGTCTAGTAACTTATTGATTGATTGGTTATTAAAGCATAATATTTTTAAAAGGTTACAAACACCGTACTCCTGTGTGTGTCACCAGGAATCCATTTTTTTACAGGTTTTTTTGTTGATCCTGCTCTAGTTTAGGTGCTCCCCAAATCTTTTTAGGGCACATAATGAAGGAAATTAAGTGACATTATTTAAAGTCAGTATGCCTTTAAGGCAATAGCATATGTAGCACTTTGTTGCCTGTGGAATATCACTTCTCATTCAGACAAAAAAGTCTGTGGAAGAATGAGGTTTTCAGTACATAAAACATTTTACTTGCGGCAAGCCAATATAATTGTGTTAATACACTGAATTAAAGCAGATTAAGCCAGATAGTTGAATGTAAGTGTTTCATATGTAAGTTAGGCGGTTGACACCTATAGGTGATGACAAGGCAAATGAATTATAATACAGTGAAGAATTGTTCTAGTTCGGAGTACATTTGATTTTTTTGACAAGTGGAATATAGTCCATTAAATCCCTTTTCCCCTAGGGCTGACATTACTGTTCATGGTCAAGACACAAAAATTGAAATCCGCAGTCATTTCAATTTTATTATAGCCTCTAGCCTATAATGTATGTATTATAGGCTACTAAGTCAATCTGAGTATGTATGTATTTATCTATATGCATAATTTAAGATGGTTTTGAGATGCAAAAGGTTGTACCAAAAAATTACTTAATTATGTCAGTTAGGGCACTGGGGAAAATAAGAATCAGAAAGTTCTAAATTCACAATAGTAATGGAAGGAAATTCACCAATAATCTGGTGTTTTAGTAAAATGTTCTAATCTGTTCTAAACGCGGCCGCTAGACTCATTCATCTAGCTCGCCGCTCAACATCAGCTGCTCCCATACTGTATGTATGTCCCTTCACTGGCTTCCAATCTCTTCTAGAATCAAATTCAAATTACTTACACTCACATTCAAGGCCCTTAATAATGAAACCCCTCCCTATATTTCATCTCTAATCTCCAAATACACTCCTTCACGAAACCTACGCTCTGCTTCTGATCTTCGCCTCACTTCTCCTCTGGTCACTTCTGCCCATTCTCGTCTACAAGACTTCTCTCGGGCTTCTGCTTTTCTCTGGAACTCTCTGCCACAAGCTGTCAGACTTTCCCCTTCCTTTCAAACTTTCAAGCACTCCTTAAAGACCCATCTGTTTAAAGAGGCCTATTCGATGTACCTTAATTAATCATTGCTGTATCAAAAATGACAAATTGTTTATACAATCCTAATGTCTCAATTGTATCCTAACCTTTTAGTTTGTAAACCCTATTGTATTCTGTAATCCTTGTCTGTTATCCACCATTTATTCCCTGTTTGCTATAACTGCAGTAAAGCACTGCGTATCTTGACAGCGCTATATAAATAAATGATGATGAAGATGTGGAAGTATACAGTACATGTACATTTCCATTGCTGGACTCACTCAGCTAACTTTAGGTTTCCTAGATGAGCTGTCTGGCCCAGGTGAGTTTGTTTCTCACTCTCCATAAAGGGATTATAGTATCATACAGTACAGTATTGTAAAGTATCATACTGTGTAAAACAATTAACATAAGAAAAATAGTAAAAAAAGCTGTTTAAAATAAATGACAAATGTATCAAGGTAGGTGTTTTATTTCATGCAGCCTGAATGCCAGATTTGACACTGTTATTTTACACCACGTCAGACCTTGCATAGTTGGAAAAAAAACACAGAATAAATTGTGGAGAATTGTTTTCCCATTTTTCATACAGCTGCTTCCATTTACACTAGATTTTTACACAGAGATACACAATCAATTGGTACATAGTGATGCCTGGTGATATGCGGTGTATTCTGTTGCCATTCTTTTTTTAAAATTATAAATAGGTTTCTAGGTGTAAGTTACTAGCCTAATAGTATGTTTAAAAGTACTCAGTAGATGTAATTCTCCAAGAGCTTTTAGTAGGTACTGTCATCTCACATGCCACAATGTACTCGCTGTATACCCTATTATATGCAGCTCATTCTCTTTGCATAACTCTCTTGTTTATATAGTTGAATATTCTTATGCATATGCAATTTACAATGCTTTTAGCAATATCATGTATGATCAAATAAGTCGTTTGCTGCCCACAGTATAATTTCTCAGCCAACCACATCACATTGCTTTTGAAAGTAAATGCTGAGGCTAAAAATATTTTACCATCTCTCTCTCTCCTAAGGATTGCAGATAAGCAGTATTTTATTAATGGAAATCTTAATGTCACATTGCAGAAAGCAAGAACTACTGTATCTTAGTCACCAGGGTAGAATTATGCTTTCCTTGGAGAGGACCAAGGAGCTAATCGCCGTCTAATTTCACAGGTGTTAATCATAACAAAGCTGGTTTGTAGAATGATTTTTGCAGATGTTTTCTTATCATTTCCTGTATTAAAATAGAAGATCTTAATGCAATGCATATAGCAAAAAAAATGCAAACTATAATGCTACCTAAGCCACAGAGTAGCTACCCTCTTTATTCGTTATTCATACTTAGAACTCTGCCACACTGTTGCTGCATAAACAGTCCCACAAATCCCCACCAACACCAAGGTACAGTAAAAAAATATCATCTCCACACATTGAAGTAATGGGTTAACAGCTAATTATGTTTAAGAATAGAGAATAAGAATGTCCTCGAAAAGAAATGGCACCCTTCCCTTGGATTATTATTATTTTATTATTATTATTAACATGTATTTATATAGCGCCAACATATTGCGTAGCACTGTAAAGTAAATGTGATTATACAACTACATCACACGAATTACATATATAGAATATATGGAGTAACAAACATCATAATCAATACAGGTACAAAAAGGTGAGGAAGGCCCTATGCATAGGCATACAGTCTAAAGGGGAGGGAGTAATACACAAGGTGTGGGAGTGGGCAAGATCGAAGTAAGTGGGTGAGAAATGTGGTACTGTATGTGGTGTTGCGTTTGGTAGTTAAGCAGAGTGAGGGTAGGCTTCTCGAAAGAAGTGCGTTTTCAGAGATTTTTTGAAAGTAGAAAGGTTGGGAGAAAGTCGGACAGACCGTGGGAGAGCGTTCCAGAGGAGGGGTGTAGCCCTTGCAAAGTCTTGAATGCGAGCATGTGAGGAGGTAATGAGAGAAGAGTTGAGTAGCAGGTCAGTAGAGGAGCGTAGTAAGCGAGTGGGTGAGTATATAGAGATGAGTTCAGAGATGTAGGGTGGAGCAGAGTTGTGAAGTGCTTTGAAAGTCAGTGTCATTAATTTGAATTTGATTCTGAAAGGTAACGGAAGCCAGTGCAGGGATTGACAGAATGGCGAGGCAGAGGAGGAGCGGTTGCTGAGGTGTATGAGCCTCGCAGCAGTGTTCATTATGGACTGGAGAGGTGACAGTCTCTGGAGGGGGAGGCCAATTAAAAGCGAGTTACAGTAGTCTAGACGCGATATGATGAGAGAGTGAATAAGAATTTTGGCAGCGTCTTGGGTGATAAATGATCGTATTTTGGATATGTTCTTTAGGTGGAAGTGACATGATTTGATAAGTGACTGGATATGAGGAGTGAATGACAGGGCAGAATCTAGGATAACCCCAAGGCATCGGGCCTGGGGAGAGGGGGTGATAGTGGAATTGTTAACTATGATGGATACTTCGGGGATGCTACTGGTGTTATTTGGAGGAAAGAGAACCATTTCAGTTTTAGAGAGGTTTAATTTAAGGTAGCGTTGCGACATCCAGGTAGAGATAGCGGACAGGCAGGAGGAGACGCGAGTTAGGAGTTCTGGGTTGAGATCCGGAGATGAGAGATAGATCTGAGTATCGTCAGCATAGAGGTGGTAGTGGAAACCGTACAAATTTATTAATTTGCCAAGGGAGGAAGTGTAGAGGGAGAATAGTAATGGTCCTAGGACAGAGCCTTGAGGAACTCCAACAGAAAGAGGTAGGGGAGAAGATGATACTCCATTGTAGGAGACACTGAAGGAACGATTGGTGATGTAAGAAGAGAACCAGGACAGGGCTTTGTCACGAAGGCCAATCGAATGGAGGGACTGGAGGAGGAGAGGGTGATCTACTGTGTCAAATGCGGCTGAGAGATCAAGCAGTATTAGTAGTGAGAAATGATTGTTGGCTTTTGCGGTTAAAAGGTCATTAGTTAGTCGAGTCAGGGCATTACCTTTGTATTACAATTTACTACCTTGCTGCAAGAAGAAAATGAAATTATTACAAGAAATTATTATGAACCTTTGTTCAAATACTGAAGATCGCAATTTTTAGCACCATTATGCTATTGTGGATATACTGTAGCTGTGACTGTCAAACCTACTCTCTGTCTAAGTTTGTACACCACTATGTAACATAAAAGTAGAGGCAAGAGTTCTGACAGCTGGTAATGTAGAACCCTATAAGTGTTAAGTATAAAAAACACCTTTTGGCTGCAAAATGTACATCTATTCTTTCACGTTAAAACAGAAGAGCAAAGTGAGGAGTAAAGTTAAGAGACAGTGGGGCTCATATTCTAATAATGAGCAGAATTATCCTCTTACAGTCATGGCAACTAATCAAAGTTTTGCTTTCGCTTATCTTCCTGCAGCTGTCTGAACAAACCTAATTACTTATTTGTTCCTGTGAACAAATAAGATTTAGATTTAGATTTAAATCTGCCCTGTGATATTAAATGAGCCCAAATATGACCATACCTTCCAATATTTCTAGAATGGAAATTTGGGCATTTTATGTCATAGTTTGCTCAGATGTGTTTCATATATGCAGTAAACATTGCCCTCTTAAGGGCCCTTACTCACGGGCATTTGAAGCTGTGCTACCCTGCGTTCTGGTTTTATGCGTTCAGCCACAGGGGAGTGCAGGAGTAGACGTGCTGAATTCTTTTCTGTACTCACACAGACGCATGTTAGCATCAAATGCAGGAAAAATACAACATGCTGTGTCCCAACCTGCGTTCAGTGCTTACATGCGTCTGTGTGAGTACAGCCACATTGAAGAATTCAGCGCGTCTACTCCTGCGCTACCCTGCATCTGAATGCATAAAACCAGAATACAGGGGAGTGCAGCTTCAAACGTCTGTGATTAAGGTCCCTTAGAGTATTTGTAATTGCATTTTGGAACTCTGAATCAGGATTATCCGCTCAATAGGGAGCTGTGGTATGAGTAAGCAAGGAAGTGGATTCCATAGTGTGAATGCAGCAAAAGTAAAATCTTGACAGATATGAATAAGAGAGCAGGAATCATTGGCTAATCCCAAAGAGTTTACAGTATATTTTTTCACCTTTAATCCAGTGACACATGTTAGTATATATTGTTATATAGTTATGTTGGGAATGCTAGTTTAACAACAGCTAATGGGCTACAAACTGCTCATACCATGAATAGTTTTAGTGTCTAAAGCATATTTTTTGGCAACCTCAGTAAGGATTGTTTTTGTCATGACACAAGGTGAAAAACTCCCACAAGCATGTTCTCTGCTTTAGCAACCCTCCCCCCCCAATCGTCTCAGATGGCAGGGAGGACAGAAGAACCCCTGACCCCATCTTGATTAGTTTTTCCTTGTATCTCAGTTCTTTCTTTACATTGATTCATGCCTTTGTTTTTCCTTACTGGGTTAATTTGAAGACATTCAATTCAACAGGTAGCATTTACTGGTTCAATTGCTTAAAAATAAACATTTGATTGGTTTTTATTTCAAGGCCCATTTACAAATGATCACAAATGTTCTGACACAAATTCCAGAATAAAAACTGCTACTCAGTAAGTTGTGTGTGTGTCATAATTGTGGGTTAGGTCACAAGTTTATTGAATCACACACTGCGTGACAAACATTTTCAGAATGGGGATGGCTTCACTTCCAGCAAACAAACACATGAGGGGTTTATAAAAGCATTAGCCTGCAACTGATTTGGTGCATGCCAAAAATGCCTACCTGCTTGAAAACTACCCTGGACTATTGTGATGTTCAAGCTTACATCCAGAATTCACGTAGATTCATCTCTTACTCCCATATGTACAGCAGTCCTGAGTGGGTTAATTCTCCTAGGAAGTTTCACCTGGGGAATAATTAGCAGGGTAGATCCATTAGCTGCTCAGAGAGAGAGAGAGAGAGAGGGTCCTAAAGTGAGACATACTGTGAAAGAATTGAGATCTGTGTGAAAAGAAGGGAACACCTTGGAGTGCTGCTGATTTTTCCCAAAGGAAAAGGACTCTTTGAAGGTACTGTGACTCTGTGGAGTTGTACTTTTGTATTTTGGCTGGGAATCCCAGTAGGGGACTGGAGGGAAAATACCTGTGTATTAGTTAGAGCCCTTTGGAGGAAAGTTTTTTGTTTTATTCTATTTTTATTTTTGCACGCTTTTGCTCATACAGTCTGGTACAGGTATGGGATCCATATCCAGAAAGCTCTGAGTTACAGAAAGTCCATCTCCCATTGATTCCATTTTATCCAAATAATCAAATGTTTAAAAATGATTTCCTTTTCCTCTGTAATAATAAACAGTACCTTGCACTTGATCCAAACTAAGATAAAGATAATTAATCCTTAATAGAAGCAGAATCAGCCTGTTGGGTTTATTCAATGTTTACTTGATTTTCTAGTAGACAAGATATGAAGATTCAAATTACGGAAAGATTCTGTATCTGGAAAAACCCAGGTCATGAGCATTCTGAATAACAGGTCCCATACCTGTACTGTAAATAATAAAATGACTTTAGCTGGCTAAAAACTGATCATTCCTCTGATCCTGTTCGCACAGACCACATTTCCAAAATAAAAGCTAAAGTTATATCTGTCATAATTGCTGGATAGTGCACAAGTATAATGAAGTCGTGTGCATGGGTGCAAGTACATTTTATGAATGGCATCAATGTGCACACAATTTTTTTGTCCATTTTAGTTCTTTGCACTGGTGCTTGCAATTTGTAAGTGAGCCTGACTGCGTTTAAAATGTGATCTTCAATATGGTGTATGAAACTCAATCAAATCTGTTAAAGGTGTAGTAACTCCACCCCCCTCAAACCATAGGTGCAGTCCAATGAAGTGGGAGGCAACTGCTGCGGGGATCATTCTCTGCCTTGCCTCTTGTAATATGTGCAAAAGTTCATGGTCATTCTCTAATGAGAACAAAGAGGCTTAATAATGGAAGAATATAGTATGTAGAGAATAGAGACTAGGAGAATAAAGAGGTTAAGTGAGGAGAGAAGGTATAGTAGTTTGGAAAGTGGGCCCTCAGCCTAAGATTTTCTGGTGGGCCCCTGGCATCCCAATCCGACACTGCATATTAATACGGCTACAGTTTGAGAGCATTATAGGACTGCAGCATTAGTGGTAGGGTTTAAGTGGGCAGAATTTATATTGCATCAAATAAAATATATAACAAAATAAATTGGCTACAGTAAAGGACAGAAATAATGTATAGTTCTTCTGTATTGAATGGCTCGTAGGTTTGATGAGGATAAAGAGATGATGATGTAGAAATTACCAATAACCTGTTACTTTTGCTCAGCTTCACCGGATATTTCAAGTCACACATAGGACTGGATTTGTACTTTCATAATAACTGGCTTGAGACCCATGAATGTATTGAATTATATGACTGGTTAATTCATTTCAAAACTATCTTGTCCCACTAAGCATGTATGGCAAGAAGAGCAACTCTCTGCACTCCAAATATTGCAGAACTACATCCAACCTCTAAAGTCTTAGGATTATAGTATACAGCATCTGAAACAGCAAGAAGCCTATTTATTAAAGGTACAGTATATACCCCTTTTCAATAGGAGCTTAATGAATAAGGCTTTTGCTCAACATACATTTTGCCAATTATTTTAATTAAGAAATATCTATGGCAGGCATGTCCAAAGTGCGGCCTGGGGGCCAATTGCGGCCCGTTTTCAAATGTACACCGGCCCTCAGCCTCCATCATGAAATTAATAATAATGAGGCCCTCCAGCAGAGTGTGATTGGGAATCACGTAGCCGTAGCAGTAATACTAGAACTAAGTGATGCATAGCTTCACATACTTCTTTAGGGCTGAAGGTGTCAATAGACATACTGACATGCCAGTACAGTAAACTAAAGAAGTATGGCGTCACTATGTTCCGGTACGTGTCTATTGCTAACACCTTCAGCACACAGGCAGCAGTATAGACCAAGTGGCTGATCTTTTTATTAATGTGCCCAAATATTACTGCTACGATGACTCGATTCCTGTATTTTAAAGGGATACTGTCATGGGAAAAAAACATTTTTCAAAATGAATCAGTTAATAGTGCTGCTCCAGCAGAATTCTGCACTGAAATCCTTTTCTCAAAAGAGCAAACAGATTTTTTTATATTCAATTTTGAAATCTGACATGGGGCTAGACATATTGTCAATTTCCCAGCAGCCCCAAGTCATGTGACTTGTGCTCTGATAAACTTCAATCACTCTTTACTGCTGTACTGCAAGTTGGAGTGATATCACCCCCTCCCTCCCCCCCCGCCAGCAGCCAAACAATGGGAAGGTAACCGGATAACAGCTCCCTAACACAAGATAACAGCTGCCTGGTAAATCTAAGAACAACACTCTATAGTAAAAACCCATGTCTCACTGAGACTCCTTCAGTTACATTGAGAAGGAAAAACAGCAGCCTGCCAGAAAGCATTTCTCTCCTAAAGTGCAGGTACAAGTCACATAACCAGGGGCAGCTGGGAAATTGACAAAATGTCTAGCCCCATGTCAGATTTCAAAATTGAATATAAAAAAAATCTGTTTGCTCTTTTGAGAAATGTATTTCAGTGCAGAATTCTGCTGGAGTAGCACTATTAATTGATACGTTTTGAAAAAAAACATGTTTTCCGATGACAGGATCCCTTTAATGTTAATGGTTCAAAGAATGTCGGGCTGAATGGTCGGCCCCCACACATTTTCACCTCACCAAATCTGGCCCTCGTTGCAAAACGTTTGGGCACCCCTGATCTATGGTGTCTGCTTATTTCTGACACTAAACAATAGGGATGTAGCGAACGTCGGAAAAAAAGTTCGCGAACATATTCGCGAACTTGCGCAAAAATGCGAGCGGTTCGCGAACGGTTCGCGAACCCCATAGACTTCAATGGGAAGGCGAACTTTAACATCTAAAAAAGACATTTCTGGCCAGAAAAATGATTTTAAAGTTGTTTAAAGGGTGCAACGACCTGGACAGTGGCATGCCAGAGGGGGATCAAGGGCAAAAATGTATCTGAAAAATCTGCCTGTGTGTGCTTGGAAGAGATAGTGTAGGGGGAGAGCTGTTAGTGATTTCAGGGACAGATGATAGTAAGTTTGCTGGCTAGTAATCTGCTTGATACTGCTCTGTATTGGAGGGACAGAAGTCTGCAGGGATTTGAGGGACATTTTAGCTTAGGTAGCTTTGCTGGCTAGTAATCTACTGTTCTCTTTAAACAACTGCCATACGTTGCCCTTGTAGGCATTGTTTGCCCAGTTTTTTTGGACGCAGCCACTGAAGCACAGTTGCCAGAAAAAATATGCCATATAAATGCTGAAAATAGTCATTTTTCGCCATACGTTGACCTTGTAGACATTGTTTGCCCAGTTTTTTTTGGACGCAGCCACTGAAGCACAGTTGCCAGAAAAAATATGCCATATAAATGCTGAAAATAGTAATTTTTCGCCATACGTTGACCTTGTAGACATTGTTTGCCCAGTTTTTTTGGACGCAGCCACTGAAGCACAGTTGCCAGAAAAAATATGCCATATAAATGCTGAAAATAGTCATTTTTTGCCATATACGTTGAGTCAACGTATGGCAAAAAATGACTATTTTCAGCATTTATGTGGCATATTTTTTCTGGCCTCTGTGCTTCAGTGGCTGCGGCCAAAAAAACTGGGCAAACAATGCCTACAAGGTCAACGTCGTTGACCTTGTAGGCATTGTTTGCCCAGTTTTTTTGGCCGCAGCCACTGAAGCACAGAGGCCAGAAAAAATATGCCATATAAATGCTGAAAATAGTCATTTTTTTGGTCGCAGCCACTGAAGCACAGTTGCCAGAAAAATTATGCCATATAAATGCTGAAAATATAAATTTTTTTGGTTGCAGCCACTGAAGCACAGAGGCCAGAAAAATTATGCCATATAAATGCAGAAAATATGCATTTTTTTGGTCGCAGCCACTGAAGCACAGTTGACAGAAAAATTATGCCATATAAATGCTGAAAATATAAATTTTTTTGGTTGCAGCCACTGAAGCACAGAGGCCAGAAAAATTATGCCATATAAATGGAGAAAATATGCATTTTTTTGGTTGCAGCCACTGAAGCACAGAGGCTAGAAAAATTATGCCATATAAATGGAGAAAATATGCATTTTTTTGGTTGCAGCCACTGAAGCACAGAGGCTAGAAAAATTATGCCATATAAATGGAGAAAATATGCATTTTTTTGGTTGCAGCCACTGAAGCACAGAGGCCAGAAAAATTATGCCATATAAATGCAGAAAATATGCATTTTTTTGGTTGCAGCCACTGAAGCACAGAGGCTAGAAAAATTATGCCATATAAATGGACAAAATATGCATTTTTTTGGTTGCAGCCACTGAAGCACAGAGGCCAGAAAAATTATGCCATATAAATGCAGAAAATATGCATTTTTTTGGTTGCAGCCACTGAAGCACAGAGGCTAGAAAAATTATGCCATATAAATGGACAAAATATGCATTTTTTTGGTTGCAGCCACTGAAGCACAGAGGCCAGAAAAATTATGCCATATAAATGCAGAAAATATGCATTTTTTTGGTTGCAGCCACTGAAGCACAGAGGCCAGAAAAATTATGCCATATAAATGCAGAAAATATGCATTTTTTTGGACGCAGCCACTGAAGCACAGTTGCCAGAAAAAATATGCCATATAAATGCTGAAAATAGTAATTTTTCGCCATACGTTGACCTTGTAGACATTGTTTGCCCCGTTTTTTTGGACGCAGCCACTGCAGCACAGAGGCCAGAAAAAATTAAACCAGTAGGGTTTGCACCCTAGTTTGTAACGGTGGCGGAGGGAGGAGGACGCTAAAGGACAGCTGTGTGTGGAGTCATGAGGCTTGAAGAGAAGGACAGCTGCATAGAAGTCAGAACAAGTCTTCCGGCGTGCAGTAACCCTCCGAGATCCACCCCTCATTCATTTTAATAAAGGTCAGGTAATCGACACTTTTGTGACCTAGGCGAGTTCTCTTCTCAGTTACAATCCCTCCTGCTGCACTGAAGGTCCTTTCTGAGAGCACACTTGAGGCTGGGCAAGACAAGAGGTTCATGGCAAATTGTGACAGCTCTGGCCACAGATCAAGCCTGCGCACCCAGTAGTCCAGGGGTTCATCGCTCCTCAGAGTGTCGATATCTGCAGTTAATGCCAGGTAGTCCGCTACCTGCCGGTCGAGGCGTTCTTTGAGGGTGGATCCAGAAGGGTTGTGGCGCTGCCTTGGACAGAAAAACATTTGCATGTCTGATGTTACAGACCGGCCAAAGGGCTTTGTCCTTGCAGGTGTGCTCGTGGCAGGATTACTGGCACCTCTGCCCCTGGAATGTTGATGAGTTCCTGAAGTGACATCACCCTTAAAAGCATTGTACAACATGTTTTGCAGGCTGGTTTGTAAATGCCGCATCTTTTCGGACTTGTGGTATGTTGGTAACATTTCTGCCACTTTATGCTTGTACCGAGGGTCTAGTAGCGTTGCGACCCAGTACAGGTCCTTCTCCTTAAGCCTCTTGATACGGGGGTCCTTCAACAGGCATGCCAGCATGAAAGACCCCATTCTCACAAGGTTGGATGCAGAGCTATCCATCTCCGCTTCCTCATTATCAAGGACTGCATCATCCACGGTCTCCTCCCCCCAGCCACGTACAAGACCAGGGGTCCCCAAAAGGTCACCACTAGCCCCCTGGGAAGCCTGCTCCTGTTGGTCCTCCTCCTCCTCCTCCACAAAGCCACCTTCCTCCTCTGACTCCACTTCTGGCACCTCTCCCTGCGTTGCAGCAGGTGCCTGGGTTCGTTCTGGTGATTGCGACCATAAATCGTGCGCTTCCAGCTCCTCGTCACGCTGGTCTACAGCCTCATCTGTCACTCGTCGCACGGCACGCTCCAGGAAGAAAGCGAAGGGTATTAGGTCGCTGATGGTGCCTTCGGTGCGACTGACCATATTTGTCACCTCTTCAAAAGGTCGCATGAGCCTGCAGGCATCGCGCATAAGCACCCAGTAACGGGGGAAAAAAATCCCCAGCTCTGCAGATCCAGTCCTACCACCCAGTTCAAAAAGGTACTCGTTGACGGCCCTTTGTTGTTGCAGCAGACGTTCCAACATAAGGAGCGTTGAATTCCAGCGAGTCTGGCTGTCAGAAATCAAACGCCTGACTGGCATGTTGTAGCGCTGCTGAATGTCAGCAAGGCGTGCCATGGCTGTGTAGGAACGTCTGAAATGGGCCGACACCTTTCTGGACTGGGTGAGAACGTCCTGGAATCCTGGGTACTTGGAGACAAAACGTTGGACTATTAAATTTAACACATGTGCCATGCAGGGCACATGTGTTAAATTTCCCAGTCTCAACGCTGCCAACAGATTGCTTCCATTGTCACACACCACTTTTCCGATCTGCAGTTGGTGTGGGGTCAGCCACCGATCGGCCTGTGACTGCAGAGATGACAGGAGTACAGATCCGGTATGGTTTTTGCTTTCCAGGCACGTCATCCCCAAGACAGCGTGACAACGACGTACCTGGCACGTCGAATAGCCTAGGGGGAGCTGGGGGTGCACAGGTGTGGAGGAGGAGAAGGAGGACCCAGCAGCAGAGTAAGAAGAAGAAGAGGAAGAAGACGAGGTAGAGAGCGATGGAGGAGTAGAGGTGGTGGCAGAACCGCGTGCAATCCGTGGCGGTGACACCAACTCCACTGTTGTTGTTGTTGTTGAGCTACCCATTCCCTGCTTCCCATTCCCAGCCATTACCAAGTTCACCCAGTGGGCAGTGTAGGTGACATACCTGCCCTGACCATGCTTGGAGGACCATGCGTCAGTAGTCATATGGACCTTTGGCCCAACACTAAGTGACAGAGATGCGGTAACTTGGCTCTGCACATGTTGGTACAGGTGTGGTATTCCCTTTTTAGAAAAAAAATTGCGGCTGGGTACCTTCCACTGCGGTGTCCCAATTGCTACAAATTTGCGGAAGGCCTCAGAGTCCACCAGCTGGTATGGTAAAAGCTGGCGGGCTAAGAGTGCAGACAAGCCAGCTGTCAGACGCCGGGCAAGGGGGTGACAGTCAGACATTGGCTTCTTACGCTCAAACATGGCCTTCACAGAAACTTGGCTGGTGGCAGATGACTGGGAATGGGAACAGGTGGTCAAGGTGGAAGGCGGAGTGGAGGGTGGTTCAGATGGGTCAAGGAGAGCAGAGGTAGAGCAGTAAGATGCTGGACCAGAAGGAGTGTGGCTTTTAGTTTGCCTGTTGCCTTTGAGGTGTTGCTCCCAAAGTGCTTTGTGCTTGCCGCTCATGTGCCTTCGCATAGAAGTTGTACCTATGTGGCTGTTGGGCTTACCAAGGCTCAGTTTCTGACTGCACTCATTGCAAATTACAATGCTTTTGTCAGAGGCACACACATTAAAAAAATGCCACACTGCTGACTTTTTGGAAGTCTGCGATCTGGCGGTAACAGTAGAAGTTGGCGGCATTGGCGGCAATGGCGGGTGCGTTGGCCGGCTGAACACAGGTGCCGATACATGTTGTTGCCCTACTGATCCCTGCGGGCTGGCCTCCCTGCTTCTTCTAAGTCTTATTCTCCTACTGCCTCTCTGACTCTCCGTCTCTCCATCTGAACTACCCTCCTCTTGCTCTCTTCTACTAGGCACCCACAAAACATCAATCTCCTCATCATCATTCTCCTCAGATGCATCAATTTCTTCTGACACATCACAGAAGGAAGCAGCAGCGGGGACCTCCTCCTCCTCCTCATCACTCATCATTATGTCCATCTCTGTCGTGTTCTCTGCCAGAATTAAATCTGGTGTAACGTCCTCATCTCCTTCATCTTCTTCTGCCAATAATGGTTGCGCATTACTCAGTTCAAGAAACTCATGGGAAAATAACTCCTCTGACTCCAGTGAAGAAGGGGCACCGGTGGTGGAGGAAGTGTTACGTGGGGTGGCCATAGCAGTGGAGGATGAGGAGGATGTTGTGGTAAAGTTAGAAACGGTAGAGGATGGGGTGTGCTGTGTAAGCCAGTCAACTACCTCTTCAGCATTTTGGGAGTTCAGGGTCATTGGCTTTTTAAAACTGGGCAATTTGCTAGGGCCACAGGATTGCATAGCAGCACGGCCCCTAGCACGGCCTCTGCGTGGCGGCCTGCCTTTGCCTGGCATTATTTTTAAAAAAACAACAACAACAAAAACTCAGTTGGTTTTTCTGGAAACGATAATACACACAGCTAGATGGCAGTTTGAAGAAAACAGTGTGCAAATAATGCCTACAAGAGCAACGTATACACTACTACAGCGGTGGATACGGATTACGTGAAATATATGAATGCTGCTTGAAAAAAAGTAACTCAAGTGGTTTTTCTAGAGACGATAATATTATCAATATTTAGACAAAATGTGAACAAGCTCACACAGCTAGATGGCGGTTTGAAGAAAACACTGTGCAAATAATGCCTACAAGGTCAACGTATACACAGCGGTGGATACGGATTACGTAAAATATAAGAATGCTGCTTGAAAAAAAGTCACTCCGGTGTTTTTTCTGGAGACGGTAATATTATGGATATTTAGACAGAATGTGAACATGGGCACACAGCTAGATAGCAGTTGGTTGAATAACACACTGGGCAAAAAATGCCTACAGGGCAAATAATGCCTACAAGGTCAACGTATACACAGCGGTGGATACGGATTACGTAAAATATAAGAATGCTGCTTGAAAAAAAGTCACTCCGGTGTTTTTTCTGGAGACGGTAATATTATGGATATTTAGACAGAATGTGAACACGGGCACACAGCTAGATAGCAGTTGGTTGAATAACACACTGGGCAAAAAATGCCTACAGGGCAAATAATGCCTACAAGGTCAACGTATACACAGCGGTGGATACGGATTACGTAAAATATAAGAATGCTGCTTGAAAAAAAGTCACTCCGGTGTTTTTTCTGGAGACGGTAATATTATGGATATTTAGACAGAATGTGAACACGGGCACACAGCTAGATAGCAGTTGGTTGAATAACACACTGGGCAAAAAATGCCTACAGGGCAAATAATGCCTACAAGGTCAACGTATACACAGCGGTGGATACGGATTACGTAAAATATAAGAATGCTGCTTGAAAAAAAGTCACTCCGGTGTTTTTTCTGGAGACGGTAATATTATGGATATTTAGACAGAATGTGAACACGGGCACACAGCTAGATAGCAGTTGGTTGAATAACACACTGGGCAAAAAATGCCTACAGGGCAAATAATGCCTACAAGGTCAACGTATACACAGCGGTGGATACGGATTACGTAAAATATAAGAATGCTGCTTGAAAAAAAGTCACTCCGGTGTTTTTTCTGGAGACGGTAATATTATGGATATTTAGACAGAATGTGAACACGGGCACACAGCTAGATAGCAGTTGGTTGAATAACACACTGGGCAAAAAATGCCTACAGGGCAAATAATGCCTAAAAGGTCAACTTATACACTACTACAGCGATGGATACGGATTACGTAAAATTTATTATGGCTGCTTGAAAAAAGTCACTCCGGTGTTTTTTCTGGAGACGGTAATATTATGGATATTTAGACAGAATGTGAACACGGTCACACAGCTAGATAGCAGTTGGTTGAATAACACACTGGGCAAAAAATGCCTACAGGGCAAATAATGCCTAAAAGGTCAACTTATACACTACTACAGCGGTAGTAAAATAAAAAAAAGTTAAATAAAAAAAGAATGAATATTAAAAAAAAAAAAATTAAAGTTGGTGCTGCTGAACTACTAGGAGCAGCAGATTAGCACACCAGTCCCACTCCCCAACACTGCTAGACTAATAGCACTGGGCTCTTATAGTAGTAGTAGTAGTAGTAGTAGTAGTAGTAGTAAAACAACAAAAAAATAAATAAAAGCAGTCCTTACAAGGACTATTGCTATTGCAGCAGTCAGCAGATGAGATCAGAAGCAGGACAGCTGCCCACTGCAGCTACATACAGAGCACTGCAGTAGAAGGTAGATTACTAGCCAGCAAAGCTACCTAAGCTTAAATGTCCCTCAAACCCCTGCAGACTTCTGTCCCTCCAATAACAGAGCAGTATCAAAACGATTATTAGCCAGCAAACTTTCAACTGTCCCTGAAATCACTAACAGGCAGCAGCTCTCTCCCTACACTATCTCTTCAGCACACACAGGCAGAGTGAAAAAAAGCTGCAGGGCTTCGGTTTTTATAGGGAAGGGGAGTGGTCCAGGGGAGAGCTTCCTGATTGGCTGCCATGTACCTGCTGGTCTGGGGTGAGAGGGCAAAAAAAAGCGCCAACAATGGCGAACCCAAAATGGCGAACGTCGCGCGACGTTCGCGAACTTCCGGCGAGCGCGAACACCCGATGTTCGCGCGAACAAGTTCGCCGGCGAACAGTTCGCGCCATCTCTACTAAACAAGAATATGAAGCAGTTTCACATTAGCAAACTTTTATACAGAGCTACAAAAGTCAAAATTCCCAACCATCTCATAAAAGATTTACTTTAAGTGTTTCTATGAAATGCATTTGAAGTTATATGTTAAATATCATATTTTATGTCAAGTAATGGATTTTTTAAGAAAATGATATATGTCAAGGCTGTAACACTTGTAATTTTCTACAAAGTGTTTCTACAAGTCCCGTATCCCCTTACCCCAAACTGTGTGCTAAATCCTCCCTCTTAAAAGCCGCTCAGCAGTTGGCGGGGGAGGATTTAGCACACAGTTTGAAACCAAGGCACAGGAGATGTTTACATTAAGAATTGTTACTAAACAGAGAGGTAAAATTCCTTTTTTTTTACTATGATTAGAGGTTAATAAGTTAGGGACCACCATGTGGGGTTTTACCTTGACGATATGATCATAACTTTGTAACAAAAAAACCCTGTTTCAAAATTACATGCACTTGCATATTTACTTGAATCATTTAGACAGGGCTCTAAATGTTTTGAAATTGGCCTCAGTTGTGCACCCACAACCCCCCAATTTTTGTACATGATAAATCATGCACAACTGTGGATAACTACATTCCTGCAAATGCTTTTCCATTGACAATAATGTAAATCGCTGATGGGAAAACATATGTGTTGTTTCCTTGCAAGGCAACTTCA
This sequence comes from Xenopus petersii, assembly GCA_038501925.1. Classification (NCBI taxonomy): domain Eukaryota; kingdom Metazoa; phylum Chordata; class Amphibia; order Anura; family Pipidae; genus Xenopus; species Xenopus petersii. The sequence goes on from CM076676.1 coordinate 91,643,665, forward strand.
GAAAGAACTAATGTTTTCCCACCAGATTTACAAATGAGAGAGCATTTGCAAGCGATCAGTTGTCCACTGTAATGGAGATGTATTATGGGCAACTAATCTCCTAGTGTCCCATAGCCCTAATACTGCAACAGCTTAAGTTTGATAACAAAATTGGTTTTGGGGGGAAATGCCATAGGACTGAAGCATGAGTAGGGTTGCCACCTGGCCGGTATTTTACCAGCCTGGCTGGTAAAAATTATGGTTGATCCCAATGTTATTAATAGGGAAAAAAGATAAATATATAGGGGTATATTTATCAAAGAGTTAAGTTAATAGTGAAGTTCTGCCACTAGAGTGAAATTCCGCCACTCTCCATTCATTTCTATGGGATTTTTATAGGTGTATTTATCAAAGGGTGAACTTTCACTTTCACCCATTGATAAATACGCCTTTCAAAATCCCATAGAAATGAATTGAGAGCTGCGAAATTTCACTCTAGTGGCGGAACTTCACTCTTTGATAGATTTACCCCATAGGGTATTTTTTTCCAGAAAAGGTGGCAACCCTAAGCATGAGTGGTAGAGTTCTGATGGTAGGACTCCCTGTACTCCAAATATTGCAAAATTACAACAAACCTGTGTTGGAAAAGCCTGGGGATTGTAGTAGTAGAGCATTATAAACACCTAGAAGCCTATTCATTAAGATGTGTAAAAGGGTTTATACTGGACACCTATTTTCCATAACCTGAGATCTTGTACAAACCATTAAAGTCAATTGAAACAAATTCTAGCAAAATCATTGTGTAAAAAAACTTGTTATAACCAGCAACAGAGAATGCTGCATTTTACACTGCATCTTCCAAGCAGCCACTGTTTTTTATGCCAACATTTTACCCACAGGGATGGACTTGAGTACCTAAAATTGCCTAAAACGAATACACAGCTTGAAAAATACAGCAGAATGTACAATCCCTGGCTCCAGATGCCAATCTGTGGTGTATTTGATCTAATTTTCATAGCAGAGTTTTTAAATAGATTCCTGTGTGGAGTTTTCCCCTGCTATAGTGATAGTTCAGGGTGCTCGTTTTGAATTCCTTACTTATAAAACAGCCCATGCAGCACATAAAGAGAAATTATACTCTTGAACATTGCAGGTCTCTCTAAACAATTATCACATAAATGCAACAGCCCTATTTAAAAAAAAATACTATTTTATATAAATAAAACCTTTTCGTGGAAATTATTGTATCTAATAGTATATACCATGGTATTCATAAATTTTAGGTACTTAAGTCCATCCCTCTAGCTCAGGGGTGCCCAAACTTTCTGCAACAAGGGCCATATTTGGTGAGGTGAAAATGTGTGGGGGCCGACCATTCAGCCCGACATTCTTTGAACCATTAATATTAAATTACAGGAATCGAGTAAACGTAGCAGTAATATTTGGGCACATTAGTGAAATGATCTGCCACTTGGTCTATACTGCTGCCTGTGTGCTGAAGGTGTTAGTAATAGACACGTACTGGAACGTAGCAACACCATATGTCTTTAGTTTACTGTACTGGCACGCCAGTGTGTCTATTGACACCTTCAGCCCTAAAGAAGTATGTGAAAACATCGCGTCTCTATAGACCAGCAGTATAGACCAAGTGGCAGATCATTTCACTAATGTGCCCCAATATTACTGCTATGGGATTCCTGATCACACTGTGCTGGGGGCCTTATTATTATTCATTTTATGATGGAGGCTGAGGTCCGGTGTAAATTTGAAAAAGGGCCACAAATGGCCCCCGGGCCGCACTTTGGACATGCCTGCTCTAGCTCTTATGAGGCACTATGATCACACACAAACTAAGGGCACACATATCTGTTAGGTTACATCCACCAATGAATGGGCAGAGCTCTGTTTTTTACTCCCATACTTCCTTCCTTTTCCAGTTAGAGCTGTCAGGTGATCTCTAAGGCAGCACACTGACCATCACATTAAGGATGATCAAGGTAAAAGATGTAAAAAGGCAATATTTAAAGATGTGTGTGCGTGTGTTTCCCAATTTAATATTTTATACTTAAAACTGAGTTCAGATTGTACAGGAAAACAGAAACACTAGCTTGTTTGTCAGTGAAGTGAGCATTATGTTTCATTCACAACAAGTATCCCCATCATGGTACTATGCGCAAATTAGAAATGACCTCTGAAGATTTGTATCCCAGGGCACCATTTTGTGTATTACACTGCAACCCTCTCACAGATATAAATGTAATTGTTTCAATAATTTAACCATCCAGCTGCCATTTTAGGATGATTACTGCAAGCCCCAGGCATGCTTTGTCTAGTCACTAAAATAAATATCTTGCTGTCTTTTCCTCAAGCTCAGAACTATTAGGAAGAGAAATCCGTGGTGTTTAACTGTTCTGTGTGAGGTAATAAAGAGAGATCCAAAAGCGGAAGCCTCCAATGCAATGCTATGTATCATGTTACAAATTGAAATTGACAATACAAATTCTTAATAATGTATAGAAGCAAATAAATAGACTATTACTCAGTTTCACTCTTTCTTTCTCATTCTCCATAAAAACAGATACAAATTAAATTATCCTGACAACATTGCATCTATTTATTGTTTTCATTTCATGCTTAATATTTCACATTTATGGGCGAACGCTCTTTGAAAACAGTCAGATCACAAAGAAGTGACAGCAGAATCCTGGCAATGGCCACAATCCCCATGAGATTAGCTTCCCTCCTAATAAATTGTCCGTAAGTGTATATACCTGCCACTCTGTGATATATTCCTCAAAAAAAAATGCCACTGAAATCTATGCGCCTAGTTACGCTTTGTTCCACTCCTTTAATTTTCTCATCCAGGGTATAGCACCATTACAGTTTTAAATTATATTTCCCTTGTTTTTAAGGGAGTTTTTTAAGCTGCTTCATCCACTGAATAAATATGAATCATGAATCTTTGCTGAAGGCTCCTCTTCATAAAGCTAGCCTTCCTTTATATATATATATATATGTCTATGGTAATTTGTAGATATCTCTCTGCAGAGGTTTTCATGTTTTTTTTTCTTTCATAGTTCTATAAAAACTACCTATTTCCAATTACCAGCAGTTAGTTCATGTCTAAAATATTTACAGAGCAATACATGCTGTTTAGGAGTATAGTTTATATTCCATCTATTACTTTAAGATGACCGTAAAGAGCATGAATATATACATGACATGAGCTGTTTTATCCATATCAGGGTAAATTAACATGCTGCCTCAGCCCTGCCTGCATCACCCTCCATAGGCTTTCAATGACCACTGTGCTGTAATTAAACTTTCTGTTATGGTCTATGAATTATGGTTCAGTTCTGAAAGCAGTATGGCAACTTTCCTTCTTATATTTAAATAATAAATAAAAAACTTTCTATTCTTATATTTAAATGCAGATATGCAGACAAGAATGATATACTTCATGGTTTACTGATAAAAGGGAACAGAGAATCAAAATATTTAGAAAAGGTTATATTTTGATTTAATACATAATAATGAAAGTTTGTTTATGTAACCCTACAACCAAGAATTATATTGCTTCTAAGGACCACAGTTAAAGGGATACTGTCATGGGAAACCATGTTTTTTTTCAAAACGCATCAGTTAATAGTGCTGCTCCAGCAGAATTCTGCACTGAAATCCATTTTTCAAAAGAGCGAACAGGTTTTGTTATATTCAAGTTTAAAATCTGACATGGGGCTAGACATATTGTCAGTTTCCCAGCTGCCTCCAGTCATGTGACTTGTGCTCTGAAAAACTCTAATCACTCTTTACTGCTGTACTGCAAGTTGGAGTGATATCACCCCCCCCAGCAGCCTAACAACAGAACAATGGGAAGGTAAACAAGATAGCAGCTCCCTAACACAAGATAACAGCTCCCTGGAAGATCTAAGAACAGCACTAAATAGTAAAAGCCAAGTCCCACTGAGACTGATTCAGTTACATTGAGTAGGAGAAATAACAGCCTGCCAGAAAGTGATTCCATCCTAAAGTGGAGGCACAAGTCACATGACTGGAGCAGCTGGGAAACTAACAAAATGTCTAGCCCCATGTCAGATTTCAAAATTGAATATAAAAAAAAATCTGTTTGCTCTTTTGAGAAATGGATTTCAGTGCAGAATTCTACTGGAACAACACTATTAACTGATGTGTTTTGCAAAAAACATGATTTTCCATGACAGTATCCCTTTAAGACTAGTAATTTACCCCTTTCAATTGGGGAAACTATGCGAAGGTGTAAGAACTACAATAAAGCAATCTGTCCATAAAATTATCTAACTCTTTGTTAATAAACTCAATTAAGGAGGTGGTTCACTTTTAAGTTGACTTTAATACGTTATAGAATGGTTAATTCTAAGCAACTTTTCAAATGACCTCCATTTTTTCTTTTTGTAGTTTTTTTTTAACTTTTTGCATTCTTCTTCTGAATCTTTCCAGTTTTCAAATGGTGGTCACTGACCCAATCTAAAAACAAATGCTCTGTAAGGCTCCACATTTATTGATATTGCTACTTTTTAATCATTAATCTTTCTATTAAGGCCATCCAAATCAATGCCTGGTTATTAGGGTAATTTGGACCCTAGCAACCAGATTGCTGAAATAGCAAACTGGAGAACTTCTGATCAAAAAGCTAAATAACTCAAAACTACAAATAATAAAAATGAAAAACAATTTCAAATTGTTTCAGAATATCACTCTAGTGAACCCCTTTAAAGGGGAACTAAGGTCTAAAATAGAATAATGCTAGAAATGCTGTATTTTGTATACTAAATATAAACATGAACTTACTGCACCAAAAGCCCAATTAAATGAATGATTTATGCTTTCAAATTTGGCCGTGGGGGGGGGGGGCTGTAACTTTGTTAAACATCTTTGCAAGACCAAGACTATGCACATGCTCAGTGTGGTATGGGCTTCTGTTGGGAGGTTAAGCTTAGGGATCGTCATAATTTATCAAAACAGCACCAGTCAAATAATATCGGCCATAGAAGCTCTTGTATCTGTAGATACAAATCTCTACACAGTCTCTGGCTGCTCTACATGGAAACAAATAAAGCTGCTTGAGTTCAGGGAAGTAAGGTGGGGGGGCTCGCCCCTGCCGTTTGAAAGTATGATAGTTTCCCTGTGGAGCAGTTAGGGACCATCTGAAGTTTCCTATCCTCGGCAGTCAGAGCAAGTAAAATGAAGGAGGCATACAGTCAGGTTTCTTATAAAAACAGTATACATTTTTTAATGAAACTATATTGGAGATAGATTTCTTTATCATTAAAGGGATACTGTCATGGGAAAAAAAAAAAAATTCCAAAATGAATTAGTTAATAGTGCTGCTCCAGCAGAATTCTGCACTGAAATCCATTTCTCAAAAGAGCAAACAGATTTTTTTAAATTTAATTTTGAAATCTGACATGGGGCTAGACATTTTGTCAATTTCCCAGGTGCCCCTGGTCATGTGAATTGTGCCTGCACTTTAGGAGAGAAATGCTTTCTGGCAGGCTGCTGTTTTTCCTTCTCAATGTAACTGAATGTGTCTTAGTGGGACCTGGGTTTTTACTATTGAGTGCTATTATTAGCTCTACCAGGCAGCTGTTATCTTGTGTTAGGGAGCTGCTATCTGGTTACCTTCCCATTGTTCTTTTGTTTGGCTGCTGGGGGGGAGGGGGTGATATCACTCCAACTTGCAGTACAGCAGTAAAGAGTGATTGAAGTTTATCAGAGCACAAGTCACATGACTTGGGGTTGCTGGGAAATTGACAATATGTCTAGCCCCATGTCAGATTTCAAAATTGAATATAAAAAAATCTGTTTGCTCTTTTGAGAAATGGATTTCAGTGCATAATTCTACTGGAGCAGCACTATTAACTGATTCATTTTGAAAAAAAAAATTTCCCATGACAGTATCCCTATAATAAAGTAAAAATGGGATTTTATTCTTTTGCCTTTACATCCCCTTTAGGTACATGAAACAATCCGAGTGGCTAAAAGAAAACATACAATATACTTTCCTGACACACGAGATATGAATGATGCTCATAAAAAAAGCCACTTGGTGTGAACTGGTTAAATTCAGAGCATGTTCAGAACTCAGTAAGGTATTGTCCCAAAAATAAGACCACCAGGTAGGGAACCTGGTTATAAACACACCTTAGTTTGTGTACAGGAATAAAGCCAGTTTTATATTCATGAGTATTCTGTACAGACCCACAGTGCCCTCTGGGAATCCTACCTCCTGCTGAGGAATGAAACACTATCTATTATATTCCACTGGGAGAAGCATAAAACTATGAATTTAGACATGGTATTCATGGAGTTTTATAATCTGCCTGTATTCACTTGAACAGAATTTTAACCTTAAATCTGTATGTGACCTAAATTATCTAGAAAATATGGCCAAACGTTCCTCAAAGGGGACAATCTATTTTAGAGCTAAGCAAATAGTGGCACTCCTGTAGCACTCCCAACTGTGAACATTGTGCATATCAATTTTTATCACTTATATGAACAAGCACAGGCCCCTAATTGGAAAATTCAAAACAAGATACACACCACATAAAGGCTGGCAACACCTCCATTCAAAAGCATGTCAGGTCATCCACGTGTGCTAGTCAGGGAAGAATCATTGTGGTTACTGTTGAATGGAACTTTTCTCAAGTAAAGAGTAACTAATCCTGCTTTGTCTTCTGTTTATCAGATACAGAATATAAAGTACCAGGAATTGAATTCTTCTATCTAAGCATTAACAGTTATAAGATTTTTTTTTTTTATAAAAGTTAACAATTTTTTAGACTACAATACTTTGCACCATATAACACATTATATATATATATAAGTAGTAGTGCTTTTCCTTTCTATTTTTCATATGGTCTTTGCTCCTTTCCTTTTACGTTTTCCTTCTCATTAATAACAATTAAATTTTTAACTTTTTATTCTTTCATGTACGGTATTAATGCTCACACCTGGTTAAAATTCTTCCCTTCTACCATTCAGTTTCATGTTCCATCAATAACGTACACATTGTATGCTCTCATAATATTTTTCCACAATCTTTAATTTTTTTTTTTTATTTATTTTTTTTTATTCCAGGAATTGAAGAGAGAGAGAAGTACCAATTTTTATTCTGGCACATCTTACAGTACCCAGGTAGGATTTTTTTTCTGAAGTTATTAGCATTTTGAGCCTCTTAATTCCAAAGACCTCTTGTAAGACAGCCAAGCAATCCTGCAAGGCCCTCTATAAACAGTTTTGCATCTGTATTGATTTAAGGAGTCACTTGTAAGGAACTGTTATTTAGAATATCAGGGTTGCACCTTTATAGTGAGTGTGTAGATCACTGAGGGGGAATATTAACAAACATTCAGACCAGCTGAAATTTTGAAGCAAAACAAACATTTTTTAAAGAAAGTTTTTGGTATCCTGTGTTAACACTTCAAACCAGAAGAATTATACCTTGGCACACAATTTCTATGGGTGTTGGACACAATATGGGTAGAGTTAATACCTAGGACTCAAAATACTGTTTATGAATGGTAACATTGTTCATGGCAAAAAACATCGGAATCTCTCGAGCAAATGGCTTTAGTAAACTCCTAAATAGAAGGCTAGCCTGACTATTCAGTAGGGCACAAACCTTTGCTAAATCCCCTGTGTCGCTTGACTTTTTGTGACATACAGTATGAGCAGACAGCAGCTGAATAAATAACAATAGTTGAAAAGGGAATGACAAGCTTGGTGATAAGCTAAAACTCCCATGCTCCCTTGGCAGATGATGAGGTGAATGTCAGTTCAGCAATAGGTGGACAGGTACAGGCTAACAACACACAGAATTTTAAGAAAAAATGTTTCACAGTTACAGTTGAATTATGTGGGTATTATAGATATCGTGTAGGCAGTACTGTACAAAAAAGCCTCTCATCTGTCTATTGCACATTTCATATCAATTACACAGGCCACATCTGAGAACCTGGTCCATACACACACAATTTTGTATTATTTTTAATCATTTCCCTCTAACTTAATGTCATATCCCATTGTTATTAAAAAGAAATCCAGCTGCAATGGAATAGAAATTGGCGAGCCATTTCTGGCCAAGAAAGGTTTTCCACAAATGACTCGGGGAGCTCAAGCCCATATAGCAGCACACTATAGTTGTTAACACCAGACACAATGTCAGATTGCTAAAATGCGTTCATAGTCAGACTACCTTTAGAGCAACTTATTCCTTTAACTCAGTGAGTTTTCCTTTGACCCAGGGGATTTTGAACAATCTGAGGTGTTTCAGGAGAATATGTGCAATGGAAAAACAGAATAAACGAGAGATAGGGTATAAATGTCAGCAGCTGGGTGACTGTAAATAGATATTACTCTTCTACACAAACATGCCCTTTTTATACTGTGACTCAATTCCTATTTGAATATGATGCGCATGTTATAGCTATTGGGGTGAAAAATAACTCTGGCAGATCTGAAATTGAAATGAAAATTGAAATAGAGGACAAAAGAAAATGCATAAGATGGAAAAAGGTGAAGGGTGGGGGTGGGGACAAAGAAAGACAGTGATCAAAAATATTACTCGTCTCCCAAGTGAATACCAGCAATACGCTTATCATACAAGGACTGGTTTCAACTAAGAATTCAACTTGCTACAATTAGTGCACTGAAAGAAACTGTGACATTAACCTTCTGTATTTTACAGCTAACAACACTTAGTGCTCTGTAAATCAAGCATAACAAAATGCATCTGGGCTTGGGGTTAATGAAAAGCGAAATGTCATATGGATTAGCAAAGAAATACAAGTCCTTTTATCAACCTCTCATAAATTATATATCACTGTTATCTGGGATTTCAGAATTTTAGAACTACTAGGATAAAATATGTTATCTAAAAAATGTGACCGATTTATCGTTTGGAAACATATACAAGGAAATATTTGGGAAAGATAAGTCCTATCATTGCTCTACTAGTCTAGTCCACTGTAAATATTTGGCACCTGAAAAACAGAAAAAGTAGTTACTCATGCGGATTGTAACAAAGTGTCTAATGTGTGTTGTTATCTACCTGTAGTCCAACCAGAACTAGTAGATATGCATTTGTCTTGAGAATTCTCTATTGTATGAATTTTTATACATGCCCTGGGATTTTAAGTTGATGTGTAGAGTCTTGGTTGCATATATAAACACATATAAAGCTCTGACTTTTATAACTGCAATGCTGTTCTGAAGAAGTATAGCAGTGTTGCTATATAGTGCATAGGCAGAAAAGTAAAAACTCATGGACAAGATTCAATTTGAGATGCAATTCAGAAAAAAATATCTTTGTTTATTACATGAAAACTCTAATGACGCCTATGGGAAAAAACTGGAACATGTATGTTACTGCTCTTAAAAATTACTTGTATTGTGTCCTTCCCAATGAGATTAAAACCTACATCACGCTCTTTGTAACCATCAAAACAGCATCAGAATACACAGTATGTGCATTACAACTCATTAAACATACCACAAGAGAGCGAAAATTGTATATGCTGTTTGCTGTTCATAAATTCTAAACCACAGAGTCTATGTTGAGTTGGCAACAGTCCTTAAGGCCTTTCAGGAAATGATTTAAAATATTCTGTGGGTTTAGTTTTCCAAAATATATTCATATAGAATTGTAACTCATTGCTTCCTATCCATGCACTTCTCTTGCAGCAGTCTAATCTAGTTTTAAATAAGAGTTATAGCAGCATTGTGCAGTGTTATTTCTAGTTCTTACAATTAGTAGTAAATGCCTCACGGCAAAATAAAAAGAAAATATGAATATTTATTTTATATCATCTTGTAAGAGAAATCACTTAAAAAGGATGTGGCAATATGAAATCATGCCTCTAAAAGGGACTTCATTTAATTCAACAAAAGCTGCCACAGTTTCTCATATTAACTTTTATAACCCCTAATGATGGAACTAGGTATATACAATTTGAAGGTTTAGGAAAAAGCATATAGAATTATTCCCCTGGGGTGAAATATTTCAGGTTTAAAAAATCTAGTTTATTCAAGAATAATAAAAAATGTTATTAATGAAATTGACACTTAAGACATAAAAAAAGATTGATTGGAATATCTCTAATATTCACAAGCTGTACTTTTTCTGTATATTAAATCCTATTATGAATAAAAAAAAATGTAAACTTTTGCCCATTCACTGTCAAAATCATATTATCAGTTTGCATCTTATAAGTCCTGTTATACATCTCCAGAAGCCATTTGCAAAAGGATAAGACAACACTGCAAATTAAGTGAAATAAGGATTTTTCTTTATTACATAAAGCACCACCATGTTATGTGGCCCAGGATGTTTATGAAGGGTGAGAGTAAACCAGATGAAACCCACACCAATGATAATGATGTGGTCAAATAAAACCCAGGCCCCTAGCACTGAAAACAGAATTGCTACCCGCTGCACCACCCTTCTCTTAAATGCATTAGGTTAGTGGGTCTTTTTAGAGTCCATACCTTTAAACATTCTTAATTCTGTGCTGGCTTTGAGGTGGGCATTAAACCCCACTGGCCAACACCTGAAATCAGTTTTGTGTACTTGTAAAATACGCTTATAATACTAGTCCGTCACTTAAGGGGTCATGTGCAACTCACAAATGCAGCTGCCTTCATTGTGAAATGAAAGCCACCCTCTTTCTATTCATTCCTTTGGGATTTTTAGAAGTGTATTTAGTGTATCAAATGTATCACCCATTGATAAATAGCCCATAGGACTAAACAGAAGTGTATTAATTTTCTGTGGTTAGTTCTAATCTCACACTTTGATAAATCTGCCATTAAAGGTCTAAATTTGGTTCTCTGACTTCCCCCCCAGTTGTGCTAAGACCACATTTGTTTGTTCCAAAAGGAGCACCATCAGAACCCTAGAGCTACAGCCATCCTTGAAGGAGGTGGTAGTTCCAGGGTTCCCACAGCATCTTGCATCAGTTGCTATGGTGAACTTGCACCTAAAAAATCAGACACAGGCATTTCTATGCAGAATGCGAGCATTGCAGTCAAACGAAGAGAATTTTAAGTACAATTTTGTTCAATTTGCTCGGCACATGCACAACTGATTTCTCATTTGCATGCACCACCCCCTTCAAGGATTCAATGATGTTAGAATTATGGGGAAATTCTGCGTTGTGGGTAAAAAAAGACAATTGTTTCTGACATCGCGCTTTGCACACAGCTCTTGAAGTAAGTAAATTACCCCTTTAGTTAATGTATCATCTATTTCTAAAATTAAAAGACCTCTAAAGCATCCTCTACCCAACGGCAAGCACACAGTAGGGTTCCTCTGCTTCAGAAAGGATCAAACACATGAAATGCCATCTTTATCACAATCTTATATATGCAAGAATTACTTTTAACTTACATTGTATTATTGAAAAGAACCGAGAAGGCATATTTAAATCCATCAAGTTCAACCTATTTCCAATTACTCTACTTTTCATCCACAGGAAGGGAAAAAATCTGATTCAAATTGCTTCCGATATGGCTTCATTTGCCAAAAAAATGAAATGTTCTGCATATCAGAGAAGGACATGCCTGTCAGAACTTACTGCCTTCTTTCCATAAATATTTTCACAAATTAATTAAATGCCTCTTATTGATCTGATATATCAGGGCAGCCACATATATTAAATGGATATTGTACTTTCATTTATGCATTAAAGCATTTTTTTCAGTGAATAATACACCTAAGGGGTTATGTTTAAAAAGGCACTAAGTTTACCAAGGAGCAGTGACTCATAGCAACCAATCGTTGGGTAGCATTTACTGAGCACCTGCTTAACAGCAAATATCTTATTGGTTGCTATGGGTTACTGCTTCTGGGCAAACTTTCTACCTTTTATTACATATGAGGGCTAGATCCTACTCTGTAGTCATCTGTTAAAAAACATGCACATTCAATTGTTCAAACTAACGAGGTGGTTGGTAAATCACTGCACTGAGTTATGGACCCTGTGATAAAAGTGATACCTACGTTTGGAAATCAGTACATGTACCTGTTCTCTGGGCCTTTTGGTTTCCCCACTATTGTCAGTGATAACATAACCCATATAATACATGCATAGGTTACATAACCTGTCTACAAAGACCTCTGTTTGTCAAAAGTATATGTTTTCTATTTAAAGTAAATGTCTATGGCCTTTAGAAGGTACCAGCTGCATTGACTTATGAAACTGAATGGAAACACATACAACAGCAAAAGTTACCATCTCTAGTTAGATGCTAAAATCACATTTAGAAATAAATATTTAATGTTTTCCTTTTTTACTTTTGGGATAATGTATGGTTTCAATCTAAATGAATTTAATCATTTTGAAATGGATTTATTTAGGCCCATAAAAACACCTTGGACATTATCTGTATACTGTATATTATTAATGCTAAAACCTTTTCTCGGGAAGTTCCTCCACCAAGTTTGTCCTGCTATTATATTTACACCCAAGGAATGTGATACTAACCTGAAACTGATCAATTTCTTTTAATGGGGAAAAAAAACTTGTTTCCCCTTCCCCTTGCAACATGTGCCAGTATCCTGAAAAAAATCCTAAGAAATCAATATTCAAACAAAGCGAGTCCATAAAGTATTTCCTTACTGCTGACTTTAATGCAGATTGGTAGGGTAAGAAACAGATTAAACACCTTTATGAAAACCAAGCAAACATCATACAGTATGTTATTGTTGAACAAATATGCCTTTAAAATTAATTTTATTCATATTTATGAATAATCTTTATATGTGCATTACTTAACTCAAACTTAAATTAAGAGGGGCACTTTTAGTAGAGACTCTAATACATCTATTGACTTCAGAGCTGTCTCCTTACATCCCAATATAAAATAATAGGATTTGCCAGCTTGGAGGTGACAAATTAAATTTGTCATATATCTGGATGCATTTTAATGCAGATGCATAATTCTTTGTATTGTCAGTTTGAATGACAATCTGTTGCCTGTTTCCCAGCAAAAGCAAAGCACTTTGTCACAGCAGAAACGCACATAGCACTTCAATGTTTGATTAATATCCTCCTTAGAAAACAACAAGATTGCACCAGCTAAGATGAAAACAGTTTGCTTACTCACTAAATATTAATCAACACGCTCTATTGATATGCAGCTAAATATAATTAGATAATAAAATGTCATTTTCATTTTCTCAAGCTATAAAGGAAGTCAATAACAAACATTAAAATTGTGCCTCCTTAATGCCAGTTCTATGAAAAAAAAATCAGTTAAAAAAGTATTGCGCCTATGTTGTTTTGGGGCTTACAGAATGAAAACACTTTTTTGGTAATTTCTTTCAACTTTGTGTTGATGAATCTGAACTTACCCTTCCCCTGCCTAATGATATTAACAAAAATGGTCATAGGAGGCTTAAATATTCCAAAAGTTATATCTTAGGGGACACCAGAATCAAAAAATACTACGCCCAGCCCATTTATAATATACTATAAGGCCAAGTGATCTACTAAGTGAGTAGCAATGTAACCATAACAATAACATAGAAACTGCAATAAATGGGGGCCTGGCAAAAGTTTGAAGGCATAACTTGCACATGTACCAGAAGCAAGTGAATGAGAAGAAAGATGTAATGTACCATAAAAACGACATAATCACTGCTACAACTCATGAGCATGAAAAAACTCATGAAACTCACTTTTCCTTAATGGAAAGTTGTTGTTTCTGTAGCTAATTTTCAATGAAAGAATTTAACACATGTCTAAACAAGTTTTGACAAGTGTCCCAAAACTTTGACATTGAGACGGTACCAAAACAAATCAGACAGCATAGTTTCACAGATCATCTTTCTTCCTTATATCAAAATATTATCTCAGCTCATGGATACTATTGCTTTGAGAGTCAAAACAATTAACAGATTTTGGGTAAAGAAAAGGCTAATGAATGAAGCACCGAAAAGGAGCATTTTAGAATTAATCTAGTTCTGCTTTTTATTTTAGAATAAAAAAAAAATGCTGTGGCTCAGATGCATGTAAATACATTTTTTTTTTATAAAATATGGTTTATTTAGATGGAGTGCTTTACATATGGGCTGTTTAATATTTTGATAAAGACCTGAAATGTTCAGTGGTAAAGTTCCCCTTTAAGCCTGTGCATAACTTTATTGCAGGTTACATGAATTACAAGCATTTTAAAAGGTTAAGTTACTAAACAAGCAAAACAAAAAGAATTTTGTCAATTTATTATAAGCAGCTTTTTTACTTCTGGTGTTTGGTGACACATGAGCCAGTTAAGTACCACCCACTGTGATAGTCTATAAAGCGTGTAGTTCAACTGCTGATAGGGCTACTACTCTACTATAAATTATTTTTAATCGTATGTTCTATTTAATCAGAAACAGTACATTTTTGTTAAACCCGTGAATTTTGATTTACAGTATGTAGTGGAGTAACTCTAGCCAACAGGACTGCTAAAAGTAATGACTTCAGCAATTACTACATTTTTAAAGAGAATGTGTTACTTGGAGAGTAATAATTTTGTAATAATATTAGTTTGCGACATGGAAATACAGTGTTATCCAAAATGTCACTATAATTAGTTTGAATCAGAAAGAAAGAACATCATGAATGTTAGATGCTGGGACAATCACATGTGATTCAATTTGTGGATATGTGCAATATGCATTACTGAGACTACCCGAAAGGTTGTTATTAACATTTTACATCCCACGCAGTGCATAACTGTCTTGCTGAAAGCATTGACTGATAATGTGCTATGGTGCATAAATAAGCAATGAAATATACATTTATGCACATCAGCTAATCTCATCTATTTGACAACTCATTAGAATTAGATGGAATCTCAAAATGGCCACAATCCTATACACATGCTTAGAAACTTTATAAAAAAGGTTACTTATGGCCCTAAGGTGACATTTATAGAACAGAAGTTTGAACCTCAATAACTGATGCAAAGAAGAATAACAGGCTGAGTACCTCTTATCTAGCAGTGTAGTTATCACTTACATTGACCCTTGTCTGACATTGGTGGCCTTGGTTTATTTAATAGGCATGTCAATTCATCTCTGACGTATATTAAAATTTGAAGTGTTACTGTAAAAATCCAAATCTATTGACTTTTAAATGTTTTATTTGTTTTCAAAGTACAGTATATGTAAAGGAGGAGAGGAGGCAGTGCAAAGTAAAAATGTGTATATTTATCAAAATAAAATAAAATAATCAGTGTCACTCAGTGACTACTAAAACCCTTACATTTAAAAAGGGTATTTATCTGAAGCAGGGGTCCCCAACCGCAGGGTCCCCACTGCCAGGCCACGGCATACTTGAACTGGGCCGCTGTGCCGAGTTGCCCCCCCCCCCGGTCCTTGCCAAAAAAAATGAGGGCTTTACACCGGTCCCTGGGGCAAAAAAGGTTGGGGACCACTGACTTGAGAGATGAAAACATATTGCCTCTTTATAGTTCCCTTGTAAGGCCTCACCTTGAGTATAAAGTGCAGTTTTGGGCTCCAGTCCTTAAGAAGGCTATTCATGAGCCGGAGAGAGTGCACAAAGAATGGAACATTTAAAATATGAGTGTCATGGTTCAGGTTGTTTTCTTTGGAAAAAAGGAACATGTGATGAGACATGATTATGCTCTAAAGTTAGTTAGTACAGGTATCTGTAAATAAAGCTATTGTTACATTTATGTAGAATTGTATTAAGGGAAACTGTGAAATTATCGTTATCCTACACTCCGCCAAACTGGTCACAACCAAAACTGATGCTATAAGAGTGCCTTGATAGCACTACTAAAAAAAATCTAACCATCTGCAAGCCTCACACGTTATTTGGATCTTCATACCTACCTATCTACTATAAAATCATGTAAATATTAAATAAACCCAATAAGATGGTTTTGCTTCCAATTAAAAGATTAATTCTATCTTTGTTGGGATCAACTACAAGGTACTATTTTATTAATACAGAAAAAAAGGAATCTTTTTAAAAACAATTGGAGTGTTTGGATAAAATGGAGTCTATGAGAGACCTGCTTTCTGTAATTTAGAGCTTTCTGAATAATGGGTTTCCAGATAACGGATCCCATACCTGTACCATACTTTTTGTTCTTTCGTTTAAATAGCTAACATTGTACAATAACCTTGCTTGCTTAAAATAACTATAACAAGGGACATGGATGATTTATAAAAGACCAGCCCCTTCCTCCAATACTATTTCAGTATAATTCAGTTTTTATTTAGCAAGGCAAAGCTTTGCACAGGAAGCAAACTGCTGAAGATGAACATGCGCAGACACACACAGGTTGTACAGGAAGAAAAATAGCAGCGCTATATCTACCTCTAAACTCTGTGACCTGTATAAAGGAACACAGGCTTAGGGGGCTATTTATTAAACTCTGAATGCAAAAATCACAAATTTTTTAATATAAAATCAGACTTCTAAAAAATCATGAATTTTCCGTAATTTATTAAACCCTGAGGATGGAAAAGCCGAATCTGAAAATCTGGCATCTCAGACCTGTCGAGGTTGTATATCAGTGGCGGAAATACCGGGGGTGCGAGTGGGCCCCCCGGCAGCCCGTGTGCCACTGAAAATGCCCGCGGTATGGAGGGGGGCGGGGCCTGGCTGCGCATCACGCACCAGGGCCCGCCCCCCTCTAGTTACGCTACTGTTTCATATGGGAGAAGTCCCACTGATTTTGTGATGTGCGCTGGGTTTCATTCAACACCCCAAAGTTTCCAGAGTTTTCTGGTGAAAATTCATTCAATTCGTGAAAATCAGATGAAAAAATACAGAAAAAATCGCATGGATTTTTTGCCGCAAAGCAAATTTTCAGGAAAATGTAATAATAAGCACAAAAAAACAGAGCGGATTTGATCGGAGTTTGTAGCAGAAAATATTGAGATAAATTCTGACTTAATATCAGATAAATAACCAGCTTAGTCTCATGCCTTTCTATCTATTCTGATAATAGGGGGTTATGACGGTGACTTTGTATACAAATGTTATTTTAGAACAACCAGTTTGCTAGTTATATTACACAACATTGTTTCCAACAGTCTCTTTGAAAATTACAGTGACAATTTATTTGCTACTATATTAATTATATGTTCAAAAATGAGAGTTGTATGTCATACTTCTTTCACCGCTATTTCTATGTATTACAGGAAATCCATAAAAAAGATGTAAAACAATAGTGGATGTCACATATTACTACAAAGCAGAAATGTCTTTATAGCTAAAAGTTAATCAGCATTTTCTGCTCTGTTGGATTCTCTTTTACAAAATCATAAACTTCCCAAAATGACATTTGGAATGGTTTAGCTACACCCACATGTCTTCTAAGCTGCTCTCCAAGTACTGGGACCCTGGCCCTTTACGGTGGACAATCAGCAAACACAATACAGAATGGAGAATTACTGTATAAACTAAAAAGGTTTCCACCGAGGAAGGTGATGTCAATTGCACCACAAAGAGATGATGGTTCTCTTACATTTAAACAAAATTGTTTGAAAAAAAAAACATACTTCACATAATGGGATTTGGATTTTATTTTTAAGATCTTATTGATAAATGTCACTTAACGAAAGCCTTCAGTATGTGTAGCAAGTGATTTATTTCTGTAGCAGCGATTAGAAGAGTCAAAACTGTCCATTTAATGTATTCCTAGATAGACAAGCTTGGAAAATAGGCAAAGTATTACATTTATTGTGAACACTCTGAAGCAAAGAGTGATATTGACAGATATAAAAAAAAACCTATTTCAATAGTATGGTGAGAGGGATTAGACCATTACATTGATTTTTTTTCATATTCTTGTCTATGCCAAATCATTGGAAATTATTGAATTAATTGGGTTTGCCTAGGAATAACAAAGTATGGTAGTTGGAGGCCTATAGTCTTATCTGTCACCTGTATATATGCAATGTATATAATACACAGTAAATATAAATGTCTCACTTTACCTAAACTTTGAATCTAGTTGTTGTATGCCATGCTGATCCTCCCTGCTTTTATAGGGGAGTGATTTCAAAGACTTTTTTACCATTTTTCAAATTAAAGTGACCGGTATGGGGTGTTGCAACCATATGGAAGCTTGGGTGTTTTTTTCGAACATATAGTATCTAAACATATCTATCTATATATCTATAAGCTTAGACAGATACTGAAACCAGAAATTAATTATATCTATCATAACATTGGCTTTGCAGGATATATATATATATATATATATATATATATATATATATATATATATATATATATATATATATATATATATATATATATATATATATATATATATATATATATATATAATTTGCCATAAAAATATTTGCCTGGTGTTTTTACATTATCTTTCTGATCCCCCATTTTCCTGTCTAACTGACAGGTTGAGAAAGGGCAGTCAGATTGGCACGGTTTAAGAATTTCAGGTAACAATTACTTACAAAAGTAAACCTAGAAGGGAAAAATGCTCAACGTGCCCTTTATGTAATTTTTAATGTACATTAAGGGGCAGATTTACTATGGGTGGAATATCGAGGGTTAATTAACCCTCGATATTCGACTAGGAATTGAAATCCTTCGACTTTGAATATCGAAGTCGAAGGATTTAGCGCAGAAAATTCGATCGAACGATCAAAGGATTATTCATTCGATCGAACGATCAAAGGATTATTCATTCGATCGAACGATTAAATCCTTCGAATCGAACGATTCGAAGGATTTTAATCCAACGATCGAATGAATATCCTTCGATCAAAAAAACTTAGGCAAGCCTATGGGGACCTTCCCCATAGGCTAACATTGACTTCGGTAGCTTTTATCTGCCGAACTAGGGGGTCTAAGAGACAGTACTTCGACTATCAAATAGTCGAACGATTTTTAGTTCGAATCCTTCGATAGTCGTAGTCGAAGGTCGAAGTAGCCCATTCGATGGTCGAAGTAGCCCAAAAAAAACTTCGAAATTCGAAGTATTTTAACTTCGAATCCATCACTCGAAGTTAGTGAATCAGATTTTAAGGAGCATATTTATCAAGAGTCAAATTTCGAATTGAAAAAAGCTTCAAAATTCGACTTCAAAAAGGCCAATCGAAATTAAGTTGAATAGGTCCATTTTTGATTGAATAGGTCCAAATTAGGCCGAATTCAAATCATACGTATCAAAAAATAGCGCATTCAATCGAATTTGATTCAAAATTGCCACCAATTCACTCCGAATAGGTTCTAGGAGGTCCCCCATAGCCTAAAAGAGCAATTCGGAAGGTTTTAGATGGCGAATGGTAGACGTCGAATTTTAAAGAGACAGTAAATTATAAATTTGATATTCAAATTTTCTAATTTTTTTCAAATAGAATTTGGACTATTCCTTAGTCGAAGTACACAAAAATAGCTCAAAATTCGAAAATTCACCTCTGCCTTTGATAAATCTGCCCCTTAGTGTCATTATCACTTTGTCATTTAGTATGAGTATTTAGTTCAGGATATGTGAGGAGCTCTGGCTAGCCTATAACTGGGGAGGTAGCTGAAATAGGAAGAATTTTATTCTGAAATTGTTGTGCTGCATTGCCTACCTGTACTTTGGTGGAACACTCATTGCTAATAAGACCCTGGTGTTTGCATGTGTGCATAGCATGTGTGATATACAGTATGATTCACTGTGAGTGACTGCTAGCAGTGTATTGCATGCTTTAATGATACTCCACAGCCTGAAGTGTACTGAAGCAGCAAATTATGAAAATGTTCAAGGTTAGTTAGCACCATTCAATCTGGTCCATTTGCCAAGTAAACCAGTCAGGGAAGATAAATGTGTCATCAACTGCTTCTCATTTGTGGACAACTAGAATTACCACAAGTATGTAGTAGCTGCACCTTTGTTGCCTATGTTTTAATGTAACAAATGTATGGGGTGCGGTTTGTCCCATATACATTCTGTATAGAAATATATCCCTAGTACACACAATGAGGGGCAGATGTATCAAGGGTCGAATATCGAGGGTTAATTAACCCTCGATATTCGACTAGGAATTGAAATCCTTCGACTTCGAATATCGAAGTCGAAGGATTTAGCGCAAATGCTACGATCGTACGATCGAAGAATTATTCCTTCGAACGAACGATTAAATCCTTCGAATCGAACGATTCGAAGGATTTAAATCCAACGATTGAAAGAATATCCTTCGATCAAAAAAAGTTAGGCAAGCCTATGGGGACCTTCCCCATAGGCTAACATTGACTTTGGTAGCTTTTAGCTGCCGAAGTAGGGGGTTGAAGTTTCTTTTAAAGAGACAGTACTTCGACTATCGAATGGACGAATAGTTGAACGATTTTTCGTTCGAATCCTTCGATTCGTAGTCGAAGGTTGAAGTAGCCCATTGGATGGTCGAAGTAGCCCAAAAAATACTTCGAAATTCGAAGTTTTTTTACTTCGAATCCTTCACTCGAATTTAGTGAATCAGCCCCTGAATGTCTCTCAAGGTACATTAGTATGTGTGACCATAGGATATCATTATATTACAAACTCCATTCTGTAAATCTTAACAAGCAATCTTGATTCTATTACTTACAGAATTAATTATGTCAAATAAAACTAGTGCATGCCAAGCTAGATTTTAATGACAAAATAGATGCTTGACGGAAAGCAAGCTTTTATAGCACAGCATTCATTCAACAACAAAATAAAAACTCTGTTTCACACAACTGATAGAATATCCATTCTGTGAAACAATACTGTCACATTACTGAACCAATAACAATAAAGCTTACTGCCCTATAACAAACAAGATGGAAAGTTGCCAGCTCTGCTCTACATGGCTGCATCATTCCTAATGCATAAGATACTATCTGGCCTGCTATAGAGTGCGCCCTCTACTGTCCCCTGTGCTTCATAGCAATAAACATGAACAAAGAATAAACATCAAATTAAGAACTATACAGGTACTTAATTGGAAGTTCCTACAAATGGCTGAGAAATAAAATGCAGGTGCAACTGCAGTTGCCAGGGGGAGATGTACCTGATGCAATTGCATCCGATGCAGTACAATTTGCACAATTATATTTGTGCTTTGACACAAATCAGACCCATTTGCTCTTTTCTAATTCTGGATGTTGTCATTTCTGATACTTGGCATGCATGTGATGTGTGCCGTTGTGCCTCTCTTGACCTGCTCTGATGCGAAAGGAGTAAGCACAGTACAGGTAAGGGGGGAAGGCATCATAGGCATGTAAGTGATAAATTAATGTAAATTTAATTAATGTAAAGCACTGTATAGCTTCCTGCTGCTAAATGATCCGCCTAAAATTGCCCCTGCGTAAATGACCCCTTTTGGTTGCACACAGTACTCAGGATTGTATTGCTACACCAATTGTGTAGTAGTCGTACTGCAGCTAACTAGGAGACTGCTCATAATATCTGCACATCATACTATACAGAATGTGTGTGCACATTTTCAGTCCCACATCTCAGGCTAAACCTGTTATCTAGTATTCGAACTGTAGCTAAGCACATTAGTAAGAGAGCCGGTGCAAGATTACAGCTAGGAGAAGGAGACAGAACCTTACTATCATATACAGCGATTATTATTAACTTTGAGAATTTGGCAAACGTTAGTATGGGGATATTAGGCCTATTATAATGACGTGTTAGGTTGCTAGATAATAATTTTGATAAACTGGTACATTTATTATAACATGGCAGGTAGGTGTGGCCTGCTTCATATTTGCTCTTAGCTTAGTCAGGATGAGCGAAACAGGAAAATGAATCATAAGACAATGGCAAAAAAAACAGCAGGCATGTCCTTTGAAAACGGGCAGGAGCGGGCTGGTGACATAGGTGGTCGGCCGATGATGTAGATGGGAGGGTCAGTGATGAGCAGATGACATCAGGGGCAGGACTGATGATGTGGCGATCATCGATTGGCTGATCGCCTAGTCATTAACTTCAATGTCCTGTCCAGATTTCCTAATTTGAAAATGCGTTCAGGAATTTCAGACATTCATTATGTGTTCTAGGGATATTTTGGTATACAGAATGAATTTGGGACAAACGGCACCCCATAATTATGTTATCCAGTCACTCCACCCTTTATACGTTACATTTTTGCCTAACTAACTATATTGAAAACATTTATTTGTATTTTTATAATGAACAATTCCTTTAACTTCTACAACCCACCCATATAATTGCATGCTGCCATGTCTGAATAATGGATCCAATGCATCTGGAAAGTTTTAATTTAATCTAAATAATGTAACAAATACAGAAACCCCAAATACTGTATTCCAATATCAAACTATATTTGATATCAAACTCTAAGGCCTAAGTTGCCTTTTACATAGGTTTGGATCACAGAAGACCCAGACACAGTAAGTATGAGAATTAGATGAAATGCAGCTTTGAATAGATAATTTATAGTAGCCCAGAAAGTGAGAAGAGCATGAGCCCTGCTATTGATACTGTTATAGTAGTAGGTAAATACCCTCTATCAAGTCTTTTGAATGAGAATAAAGTTGCTTGCAAATCACAGGGATGATGCGCAAAGAAATATTATACAGCGAGGGCAAACGGCAATCGCTAAATTGTGACAACATTCAGGTATCATCAATTTGCTGACTTTTCCATTCACATCTTGATCTCTCATTGCCAGCTTTGTAACGATGTAATTCAAAAAGGCCTAACGAATATCCACAAGAGATGAATCGCTTAAAATGAGCAGAGAGGGGCACAATGACAGTAAGTGGTTCTGGGTCTCATAAACACAGTTATAATTCACATTCAGGCTTCATTTGCTTTTAATTTATACAATTTATTTGCAGTATGAAGTAAGTGGTACAGTGATGTGAATAAAATATTTCATCCTTTCTAAATTCTCCTACTATTTTTATATTTATCTCACTCATTTATTTCTGATCTTTAAACAATGTGTAAGGGGGTTATTTATCAAAAGTCGAGTTGTGTTTACCCCAAAAAATTTTTTTTCAAGGGTAGTTTCAGTAAAAGCTCGCATTTTTCAGGATAAAAAAAATACTTTTTCGAGATTTATTATGCCCCAAAGCTGCAAATATCTTGAATCTGAAAATACTCCAGCTAAAACCAGTTGAGATCATGTAGGAGTCAATGGCAGAGGTCCCTTGAACCATTTGAAGATGTTTTTAGCCTTCGTGATTTTCGTGGGGGGTTTTGGTGGTTAACGCTCGAAAAACGTAATCAATTTGAGCTATTCTAGATTTTTTTCACCAATAACTTGATCAATTTGAGTATTCCCCCCTAATTGCACTGATTCGAGTTTTGTGCATTCTGTTTTTTTCATAAATAAGCAAACGTTTGAGTTATGAGTTTATTCGAGGTAGAAAAAACCTCACAAACCTCAAAAACTCAACCTTTGATAAATAACACTCCTCCCCTAGTAGGATGTGATTTTAAAATGAGAGCATGGTGGAGCATTTGTTAACACTTGCAGGGCTCAGGCCCTTAGTTCAGTACAAACCAAGGCAGTATCTGCACAGAGTTTGTATTGTGTGGTGTCTGGAGTGGGTTTCCTTCAGTTACTTTGGTTTCCTCCCACACTCCAAAAAAATAGTCAGGTTATTTGGCTCCTGTTAAAATGTACCATGCTGTGTATGAATGTGAGAGGAACTTTAGAATGTTAGCTCTGTTGGTGGCAGGGACTGATGTGTATGACATATAATCTGTAGAAAGTGCTGCAGAATATGTTGGCCTTAGATAAATAAAGTATAATAACAGTAATTTGGTTCTATCAACTATTAGGACTACACTACACATTGTTATGTTTTGGTAGCGGAGGATGAGTAGAATATAACAGTGCTTTATTAGCAGGTTCATATAGCCATTACACAACAGTAAGCAACTCTAACACCACAAGCTGTATAGAAAGTATGCACAGTATAAGTCTTGAGCACAGTGACATCTACAGGCCATTTGTATAAACACCACACATGAGATTTTGCAGGATGGAGTCCGATCGACAAAACGCATCCTGCAAGTTGGATGCAGTCACGTGGGTCTAAATATAATGGGACTGATACAAAAATCAAATGTGTAAACTACATGGAAGATTTGCCATACAACACAACACCCTTGTCAGATGGGAACGCTACATGCTGCATCTTCATCCAACGAGAGAAAATCTGCTGGTGACAACTTCTTTTTCTCATTGAAATACACTGAATGTTGGATGTAGAGGCACAAAAATGCCATTCCATCACAACTTTATCTGAAATGACTTTACGTTCTAGCTATGGGGATCCGATTTGGTAGCATCCAACAAAATCTAGTGGTGTTGATCGGCAAGATCACATAAAATCTGACCCACAAACTCTGATCAAAATCTCTGTGTAGTTTAACCCAAACTCCAAAGTATTTGTTCATTGTAGACTTACGACTAGATGGCCCTGTTCTTTTATGGCTGATGCAGAAAGTTCCATCAGGAACATAAATAAAAGAGATTAAGAATGAATGTTTCCTACACACAATAAGATCTGGTCATATTTACAGTTTAAGACCTTCAGCTGCAGTGACAAAATGCTCAATAACACCCCTTGCCACTATTGTTTAAAATGAGAAATTCTCGACTGTGATATTTTATGCTTTTTTTTTTAAGGCATTGCACATTCAACATAACGGAAAGCTAAAGTAGCTTATTTCAGATGTTTTAGCCCAAGGAAAACCATGAAACCCCACCCCATATACCATAGGCCTAAGACAAAACAAAGTGACTTGTATTTAATAATTGTATATATATATTTCTTTTAGTTTCTTGACTAAAGAAAACAAATATCACATTTCCCCTACCAGGATTATTGCTTTAGTTGCAACTGCTGGGAATTCATCTATATAATGTGTTTCCATTTGGGAAAAAAAATGAATAATGGCTGAATTAAAATATTATTTAAATGACTGTATTTTCAATGCTCAAAAAGCATCTTTTTCAACAAAACTGCTTGAAGAACTATATTTGTATCCTCATTTGAGGCAATATATCAGAAAAATATATTCATGACGTGCATGGAAAAATATTTATAGTTGCAAAGCCAAATAACAATTACAGTGCAGACAGATACAATACAAACAGATGAAAAATCTCCACTTCAGTGACTTCAGAAGAGATGTCTTTTTTTTCTTTTACTAAAAAAAAATAGAACAACTTTGAACTAATAGTGACACCTTCCAGCTGTGACATATGTTAATAACAACTAATTACTCTGCAATACAGAGCTGCTGCAAATCTTAATTTGAAAGGATTTTTACATTAGAGTTGGAGCTTACTCGTGGCGGAACATAATATGTTCTGTAGCGCTGGGAGAAATGCTTTTAAATGTCTTGTATTTGCTTTTGCTCTTACATTGAGGAGTGTGCATCTCCTGGTACTTGTGTGGCTTATTATTATTTAATACATAGGCCATAGTACATCATTTACGTACATATAGCTTAAGAAGGAACAAAAGTTCTGGCATTCTTCATGATTGCAGTAGAATAATGTAGCATAATGGCAATATAACTAGGGATGCACCAGGATTCAGTTCAGTATTCAGCCTTTTTCAGCAGGATTCGGATTTGCCTGAATCCTTGTGCCTGGCCGAACCAAATCTGAATCCTTAAAATCATGACTTTTCAGCACAAAACAAGAAAGTAAAAATTTTTTAGCCATGTGCGCAGCTGATTTCCATATGCAAATTAGGGTTCAGATTCTGCTCAGTATTCAGGTGAATCTTTCACAAAGGATATGGGGGTTTGGCCGAATCCAAAATAAAAAACGTATACCATAGTGAATTACTGGTATTGGCTGTATCAAAGCTGGTCACTTATGTTACCCCTGCCTTGTACATACGTATATCACACAGTAAGATCATAAATAGGTATAATTGTTTTTATTGGAGGCATAAATAGACTAACCCCCATATGTAATAAAAGGCAGTTTGCCCAGGTGCAGAAACCTATAGCAACCAATCAGCAGGTAGCATTTACTACTAGGTTGCTATGGGTTCCTGCTCCTGGGCAAACTTAGTTCCTTTTATTACATAACCCCTTTTGTAGCCATAGACGCACAGATAATATAGTACAAAACAAATTTTCATATGATATTCGGTGCATGTATGGTGGGAAATGAGCCAACTGATATTGGCAGAAGACTTGGATATCAGTCGGCTCGTTGATTGGGCTGGACGGAAAATTTTGATCTGGTGACTTTGAAGGCATCCAAACATCGTCCATTGTTCGTGATGAATCATCAGATACAGGTAGAATTCTATAGTTTCTTCCTGTATATCTGACAATTCAGCTCTACACGTGTATATTGAAATGAACAACATGGAAAGCTCTGCTAGCATCCGAGGCAGGAACCTCCAATTTTTTGGCTGCTCACCAGAAGAGAAGCCGATGAGTTTTTACCTTTCCCCTGGTTTTATCATCTCATCCTTGCAGCCCTATTAGTCAGCCAAAACCAGCTACTTCCTAAAAACAAAAACTGGGTAAATAGATAGGCTGTGCAAAATAAAAAAATGTTTATAATATAGTAAGTTATAGCCAAACATGTAATCTATAAATGCTGGAGTGAATGTATGTCTAAAAGAACAGAACACTACTTCCTGCTTTTCAGCTCTGAGTTAGTCGGTGACTTTAAAGGAGAACCAAACCCTTTATATTAAAATCCCCTACCTCCCGTACCCTACCTAGACCCCCTCCCTGCTCCCCCCCCCCAGCCTAGGTGTTATCCTCGGTATATGCCCCTAGCTCTTTACTTACCCCTTGTTGCATAATCAGCACATCGGAGTTCACGGGCACCATCTTCTTTTCTTCGGTAATCTTCATGAAATAAGCCCCGGGGGGTCTATGTAGGGTAGAGGATTTTAATATAAAGGGGTTGGTTCTCTTTTAAGGGGGGGGCACATGGGAAATAACTGCTCAGTGGGCTTGCAATTTATCCTTAGCATGCAGCTCAGATTCAAATGCAAACCGTTATATTCCATGTGCCACCCCCCCTCAAGTCTCTGTTTGGTTACTGCCTGGTAACCAATCAGTGGAAACCAAGAGAGCTGCAAAGCAGGAAGTAGTGTTCTGGCTATTATGTTAGACATCCAGTCACTCCAGCCTTTATGCATCACATTTCAAGCTAACTAACTATATTGAAACCACTTTTTTTATTTTGCACAGCCTATCTATTTACCCACTTTTTATTTTTTTTTGAACAATTCTTTTAACTATATCTGGTCCTATTCCTCTCCTGAATTTGTTTTTTTGTCCTCCCATCCTCTTAGTATCTCTATGCCTGCTCTATCCCACTCCTGCCTGTTCTGTTCCTGACTTTCAGCTGTCCCTTTTTCAGTACCTGTTTGTAAGATAACTGCACCTTGCATGTAAGGACTCCTTACTTCCCCCTCCGGAATCTCTTACACAAAGTGCCATAATTGTGTACTTGTCTACCTTGTAATATCTAACTATATGAAAACTGTATATTATTATGCACAGAAACATAATAAACTACATAGTTAAATTGGGTTGAAGTCAAGTTCAACCCCTCCAAATGAAACCCAGCATCCATACATACACCCCTCCATACCTTCACAAAAATAATATACTGTATATCCATATCTATACTTACTATAGACCTTGGTATCACAAGAGCCTTGCATATTATGTTTGTCCAAAAAATCATCCACGCCACTGTTAAAAGCATTAACAGAATCAGTCATCACAACAACACCAGCCAGTGCATTCCTCACTGTCCTCACTGTGAAGAACTACCTACACTGCTTCATGTGCTGTTTCATCTTGTGAAAATGGAATTATGAAAAATTGTAAAAGTCAATATGTGATGACTGTTTTCCAGAAGTTAGGTGCTGCGGCACTGGTCATAGATTTGACAATGGGAGGAAAAATTGGGAGTACAAAAATGGTTTATGTATGAGTGCTCTGTGTTCCTATTTTTTTCATCTTTATGTTCAAAATCACAAAGCACAGATGGGAAAAAAAATGCTAATGTTTATGAAAAACAAGTACAAGAAAAATATGCTTTTCAAAGCAGAAATAACCTTGGGTGAAACTTTTAAACATTTAGCAACAATGTTTTCAAAGCACTTTAGCCTCTTCTAAGCAAAGTGTGCTTTGTTGCCATGTATGTAGCCTGCTTTCTAGCTCTGCATACCTTTATGAAGTAAAGCATCCTTCTTTTACTTTGCCAGTTGAATAATCCTTCTATTTTACAAGAGGTACCCCCTCTTATAAAATAGAAGGATATTATAAGTCACCGAGGAGTTTCATGACCATATAAACATTTTATACAGGTCATGGAACTCCAAGTTAACTTCTGATATCCTCATATTTGCAACAGGGGGTACTTTATTTATTATAATTTTCAGTAAAGTTTCAGTAAATCTTGTGACAGAAATGACATCACTACTCGTTTATAACTGATGACATCAGTATATGTGTGTGTATATATATATATATATATATATATCTATATATATCTATATATATATATATATATATATATATATATATATATATATATATATAGCCAGAGAGTAGCACGCACACCGTTTCTTCTTTACTCCAAAGGGTTTATTTCAAATACAAAAATTAGTTACATCGGTTATACATCGACGTTTCGGTTGTGGTCTACAACCTTTATCAAGATGTGTTTCTTAATCCAATGATTAAGAAACACATCTTGATAAAGGTTGTAGACCACAACCGAAACGTCGATGTATAGCCGATGTAACTAATTTTTGTATTTGAAATAAACCCTTTGGAGTAAAGAAGAAACGGTGTGCGTGCTACTCTCTGGCCTTGTACAACGTTCAACTACAGCACAGCACCCGATACTCATTCAACAGTAGATAGCGTGTGCGGATTTTTGGAGTCATATATATATATATATATATATGAAAAAAGCAACCCAACTGCAATGTCCAAGGTAGAGGATTTTGGTTTAAAGCAATATGTGTGGGGCAAGTCTACATCAGCAGGGTCTAGGCATCATGTTAAAGCAGAAGGAAGAATGACATTGTTAAAAAAAGGCACAGCCTAAATAACATGGAGAAGATCTGCATGGAAGAATGGGTCAAAATCAATTATCCAACAGATGTTTTATTTTTTGGTTGTCAACTTTTTTTGTCATAAAGTTATTTGGTACCTTCAAATTGTTTAAGGACTTGTAAACCCTACATTTTACTACCATGTATATAAGTTGGGCACATATTCCTTACCTGAACTGCATCATTTGTACTGCATATACCCCTCTATTTGTCTTTACCATAAAAGGTTCCTAAACAAATAGCAGCTTTCACCTGGCGGCAATTTTTCCTCTGAAAAATCATCAAATTTACATCTGCAAACAGAACTTGTGCACTGTAAAGTTTGGGCAATCAAGAATGCAGGTTTACACAGGCACAACTTACTTTGAAAAAAAGTTCTGCTTGGAGTGAGCAATGTAATGGTTAATATGAGATCAATAGAGGAGATTAGGAGAAAACTAAGAGCAGACAGCTAGAACAGAGTTTCTATGGAAACCAGAAAAGCCATCTCTTCATTGGCTGCTAGCAGGGTCGGACTGGGGGGACCGGGGCCCACCGGGACTGCTGGTCCAGGGCCCCCCGCCCCCCTACTTCGCCGCTCGAACGCCTCCATGCGCATGCGCGAGCGCACTTCTCGGCGCGCAAGCGCCGATGCGCAAGCGCCGATGCGATGCGCATCGCCGAAAACTTTTTAACATTTTTTATACTATTAGAGGGGGTCTGGCCCGGCGGGGGCCCACGAGGGTCGGGGCCCACCGGGTTTTTTCCCGGTGTCCCGCCGGGCCAGTCCGACACTGGCTGCTAGACTGGAGGGGTGTTTATTAATCTGAGTTGAGAATAACTGAGCATGCTCAGTAGCCAACAGCCAAAGTAATTTTCTGAGGGAGGGGGCCGATTATGTTAGGAGAAGGAATTGTAAATGATTACATGGGTGCTGCAGCCTTATTATTAACCTGTGGACAACTGTGTGGCAGGTATTTTAAGATTTTGAAATGGCTGTTCAGGGATAACATTGTTTTGTGTGTGGTTCACATATTCTTTAAGGTTGTAACACAACAAAATGTGGAAGATAAATACTTCATCAAAGCACTGTATTTGTTGCCTGTAGGGATTATGATCTGTTTCTAAATGTACTATTTGTAAAAGTTGACAAAATAGGAGGAGAGTGTAGAAAGATGAAGTAGCTGAATGTAGTAGGGAAATTAATGTGGGAAACCTGCATTGTGAATGATATTCGTTGTTATTTATGAGTGCATTATAGTAAACATTTGTGGAATAAAAGAGAGCAGAAAAAAGTGGAAAAGGTCAGTTTATGCACAGTATTTCCTCCACATAGGCTGTATGGAAACATGCAGAAGTACAAGAACTATATTTCAAGGTTAAGGGGGGTTGTGCTAATCAAAGCTAGGGTTGTTAGAGGGCATGGGAGTCAATAGTAGAGGACAGAATGGAGTTACGGGTATTGACAAGTTTATCAGGATCTGAGAAAACCTTGAGGGAGAAGAGACTGGATATGAGAGTGTTAGCTATAGCAGATAAGTCAATAGTTTGTGTTTTTCCAATCAGGAGGATGAATGAAGCTGCATGAGATGGAAAAGGTGGCTAATCTGAAAGGGAGAGTGTCAGGTTTTCTTTTTGGGAAACATACTAGATCAAGGAAGTGGCCATCTTTATGGATTACTGTTTCTGTCCACCCCTGGAGATCAAAGAGACAAGATTGAGAGTTATTGACATTGTCCTTGAAGTCACCTTAGACAACTATAGGGATGCCAGTATAGAAAAATACATGATTTAAAGAAAGAGAAAAGATAGCCTAGTGTAAGGCAGGGGCCAGGATTGGGAGAATTACCTTTCATTATCTTTCATCTTGTTGGACCACAATAGTATGTTAAAGTATGATGGACTAAAGGACATACCTGCAGTCCTTTAGCTGTTGGTGAACAACTAATTCAGCAAAAAGTTGGTACTTTGTAATAATAAAAATAATATATCATATCATATATATATATCTATCTATCTATCATAAACAACTGACTGATAAAGACTTGGAAAATATTGTACCTTGCCGTTAGCCCTACTAGGTGATACTGAACTACAATGCCCAATATTATGCCATTAAAGTCACTAATATAAGGAGTTTGAGCCTAGAAAGCTAAGGAATGCATAAAAGCACAGCACAGGTTATCTTACATCAAATATACAGTAGACTTACATATTATCAATAAATCCTTTATCAATTGTTCTTAAGCGACCACTCATGCATTACTAAAGACATGTCCTATGTGCCATACTAACCATTGTAATGAGATGAGGCATTAATCTAAGCTGTACAGGACAAGGACCTCCTCTCTCTTTTTATACTTAGCATTTATTCTTACATGTAACTGTATTTTGTATTTTTCTTGTATGACTGTACTGATACATACATACATACATACACTATCCATGACTGTCACAAACAGCACTGTGTCTGTGGCCTTGGGCTTTTATGTAGTAAATAAATAAAACTCCATAGTTACTTCTTTTACAGATGAGGTACTTTATCACATACATACATACTGTGTTATCAACAAGCTTTAGCTCTAGCTGAAATGTAAAAGAAAACACAATTAATGAGCTCTTTATGTGAAAGGAGCATTCAGCAAATTTGCCTTACTCATTAAGATCTAACAGCTGTCTCATTATCGGACTTTCATTATTTGTATGTTAACTTCTTCATTTAAAGCAAGAAAAAGTATTTGCAGCACTCCATGTCCAAAAATGAAATAATTTGCTTTATTAAATTGGTATAAATACTGTATATGAATATCTCTTATGGGACTAGGGTCTAAAGTGTTTCAGGTTTTTAGGCTTCTGATTAAGGGTTTCTAACCCATAATGTATCAGACCTTAGTCTCATACTGAGGCATCCATGCTTTTATACTAATATAAGAAAGTTTACTTTTTAACTTTTGGAACCCAAAGTTCAGCAAACACTTTTTCTTGCTTTGGATGTAGAAAGCAGAGGAACGCTACCTTGTCTGCAATCGGAAGTTCATTTTTGTCTCGCCAGTCTCAGATTATGAACAATGGCAGGAGGGTGAGTCATTCATAGTTTGTCTGTACAATACTGTAACCCTAATATGGCTGTATTATATCTTTGCATAGCTCGGCTAGTGCAGTACAAGATGATAAATGTCAGGACAGTTTGTAGTCCGTATAATGTGGCACCACGTGGAGATAGCTTAGGATAGTTTAAGGGTTTAAATGCCTCATGTTGTCCAGATCCCATACAGCAGATATGGATCAGTGAAAAGACTGCCTGAATCCTTCTTCAATAATGTGGTCCCTTCACTTAGACAAGCAAAGCCTAGAGGAAAGCTACTCCATGATATCAACCCTTGTTGGAGCACAGGCTGCTCTTTCTATCTAAATGTATCACTTTCCTAGAAAGTGCTATAACAGTCATTAACATGTCACTGATGAAGCCTAGATCACAGGGTTCCTGCTCCCCGACTTTCAATAAAGGGGTTGTAGCTTTAGGGCAGCACAGCTTTACTGGGTCCTTGTTGATCCCAAGCTCCCTGGAATACGGTCAGCTGGGTTAGCAACTGAAGGCCAAAAAAAAAGATCCACCCCTAACCAAACACTATATTAAAGTGCGGCATGAAGTGGTCATAAGTCTATGGACCAATGACAGAGAAATGTAAATGGATACATGAGTTTTTGCCCAGTAACTAAAAATTGTAGGAATTTAAAGCTGCATTGAGGGTACTAAACCTATAGGTTCCTTACAGTATATTACATAAAGTTTTTCCCCAAAAAGAAATGTCATTATCTTTAGTTAGATGCTGTTTTAGGCTGGAAATACAAGGTGCGTGTCCTTCCGATCAGACGCGATGAGAGGAAGCGCAGGCGTCCCGTCGGATGCGCCTAATCTAATGTAATACAAATTACGCATATATACAAACTGTATATATCGCGCGTCGAAAAAAATTTGCTGTGCTTCAAAAAATGTGATGCCCATAGACTTTAAAGGGCGTCTGCGATATTTCGCTGGAGGCGAATTTTTAACGAAACGGGTCAAATTTGCCCAAGCCTAAACACGACTGTCGGACGCTTTGTCTTCATATGACAGTTGTGTCGTGTCGGTTCCAATCAGTTTGTAGATGCGACATTTATATTACTTATATTAGATTTGGTGCATCCGACGTGATGCCTGCGCTTCCTCAAATTCCTTCAAAATGTATCAGAATGTTGCTGCTGTTCATGTCCATCATAAATCATTACACACGTGTGGCTGCAATAAAATAAGCAGTGATGTGAAAAAGAAATCGGGCCCTATCTCAGTTCTGTGGTTTTACATATCAGAGCAGAACTAACAATTATCTAGTCCAATTGCTATTATTTAATAAAAGCTTTATATTTAATAAAGCTTATTTTGCATCACAAATAACATTCAGGGGATGATAAATTGAGGGATTATATAAATGCAAATTCTGCCTTTAAGAAGCTGATGACCAAATGCATTTGTTTATATGATCTTTATTTTCCCCTCTGAAGAAAAGATATTGAATGCTGTAGCTAAGTCTAAATGCAGACTACTAGATCAACTGGATCAATTGTGGGTCCATATTTTTTTCCTCATAAAAAAGCCACACTTGCTGTTAGTAATTACTATTGATTATGAATTTCTGTCACAAATAGTTTAATATACCTTTGGCTTCAGAGATATCTGGGTTACTTGTTTCCAATGTCCCCGCTGTTCCCTTGATCCCTTTGTGAATAGTGAATAATTCCACCAATGCTATTTGCCAAGAACTTGATAACACTGATGTCACATATATATTAGAAACCGAGGATTACCTAGTTTTAAACCTGTTTAGACCGTCCCTATTTACTTTTGAAAGCTGATGCATTATGTATACATTGTAAACAGGCAATTCACTTGGCATTCAATACATCTGTTGTCTTTCTGTCTTAATTATTTACATTTTTTTCATTGTGCTTTGCTTTTGATTTCAGATGTTTTCTTATTGTTTAAAGAACATCATATATTTTGTAATGCATATGTGTAATAGGACTGTGGTACCCATAATTAGTGATGGACGAATTTCTCCTGTTTTGCTTTACCGCAAAATTTGTGAATTTCCAGCGAAATTCGAAAAACGGTGAAAAATTCTCAACTCGAATTGTGATATCCGTGTCAATTTTGACACTGGCGTTGAAGTCAATGAGTGTCCGAATAATGTTGAAACGCAACGTTTTTGATGCGAGCGACTTTTCTGACTCGCATCCAAATTTTTTTGATGCAGGGGTTTTGCGAATTTATTAGCCGACGGCTAATCACCGCAAATTCGGTCCTGGGGAATTTATTCGCCCATCACTACCCATAATGATTCAGCAAGTGGAAATGAATCACTTGGCCTTAGTAGAAGGAGGTTGCTAACCCTCAATCTAGTTTATTAGCATAGAATAATTTTAGACAGAGACTCACTCAGGTCAGAGCTTCCAGGTTCTTTGCAGCAGAGAAATAAACAAAGCTTATAGAGCAGAGGGAAGAACAAATAAACAGGCTGCTCTTAATTTGGAGATACAGGTATGGGACCTGTTATCCAGATGAGGGATTTTTATGTAATTTGGACTCCCATACATTAAGGACTACTAAGGAATCATTTAAATTAATTAATTTATCCAAATAGGATTGTTCTGTCTCCAATAAGGATTAATTATGTCTAAAGGTGGCCATACACGGAGAGATCATCGCCAAACGAGCGTGACCATCTCTCTCCAGTATGCCCACCTTGAGGTGGCCAATATCGGACTGATCCGATCGTGGGCCCTAGGCTCAAGTGCAAGGTACTGGTTTATTATTACAACAAAAAAGGAAATCATGTTTACAAATTTGAATTATTCTATTAAAATGGAGTCTATGGAAGATGGCCTTCCCATAATTTGGAGTTTTCTGGATAACAGGTTTCCAGATAACAGATCATATACTTATACCTTGTTTCCTGGCTTGAAGTTGAATGCCTGAAGTTTTTATAGAACTATGGGTCAGGACCTTGATGTGTCCTTATGCTAGTTAGGGTGAATCTCCTAAAGGGTAGAACTACACAATGCACTTTTGTAGGATGGTGTTGGATCAAAAAAATGCACCCTACAAGTCTGATGTTGTCGTGTGGGTTAAAATACAATAGGACTGATACAAAAAACGGATGCGTAAACTACATGTAAAAATTTCCATCCGACATGACATGACTGTCGGATGTTAATGCTGCATGCTGCGTCTTCATCCGACAGGATAAAAATAGATGGTGTCTGAAAGACTTTTTTTCCTCATTGAAATATATTGGGTCGGGTGTAAACACATGAACTAAAGACTCCATCCAACTTATCTGATCCGACTTTTGAGGTGGCAACCCAGTTCAGTTGGGACAGAAGCAAACAGACCTTATCTTTCCAAACAACTGGCTTACCACATTGTCTCAGGAATCGGAGCCAGGAGTGCAAAGAATGTAAGGGTAGGACCACATGGCCAACGCTGGGCAACAAAATGCACGCATCAAGTCGGATGCGACAGGAACAAGGTAAGTAATACAAAAGTTGGATGGTGTCGCAGCGTTTGTCTGACGAGACAGGACTGTCGGGTGCAGATGCAGCGTTTGTATCCGACAGTCGTGACGAACGAATGATGCGACGCCATCTGAATTTTGTATTACTTACCTTGTTCCTGTCGTGTCTGACTTGACATGTTAGTTTTGTTGCCCAGCGTTGGATCCAACGGAAACACATTGAAGTCGGCCGTGTAGGTGCTGCGTTCAATAGCAACAACATTTTCAAATCATTAAACTTTTGTAATCAACATGTATAGGACAGTTTATTGGAATTCAATTTGCTTTTACTGTGCAAAAAAAAATTTGAGTGGAAGACCCTTCTCATTTAATTGTCAGTTGTTTATAGCCTAGCTATATCATGAGCACCAGTTAGATCCAGCATGGGATCTGTTATCTGGAAACCTGTTATTCAGAAAGCTCTGAATTATGGCAAGGCCGTCTCCCATGGACTCCATTTTATCCCTATAAACAATATGTTTTAAAATGATTTCCCTTTTCTCTGTAATAATAAAACAGTAGCTTGTACTTGATCCAAACTAAGATATAATGAATCCCAATTGCAAGTAAAACCAGCCTATTGGGTTTATTTCATGTCTAAATGATTTTCTAGTAAACTTAAGGTAGCTCCAAATATCCTTTATCCAGAAACCCCAGGTCCTGAGCATTCTGGATAAAAGGTCCCATACCTGTAAATATTATTTACTGGTTCTTCAACTTAAGTGTGGGTTAAGGCTCTTCTAAATTCTTCAATTGCCCATTACTAGCATTTTAAAAATGTCAATGTTGTTTGTAAATGTAATGCAAAGGAGTGTATTCTGCCCCCTTATGCAATGCATGCTGCATTATGTTGAATTATCAATAAATCCTTCGTTCTTTGCACGTAAAATGGGTTTTTTTTGCAAGGTTCGGAGATTCAAGAATGAATATTTACCTACACACTCCAAGACTTTTAATTTCCTCTTGTGCAGTATCAGCTCGTTGATAATTCTCTCTGTGACTCATTAATTATTCATTTTTAAGGCAGCACCACCAGGTTTAGGAATCTGCACAGTATTCATCTTCTGCTGAAGGTGTAGTCCCATTGGGAATGGAGTGGGCTAATTATCATTATGTGTTTCATCGGCAAAACTCTGGTCATTAAGGGAATTTGTGGAACATTGAGCTAGATTGAAACATTTGTTTTTATTAGTGTAAGGGTCAAAATCACCTTGCTGCAAGACCGGTAAGAAAAATACAAGAAAATATTAATCAAATTAGGGCTACTGGCGGAAATTACTTAAACCTCTGATGGTCTAATGAATGCACTTTTTAAAGGGATGCGATAAAAGAAAATGACATTCTAAACAAGTTTCCATTAGGTATTGATTATATCAATCTTACTGCAACTGAAAGTCGTTTCCAGACTACATGAACAATGCATCAGAAATGAGTCATCCTTCAGACAAGGCCGCTATTCCCACAATGCCTTGTATTCTTCTGTTGTTCTCAGGTCTGTTAAACACAGAACATGCAAGGCACTGTGAGATTAGAAGTCTTGACTGGAGGAGGGTTGACTACCAATACAATGGGGCAGATACTAAAGTATGAAGTGGGCCTCTCAATTCGCTAGAATTCTCATCCTCAGGGACATTGCCAATTTACTAACAAGCATAGATGACAATTTGCTAGCGAAAGAGACCATCGATAGCGCAGTTTCGCATCACAAGGCGCATTTTCACTCAGGCAAATGATCATTAGTCCACAAATTCACTAGTTCGAGTACGAATTTTACAGTTTCCTTCCCCACCTTAGACCAGGCGAACTGATGAAACAAAGCTTCATCTTCCTCAATCTAATGTCAGTGACATCATATCCTGTAAAACTTTGCCAACGTTCAACTGATGAGACGCAACTTTGCATTTTAGTGAATTAGGGTCATGGTAATGAATTTATGCCTGGCGAAGTGGCGCAAAGTGTGGAGGAGCAGTCACTGGCGACAATTCGCCCGTTAGTGAATTCCCCCCAATGTATCATTCGTATGAGTAGCCAGGGAAAGCAGAAGAAGGAATTGTAAGATACAGACAAAGACTTTGTTATACCAGTGTATGTTTTGCATTGTTTGGGTGTGCATCCCACTCTGATATTCCACAAATCTGTTTTCTTGTATTTTTTGTTTGTTTGGCCATAACAGTCAAGTCTACCATTAAGAATCTATCTGCTGAGACATGCAGTTACAAAAATGACATGTTTTGACAAGGAAATCTTTCTTCTCGGGTTCAGTTAACTCCTAATGCATATCGCTTAAAAATTCGATTTGAAAGGGTTACATTTGCCCTAACAAATATCCCACTAAAGCAAATGATTTTCTAATGACAGCCTGGTAAATGATTGCTTCATTGGCATGTAACACATTATTTGTGTGTTTATTTGCTATTTACTCAAGCATTTTCTATTTTCCCTCAGGCTTTTTTTTTGTGCCTTAAAGTGTTCACATCCACTTGTGCCTAGTCGCCATAAATCATTATAATCCACAAGAGGCATAAATACAATTTAAATACAAATTATTTATTTATTTTAAATTTAATGCAATTTAAAATATATTCCAATAAATGTTTTAAGCTGCAGTTCTGCCTTAGTGATTTCACTTGTACTATGTATTCCTGACTTTAGAATATAAGGATATTGGAATTTACTGTGTAAAAGCACTTGGTCTCTAGCCTTGTATTTATATATTTTACAAAAGGGACAGATGATTCCCTTTATAATCAATAGGCAAATTTTAGGAAGTTTTCAATAAAAATCTTGAGAGTAATCTGCTTTTCGACAGCAGAGAGCCTACTATTTAAAAAAGTCAGGCTGGAGAAAGGCAGAATAAAGACTGCAAATTATGTCAGGGCAGCAGTTAAGTCTACATTTTAGTAACATTTGAATGTCATTATTAAAGAACAAGCAAAAGTTAAAATGGGTGCCAAAGATTCTAAGATGCTGCCCTAGGCCATTGCTGGATGGAGCACTGTGCTGTATCTCTTTATTTACCAACTATTTCTTGTGTTGAGCTGGGCATATGCAAAAGACAGCTATTCCTCTGAATACTTTCATAGTTGGGCCCAATCCTACCCATGGAAAAGCAATGAATTAAAGCTGGGGGCAATGTATTCCCAGTCTGGGGCAGAAGGTTATTAATTGTGATTCCTGGGGGGTACCTAACAAAGTGACCCCCCTCATCCCCATGTTTTAAAGGGGAACCATCACAAAGATGAAAATTTAATATTAGCTTTAGCATACTGAAATAAGAAACGTTCTAAATACAATAAATTCCTCTCTTAGCATCTGTTTCTCCTCATTGTGTCTTCATTCAGGAGTTGGGTGTCAGAGGAATGATCCAGTATGTCTTACAGGGGGGCTCCTTTTGCCTAGAAGATGTAGAGTTCACTCTTTTAAAATCACCAGAAATCCTGTCTCTCTACATGTAGAATTTGTGCAAAAGGCAGTTATTTTGTTTATTTGAGTGAGTTCTAATACTTCTGTTGGAAAGGGAGCCCCCACCCCCTATAAGATACTGTATATTGGATCATTCTGACACCCAACTGCTGCATGAAGACAAAATGAAGAGAACAGATGCTGAGAGAGGGATAGTGAATATAAACTTGGATTATTTCAGAAACAATGCAGAATTTTTAATTTATTGAATTTAGAAAGTCTCTTACTTCAGTATGAGGAAGCGTATATTAAATTTTCATTTTCGTGATAATTCCCTTTTAAAGGAGAAGGAAAGCTACCAAAGCAGTTTATTGCCAATAGATTAGCCACAATAGTGCAATCTATAACACTATATTCTGCATAATGCTTTACCAGCTCTAGAAGCTCTTTCTGTTTCTTTAGGATAGTAGCTGCCATATTAGCTTGGTGTGACATCACTTCCTGCCTGAGTCTCTCCCTGCTCACTCATAGCTCTGGGCTCAGATTACAGCATGGAGGGGAGGAGGGAGGGTTGAAAAGGGAGGGGGAAAGGAGCAAACTGAGCATGCTCAAGCCCTAGTACTGGAGGTTTAAGCTGAAAACAGGAAGTCTGATACAGAAGCCCACGTGTACACAATAGAAGGAAAGAAATGTGGACTCAGAGCAGCATTACTTTCAGAGTTTATTGGTGTATTTATATTCTGATAAAGCTTAATTAATTTTAGCCTTTCCTTCTCCTTTAAGCTTTCCTTGTCCTATAAGTAATATTAGCAGCCTGCTCACAGTATTAAGCTGGCTACATGCAAATTTGTCTGAAAACTACCAAAAGCAAAGGATTACAGGTTATGTGCTGCTAATAGGAGGTTGCAGACATGCAAAGCACTTCTCTACAAGCCAATGTGCCAGGTTTTATTTGCTTTGAGCCATTAATAAACATGGCTTGGAATATTAAATCTGAAGCTACGGCAATTCATACACTAACATAATATAATAATTGTGTGTTTTTGGGACTGGTTCAATGCAACAGTATATTGCCTCTGGGAAATTACATGAAACAAAAGCCAAATCACATTGATTTGAAGTTTTGTGGCTATACAGTTGTCAGGGGATTTGATTCTTGTTCTCTCCATTTGTGTAACATTATAACCCCTTGCAATGCTAATCTCACTATCCTTAAATCTGCCTGTTCAGGGACAATTGGACTATACAATAGCTCTCGCCTCTCAAATTGAGCTGGGAAATGTATGTTGTAGTCGCGCAGATTCTCAATCATTTGCTTAACACAAGTAGCAGCAGGTTGTTTCCTCTCTCATGACATAACCCATAGGGTGCCTTACGATTCTAAGTGCCTCTTTTCTTTGGGCTTTAGACCCACACAAATGAATGCTAATCATTCAAAAAGAATGAGGGTGTGCATTAAAAGTCCTAAACAGAAAAAAACATGTATAACAACAAAATCCATTGGATAGTTATTGCATTGTGAACTTTAATTGTATATCATTTTAAACACTTGCTTAAAGTATGTTTTGTCACAACAATGCTTTTTTTCCAGAGGTTTTATTAAGTACACCGTAGACCAGCACAAACTATAAAACACAATTTTTTCCACAGTTGGATGTGGATTTACAAGTTTGCAAAACCTGTAATAAATATACACACAGGAACCATTTCACACATTTTCCCCAAACATTCATCTCGGAAGCCCGGCCACTGACATTTTTCATCTGGTATCTCAGTTCAATAATGGTCAACTATACCTCATTTTCTGTAACTGGCCAATTCTTTATTTTTTTTTTATTTTAACATCTTTGGTTTTTTCCTTTTGTCTTTTAGGCAGATTGAAAAAAAGCAAAACTGTTATGTCCAGTTATCATTTTACCATCTGTTCCTAGGTCTTTCACAAATTATACATTTTAAAGTTAGTATTTAAAAAGAGAAATCTAGAGCATTAAAGGAAGGGTTCAGTGTAAAAATAAAAACTGGGCAAAAATTTAATGTATAAAGGCTGGAGTGAGCAGATGTCTAACATAACAGAACAGAACACTACTTCCTGCTTTTCAGCTTAAGTTAATACTTAAAGGAGAACTAAACCCTTGCTAATAAAAACCCCTACCCCCTATCTTCTTCTCTTCTGTAATCTTTGGGAAGAGAGCAGCATAATGGCACATAAGTAGTTGGAGCAATCTTTTGTTTCGCAACAATTTAGCATGTGCCGAAAGTCATGGAAATTGCCGAAGTACCGGAAGAAGACTCGGAGATTAGCAAAGAGAAGAAGATCGCACCCCTGAACTCTGATGCCCTGAATCTGCACTTATGGGTAAGTAGAGTGTTAGGGGCATTTACCAAAGGTACCACCTAGGCTGGGGGGGTCTATGTAGGGTTTTTTATTAGCAAGGGTTTGGTTCTCCTTTAAAGGGGGTCACATGGGACCCACCATTACCAATATACGTACCATGGGAAGCATTAGATTAGACTCCGCCCCCGTAATGTTGCATCTAAGATGAAAAGTTAATTGAGGCAGAAGTTCACATTCAAGTTAAGCTTTTGTCTTTCATAAAGAAAAGTCTGTCTCACACAGGGTAAAACTATGCAGATTAAAGGAAAGCGGATTACAACCCATTCTCCTACATAGAGATTAATTTCGAACTAGATTCCACCAGGTGGATTGGTAAATTGAAAATAAAGTATTATTTTGGGCATGGGAGTAGGTGATCTCTAAGAAAAAGACCTCATAGAACCATTATCCCACAGGATGAATAGATGCAGGCTCCTACATTCACTACTGTAGTACACACAAACTGTAATACATAGTATGTACCCTGTTAATAATAACAGACTGGGTTGAAAATATTGGGCAGAAAGAGAAAAGCATACACAATCTGATGAATAATCTGATGAATAATCTCACTACTCTTCCTGTCTAAAAACACGAAGCAAGGAAACATTTAAGAGCAAAACTGCCACATTTGAAACATTTATCAGAGGTCGGCATTATCAGCATAAAATCGGAGCTCACTACAGTTCAAACTAAGGGAATCCCACAACTCTCTATATATTTGTATTTTGTAATGGCAAATGTATCAAAGGGTGAAAAGATATGGAACTCTATTTTCACCCATGGAGAACTAGGGGGGTCCAAGCTGGGGAGCTGGTATGAACTTTACTTTTACTCATTTGATAAATAATCCACAAGTCCCTCCTGCTGACCGTACAGATTGTAGACAATAAAGAATATGTGCCTTATGTATTATGCATTAGACATTACACTCCACACAGATCTCTCTAAAGCTCCAAGATCTATAAGTTACACCCAGCATTTATATAACAGTAAAAGGAAACTGATAGTGACTTGGACACATTATTATGCCTTCTTGTGCACTGCCAGTTAATCAGACCTTAATAGTATTTTGTGTTGTAATGCATTTTTAATCACCATAGCAGGCTATTTTCGACCCACATTCTGGTGGAGCCTAATAAAATTATGAGGTGCTACCACACATTTGAAGCAGCTTTTTCTTTTGTAATGCAGAACACACAACTGTAATTCACTTGCAGCTTTTACTGCCTAAAGCTCTGAGCAGCATATCAACAAATACCAGGCTTGTAGAAAAGCAAGGCAACATAAATTAAATACAGGTATGGGACATATTATCCAAAATGATTGGGACCTGGGGTTCTTCCGATAAGAATTTAAATCTGCCTACCTGAAGTGTACTAGAAAATCATGTAAACCTTAAATAAACCAAGAGGCTGGGTTTGCTTCCAATAAGGATTAATTATATCTTAGTATTGCTCAAGTACAAGGTGCTGTTTTATTATTACAGAGAAAAAGGAAATCGTTTTAAAAAATGTGTATTATTTGGATAAAATGGAGTCTAATCCCAAAATTCTGAGCTTTTTGGATAATGGGTTTCTGTATAACGGATCCTATGATGGAACAAGTCAATTTACATCATTAGCAATTTGCATAGGCTATCCCTTAAACCCGTTGGCAACATAAAAGGGTTCTCTAGTGTGCAACATTGAGGGGGTGGAATACTCTGTTTTCAGAAGCTGTGATAGTAGATTCTCTTAATGTCTTTCACTGATGATCTGAAATAATTTAGAAAAAGCAAAAATATCCACTGGAAAATGTTTCCACAGTAACCAATGAAATTATCTGGTTGCCTCAAAGGAATTCCAATGCCTAAAGCAACATATATAAGGTCTGTAAGGATTTTTTTGCGTTCCTCTGGATCT
Source organism: Xenopus petersii (assembly GCA_038501925.1). Lineage (NCBI taxonomy): Eukaryota > Metazoa > Chordata > Amphibia > Anura > Pipidae > Xenopus > Xenopus petersii. The sequence continues at coordinate 91,686,992 of CM076676.1, forward strand.
ATTTTTCTGGGAGGTTAATTGCAGAATTACATTCGTTAGATAATCCTAAACCCAGATTACATATGTAAAATATTAATCTTCATAAAATTCTACCCTAGGTCACAGATTCATTTTCTGGTGCATGGTGGTGCAGTGATTAGCATTTCTCCCTTACAGTGCTGGATTCCTAGGTTCAATTCCACCTAGGCCACCATCTGAAAGGAGTTTGTATGTTTTCCCTGTGATTGTGTGGTTTTCCTACCATACTCCACAAAAGAATTATAGCTCATATCAAACTATTGTGTGTATGAATTTTTAAAACGTTTACTGAAGTGTCTGGAAAAATTATATAGGAACATAAAAGTAAATAATGAGAGAGAAAGAAAGGGAATAGTAGAAAGGTAGAAAAATAAATAAAGGGGAGGGGTAAATCCAGTATAGAGCCTATGTAACCTCTACAAATTGTCCCAGTAAATAAAGTATGCATTATACAACATGGGAATGTTATGTAATATCTGGGCTAAGAACCCACAATAACTATATATTGATAAACTTGTCCATATAACCTCTGAAGATATAGGTTGGCTTTGTAGCATGGTATGGCCTTGTTAAAGGAGAAGGAAAGCTCCAACACAATTTATTGCCAATAGATTAGCCACAATAGTGCAAGCTATAACATTATATTTATTCTGCAGAATGCTTTACCATACCTGAGTAAACAGCTATAGACACTGTCTCTGTTTGTTCAGGATAGAAGCTGCCATATAAGCTTGGTGTGACATCACTTCCTGCCTCAGTCTCTCCCTGCTCACTTACAGCTCTGAGCTCAGATAACAGCAGGGATGGGAGGAGGGAGGGGGGAGGAGCAAACTGAGCATGCTCAAGGCCGTGCCCTGGAGGTTTAAGCTGAAAACAGGAAGTCTGATACAGAAGCCCATGTGTACACAATAGAAGGAAAGAAATGTGGTGTTTCTTTGACAGAGGACTCAGAGCAGAATTACTTTGAGGGTTTACTGGTGTATTTATATAGACCTTTCTGATAAAGCTTACTTAATTTTAGCCTTTCCTTCTCCTTTAATAGTCTTTTTGTTCCTCTAGGTAAAGTGTTTCTTGGCATAGTGCATTAGAAGCTGTAGTGGACACCTACCTTCTGTAGAGGTTACCAATCCGCTGGTAAGTCCCAGCAGTGCCACAGCTGAGTCAGGTTGAAATGTAAAGACCATAACTTTAGAAATAAATGCAAAACCACGGGCCCAGCAACTGCAAGCTCCAGTGGGAAAGGGAAAGTGATGCTGCAAAATGTGAGTTCTATAAAAATGAAGGACAACAATACAGGTCTGGGATCTGTTATCCGAAAACTTGTTATCCAGAAAGGTCCAAATTATGAGAAGGCCATATTACATAGACTCCATTTTAATGAAATAATTCAAATTTGTGACTTCCTTTTTTCTTTGTAATAATAAAATTGTACCTTTTACAACAATGATATATTTAATGCATGAAATGTGAGGATTCAATATGTAGTTCAATTACTTAATTTTAATATTTAATCCCTGTTGGAGACATAACAATGCTAGTGGGTTGGAAAACTCCTGGTCCCAAGCATGCTGGATAACATGTCCCATACCTGTATATTACAAATAGGTCCAACCATACATGTAAAAGTCAGCCCGGCAGTGTGACAGTGAGAAAGCAATTTCTAGATGCAAGGAAAGCTTGTTTCTGTTCAAGACCTTTCAGATCCATAATTTGGGACTGGCCCAGTTAAATAGGGGCAACTAAGAACTAAGACTGTAGCTTATCACTATTTTGGTGCTATAGTTTTTACTTGTACAGACTAATTCTTCAGATTGTGATTAGATGGAGCCTGTGCAGCACCAGATAAGCGCATCCAGTGAAAGTACATTATCTCGGAGATCTTGTTATACTAAACTGAATCATAATTTTACTTTTATAGTTCTTTCCTCCCACGGGGATTCAGTGTTCTTTAAAGCTTATGAACTAATACAAAATGTAAGTGAAAAATAGTATATTAATCAAATGCTTGGATAAATAGGAACATCTTGAGGTTTCTCTTATTCCGAGTAGAAGTATATTTCAGGGAAAGAGTAAACAGGTTTGTCATAGAAATGGGGAGTTTTTCAAACACTTACAGGACGGCAAACTTTAGGAGAAATAGTATTCTACTAAAGAATTAAGAAAAAGCTAGTGCTAAGGACTAGTTTAATAAATAGTTTGCTGTGGATCTAGCAACCAACCAATTTGCAGGTACTGTTGCATTTACTGGCATTTACTAGTATGAAACTTTCTCAATTTGAATAATTTGAACCAAAGTATACCTACCTTTCTTGATATATTTGAACAGGGTAGGACCATCAGCGTGGTTAGAGCGGTCTACTAAAGAAACTCATAGTGGACATCAGCCTAGAAAAAAATCCATCAGCCAATCCTTATTTCTACTAAAAATAATATAAAAGCCTATGCTAGTAGGTACTACCTATATCTCATTGCTGTAAAAGAACCCCCAGATTGTCACCTTCTCTGGTGGGTCCTAATAGAACCAGTCCAACATTAAGCCTGACAAAAGGGCAGAGTGTAGGGTTGCCACCTGGCTTTCTAGCTGGTAAAATACCAGTCAGGGTTGGGGCATTGTCAGTTTACCTGCAATATACTTGCTGGTAAATTTGTAATAACCTATTGTCCCTGGCTCACCTCTGATCACCTAAATCTCCCCTTACAGTTTCCACAAGCAGCAACTCGCCAAATAGCCTTCAGATTGGGTTCTTCACATGGCAACTCCTCCTTGTAATGTATCATATCTGCCCAATAGTGCCCCGCCATTGCCCCTGCAGTGGAGGTCTAAACTCCACAGTATATATTTATTTAAAGTAAATACTGAAATAAAAATTATTATATTATATGGCAATGTATAGATATTGTATTTTACAACAGAGATGTCACAACCTGCAGTCTAACTCTCAGTCCAAATATCAGTTTTGTATTTTGCAATGACGTTCACTTACCTTAATAAAAGAAAAATCTCAACATTTTATTAATAGGGATGTGTTAATTGGTCTCAGAGTAATAAAAGGCCACTGTTCAGACTAGTCTAGTTTAGAATTTCAGCCCTACTTTTCTGAAGGGTTAAAAGCAAATACAAATAGTGCAAACTGGTGAACTTCCTAATTTTTTGAATCGTTGTTCGTTTCTAGGCGCCTGAAATGGCAGCTGACCTCACTCACTGTACCCATCCCCTCAATTTGCTCATATTTTACAACTCCCCTGTGTCATTATTGCAGCCTGCTGGGTGAAAATCTCCTCTGAAACTGCTGCTACTATTATTGAGTGAGAGGCAGAATGTGTCATTTCCCAACAACATTAAAGGAGAGATGAGCAGAGTTAGCAGCAAATGTCCTTTTGTAAGTCTCACTGGCTGTGCATGTGACTGAATGTAGCTGTAATCTCACAGATAAAAAATGGACCAGTATTATTCAGTATCTGGGCCTGGCATTAGGCTATTCTTCTCATGAGCGTTCCAGGATCAATGGTGAAAAGGGAAGCTGTGTTGGAAAGGGGCAGTGGAAAAACTGAGCCCTTGCATCTCCAGTGAACTCTTGGCAGATATATACATTTCCAACTTCAAATTACATTGTGTTATAACTGTATTTACAACTCTGGCTGCTCTTAAACTTTAGCTCAAAGGGTTTCAGCTGAGACTCAAAGGTTGAATATGCCAGATAGAAATAGGGTCCGGTCTGGACTGATGAAAAGAACACATTCAATACATTTACTTATAGTAGATTTTATGCAGATATGTGTAACTCAGATACATGCAGCGACTGCATCATTATAATTCTAAATCCTAGCAGCAGCTGCTGATTACAAGTCAGTGTATTCCCTCATACATATTATAAAAATTTGAGCACAACCAGATATCAAGAAAACTGTGAAATCTGTCATGTTCCGATCTACATTTACTGTGCATAACATTATAACAGACACAAAAACCTGCACAAGTTCCAACTAAATTTATTCAGAGCAGATACAGATTCTCCCAACAATTGACATGGATGCAGGGCCCATTCTGTTGCATCAAGGGGTTGCAGGAGAAAAAGAATAAAAGATATCTATTAATATATTCTTATGAGAGGGAATGCTGACTCTGACTTGACTCCAACTCTTAGGAGCAAAAAAGGTTGGCTTGTTTTGGAAAGGTGTCCCTGCATAGCAGGCCAACTCCACCCAGGTATATTTCAGCTCCTGACTACTTAGCACTTGTTTAACCAGCATCATTCAAATACAATGAAATCTTAGAATCCATTGCAATTCTAGAAGAGAGTTGTAGTAATGTATGCCCAAACATGAAGGCTTCAACATGTGACACAATCTTTTTGGTCATACAGGTATGGGACCTGTTAGCCAGAATGGGACATGTGGTTTTCCGGATAACTGGTCTTTCTCTAATTTGGATCTCCATAACTTAAGTCATTAAATAAACCCAATGAGCTGGTTTTGCCTCCAGTAAGGATGAATTATATTTTAGTTTGGATCAAGTACAAGGTACTGTTTTATTATTACCGAGAAAAAGGATATGTTTTAAAAACAAAATTGGATTAATGGAGTCTATGGCAGATGGACTTTCTGGATAACAGATCCCATTCCTGTACATCATTATACAAATTGCACATGACTGAGAGGTCTATCGCTATTCCTAATTCGATCCAATAACGCAAATTTGATCTCCTCGTGATTCAATTTATCCAAACATGAATAATTCTACAAAGCAAGTAGTCCTATCCATTCAAGCATTACCTTGACTGCATACGTGTGCAATGTTTTCATGTCATTGTAATTAATGAAAGGGATATTATGACAGGTTGTAATTGTAGATACAAACCTTTTGTTAAATGGTGAGTATTCCTATATCTGAGGCATTTAATTTCAAAAACCTACCATTCTGTAATTTCTGCGTGCCATTCTTCTATTTTTAGGGCACTTACCAGTCTATACATGGGATTGTCTTATCCACCAAAGTATGAGTCTTACAGCTCATATGATAACACAAGTATGCAGATAGACAAACCCTACACTGATTTGCACCTAAGTGTAAGTGGTTTTTTTTTTCATATATGCTCTGTTAGGTAAGAAAAACATGCATGTGGAATTGTGAGTCATCTGAAAAGGATCTACTGTATATACCATTTGACCCCCGGCCAATGATCTTCTTTTATTGAAGAACAAATTCTACACTGAATGTTGTTCTCCATAACAATGGATTGACTCACAAAGTCAAGGTTAATATCCTACAATGGCCCAATAAAAGCCTTCATCCCAAATTGAGAATAAAATTTGTGCACAATTATTAACCAACCAACCTTGAGCGGTGGACCAAAGTAACGCCTGAACAGAGTGCAAGATCGTACATACATATTTCAAACGGCTTAAAGCAGAAGAAAAGCCTTAGTCCCTCCTCACTCCCTGCACCACCTAGGACCCCCATAAATGCAGACATTATCTCTACTTTGCTTTTTAAAGCAGAATAACACAGTGGGGTTGGCAAATGCTGTCCTGCTTTGTTTCCAGGCCTCTTTCTCATCAAACTAAAGCATGTGCAGTGACAGCCGACATAGACATGGCTTTAACTGAATATCTTCCATGTCGACAGAGAAGACAATTTGAAGCACTGCACTACTCTGCTTTACAGAAATAAGGTAGAAGAAATAACTGCATTTAGGGGGGTCTTAACTGGTGTGGGGAGGGCTCTGGAGGGGCCCACTCATTATGGGTTCAGTCTCCTCGTAAGTTGTTATTGCTGCAAAAGGTCTGGGAATTGAATACTGTATGTCTGTAAATTGCACATTTCTATTTTTGCTTTGATTTAAAAGGGGTTGTGCACCTTCAAAACCCTTTTTCAGTTGTTTTCAGATATTTCATCAGAAATAAAGATTTTTATTCCAACTACTTTCTATTTGTGACCGTTTTCTAATATTGAAGATTAAAGTTTAGTTTTTCATTCTTGTCTTTTGTAAAGCAGCTCTGGGAGGCTTCTAAATTGATGCATAAGTTGATACATTTCTTATCTTTGTCCCTGCTGAGCAGAATCCCTGAGTTTCATTATAGGCAGCTGTTAGAATTGATACAATAGTTGCTAATATTCCACAGGTGCTGCTGAGAAATGTGTCAACTAATGTAGCAAATTGTAACTGTCAGAATCTGCACCTGAATTACCGAGTTGTCAGACTGAAACACCAGAGACGGGGACATTCAACTTAAATTTTGGAAAAACAGTAAAAAATAAAAGATGGAAAGCAACTGAAAAAAAGTCTTTATTTCTGGTGAATAATCTGAAAACAACTCAGATGAAAAACAACCCCTTAATAATAATCTTTTTAATGCAACATGAACTATAATGTTTTAGTTTCAGTATCTTTAAAGGGATTCTGTCATGGGGAAAAAACATTTTTCAAAATGAATCCGTTAATAGTGCTACTCCAGCAGAATTCTGCACTGAAATCCATTTCTCAAAAGAGCAAACAGATTTTTTTATATTCAATTTTGAAATCTGACATGGGGGCTAGACATTTTGTCAATTTCCCAGCTGCCCCATGTCATGTGACTTGTGCTCTGATAAACTTCAATCACTCTTTACTGCTGTACTGCAAGTTGGAGTTATATCACCCCCCCCCCAGCAGCCAAACAACAGAACAATGGGAAGGTAACCAGATAGCAGCTCCCTAACACAAGATAACAGCTGCCTGGTAGATCTAAGAACAACACTCAATAGTAAAAACCCATGTCCCACTGAGACACATTCAGTTACATTGAGAAGGCATAACAGCAGCCTGCCAGAAAGCATTTCTCTCCTAAAGTGCAGGCACAAGTCGCATGACTTGGGGCAGCTGGGAAATTGACAAAATGTCTAGCCCCATGTCAGATTTCAAAATTGAATATAAAAAAAATCTGTTTTTCCCATGACCGTATCCCTTTAAATAAAAAATACTACTGAACAAAGATGAGTCTAGAAATTGTTATTCAGTAAAATAAGAGAACTGGTCAGGGGGCCAGAGTCCTTTCCCAAGTCAGTGTGTAATAGTGTTTGTGGCAGCAAGAAAAGCACAGCAGCTGAATGCAACATTTATCCAACGGTTCTAACTCATTGCAGTGAGGCCTTATCACAAAAATACATTTTAGTCAATTTACAATTTGCCACATCATTTGAAAAGTAATTATTAAGAGCAGACATTCTCTGTTGTGCAACTACTAAACTTGCTTGTTTTCAGCACAACTGTGTACCAATTGTAAAAAGCTTGGCTTTTATAATATAATAGTGTTTTCATATTTGCACATTTTAGTGCACATGGTACAATGCCATTAAGTCAGATCTCTTTTTGAGCATTGGCACAGAATGGATGTTGCCTTGGGATGTGCAATGTTGATAACATGCTGCATGTTGCCTTCCCTAAAAAGACTTGCTCTGTAGCTTAATAGCTCTTGTCTGGAATGCCTGAATCACAGTGTCATCCCTTCTGGATGTGAAGAACACCTATACAGCAGTCTTCAACAATGATGGCTTTTACAATAAACAGACCTCTTCTACTTGTCACTCTCAGGTACAATATCAGATTATTTTGCTATCAGGGTGATTCCACTGTATTCCTTGGAGAAACTGTTGTTAGAATGTTTATAAGTAGTATATAAAGCAACAGCTGCCTGGTTAACACTTGCCTGAAGTTTTATGTTCAAGCCATTGTGTGTCTGGTATCCTTGCTGCATTCAAGTAGGAGAGGTGCCGACCTCTCCAACCAACACCGGGCTGATACTTTGTGAGAGAGGTGGGGAAAGAGGATCATTGTGTATCGTCTGAAGTTTTATGTTGCCTCCAGTGTCTCATGCCAAGTAACCACATTAAACTATTTAAAATAATTTAATGCAATTTTACACCTTTTGTGAAACTCTTTAACCTTTATCATATTCACATTTATGGTAGTATCAAAAACCTTACTTCCCTCCATGTTGGTATTGGGTGAGGTTACCGGCCTGAAACAGATAACTCTGTACCACCTAGTTTGCTCAATCGATATGTCTGAAAATCAGTCACATAGCAATAGGGCAGACTTAAAAAAAATGGTCAGGATGAGGACTGTCCATTCATGTATTTCTTGTGACTGCCTGCATTCTCATTGTTGTGAGATCATTTGGCCAAACAATGGGATCTGCTCAAAATGACTCGCCTCTCATTTGGTGACCTTACCAAACAAGTGGATCAATACTCTTGGCCAGAGAATGCCATGGCCACAAAACTAAGCTCAAATCCAAAGAGGCCTAATCTACCAGCAGACCATTCTTATCAGTAGTAAAAGCAAAAAGTTAAAAAACAATCCTTGTACCTTAAAACAACTTGGTATCCTCATTTGTACATCATTTTACATATATTAAAGGGATACTGTCATGGGAAAAACATTTTTTCAAACAGATTTCAAAATGAATCAGTTAATAGTGCTGCACAGAATTCTGCACTGAAATCCATTTCTCAAAAGAGCAAACAGATTTTTTTTATATTCAATTTCGAAATCTGACATGGGGCTAGACATATTGTCAATTTCCCAACTGCCACAAGTCATGTGACTTGTGCTCTGATAAACTGCAATCACTCTTTACTGCTGTACTGCAAGTTGGAGTGATATCACCCCCTCCCTTTTCCCCCCCAGCAGCCAAACAAAAGAACAATGGGAAGGTAACCAGATAACAGCTGCCTGGTAGATCTAAGAACAACACTCAATAGTAAAAACCCACACATTCAGTTACATTGAGAAGGAAAAACAGCAACCTGCCAGAAAGCATTTCTCTCCTAAAGTGCAGGCACAAGTCACATGACCTGGGGCAGCTGGGAAATTCACAATATGTCTAGCCCCATGTCAGATTTCAAAGTTGAATATAAAAAAATCTGTTTGCTCTTTTGAGAAATGGATTTCAGTGCAGAATTCTGCTGGAGTAGCACTAGTAACTGGTGCTTTTTGAAAAAAAGCATGTTTTCGGATGACAGGATCCCTTTAGGTGTGGAAAGAAAGTATCTGGCAGTATTGGCATTAGCAGGTATCGCTTCTCAAAACAATAAGACAGTGAATACCTGCTAGTACCTGTGAAAGGGACAGTTTGGAGCCTGGTACTGCTGTCACAGATAACATATGGATTGTCATTTGTAATATAAATTGCTGTGGGTTTTGTACAAGTTTTTTTTATGGTGTCACCCATATAACATATACAGTACCTGCTATAATGATTGTTTTTACCTTTGTGGACCTAGTGCTACTTTTCTGTCCTACATTGACAGGCTAATTGTGGAATGCTATAAACATTTCACTGTATTGCCACAGCTTACGGTTATCTGGTACTGCTTGCTTGTTCTTTTAAACACTGCCCATAGCTGGCTTTTTTCATTAGGATGGACTGCGCCATAGGCTGGGGCTCAAAATAAGGTGTACTACATAGTTATTTGCTTGCTATTGAATGCTTGCTTGAGAATACAATATTAGGTGCTTTTTGCAGGGGTATACATTTCTGCAGAGCACTTTGATGGGGCTAATTAGAAAGAAAAGCATTTTCTTTACAATGCAGAAACCAGTAAAAGTTGATAACAGTTCTGGGCACTGTGGCAGAAACAACCAGGCCTGGACTGGGAGTCAAAATAGGCCCTGCCATTCCAAGTACACAGAGGCCCAAACAGCCTCCAACCAGCCCACTATATAGTAACTTTCTATTGAACCATACAGCAGCCCCTCTGGCATTTGCCAGAACCCACAGATTGCCCAGTCCGGGCCTGGAAACAACTATCCAAACAAGGAGACACCGGTACTATTCATATTCAAACCATGGTGAAAGTTAGCACTCAGATTCTTTTTATTTCCTTTATATTGGTGGGATACCTGAATTCTTACTAAGTCATAGGGTGGATTCTGGATAACAAATCGGCATTGGCATAGTGACCCACAATATATAGGCGGTATAGTGGTTTCTAAAGTGACAGGGTTTTGTAATGGAATGTATATTTACCTATGAGATACACACATCTCACTTTCTTATTAGTATATTGAGAGTGAGTCCTTAAAATTTGCTGACAGCAGCCCAGAGCAGACTGAGCACGTGCTGGAGCAGAAAGAGAGAGGGCATGTTTACATTCATGATACTTTACTGCTATAGGGCTGTACTGCCTAATAACATTACATACAGCATTCCCTGGGTAATCCTCAGTTGGCCTTTATTTCTTTGAAGCCATCTCTTTTCTCTTCACAATTAAAATTAATGTGAGCAAATTATATTTAAAAAGTTTTAAATAATACAGAATCCTGTGTGACATTCCACCTAGTTAAAGTAAGTCTGTGTTAGGCTGACTTCACTGACCGTTTGTGTTCGAGCAATTTAATGCACAATATTCAATATATACAATTAGGGAAAACACGGTTGGGGCTGATTGTTTCAGTTTTTAACTTTGTGTAAGAGACTTTAATTCAGTGTATAATAGTTATTTTCCTTTGTAAGGTTCATTAGCTGGTAGCTATCAAACACCCACTCAATCCCAAAGATTCCATTTAACCGGAGCATCTAATAAGTTTGGCCTACTCTTCTTATATTAACATAATATCTCAACTCCCACGCAAAGTCTTCCATCCCCCATTGTTTAGGTGCACAGAGCATGTTTGGTCCTGTGAATGCAATATTTCAGTATCTTAAAAATAACTCAATCCATTTGGCACATAGCAATCATGATTGCATCCCTAAGTAATTGAAAAATGTAGAACACAAACATTTTGTGAGCAAGAAATAAAAGCGCAGAGATGTGTAATGGCTTATAAAAGGGATGGCAATTACCTGCTTTACATGGAGGGGGAGAGGTCATACGCAATGTGCTGGACTTGTATTTAGATTGTATTCATACTATACATCAGATTAACTGACCGACTTTCCTCATTTTGTGATACATTGTCGTGTAGCTTTCTGTACAGTGTGTAGGGATCAGTGGGGGCTTCTGTTCCTGACATTATCTGTCATTTCAAGTCAACCCAACAGCAAGCCCTCCTCACCAATACTGCCCTGTATACTAGTGCCCCTACTTATCAGAGACAGGACAGCTTCTTCAACTGCTTTTAAACCTCATATTGCTTAGCTTGTATCCCACAAATGTATTTGTCTAAACAGGCTAGATGCCAGAGAAATCCCAAGCATGCACAAGGAGAATATACAAACTCCATAGTATTTTTGGCAAAATTGAACCCTAGGTCTGAGGACTGCGCAATTATGATGATGGTAAATGGATGCAGAATTTGGCCCATTAATATGGCAACATTTGGCCCATAAAAAAGCTATTCCAACGGTGCTTAAACCTACCTATGCTCCGTTGGAAGTCTGCCGTATTTCTGTGTCTGTTTTACTTCTACTAATATCAAGGTGCAAAGGGAATTCAAGTTGGAAGAGTGCTTGTTTTTGCTACATTGCTTATGTAGTCAGAACCTGCAGTGAGTGCTGAGGATAGCATGGGGCACAAGCTTTTTTTCAATAGAAGTGACATATTACTTTAAAAGCATTGCAAAATTGTATATTGGAAATAACTTGAAGCATGCTTTACAGGGAAACAAACAAAGCTGCTCGAATTGAGGGAAGTAAGTAAGTTGGGGGGCCTCCCCCCTCCCAGATATGGGATGACTGACGTAGTTGGCCAGCTTAAATATATTTAGGGATGCACCGAATTTCAGGATTCTGTCTTTTTCAGCAGGATTCTGATTCAGCCGAGTCCTTCTGCCCGGCCGAACCGAATCTGAATCCTAATTTGCGTGACTTTTTGTCACAAAGTAAGGAATTTGTTCATTGACGCCATCTTCTTCCACACGATCTTCTTCCTGCTTTGACCGGCATGCGCAGTAGGAGTATTTCGCCGGTACGATCTAAGTCACGAAGGAATCAGAAAACGTAGTGACTTTTGGCGCATGGGCAGTAGATCCGTACCGGCAAATGCTCCTACTGCGCATGCGCCAAAACGCCAGTCAAAGCAGGAAGATCACGTGGAAGAAGATGTCGTCTGTGAACTCCGTGGACTGGACCTGCGCAGAAGGGTAAGTAACAAGTTAGGGGCATTTGCCCAGCGGGACAGATAGGCAACACACGGGGGGGGGGGGGGTTTGCGCAGACTGGGTTTCCTTCTTTAATATATTGATAGTGGGTTGAGTCGGGTGCATTTGCAACCTGCAGCCAGATGACTTCAATCACTTCCCAGGCTGCAGCTTAGATTCCCTGCACATAAAGAAACCACCTGCCTTCATTTTATGGTTTCTGAGGGTCAAAGCTTTTCCTCTTGCATTGCGTCCCCACTCTGGTAGATGGAGGGCTGGATTTCACAAATGATTCTGAGGATATACCAGACAAGTAGATCTTGGATTCCAAAGGGGTCTGATTCTAAACATAATAGAATATGTATCCAAAAACCATGTACTTAATGTAATGCAGCTTAGAAAGAGTAACTTTCCAGGATTTGGCAGGAAATCAGAACTACATTATTAAATCAGTGCTACATCTATAGCTAACCAATCTGAAAAATCAGTATATAGCAGAAGTTCTACAGTTCACCAGAGTCAGAGTAATGTACCTCTACACACTGCTAGACAGTCAGGATTTGCATATACCAGTGTGAACCGTATCCTTTGTCTGCACGCTTCACTCTGCTCTGCCAATTAAGGAGCTAAAGATGAATGGAATTTGTAGGATACTATTTATCAAGCAATCGTTTGCAATTGATAAATTGGAAAATTGTGCACACAGAGTAGCTGAAGCACGTGCTTATTTTCCAATTTGTTCTTTAATAATGTGCATTATCTGGGTAGAACATAATAGATAATGTGCCTTGTGATACAATAGCAAGAGCGATTGTGATTAACTTGCACTTTGCAGCTTTACAGAAGACTCTTTTATGAGAACAATGGCACTTGTTAACATTTTCAACCCTCGCTGATGGAAGAAAATACTCAGAAATATACTATACAGCAGCAAGCTCTCTCAGCTTCTGCACAGAATATACATTTGTATTTCTCCATCACTCACAATGGCCGATACTTTTATGCAATGCTGAACAGGAAAAACTCTGCAGCCCTGTTGCACATATGAAAAGAAGCTGCTTACACCGATGCTCCAGCCTTTTGGGTCTTTGCATCATCCACAGGCCTAATATTATGTTTGCACCCAGTCCAACAGCCATGAGAGGAGGGTGATTGAGTTAGTGGCGTAACTACCAAGGAATCAAACTCTGCAGCCATGGGGTGGGCACAAGGTAGGGGAGGTGCAGAGGGGACCCAGGCCTGCAAAGTTACCCTCCTGTCTATAGTGTAAACCAGGTAACGTGATACAGACATGTTCTTGTAAAAATCTGGAATGTGTCAGTGACACTTTAATGAGCACAATGGACTGTATATCTTCAATTATCCATGAACATATGTTCCTTAGTTATGCCATGATGACAATCCCCATCAAAATGTAACCATGAAAAAGTAGTATAGTCACAAAGAGAAGGTGTTTGGTCCTGCAGAGGTGGACATTAGGCAAATGGCATGCCAGAAAGAATAAAGTGTTCCTGCTTCAGAAACAAGTGTCTATGTCGGCAGTATGTGCACAGGATTGGATTTCTATTTCTGGAGCCCCTAGGCCGGCCATGTCTTTTCACTCCCTTCCCTTGAGTAAGCATGTGTGCCGGGAGATTTAAACTACTGCCAGATTCTCCTGGACAGTCCTCATTAGGCAGTGGATATGGCCAGGTGGCATACCTAAAATTGTGCTGCCCTGGCTGTTTGGCCTTGCCACAAACCCTATATGTGCGCTGAGAAGTTCTGTATAAAAGCAAATGGCTTAGTGGCCTACTTGAGAAACGAGCCAGTTCTTAGGTGATGGGGTTGTTACCTGACCGGAAACATGATAGCACTCAGTTGTACAATATGACATTCATACATGGATCAATCAGATTACACTGCAGACACTCTCATTCTGCTCGCCCACCCAACAAACTCTATGTCATGGCACAGGACAGGTCTGGAATGGGAGTCAAAATAGGCCCTGGCATTCCAAGAACAGAGAGGCCCAATCAGATCCCCACCAGCCCACTAAATAGTGACTTCCTATGGCATCTTATGGCAGTCCCTCTGGCATTTGCCAGAACCCACAGATTGCCAGTCCGGGCATGGCACAGGTCAAAGATAGCTGTAAATTAATTGGTAATCCTGGAGAGAAATGCTCTTCCTAGCCAAGACATACAAATACATGCAACAATTTTAGAAGTCTTTTTATCAGATTAATAAAAAAATAAAAGCACAATTGCTTTTGTTTACTGAATCCCTACTCTACTGATCCAGAAAAAACCCTGCAGTTAAGCCTTTTAATTTGACTAAGCAGAGGAAAAATTCATGACTAGTAATTGGCAGTGGGACTTCAATGTGGATCAAAAACATACCAGCTATCGCCCCTTGCAATTAACTGTACACTTAATATTATGCACTGATAAAATGGGAACGATCTATAAATAATTTAAGGGCAGTTATAGATAGAAAATTAAGAGGTGCTTTCCTTTATCAGTGCGTTTGTACAGCTCACTTTAACCCTGTATAAATTGTGACTGTATTATGCAGCTTGATGGTTTACAATGGTTTAAATTCAACAGATTGCTTTGTCATACTTTTAATTTAATTAATATAAGCAAAAAAAAAAGGATAGTTAGCAATCCCAAAAGTAAGGTTTAGAGACTCTCGCCTGTACTACCATCATCCTGCTGTAGATGCAAAGGAACTGTTCACTTTTTTTTTTTTTTTTTTTTCAATCTTTTAAATGTCTTTATTTTTGGAAATTTTCTGAAAAATAGTAGCATATATAGAACATGACATGTCGTATTGAATTACATCAATGAAAATATAACCGAGGTTCGAAAGTAGTGGTCAGTTACATAATGGAACCTCTCTTGGTATAAACACATCGTGCTGACAGTATACAACAGAAAGAAGTTGGGACATGTTCCCATAGAATATTAATAGAACATAAGAGAGGGGTGAACGTGTATATTCAGACGGCCATTGAACGCAGCCGAAACATCAAAGATGTATTGAAGGCACAACAGTAAGTAACCAGGAAATAGAAAAGTAAAGTACTATAAGGAAGGGAAAAGAAAACAAAACAGAAAACAGAAAGAAAAAAAAAAAAAAAAAAAAAAAAAAAGGGGGAGGGGAGGAGGGGGGAAAAGGAAGAGAAAAGTCTAAGAGGGTTAAGAACAGCTGTGAAATTACAACATCAGATATGTCAGTGGTGTAGATAATACAATTGGTATAGTAGAACCAGTTACAGTGATAGGTTTCACAATGATGCAATACTAAGAGGTATGGAATCGCCAAACCTATATGAGATCCAGGGTTGCCATATCTTCATAACTTTAGTAAGAGTCTCAGTGACTATGCCTGAAAGTCTCTCATTTATAAAAATCCAGTCCAATTTGCTTTTAAACATTGCGAAATTGATGGTGGGGGATTTCCATGACTTAGCAATAGTTTGCCTAGAGGCGAGGAAAATGTGGTTTAATAGTGGGGACACTACGAGGGGGGACACCCAGTAGGGCTTCAGATGGGGATTTTGTCAGGTTAAGCTGTAAAACAGAGAAAATCATATTGTATACCCGAGTCCAAAACCTAGTCACTCTGGGGCATGACCACCAAATGTGAGTCATGGTACCTGAGGATGAGCAACCCCGGAAGCAGTGATCTAGAGGAGAATGATGTATCCTAGCCAATCTCACAGGCGTCAAGTACCATCTAAAAAGAACTTTATATCCCGCTTCAGAGAGTGTAGTATTCCTAGAACCATGTTTGAGGTTGTCTCATGCCTTCACCCAATCTCCTTCTGCTAAGGTAATTTCCAATTCTCTGTGCCAAGCTTTGATATATTGCAGATCTGTGAGATTGGCTGGAGAGATCATATTACGGTACAGTAGAGAGACAGCCTTAGGGGTGAAAGAAGGATTGGTGCACCACCTCTCAAAGTAGGTCTGAGTGGGTGCTTCGGGATCCCGCAGGGACCAACATTGCTGTGCCCAGTGTAGAAGTTGGGTAGCCCTAAAGATCTCAGAGTTGGGGATACCATAGTTCTCTTCTAAATAAAACATGGAAAAGGGGCCTCTGACTGTGAGAATGTTATAAACTCTAAGCAATCGATTCGTTGACCACCAGCTAAACGAGCGGGCCTGTAACCCAGGAAGGAAAGATGGGTTGCGAACTATTGGAGCAACCGGGGTATGGGGAGAGACCAGTTTGTATAATGTAGCATTCTGGTCCCATAACCCTAGGGTATGCTGTAGGCTAGGGCTTAATACCTGCGGTCGCTTGGACGGGGGCGTCCAGAGCAGTGCTTCGGCTGAGTAAGGGAATACTAAGGCATTCTCTAAGTCTACCCAAAGGGGAGGCGAGTGTTGTAGGTGAAGTACAGGGATTTGAGCGAGCTGGGAGGCTAAGTAATATTTCCTTAGATTAGGGAGGCCTAATCCTCCATCCTGTGGCCGTCTTTCAAGTGTTTTCCTGTTCACTCTCGGGGGTTTAGCGTTCCAAATAAATGAGGTGATGTGTTTCTCAAATAGGTTAAGGTCTTTCCTAGGGACATCTACAGGAAGTACCCGAAATAAGTATAACAGTTTCGGGAGGAGAGACATTTTCACGGCAGTTATGCGGCCTATCCATGATATGTGGTATTTGCCCCACTCTTCCAACATTTTGAGAAGTTTCTTGTACATGTAGGGGTAATTAGCCCTATACAGTTGATGATAGGACACAGTAAACCTAACTCCCAGGATCGTAATAGATGATTTACACCAGTGAATATCAAAGTTTATGGATAGAAGTTTGATCATCTCGGGGGGTAGGTTAATGCTGAGAGCTTCTGTTTTCTCAGAATTAGTCACCAGCCCAGAGATAGAGCCAAACATTTGTAGGGTCTGGAATAAGTGAGGCAGAGAGGACAAGGGGCGCGTGATAAGCAGAGTAACATCGTCTGCAAACAGGCACAAAGAGTGCTCCTGTGTGCCAACTCTGATACCCTGAATGTCAGCGTGGCTTCTAATTGCAATGGCTAAAGGTTCCAGAATCAGGTCAAATAACAAAGGGGATAAGGGGCAACCCTGGCGAGTGCCCCTTTCTATGGGAAAGGTGGTGGATGAGTGAGACCCAATAGTAACTCTCGCCATGGGTTTATGATATAAAGCTCTGATCCATGTAATAAAATTCTGGCCAAAGCCCCATTTGAGTAAGGTATGGTAGAGATAGGGCCATTCAACCGAGTCGAAGGCTTTGCGTATGTCCAATTTCAGGAGCATGGAAGGAAGCGGGGATTTCTGGGCTTGGGTAGATAGTATGGATAGTCTGCGGATTATGTCGGCCGCTTGCCTTCCTCTAACAAATCCCACCTGGTCTCTGTGAATCGCTACAGGGAGGATCAAATTAAGGCGGTTGGCTAGGACTTTGGCCAAGATTTTAATATCAATGTTAAGGATCGAGATGGGGTGATAATTCTTACATTCCGTGAGGTCAGAGTCCGGCTTTGGGATTGGGGTAATGTTGGCGGTTAGAGTCTGTGGGGGGAAAGAGTCACCCGATAGAATTTGGTTAAACATTTTAGTTAAGTGGGGGGTCAAGATATGCGAAAATTTTTTGTAGTACAGAGTAGAGAACCCATCTGGGCCGGGGATTTGGAGAGTTGGAAATGTTGAATCGCCAGTTTAACTTCCTCTTCAGTGATATCTTTTTCCATAGAGGCTATTTGGGAATCAGAAATCGTGGGAAGCTCGATAGTCTGGAAAAACTGAGTCAGCTTAGAGTGGGGGACTTCTGAAGGGGAAGCGTAAAGTTGTTTGTAGAAGTTGTGAAACTCTAGCAGTATTTTAGGGAGAGCATTGGTTGAGTGGCCAGAGGAGGTCTTGAGAGTGGAGATAGGGGTGTAATCGAGTCTGCGCCTCAGTTTCCGTGCAAAGATGCGGCTAGGTTTATTTGAGTGAGCATAATAGCACTGTTGGGTCCATTGTAAGGCACTTTGTGCATTGGAGGTTAGCAATAGATCTAGCTCAGTTTTTGTTCTGTGTATCTGGGTGGAAAGGCTAGTTTGTGGATCAGCTGCTTGGGCTAAAAGTAAATCCTCCAACTGTTGGGACAGTCTAAGCTGTTCCTGGAGGTGCAATTTCTTCCTCTGGGCCCCCATTTGTATCAGAAGGCCTCTCAAGACCGATTTATGCGCTTCCCATAGCATAGAGTAGGATGATATCGAACCCAAATTGTTAGCAAAGTAGTCTTTAAGCGAGCTTTCAATATGGGAAAAGTGTTTGGGGGTCTTCAATAATACATCGTTGAGCCGCCACCTAGAGAAGTTTTTGGGAGCGTGGTGGAATGTAATGGAGTAGGAGAGAGGGGAATGATCAGACCAGGGGACTGTCAGTATCTTGGATGATTGAGGCGAGGCAGTTAGGGACTGGGAAACCCAAACATGGTCAATTCTGGTATACAGTTTGTGGGGGGCTGAGTAGTGGGTGAACTGTTTAGCACCAGGATGCAATTCCCTCCATATCTCAACTAAACCTACAGCAGTGCAGAGCTTGCTAATCTTATTGCCCACAGATGGAAGTAGGGGCTGCACCGTTTGAGGTAGTGGAGCAATTAACTGCCTATCCCAATATTTGTCAAGGGTAACATTGGAATCTCCCCCCATAATGACATTGCCTACAGCCCAGTTTGACACAAACGCAGATAACTTCTCAAAAAACTGACATTGGGCCGTGTTAGGAGCATAATATGAAATCAGGGTCAATGTCACATCATTGAGTACAACTTTCAGGGCTAGGAACCGTCCCTCTGCATCCTCAAATTTGTCGAGAAGCTGAAAAGGCAAACCAGCTCTAATACAGATTGCTACCCCTTTCGTCTTATTGTCACTGTTCGCCAGATACACAGTAGGGAATTTCTTATGTAAAAATTTGGGAAAGGAACCTTTAGAGAAGTGAGTTTCTTGGAGGTAAACTATGTCCGCATGGACAGAAGTATAATAGGAGAAGGCCTTTTTCCTTTTCAAGGGTGAATTTAAACCCTGTGCATTATGCGAAATTATTTTAAGGCTCATTATGGAGAGTAGGCAGAACAGATAATGAACCCACACCCCAGGCGTAAAGGGAGTGGAGTAGTACACAGTACACACAATGGGAAATGAGGATACATAAAACACCAAAAACAAGGCATATCAGAGCTGTCACAAAAATAAAAATAATACAAAGAGAAAAACTGAAAAAACTAGTAACTGAACTTGTCAGTGTCCATTTAGCTTCCGCCCCGATGGGGGGAAGTTGAGGTGACTGACTGGTGGGGGTCATTCGAATAACTCCATCCGTGCCGACCCCTGAAAAGGTTAAGGTAGGTGATAAGCGGAAAAATCAAAGAGTGTCCTGGAGGTAGCCTACGGCATGCCCCAAAAAAAAAAAAAAAAAAAAAGGGGGGGCAAAACAGTACATTATACATTCCAAAAGGGTATAATCCAGGCCAACCGCCTACAGAAGGTAGAACATAGGAGTGTTACCTTAGATGTGTCCTCAGGAGTGCGAATGACCAAGGCACGGTGGTAGCGTAGAAATAAAGTGTAGCAAACCTGCTAAAATTCAGGTGTGATTGGGGAAACTGGAGCGTGCTCGAGGAGAGGCCCCAACCTTGTTCCAGATGGGTGAAACGCTGCGTCTCGGAGAGGACTGAAACGGTGTGTGGGGTGAGGCAGGCATTGGTTCCATCAGGCCAAGGCGTGAAAGGAGCTCTGTGCCCGCTTGCAGGGAGTGGACATGATGTTGGCGGTCGTTGACCGAAAATGCGAGTTTGACCGGGAAGAGCCAGCGGTATCTGATCCGGTGGCCTTGAAGCGCTTTAGTGATAGGAGCGAGTACCTTACGTTTTTGTAGAGTCGCTGGAGCCAGGTCCGTGTATATCTGAAATCTGTGCCCTTGGTATTCCAGGCTGTCAGATTGCCGCAAAGCTTTCAGAATGGCGACTTGCGTTTGGTGGTAATGTAAGCGCAGGATAATGTCGCGCGGAGGGTCCCCTTCACGTTGCGGTCTCAGGGCGCGATGTACACGGTCGCATTCCAGGCGTTCAGGAGCCAAGTTGGGAGCCAGCTTGGAGAAAATACCCTGGACCGCAGCCTGTAGGTCTGTAACGGTTTCCGGTAGGCCCCGAATACGGAGGTTATTACGCCTGGACCTGTTGTCGGAATCCTCAATTTTGTCCATGGCCTCATGCAACTGCTTATGTAACTCGGTGATATCCTGCTCGTGTGCATCCAGAACTGTGGTTATATCATCAACCTTCCGTTCTAAGACGTCTGTCCTCTGACCGAGTTCGTTGATCTGCTTAGAGATGTCGGCAGTAATGGCGGCCGCCGTTGCGGCCAGTTCCTGTTGCAGCATCGCCTTGAATTTATCTAGGAGTGCAGGCTCGCCGACCGGAGTGCCTTCCGGAGTGGCAGAGCGGGCGGGTTGGGAATCCAAGCCCAGCCAGGAGTCTGCTTGCGACACGACCATCTGGGGCGGGGAAGAGGCTTGCGGCCTAGTGAGGTAGGATGCGACGCTCCGCGTGGTGCAGCGTGTCTCTGAATCTGGGCCCTTTTTTCCCCCTTTGCGGCGTCTATGGGCCATAAGAGTGTCGGGAACACGGTTACTGACCCGTCTAGTCCCGAAGTCCCGCGTTCAAGGTGCTTAAGCGAGGTGCTGAGCAGGGGTGATGGCACGGAAGAGCGCAGCACTATCAAGATGCGGCCATCTTGTTTGGCTGCTCACGAGCGCCCCCGGAACTGTTCACTTTTTATTTAAGGCCAAGTTGTTTTCAAGTTTTTGAAAACTAATTTTCCAGGGGGGGGGGGACTTTTTATTATGCCCCGAATCTACACTCCAGCTAAAACCTGTCATGTAGAAGTCAATGGCAGAGGTCCCTTTAACCATTTGAATATGTTTCTTGCCTTCATGATTTTCAGGTTTTTTTTACACTGGTTTGCAGTTAAAAACTCAAAATATCTGAGGTGTTTTTAGCCTATAACACGATAAACTTAATGTACTCAATGTTTTTTTTAGCCTATAAACTAAATTTGAGCTATTCGAGTATTTTCCCCTGATTTCATTCAATCAAGTTTTATACATTCATGTTTTTTCATAAATAAGAAAACATTCGAGTTGTGAGTTTATTTAAGGTAGGAAAAAAAACCTTACATTTTTTTTTTTGATAAATGACCCCCCGAGAGAGAGGGAAAAAAAGTGTATATGTTTGTGTTATACACAGTCAGTCAGGTGATCCCACTTGTGGCCAATAAATGTTTGTTGATGTTTTAAGTTGCAGGTAAAACGTAGTCCCTGTGTAAAATGTATAATGAAGCAATAGAATTCTTAATGAATCAGATGAAAATTAAGCATAGGACTGGCCAGATATGGGATGACTTTGACGTAGTTGGCCAGCTTAAATATATTGCAATATATGGACAAACAATCCCTGTTTTGTTTAAAGGGTAAGGCATTTTTCAGTAGCAGTATGCACAAAATGTCGCTGTCTTAAATATATTGATAATGGGTTGAGTGCAGAGGACTCTTGTAGTTGACTATATGTATTTTGTGGTCACAGCCTCATTGCACCCCCGCCTAATGGTTTTAAAAAATAGTGGTGAGCACAACTTTCCCTTGTTTGTTATAGTATGTGTAAATGTAAAAAAAAAAAAAAATATATATATATATAGATCTGCATCTAAAATGGACAACTTTCTGTTAATAGAGATGTAACCACTGCACTGGAAATGTGCAACCACCTGACCCATGTGCATTCACTGCAACTTTACCACACGCTCAATGCAAGTGAATTAGAAACATTTTACTTACTAACACTTGGGCTCAGTCAGTGGTAAAAGAAAAAAATATCTTTTGACTTCCTTTTCATCCCCTGGCTGAGTTACACTTCTAGTAAGTTATTTGTATGCAATTTCTTTCAATGTTATTGCTCCTGTGATAGCATAATATTGTGTCTATTTTAGTCTGCTTGGTATTAGCAGTAGTGATGGGCAAATTTATTCGCCAGGCGCGAATTTGCTGCAAATTTGCGTGATTTGCCACCAGCGAATAAATTCGCGAAAAGCCTGCGAAAATTAGCCCGATAAAAAAAAATTTGCAGCGTCGAATAAAACGGACGCCGGCGTCAAAAAAACGGGCGCCGGCGTCATAAATGAGACGCTGGTGCAGTTTTGCGAAATTCACGAACTTTCCGGCGAAGCGAAATGGCGCAAATTCGCCCATCACTAATTAGCGGTCATGTTGATTTTTTTCTGTTCATGTGAAAATAAAAGATTTTGAAATAAAAAGAAAAAACAGAAGGGGAAGCGCTACTCTCATACACAGATAGAAAAAACAATGAAAGAATGCTGCATAAAAAGTACTAAACCTTGGGGAGATAGTGGTGTCAGGTTGTTCTATCCATTAAGCAGCTGAAAGCATAGGCAAGATTTAGTAAGTCACATTGCAGAATTGGATGTGGTATTAAATAGCTACATTTAAAAAATACATTTAATATGGTCCAATAAACCTAACTCTAATCAACCAACAAATGAATTAAAATAAAATGTAGATACAGCCCAGTCATGAGTTATCGAGGGCTTTTAACTTCGTACCGGAAAAGGGAATCAATATATTTTGTTTAACACGGAGATGTAAGAGAAACTACTGCAACCACACTGCGGTCATGTGACCTGTCTGTATCCGAATTTAAATGTCAGTGCACTTAGCCCTTCTGTAGTCCATGTGACTAACCTTATATACATTTCTTCTTATGCCCAGATTTCCAGGCCATCAGACATGGCCTTCTTTAAAAATTGCAACCTTGCAAATTTAAAAAGTTAACAAAAATGTGGATCACAAAGGCTAACTTTACAATTATCCCCACTCTCCATCCGCCCAAAAAAGGAACATGCTATGTACACTAAAATTCTACATGTTCAACTACTGTACCTTGACCCAATATAGCACCCTAATGTTTAATATAGTAAATATATGCTTCTATATCTCTTCATTTTGTCTCTGCTAGTAAGAACCTGCAGTGTGTGAGCCAAGACAGCTGGCAGATGCACATGTCAAGGGCAACTTTGCTCAAAACATGTAGTGTCTAATAAAAGGATAATCTGCAGCAAAGCACTGCTTTTCTTCTGGTCTGATTCCGCATAATCTTTATGTAATTTCCACATTGAGTACCATGGATGGGGTACAGGAACAGACTCCCAGGAGTAAAGACATTTTGGGACTTAACTCAACCTGCTGGAACAAAGTGAATTAGTAGTGTAGACGTGATATGACGAGAGAGTAAATACAAATTTTGGTGGCATCTTGGGTGATAACTTATCTAATTTTGGATATGTTCCTTAGGTGGAAGTGACATGATTTAATAAGTGACTGGATATGAGGAGTGAATGACAGGGCAGAATCTAGGATAACCCCAAGGCACCGGGACTGGGGAGACGGGGTGATAGTGGAATTGTTAACTATGATCGATACTTCTGGGATGTTAAGGGTGTTAGTTGGAGGAAAGAGAACCATTTTCATTTTAGGGAGGTAGCGTTGCAACATCCAAGTAGAGATAGTGGACAGGCAGGAGGAGACCCGAGTTAGGAGTTCTGGGTTGAGATCAGGAGAGGAGAGATAGATTGGAGTATTGTCAACATAGAGGTGGTAATGGAAACCATACGAGTTGATTAGTTTGCAGAGGGAAGAAGTAGAAGGAGAATAATAAGGGGCCCAGGAAAGAGCCTTGAGGAACCCCAACAGAAAGAGGTAGAGGAGAAGATGCTACTCCATTGTTGGAGACACTATAGGAACGATTAGTGAGGTAAAAAGAGAACCAGGACAGGGCCATGTCACAAAGGCCAAGTGAATGGAGGGATTGGAGAAGAAGAGGATGGTCTACAGTGTCAAATGCAGCGGAGAGATCAAGCAGTATTAGTATTGAGAAGTGATTGATGGCTTAAGCTGTTAAAAGGTCATAAGTTAGTCGGGTCAGGGCATTTTCAGTGGAGTGTTGTTGCTTAAAACAGATTGCAGGGGGTCCAGCAGGTTATTGTCATAGAGGAATGATGTTAGTTGGTTGTAGAGTAGGCGCTCAAGTAGTTTAGAGATGAAAGGGAGAGATAGGTCGGAGGTTATCAAGATTGGAGGGATCAAGAGAGGGTTGACAGCGAGAAATTAAATACAGTGGTGTGCAAAACTATTTGCCCCCTTCCTGATTTCTGATTCTTTTGCATGTTTGTCACACAAAATGTTTCTGATCATCAAACACATTTAACTATTAGTCAAAGATAACACAAGTAAACACAAAATGCAGTTTTTAAATGAGGGTTTTTATTATTTAGGGAGAAAAGAAATCCAAATCTACATTTTCATGTGTGAAAAAGTAATTGCCCCCTGAACCTAATAACTGGTTGGGCCACCCGTAGCAGCAATAACTGCAATCAAGCGTTTGCGATAACTTGCAACAAGTCTTTTACAGCGCTCTGGAGGAATTTTGGCCCACTCATCTTTGCAGAATTGTTGTAATTCAGCTTTTTTAAGGTCATGCCACAACATCTCAATAGGATTCAGGTCAGGACTTTGACTAGGCCACTCCAAAGTCTTCATTTTGTTTTTCTTCAGCCATTCAGAGGTGGATTTGCTGGTGTGTTTTGGGTCATTGTCCTGCTGCAGCACCCAAGATCGCTTCAGCTTGAGTTGACTAACAGATGGCTGGACATTCTCCTTCAGGATTTTTTGGTAGACAGTAGAATTCATGGTTCCATCTATCACAGCAAGTCTTCCAGGTCCTGAAGCAGCAAAACAACCCCAGACCATCACACTACCACCACCATATTTTACTGTTGGTATGATGTTCTTTTTCTGAAATGCTGTTACTTTTACGCCAGATGTAACGGGACGCGCACCTTCCAAAAAGTTCAACTTTTGTCTCGTTGGTCCACAAGGTATTTTCCCAAAAGTCTTGCTAATCATTGAGATGTTTTTTAGCAAAATTGAGACGAGCCTTAATGTTCTTTTTGCTTAAAAGTGGTTTTTGCCCAGTCTCTTTCTTACGGTGGAGTCGTGAACACTGACCTTAATTGAGGCAAGTGAGGCCTGCAGTTCTTTAGATGTTGTCCTGGGGTCTTTTGTGGCCTCTCGGATGAGTTGTCTCTGCGCTCTTGGGGTAATTTTGGTCGGCCGGCCACTCCTGGGAAGGTTCACCACTGTTCCATGTTTTTGCCAAAAAAGAGAGTGAGCAACTATTTATCTTGTTTATAATACAGTATGGGGGTGGGCAGTTCTAGTAGTGTATCAGCGACTTACCTCCTGTGCCACATGCCAGCTTCAGCTGTATTTATTATAATGATTGTGTATGTTGTCTTTGTGTCTAGTAATGGCAGCGAAGGATTAAGCCTTGTGAGACCAATGCTTTTGGTTAGGAAACACACTGCCAAGAAATGCAACCAGGCAGGAACATATGACCAGAGGTAAATAGTTAGTCACCCTATAGTGTATAACTTGGTATGGTGGTTTGACAATTTTTTGATCACAACATGAAATATGTCTACGTTGTACAAATAATGTATGTACATTGCACAGATACTAAATTATTTTCCCAGATCAGTTGTACTTGAACATTTTTCAATGGAAAAAAACTGTTTATGATCATCATCTGTCACCAATTTAAGAAAAACAGTGACTTTAGAGTACGCCGCAGAGAAAGGTTCCTTTAGGGTCTTGTTGGGTCATTCTTATTCAAAATCCCATTTGACAACGTTATAGATGTGAAACCCTGAATTCAGTCATAGCCACATACACATTCCAAGAGAACAAAACATAATGAGTAGGAAAGCAGAATGTTCTGTGCTTTGACATGTCAGTGCTTCAGAATTCCTTGACAACCTAGACTCTGTATATCTGGGTTATTTAGTTATATGAAGCGATGCTGTTTAATGTCACTTCTAAAATACCTGTAATGTACTTTGAAACACTTCAGAAACGGGTCTATTTATGGTAAGCAATTTGTGCTCTTTCTACATTCAGGTATTATTCTTAAATACAACATAAAAGAAAGGAATTTAAAGTTTGACCCCAAGAACCAGACTATGGAATCAGAACGCTGTACTTTATTGAGCCATTAAATACACAAGACAAAACATATGACCCTGGACAAAAGGGAGGAAACTTCCAGATGATACTTGATAATAATATGACAGATAAAATCATTACAAGTAACCGTTAAAAGGACAATTTCAGGACGCAGGACTGATTCACACATAATCATACAAAACTATGGTCAGCCCATTGGTATGTTTCTGCCCTAAGAAAAAAAAACTGTTGTAGAATAAATGTTTCTGGGTGCAGACAAGTGGAAGTTGGAAAGATGTAAATGTTAAAATAGTTGTATTTATATTGTCCAGGATTACCCCTGTGTGTAGTCTGCAGGATCCAGATGTCAACTGTAAGTTCCATAAAAACCTCCCCCTGCCCACCTTTTAGGCTCAGGAAGGACAGGAGTAGGTTAATGGGGGTCTGCAGGCAACAAGAGCAAAATGGCTGCGTAAGATGGCTGGGTCTCATCTTTGGAATTGCGTCTCTTAACGGCTATAGCCAAATTCAGCTGCATCATCTGCTCGGAAATCTCCATAACGCCACAGATTCAACTAAGGAAACAGCAGAGAGAGCAAAGAGTAAGACAAAATGTTTTTGGGCAGATTTTACAAGATTGCTTCCTATGATGGTATTACTTTCATCTAATAGTCCTGGCTCTAAACACCCAAACCATATGTAGTTTATTGTATGGATAAGAGCCCCCATGATTATGTTTGTCCAGTATTTGTTTGCCAGAAAGAATAAGAATTTTCAAACAAAAGAATTCTGATTTCCTGTTTGGAACACAACATGATAGAATTTGCCACTTCTGCAGTGAGTGAAATGGCCAGTTACAAACACTTACCCGGGCAGCCTTGGCAGACTCTTGAGCAGCCACATATTCGCCAATCTATATAAAAGCAATAGGAAACATTACATTTTACTTCTAGATTTGTATAGCAATAAATATTATACAATGAAATGTTCTTAATATGCTATATAACAGTAGTAGTGCAATTCAAGTTTCATATTTCAAAGGCAGTAGTAGCTTCAGTTTGACCTCACTCAAAATGCAATGGGTTGTTATGCTCCACTGGAGCTTTAGAGTTAACATGGTCCGTGTTTCTTTTTCCTGGAAGGACGTCAATTTGTCTGCCATTACAGCTTTTCCTGAAGGCAGTAGGCCCACTGAGAAGCATTAGGCAAACTCCTGGGAAAGAAGTGACTAGTCCCCTTGTATCTGGGCATTTTCTGGAGCCCTGAGCCAATCCTGCTAGCAGACCAGGGCTAATCTATGCATCTACTGCAGTGTGAGAAGCATAACATTACCATGGGGTGGGGGCTTAAAAAACTGACACATCCAGAGACGAGTATACCCAAACATACAGCATTTGGAATTTTGCAAAGCAAAATCTATTTCAGATACACACAATTATCCCACAATTTTTCTTTCGTTAATCTTCAGCATAAATACACCTGCTTTGTGTAGAATTAAACATTTCAACACCATATTTTGTCCACTTCCTCTCATCTCATATTCCTTAACACTGATGAAACTTCTACTGAATCTAATGAAATGTTATTACCAATGGACCAATACTACCTGCCTGATTACCCAAGTGTTGATGATGTTGGTTATAGTGGAAAATATTTTCACTTTATGATTGCATTGGCCAAATGATCAGTTTGTCAGTCATCCTGCCCTTCTAGTTACCTGTCCTTGGTAATTAACTGATAGCAAGGATAGGAGTCAAGCGGGACAGAATTTTAATGCAATGGATAGGACTATAGTTCTATCATAAAGCGACAAAGGGAATATGCACTTATGAAAACATATTTAGTTTTACATCACTTTTTCCATCACTAAGGGCCAGATTCATTATAGAATGGTAAAAATGGCCACTTATTGAGAGTTATCTGAGATGTGAGGTCATGGGGTTGTTCTTTCTTAATTCGGCAGTATACCCCCTCGTTTAACCTGAGTTCAAATTAATAGGGTTTGTACTTGATATTTTTGCCCATTGCTCTAGACATGAAAATTCAACCCCCTCTGTTTGCCCTTTGTTGCAACTGTTTTGTTAGCAGGAGGAATATCTGTGCACTATGGACTCAAACTTATGATCTACTGAAGACTTCACTTTTTTTTTTACTTCCAGAGATGGGGTTTAACAAATTTCCTTCTTTTTTTTTTTAGACGAACCCAAAACATTATGATGAGCTTATAATGGTGCAGATGGCAACTAAAGGCTATCAGTTTGCTTTGGTTAGTAAAACTATCTAGGACATTAGAAATGTTCATTGTATTGATCTACATTAGCTGGGCACTGGGGCATGGAGCAGTCAATAGCTTTAGCTGAATGCCAATTAAATGACCCTTCCAAATAAGATTATTAATGAGTTATTGAGTTGTGGGGGCCCATCATTTGCAAAACCTTAGAAGATAAAATGATCAAATGTGATGCCATAGGGTGGAAAAACAACTGGCTTCTGTAATTACAGCTCTACTGTGTGTATATGTATATACATATACAATTTAAAATAGACACTGCTATTCCACGGACTGAATGTTAATGCAACAAACCTGCTGGGAACTCACTAAGTTGTTCATGTAGAATACTGCAGGGTGATAGGTGCAATCACAGCCTATCCTAATCTACAAAACTGAGCATTTGGCTACTTTAATGTTCAGAAGCACAAATAGGAAAGAAGAGGCAGACAAAAAGATCAGTGGATAAAAAGAGAATGCAATGATTTGAAAATATTTAAACCCTATATTTAACTGCAAATAGTACAGAGACAACATATCTATTGTTGACACTGAGAAATGTTATTGATCTCTGAAAAATATAGGCTCAGTTTGAATTTGATGCCAGCAACATTTCAAAAAGTTGGGACAGGAGCAAGTTTCCCACTGTTTTTCCCACTTCTTTTTTAAACTACACTTTGTAACCATTTGGAAGCCAATTGCAGCAGTTTAAAAGTGTCCTATTCAGGGTCAGACTGGGCTGGCGGGACAGCGGGAAAGAACCAAGTGGGCCACACCACCCAGACCCACTCCCTGTGGCTGACAGAGCCTTTGCTCCATCCGGGCCTCCCCCCGCCGCAAGAAGAAATAATGCGCATTGAATAAAGTATGTGTTGCCTGGGGGGAAAGAGGGGGATATGCGGCGGGGGTGGTCCCAGTTCAACGATGGTCCTATTCTTGCCGGATTTAAGTGGCTCAACAGTTCAGGGTCTCCTTTGTGATTTTTTTCCTTTTATTAATATATAGGAAATATTTTCAATGGATGACAAGTCAGGACTGCAGGCAGGCCAGTTTAGCAACCAGACTCTATACTACTGAACAATGCTGTTATAATACTTGCAGAATGCAGTTTGTCATTGTCTTGCTGAAATAAGCAAGGCCTTGTATATGTCATTAATGGCGCCTACCCAGATGTGCAAGTTACCCATGCCATGTGCACTAATGTACCCCTCTACCATCCCAGATGCTGGCTTTTGAATGGTGTGATCATAAGCCTGATGGTTCTTTGTCTCTTTAACGTCCAATCATGCCATCCTTGAAAAAATTCATCCAAAAAAATTCAAATTTTGATTTGTCAGATTACCAGCCGGTGGTCTATTTGAAATGAGTGTGGACCCAAGATGGAAGAGTTTCTGGATCATGTTTATATCTGATTTCTTCTTTGCATAGTAGTTTTAACTTGCATTTGTTGAGTCCTTATAGTGATTTCCTCTACAGAATCATGTCTTTTTATTTCAGTGTCACCCGAGGGTCCAAAGATCATGCCAGTCCAATATTGGCTTTCAGCCTTGCCCCATGAATAGAGATTTCTCTGCATTCTCTGAATCTGGTCATTCTTAAATGATTGCAATATTTGCCCATGCAGTGTTTTTATAACCAATCATGTTACCAGCCTGAAGCTAATTGGTGGAATGTTCTACCAGGTGTGTTTTTGTATCATTACACAACTTTTCCAGACTTGTGTTATCCATGTCCCAACTTTTTTGAAACATGTTGGCATCAAATTTAAAATGAGCATATTTTATAGAAAACAATGACATTTTTCAGTTTCAACATTTGACATGTTGTCTTTGTAGGATGAGTTTAAATGCAAATCACCTCATTATTTTATTTACATTTCACATATTGTCCCTTTATTTATGTTTTTTGGAA
Source organism: Xenopus petersii (assembly GCA_038501925.1). Lineage (NCBI taxonomy): Eukaryota > Metazoa > Chordata > Amphibia > Anura > Pipidae > Xenopus > Xenopus petersii. Next base: position 91,717,330 of record CM076676.1, read on the forward strand.
ACAGGGTTGTAGGTTGATAGGGGAAAAACAAAGAAATGTAATTGTATCGAGAGGAAGCAAGAAAAGAAAAGATACATTAAAGTATTACTCGGGGGCTAATGCAAACAGGCATTAGTAAAGTGGGGAGTGTTTAACTACCCCAGGAGAGAAACCACTGAGAAATAAGCCAGATTGGAGGACCTAATTGAGTACTATAACATCAGTGTCTATTTACCAATTTATGAAACTGCTTTTCCTTGCGTACTTCCACCATCACAAGACCTTCTTTCACCAAACCCAGGCCCACATCATCCTTGGAGTCTGTAAACTGCAGGGTGACATGTGGGCAACCGGCTCCACTGTACTCCACATTCAGCAAGCACTGTGTATTCTGAATGTCCCGGACAACATTGTCCACCACATCAGCCCGAGCATCTTCCTAAATGTCAGGACACAAGATAAGAAATAATATAACAATCACTTGCAGACATGGCGACATCAACATAATGCGAAAAACTTTTGCAAACTTACATCTGCGGGTACTTGGATGAAAGCAAAACAATACTCTATAGCCTGTGCAGGAAGGGTGCTTATACTGAAAGACTGAGGGAGAGTACCCAGCCGGGTGGAAGGCAGAACTTCTCTCTGTTGAAAATAAAACAAATGTCAGCACTAATAAGCCATATATATACAAATTCATAGAGAAGTAACAATTCCCTGAGTGGTCTTTGGTAGGAAAAAGATGCAACACCTGCTTAAAACATGAGGTGAATATACCTATATGTACACTATAATGATCTTTCTATCGAACATACAAACAAATGCATAAAACTCAAGAGAAATAGGAACATTTTCGAATCATGGAGTGTCCCTGCAGGTTGGAGATGAAGCGATGTTAAGAACAAAACTAAATGTGTGCCATGGGGCAGGCTGAGGGCAGGAGCAGTATCTCTGCTGGAAGTTCAGAGCAGCCCTGCTGAGCAGCCTCTGGCCACTGCCTGCCCGCACTAAGGAACAGAAACAGAAAATCTCTATTTGCAGAAATGGATATGTATTAAAATCTCAGTGGAGTTTTCAATTTGTTTGGACAGTGAAAACATACAAGTAGACAGAGGCTGCAACTCTCTTCTCCTGGAGAGACAAGTACATTTGGGTATATATTTCAAAGCATGTGGAAGCTTTAAGTTGGATATCGGTAAGACTGAGTATAATCAATATTTGCTAGTCAAAAAAAATATAGTACAGAGATAATTGGCTTTGATTGAGCGGAACTATCAGAATCCAGACATTCACAAAGAAATTGGCCAACGGCAGCACTAAACTCTATATTGTTGGGTCATATTAATTGTGCAATGTTAAAAAAGGCAATGGAACGACATCATTAAATAACTAGAATTCTCACTCTAGCAGGAAAGGGTTAATGGGCCATAATACAAAAAAAGCACACTGCAAAGAAATTCATCTATTAGATTCTTTCTGCTACATTAAATACAGAAATGATAATGAAGTCTTTAATTGTTAGCCTCGCGCTAACAATGTTGGGAAAGTTCATATTTCTCAATGCTCGTAATTGTTTTGTTTGTTTTAAAACAGAGAAGATTTGCTTTAATAGAACACACAGCCCCTCTTCACACTGCAGCAAAGAAAAACGATTGAATCAGTGGAATATATTAAATTGAACTATTTATGAGTCCTGAGGGCTGGGGCAGGAAATGTATTTTCTGTAGATTAACATAATGTGCAAGATTGAAATCTCCTTTCCAGACATGGGAAGGCACAAGAAGATATATAGATTCCTTTAGTTGTCACATAGTGTCAGTGGATGTGTATTGGTCAGTGAGAGCTCACTTTTTCTTCTTGTTTTGCCACTGGATTTTTAAACCTGCCTGATCGACATCTGCACAATTTGTTAGATGTCAGGTGGGCCAATTGGAGGAGCCCGTACATGGCGACTGAGTCTGAAGGGCCGAAACAGCAGCATAAATATGCTTATGTACGGCCACCTTAAATTATTTCCTCTAAAAATGTAGAAGTAGTTTGTTACTATTCTAACACTTTCTGTCCTAGAGGTTGTGGCTTTGTGTACAGTCTCAGAGGCACTAGCACAGAGACTCAAAGAAAAAGCTTTTAGCTTGCTCCAAGTGCAAATGATAAAATCGTAAAAATCCAGTGGTTTAACTATAGAGGAAACAGACCCCACAGTCGCAGGGGGGGGCAGGGTAACAGGGGGCCCAGACTGCGGGGTCCGCTTCCTCTATAGCTAACAAGAACCCTCACTTCTCCAGCAGCTCTCTCACCTGCGGCGGGGAATCAGAGCACAAGTCGGCAAGGAGAGGAGAAGTAAGCAGGGTCGGGGCAGGGAGTGAGTCAGGGCAGTGAGTGGGCAGAGTTCAATGGGAGTGGGTGGAGTCATGGCAGGGAGTAGGTGGAGGCAGGAAGTGGGCGGGAGGATGGGGATCAGAGTGTGCAAGGCCCCTCTAAAGATTGTTTGTTTGGGGGTCTCAGGGCACTAGTTACAGCACCGTAAAAAGTATTTTAGGTCCCTACTATATGCACGTTTTTGTATATTTTTCCCCTTAATGACTTATTACATTCAAATAGAGAATACTCATATTATTGTAGGTAGTTTTGCAGTTTATGCCGATACCTAAACTCAGTTTTCCCATTATTTATTTCAATGGGTGTTAAATACTGTAATGAACATCTGATAGGATGATAAAATATAGGAAATTACAGTTCAGTAAAAACAATGTTTAACTAGTCAATTGCTGCCACAATAACTTAGGGCAAGACATGGCTAGTGTGAGTCTAAAATGTTGTATGTAAAAAAAAAAAAAGCACATTACTGTGAATTATAGTGAAAGTCATGCTGGTTATACCTCAGAAAAGGTCTCCAAATAAATGGAAAACCTATTTACATGTGTATACTGTTTTAGTGACAATTTACCCAAGATGGAGATGCATTGCAGGAAAAATACACTCTCTCCATTAAAGATATTGAATAAATATTTCCTTTGCAATTAGTTGCAATTAATTTTTTAATTAGTGCTAATTTTATTTTAAACATATAATTTAAATTAAATCTTATTTTTAAATTGAATTAAAATGTTTAATTTCATTTTTAATCTGCAATAAATTGCAATTAATGTGATTTAATATTGTTAACCGATGCCATTAATAATGGGGTGTGATCATCATCTACAAGTCGTTTTCAGCAAAGGAAATGAATTTATTGACGTCTTTTCCGAGTGGCATATCATTATTATGAGTCTATTCTTCCACCATAAATACCTTTTGATGGTTAGGAATTGGATTCGCTTTGTTTTGCTTTTCATAATCCTAATAAAGTGAAACCACTGGAATATATTAAACTCACACCCAGGGGAGCTGCAGGATAATGAAGCAATATTTAACATTTATAGAAGGAAACCAGTGACTCTTATTTACATAATGCTGCCAAGTATATTTCAATTGCCATTGCCTATAGCATTCTGAACTGGTGGTACAAAAAATATAAAGACATTTTACGCGAGAGCAAACCAGCAGGTTAAGACATTATTTGCTGTTGTAAGGGGGGGCTATAGTGCAGTTTTTTTTTTTTAGAACTTATGGTGAAATAGAAGAGCAACTCACATTCCCATAATCAATATAGAAAACATGGACTTTGGCAGTAGATTCCACCTTCTCTACCCGTGCACGATACCTGTGGAGACCAAGAAAGGAAAGATATGAGGATGTTGTATGGAAGAACTATCAATGTCTTCTTTAGGACTGCAGTTAAAACAAAAAAGCAAGGTAGGAATGACCTGGTAATTTCTTGCAGGGTTAATCGGTTTAGGAAAGGAGGAAGGAAACCTCACCCCTAACTTGAACAGCAAAACATGCCACATTCAAAAGATGCCCCAAAAGTACAAATGTAATAGTAAATATAGGCTTTGCAGGGTTTTCTAATTTTACTTAACATATGAATCAGTTCATAACACAGTATTTGTGCTTTTGCTTTTAAGAAAATCCGTGGTAAATTCCCAAAATAGTGGCTGTTTTATCTTCTGACAAAATATAAACATGCCTAAAAAAACGCAGAAGGGTTTGCACATGGCAAAGAACATGTCCTATGGGTAAAATCCAGCACAACTAATTAATAGGCTGATGTATGTGCTTTAAAGCCAATATACCAAACAGCAGTGATAATTGGAGATCAACAGACATGTCTGGGAGTTTGATGTTCCATTTTAAAGACATTAAATGTAGAAAGCAAGACTTCTAAAGCAACATGTGTGAACTTGGTTTGCTTGCGTCAGGAGTTTGGGATAAGACATCACAGGGAATTACAGCCACATGTGTATGCATGATACCATTAGAAAGATAGACTTGACATATACTGGCAAGAAGCAACTAGTTATTCATTTATAGATCACTGGTAAGACCTGACTTGGAAAACTGTGCTTATATCTGTAGACCAGATTGGCAGAAGGGAAATCAGAAGAGTAGAATTGAGTTTCTATGAACCGACATCATTTAAAGGGAATTGATAATGGCATTGCGTGGGGGGGGGGGTAGAACTCAAGTGTTAATCTCTTCCAGAGTGTAAAATGGCACATTTGGAGAATCAGAGCTATTTATAAGTCCTACACAGACCACAGAAAGATACAGAGTACATTGGTATTGATTCGTTACATGCAAATTAATACTGAGATGGTAACAGATAATCAGTGATAAATGCTTTATTTTTAGCTAGAACAAGGGAAGCCAAATGGTGGTGGGTCAGACTGTATTAAAGAGAATTTAGTCAAACACACAATATGACACTGCATACTCCAGGCCTAGAACATTCTCAGAATGGAATTGCATCAGATCTAAGTAACCCATCATGATCTTAAAGTCACGAGCAAATCTGTCCCTTTTCGCTGAAAAATTTGCAAAACTGTGAAAATTTGTGAAACACATTGAAGCAAACTAGCTCCACCAATGGGGGGGTGCATTTTTACTCACTAGTGACCCCATTTGAAAGCTGGAAAGAGTCAGAAGAAGGCAGCAAATCATTTAAAAACTATACAAAAAATTGAAGGCAAATTAAGTTCCTTAGAATTGGCCATTCTATAACATAGTGAAGAAAAAATGAGTTTTCTTTCCCTCTAAAAAATTTGAGTTTTCCCCCTAAAATACACTAACAGAAAAAAAATTGACTATACATACAAGTGAGGATGCTGTGTTCCAGTGCACTTGCGTTTGGGGATTGAAAGGCAATAATATGCTTCAAAAATGTTTCGCTACTGAAGTAAAATTCATGCTAGACAGACATGTGGTCATAAATTTCACTTTATTCATAAATCCAAGTGTTGTCATGAATATTTTTCCCAAAATAGAGAGAGAGGGCTGTACCATATATACAGCATCATGCACCTTATATACTGGCAGCAAATTTGCACCAAATTTATATAAATACAAATAAATGGAACTAAGTCAAAGGTGACGAGGAAAGTCCTTCCCACTTGCTTGCGGCGAGAGCTGCCAAGCAAAGAGGGATTTCCCATATTTATTTTAGTGGTATACAGCCACTTTGTTACATTACATCTCCATACTATTTCCAGTGGAAATAATAGTAACAAAATGATACTTAAAGGGATTGTTCACCTTTAAATGAACTTTTTAGTTTATATAGAAAGTGATATTCTGAGACAATGTGTGGTTTTTGAGTTATTTAGCTTTGTATTCAAAGGGCCTGAATAGAAATGTAATAAAAAGTAGCATTAACAATACATTTGTAGTTTTAAAGAGCATTTGTTTTCTAGATGGGGGTCGGTGATCTCCATTTAAAAGCTGAAAGATCCAGAATAAAAATGCAAATAATTGAAAAAAAAATTTTTCAAAAAATAAATAATGACCATTTGAAAAGTAGCTTAGAATTTTAATGGGAAAAAAAAAAAAAATATATATATATATATATATATATATATCTGTATACCAGATGCTAAAATAATCTTGAAATCTACCACTATATCTACAACTATTTTATCTAATATCAAGTTCTATATTCACTATACTTTAAGAAACATATTGTACTTAACTTTTCTAAAGAACCTAATGAGAGGTGTCAGCTCTAGCAGCTGGGAAGGAAATTACACTTGGGTCCCTTACCTGCCAGAGCAGAATGAATGTGTTAGTGTAGCAAGAAAGGGATTAGTGGTGTGCGCTAGTCACTAGGCTGGATACAAGCAGCATCTGCATGTGTTAGTGGATCAGTGACAGTGTGCACTTATCATCCATCTCTGAGCAGTGCTGGGAGCTCAGGGTTAGCAGACAAGGAGGCCTCATTATTAATGTCCTGCTTCCCTACACTGACCGCACATGGAGAAGGAGAGGGATTTCTTTTTTATGCTTTCTAGCTTTCTGTAGGATAAATACAGGCATTCCTCTAGTCTTATAACCCAGTTCCGATTCAACTTCACACCATGATTATTATCCATGTTTGGTCATTTGCTTTAAGTTGCATGGCTGCTTCTCTTTTTCCTTGATTGATTCTGATTATTGGAATCCTGAGGGTTTTTGCTCCCAACAAGGAGAAATCCTATTAACATCTGCTGTGATTGAGTGGACCTAGCGTCATTCAGCCTTAGCATTAAGCTAATTTCCTTTAGTAATCCCTGGATATTGACTTAATATGTGGTGTGCTTTTCTAGACGGAAACTTACCATTCTCCATCCATATATTTGGCAATGCAGTAATCTCCCCGGCGGGGTGAAAAAGATCCTTCTAGTGGGGGGTTGCTGGCAATTTCACTTCTCATGCTTTCCATCAGTTTCTCTAGTTGTGTCCCTGCAAAACACAACAACAAAAAAAAATACATTCAGCATGTTGTACTATAGACTCATTTTGGAAAGGACCATTTCTAATAGATAATGGAAACCTATTTTCAGAGGACATTTATGACTTTTATATGGTTTAGTCAAGTATAAAATAAATAAAAAATATGGAAACCACATAAATGAATTAAGTCCACTAAATGGAATAAGACCAAATTCTAGATTGGCAACACAATTAGCAGCTTTAAGATTAGACTCTTGTAGTTAAAGAGAGAGCTAGTAAGTCAGGAAGGAACGTTTGAGGACCTGAGCCAAGTAGAATGAAAGAGGATAAACAACAGTTTGGTTGTATGTACCTCTATTATAAATATAAAATTAATAGAATTCATCAACGTAAAGCATTTTGTTATCTTCAACTACTTGAATAATAATTTATATAAAATTCAAAGTCAAATTCAAAGTAAAATCCGTCTCTCACTCTTAGGGGCAGTGGTCAGCACTACTCTGCACAGAGATGCTTCAAAGACAAACTGGGACATAAGGGAAAAATAAAAAAGTCACAAAAGCCTGAAGCTGCAGCTAAGCAAAGGCCTGGTCAGAGTAAACAAAATACAATTACACTTAAATAAAAACTCCTCTGCCTGAAGTAAAAAAAAAAAAAAAAAAAGTCATACGTTGTTTGCCTTATATAAATATATAATGATTATGATGCCCAGTATCTGCACACAAAAACACCCGCAGCCATAGGCAGTTGCAGATTATACGAGGCTCTGGCACCATTGCCCGCAGTGCACTTTCATTAAAGATACTTCCATATAAAGGCATTGAATCCATTATCCTGAAACCCATTATACAGAAAGCCAAATTATGGGAAGACCATATCCCATAGGTTGAATTTTAATGAAATCAAATTTTTAAAAATAATTTCATTTTCCTCTAATAATAAAACAGTACCTTGTCCAATTAAGATAAAATGGATACTTATTGGAGTTAACAAAAATCCTATTGGGTGTAATGAATAGCTTACAAAATGTATTCATTTGCACTAGTTTAGCAAAAAAGATGGCAAACAGGCTTGCTGACTTGCTACTGGGAGACATGATAGGGGGTACAATATACAAACTAGAAAACTGTTAAAGAAAAATTGAAGGCAATTGAAGAGTCATTATTCCTGGGGGAACATTTTTTGTAAAGGTGAACTACACCATAGAGCCTAATTCAGAAAGAATTTTCGGATATTCAACTTACATACAGATGAAATATGTGCTTGCACCCTAGGTTAAATGTGTTACATTACCCTCTATTTACCTAATTACAATAACCTCTAAAGAAGTAATGAAGTACAAAGTTTAGTGTATTATAAAGTAAGAGGGAAAAAAAAGTCCCAATGATTATTATCAAAATGTATTTTTAGAGCACCAACATATGGGTGCATTCTCTTTTAAATAATGAGACTGCAGGCCTAAATTGTGAGGAATTTGTTTTGATCTGTATGAAAAGCAAACGATCCGTTTTCTTCTGGGTTAGAAGTAGGAGAGACTATAAACCAAGTGCAGTGATGGCAAAATGACGATCCCATAATCCTCAGTATAAATTGTTTCGTGTCCACATAGTCTCGCAAAGAAAACCCTGTGATTAATTTCACTTTCCCCTCTTCAGTTTCACAAAGTCCCCACTCCCGCAGGCAGATTCCTTCTTTAGAGTGCCATTAGCATTTATACAGACTTAAGTTTATTTCCAGCATAAAAGGGTGACCATTGAATGATCTATGACATGCTGAGTAAAACCAGACAGATTGTCCTTTAGCAGGTTTGAGAGCTGAAGCAAGCACACAGTTCAGACAGCTCACAGAACAGCAGACACAATGTGAGAAGGCACATTACTTATGATCTAAACATGCCATGTGCTTCTGCAGTCACAGATAACATTATGTAGCTCTTGGCTTTGTGAACCTATGGCAAAAAAGCTCTATCAGCAACAGGGTCACTAGGGTATTAATAGGAGGATTTAATTAAGTGATAACAAGGATAGAGACTGTAGCGTAATCTGTGCTGGCGCAAAACAGTCCTGGATACAGAACAATGGTATGACCTGCTGTGTCTCCTGTGATACGGCTCAACAGCATATTCACCTGTGGATTCACCCAGGACACACTTGGCAACACAAACTCTCATCTCCAAACGCTCCCAGTAAATACACAGACAAGCCATAGAAAACAGGCATTCCAATCATTGTACTGAGAAGCAATTCCAGGCAAGCCTTTACAAAATTAGTGGTACAACACAATGGTGTGGGCAATGGCTGTGTATGTATAGATACACTAATACTGCACTACAACTGCCGAATAAGTGAGTCTTATGGTGAGCACATAGTATTAAAGAGCTCAATAAATGCCACAAAAACATTTAGCCCTAATTTTCACAAAGGGGCACTTTATAAACATTGCCAAATTTTAAATTTATACTTGCCAATGATGGACATATTTTGACAAAGCTTTAGGGGGCAGTTAATGATGATAGTATAGCAAGGACACCATGCTGTGGCAGAATGGTAACTCCCACAATCCCTCTGTCAGCACAATGGGTGGTTTATACCAAAAAAGCTTTAAATAGCTGGACCAAAAAAGGTTGCCTTAAGTAGTCTCTAGAGACCCTAATTGCCAGAGGCTACAGCACAATGCCACCCATAGATAATACTGTCCGAACCAATTGTGACTAATGCAATGTAATGACTAAGAGTAGATACAATGTCTAATTACAGTTCCATTGATAAATAGTATCCAAATGATGGAAGAAGTTGCATAGAAAATAGCAGAGATGGCTAGGGATTTGTTCTTCTCATGAGGCATAATTGACAAATAGCTCAGAGGATCAATATTCCTTTAAATATACAATGAATATCCGTACCAGATGGAACTCTTCTTTGTTCTTATTTAAAATCCAATCACTTTGGCTATAGCTGAAGAGCATGACATGGGACAAGCACTCCAGCCTATTATGTGCAGGTGTTTTATGAAACAATATCAAACAAAATCAAAGATTAAAAAGCTCAGATAATTACTAGCTTCAAGTAGTAAAAGAAGTAGTAAAAAGGGCTCTCTTTATTTGTTATATAGAGAATCAAGCAGATTAACATGGTTATGCTGCCCAAAGAAAACAGCTCAAAATTCAAGCCCCCTAGACAAACATGTCACACTGATTTGCCCCATCTCATCCATCCAACAACAGTAACAGTCTTCATCAGGTCTGAGTTACCCCTTAAAGGCCTAGTAATAGCAATACCAACATTTGCCTGGCTGCCGAGAAAACTACAAAGGCTGTGCTTTTATAAACTTTATTTTCTGAAGCAAACCGGGACTTTCACAAGGGGAGTATAGTAGCTCATTTATCTGTATAGTAAGATTTATTATTTGTGTCATCAGCATATTTAAACTCCTCTAGAGGGGTTTTGACTCTCAGCCTGACAATCCCAGCATGCGGTGCTTTTACTTGTAAGAAAAGGTCTAGCAGAAGTGTTGCTTGTTTGCTTAAGGTCGGTGACATTCAACACATACAAATACTTAGCTAGGTGGCAGGGGTACATGATGGTCTCTGTGTCTCAGATTTACAATTTGCAGTATAAAGAAGATGAGAAACAAACAAAAGATGAAAAAGCACGAACTGTAACTGTGGAATTCCACAAAGATATCCTATGCCTATAGAAAGAGAATATCACCATATTTTTTCCCATAAATGTTTGCCACTAATTTTCCTATAGAAAAAAATTTATTGTTGCTTCCAACATAAAAAAAAAAAAAAACCCATACAGGAACTCTTTTTAAGAGAAGACAATATATATTCATTAGATGTACGGTAACTTATTATATAGAATGCCTGACTCCAATGCATATAAATAGGCACATTTTTGTTGTGTATATAGACATGGCAGTGAGCAAGTTAACTACCAGCAATAACAGGCGGTTGGTAAGATGTATTAGAGCTGGAAGGTTAGTGGCTGGGTTCTCTCTGTCCCCTCAGGGATGTGGAATTTGTTCAACTGCTGCCCCAACAAATGAGGCTGAACTTGCAGAGTTAGCAGCACCAAGCAGGAACGGACTGTAGGCAAGGAAAAGGGGCTCGCCGAGGGAGTAAGATAGATATTTACAAATGCTGACCGAAAGCAATGCCTTGAGATAAGAGAACTCCCTGTGTTGAAGCACGCTTTCCCCAGGAATAGCAAAGGCAACCTTTAACACTGCATTTCATAACCATTTTTCTCATTTTACAAATAACAGTTTTTGCCCCTCACTGGGATCCTGGATGTTGCAGTACAACACAGAGAGACTCCACTTGGTCATGTCTAGTTGGAGAGGGCGGTCTCATATGTTCACAGGCCAATGGACTATTACACATACCAAGTGATTAATTGACTGATTGATAATAGTGTGGACATTTACTATTACTGCACTTTATTGGTATAACACAGATAGACCCCAAGTTGGAATTAAAATCAGGACTTCAGTTGAACAAAATCAGCAGAGCATAGTAGCTGAGGCTGAAAAAGCCATGTCCATTAAAGTGATATTTTACCCAAGTAAATCCTAGCTACACTGGCCATTGTTAGCATTTGGTTGTTTGGGGCAGACAGGCTACACAAATGGTTGGAAGCCAAGAGGATCTGTGACTTCTCTATTTTATCTGCTGAGGCACCATGTACTGGCCAACGTGGCAAAAATATATTGTACAATATCTCCCCAACATATATGTACTGAAAATCATACCATTATATTTATGGCCAGCTTAATATTTGTACCATTTTCAAGGAATATATATGACTAGTTTAACTTAGACTACACAGCTTAGAGGATGTGGCATACATAGGTTTTATTAAAACAACAGGCAGAACACCTTAACATAAGGCCTATCAAGCTCACACAGCAGAATACTGTGCCTTTAAGAGACAGAGGCCAACAGCAATTGCTGAATACTCCTTGCACAAATATTGGAGACCCTCCCTGAAAAACATGCACTTTATATGCACTTTCACATTTGTCTTTCTTATGTTACATTTATTTCAGTATATTATTTTCTGTTAAAGTAAACACTGCTGGATGCTCAATCTCCCATCTTACAGCTGGCTGGACTATACTATCTTTTATTGAAAGCAACAAGGCGTGAGTTGCCTGATAAAGATCCATGTCCTTTATAAAATACTGCAGATTGCATTACACTTTCTGACAAACAAAAAGCCTATAGTAGCAGAAGCATGCCCACGAATATTAAATCACAGTTATATTTTATTCAAGCCATATAAAAGACAAGTCCCATAAAACCATAATACTCTAACACAGGCTTTTCTCAGAGTGCTTGCTCATAAAAAAGCATTTCCTTACTTCCCTACAGTAAACAAAAATAGGGAGAAGTATGTCAAGTGACCATGTGTTTTACCCTTTGATTGCACATGTCATGTCTAATAGCCTGATGCATCTGTTTGAGGGGGGCCGTGTTTAAATGGCAGGTAATAAAGGAGAGAGGTCAAACAGGAATAGGTGGAAAATGTGAATTGTAGAATAACAACAATAAACATCCCATTCTTGCTGATCCCCATGCTGAATACACCTACCCCCAAATGCAACAAAAGGCACTAACTGGATCAGGTGAAATAACACATAGCAGCCAATCAGATGCTTGTGACCAGCATAATGCTCCCTGACTGCTATAGGTGGCAAGACTAGCAGCAAACGTTGCACTTTTTTTATTACATTTCCCAATTTGATTTCTATATCTTTGGCAAATTAAAATCGATGTTATGTAGCCAGAGATGTACAAAGTAATGTACAAGTTGTTTGCTTGTCAATTTTATTAACTATGCAGAAAGCTGTAACCCATATCCTGGCCTGCTTATTAAAGGGGAACTATCACAAAAATGATCATTTAATATAAGCTTCATCATACTGAAATAAGAAACTTTCTAAATACAAACAATTAAAAATTTCTGAAATACTCAAGTTTATCTTCACTATTCTCAGCATCTGTTTCTCCTTATTGTCTTCATTCCCGAGTTGGGTGTCAGATGAATGATCCAATATATCATATAGGGGCTCCTTTTGCCTAGAAGATGTAATAGAGCTCACTCTATTAAAATGTCCAGAAACTCTGTCTCTCTACATGCAGAATTTGTGCAAAAGGCAGTTATTTTGTTAGATTTAGTTTCTACTGGAATCCATTATTTAAGTGAGCTCTAATACATCTGCTAGGAAAGGGAGCCGCCCTATAAGATATATTGGATCATTCATTTGACACCCAACTGCTGCATGGAGAGAGAATGAAGAGAAAGATGCTGAGAGAGGAATAGTTATTGCAGTGCATTGGCACATCATCAATTAAGATCTGCCATCAAGAGGGTAGAGCAAAAATGTCACTGGAAGACAGGAAAGCACATACATTGTTCAAATAATATACTTTTGCTGGCTCAATAAAGAATTAGTCAATATTTTAAGCACAACGTGCTGCAGTAGAGAGGCTTTACTTGAAGAAAACCATGTAAGGAAATTGAAGACAGCATGCATGGTTCCCTAAGCAGACCTGTCAAGAAGTTGCAGATATTGGTTTAATCCCCAGTGTAGTTCTTATGCTCACACAGGCAGCACAGTGTTCTCATAGTTCAAGTTAATAGCTCCCCATAACATTTCTGCTACTTCAGGACACAAGCCATCATCCAGTCTTGGAACAATTCTATGCACTTATCAGCTTTCCTGTACACCCATTCAATCTTTGTGGTTTCAAATATAAAATATACGTACAGTTTGTAAAAATAATTCTTTAAATAATTGATATAGAAAATAATGTATCTGCAGCTCTAATTTATAATGATAGTCAAAGCCTTAGAGGAATTGCATGACCTTATAAATATGTTTGTTTTAACCTTTAAAAGTGTTAAACAAAATGAGATAAATTCACAAGTTTTCTGAACAATTCCCTGAACCACATCCACTCTACTACACCCTAAAACTTTACCTGTCTGTTAATCACTCCTGCCAAGTCCCATCATCATTGCCACAAGTTGTCTCATTTGCACAACTCCTGTCATCAGCCCTCTCTTCTGTTTAACCTCTAGTTTCAGTGTCTTCACTGGCACCTTCTCACCCATAAGTTTATTGACCATAATTATGTTATCACTTGTTTGAGCACACTATCTGTACTACAGTGATCCAGGATGGTTATAAATAAATATATAGACTAAGGCAAAGAACATCAAAGGTATTAAAAAGTAACAGACCTAAGCTCAGCCTAACAATAACTACAAAATTAGTATAAATTCCTAGCAACTGGTAGTAATGGAAAGGCGTGCCAGTGTAATAATTAAGCCCTCTGCAGAACAATTTGCTCCAAACCTCTGTCTGTATTTACAAAAAAATATTACATGTTTATTAAATATGTCTAACCAGACAGACAGATTTTTTTTCCCATCTTTTTCTATTTTCATCTCAGATTAGATTTTAGGCTTATTAGATCCAGGCTGTCTTCTGCATTTTTGGAATAATCTATTTTTCTGTGCAATATACCAAAGACTACAAATAAAAATGTATGGCTCTCCAGCAATCAGCAACTATTCCCACCAGTCCCAGGCAGCTGCTGCACACTAGAGGATAATGGGAGTTGTAGTTTTGCAACCCCTTGAAAGTCTCAGGATGCAGATCCAGATAGCGTCTAACTGCAGCTTTCTGACCTTGTAACAATAGAGGTTTCTCTGCTCCCTCCTGCATAGGCAGTGCATGTCTGAGGATCTCAATACCAGCAAATCTGTGCCAACCAAAACTGTCATTTGTTAGCAGCTGCCAGCACTCCACTTATAGCTATAATAATTACCATTAAAAGGAACACTCATGGCATTTACAGATTAAGCATTTTGGATGCAGTTCCTTAAAATAAATTAAATTCATATTAGAAAAATACCGTACACTTTTTTTTTTTAAATTAATCAGATGAAAAGCAGAATATGCAAAAATATTTAATTTGTTATGTCCACTCTCTCCAAGGGGTAATGACCATGATTATGTGTAAGAGATTGTTTTATGGCATTTCATTAGCAATTATATAGGCTCACTTACTCAATAGTGCATGATGACATTGTTACAGGCATATGATCCTTAAAAGAATATTCAGCATGGCTGCACTTACCAGCGGAGTATGAATCTGGAACTTTGTGCTCAGATATGTATATTAAAGGCAGGGGCAAAGATATGTGTCTAGTATAAAGGGTCAGACAGGGGAAATGTATTCTGTAGTGAAACTAGTAAGCAAACCACACAGTAAAGTAAGGACTAGTAAAAGCCAATATCTTGCCGATTAGTATAGGTTAATATACAGTTATTTAATGTATGCGTGTGCTTCTGTGGGGGGGAACCATAATTGCAGCTCAAGCTGCCTTCCATATTTTATAAAAGGGGGAGTAAAACTCATCAGATAATTTGGGTAGAAATGGTACACTTTGGGGGGAATTCACAAAAGTGGAATAAGCTGGAACTGGAGAAAAATATTAATGGAGTTAAAGAAAATGTCAAATTTTGAGAATACATTTTTTTTACACTTTGGCATTAAAATGGCAGTCAAGAATGTCACTTCAATGAATTTAGAGTACCAAGTTCTTCATAAAAATCTGGTGTACAACTTACTGCAAGCTAAAGATGTATGTTTTTTGCTATTACCAACATTTTGCTGATGTCAGTAACACTTAATAAAGAAAGTAGTTAAACTGTTGAAACTAACTCCAACTTTTTGACACACAAGAACATTTTGGTGTAGGATGGTTTAAAAAAAGTGTGATGTTCAGGATATTTTTCATGTGTTTTTCTGGTGTAAATGAACATGTTATGCCAATTAAATGTAAATTAGTGGTGACACGTTTACAGGTACAAGATCTGTTATTCAGAATACTTGGAACCTAGGGTGTTCTAGATAAAGGACGTGGCAATAATATGGGAATGTAAGTTTAAACACCAATATTCCTGTCTCTGGTGTTTCAGTCGGCAGCTCAAGAATCCAGAAGCAAATCTGTTTGCTAAGTTAGAGGATACATTTCTCAGCAGCATCTGTGGAATATTAGGAACTATTGTATCAATTATAACCGCTGCCTATAAGGACACTTATGGACACATTGTTAAAAAATAGAATAATTTCTTTAAAGGGGACCAGTCACCCCAAAAAATTATTTCAAATCCTATTTTATCACGTTAGTCAAGCAAAATCAACTTTAATTATACTATATAAATTATTTGAATCTTGTTTCCTTCTGGCTGGGATTTCATAACTATAGCAAGCAGGCAGCGGCCATATTGTGGACACTGTTATTAAGGCAAATCTTGTATCATCTCAAAATCTTGTTTGTGCACCAGAATGGGGAACCCAATGTCCATCCCAATGCACTGGTTACACAATTAAATGGTAAAGAGAATGGTGGGGAATGTGTGGAGTCCATTGACATCTAGGAAGTGCTAAATGGAAAGTGTCAATATATGATTGAAAGCGGAGATTTTTAAATGAGCTTAAAACAGCTATGACTGCTTTAATAAATAAAGAATTTGGATTTCATGTTTAATATGAAAAGGACTTCTATTTTACAGCTTTTTATGTCTAGGTGACAGGTCCCTTTAAAATGGAGTATATGGGAGATTGCGTTCTTATAATTTGGAGGTTTCTGGATAATGGGTTTTGCGATTAGGGATCCACAGTACAAGGCTGAACAGTAGAGTAAATTCAAAAAGAAAATTTAGAATTGCCAGCCGTATTTATTTATGCTTTACCTTTATAAATAGAATGCAGAAATCAGAAGTGTAGTCTCCACAGTTCACCTGTAATATGAACCTACCTATAACTGACACTATACTACCAAGTTTCACAGGCCCAAAGGGACAGTTTTTTCCTAAAGTGTTATATTTGAACTCTGTTAATGTGAATATGTGAACCAGCAACATTAAGTTTAAGGCTGAAGCAAAATAACAGAGAACAACAAAGGGGCTGTGAGATAAAGAAGCATTTGGGAAGAGTTAGGGATGCAGTACAGCTGAAACAAACATATGGAGAATACATACGGCAAGATCGCAAAGGCCTCCATGCAAACACATGAGCTTAATTGTGTAAGCAAATTCATGTTACGCCTATGTCTGTTGTGACTTGGTGTGTGGCAGCTGAACAGCTGTTTATGTCCTACACTACATTAAAGTTGAAATGTATGTGAGAAAACCTTTATACACAATCAGAGAGATGGTGTAACTGCTCACATTACACACTCTTGTGACAACGAAAAGGTTTAGAATTTGTGGGATAACTAGAGCTAGTAACTCTGTGCTCTGCTTCATATAAGAATATGCAGAGAAAACAAGTATATCCAACTCACATCAACCTATTTGACTACCATGTTATGAAGTAGCATAAGGTTTCATGGGTTCATTGGCTGAATCATAATTTAATGGGCCCCACAGCAAAACATATATAAAAAAAAAATATATATATATTTATTATCAAGTTAGTGTACAATGACATATCGATGTCAAAGAATAGACTAACTTTTTGTACGAAAAAAAACAAACCTGGAAGTCCAGCAGCATTTAAATCAGAGCCTTTACCCTCACTAGGTGCCAATAACTGGCATTAGCAGCAAGTTTAACGTTAGTCAAAGCATAAATGTAGCCTATATGGACATTTCTAACGTTCCTCTGATCTTTAGACAACAGCTGGAAACTGCAGTAGAATTAATATTTAAGGTTCTATTTTGCTGAATAATTTAAGTTTGGAGGGAGATAAAAGTGTTATCACATTAAAGATCTAGACATATGTTCAGTCATTTCCCCATGGCACAGGGAACTCCTTGCATGGGATAGCAAAGCAGTTTTATAGGCAAGTAAAAAGGAAGAACAGAATAGATGCATCCCAAGCAGTATAAACAAAGGCTTTACAATATTTAATCCTGGCTCAGAGGGACAACAGAGTTCCAGTAAATATACATTGAACTAGGCAAAAAGCAAGACCCAGAATGATGCAGGTTTCTTTTGCATTACATACAACAGTGTTAAAAAGGTCAGTGTTATGAACTCCATATATTATGTCTGGGTAAAGAATTTAACGTATTCCCTACTGCAAAGAAGCCTAAAAGGCAATGATGAGATTTGAATTTAGATGTCTCAATATACGACCACTTAAGAATCTGCTAGAATTCTTTAAATGCGATCTCTCCAACTGATATTTGTTTTTTTCCAAAGGTGCTAATCAGAAATGTATACAGATTCCCAAGAAACAAAAATTGAGAGACTGATACATAGCTCATCCACGCCACATGCCCCGTAGGTTTTACAATGCCAGGGCAGATTTTTGTCCAGGCTTTTTAGAAATCTTTGGGGAAATTGTATAGACTGTAGCTTCAGGCAGATAATTGGGGTACTTACCGTTATGGATCTCCATTATACGCAGAATAACATATGATGTTGCTTGTGGTACTTGGGATATTAAGAAATCAGCCTAAATTTGTAATTGTAACCACTTGACAACTGTGCATGTGAATCTGATGGGGGGGGTTCTGATTCTATTTAAAATGACATTTCAAATCGTTGGGGTGAAAAAAATGTATTTGTCTTTTATATGTGGCAGCATGTTCTACACAGGAGATTATTTCAGAAATACATTTATATTATATAAAAAGTAATCCCAGTTTGTTGAAAACATTCTCTTTAGAGGTGCTTAGTTTTTACACTGGGGCATGTTTTGGTTTCAAAGATTTATTTTCCTGGTGTTGATTAAGGCAGCCCATGAGCTCCTCTTACTCTAACTTCCCTTGTGTCTCTGTAGTTAGAAGAGTTAAATGCCATGTTTCCTGTGCTGAGACTACACTGCCCACACTGTCCTACTGTATCATTTATATTATCACTTCAGATTTCTCATGTGAAGCACTTTCATCCTCATATCATGCGGCATTTAAGGGATGAGGGAAGAAATGCCTAGTGAATGTGTTTCCTGCTGCCTATTCCATCCCTTTTATAGTCAGTACATTAATACAGTATTGTCTGTACATATACAGGCAAATCTAGCTGTCCAACTAGAGACCCAGCCATTCTGCAAATGACAAACATAGACCAATAAGATCACCACCTGAAGAGATTTCGAATATTCAACTCTGAGTCTTCCAGTGTTCTCCCACCCACCTTCATTCAGTAACAGAAATACACAAATTCCGGTCACTGCAGGAAATACAGATTATATTTACCAACCAGGTGTGGTGTAGTATAACTATATAGTATAGCCAATTCTCCTCAACACTGACTGCCTCTACTTGTACTACTGGAAAATACTACCAGAAATAGAAATTTTCATTTAACCTGTAGTTGCAGACATTCAGACCATATGGTTGTATGGAACAAAAAAATCACAAACACACATTATGTTGATTAAAATAGTGGTTAAGTCAGACATACTTAAATTGTCTGAAAGCCACACAGGCATCACCTAGGGTCATTGCTTCTCTAAAGAGACTCATTTTGACTGAGCTACAAATGATAACCTGGCCCATCAACAGACTTCAGAAATCTTCCTTGTAGCAAGGGCCCTAGCCTGAAGTGTTAAAGCCACATGTAACCCATGCTCTAGTGCACTAGCTGGTGATTTACCCTGTTGGCCTGTGTAGCCCAAGATAGCATTACACACACTTTTGCCACTTTTTATTTCAAGGTTATTCTATTCGAGCACTAAACCATCAAACCAGTTTCAGCAAGATTGCTTTTTAACTAGCAGATTTTTAGGAGGGAGGGGATGTCCTTAGAAATACCACCACAGAAGGAAGCAAGTTCATTCTGTATTATGACACAGGCTATTTTAAAACATCCAATTAATCGCTTCATACTTTGATAACAATCCGCTCTGCATTCTCTGTAGATTTACATCTCAATTAGATCATGGCAGAGGTTCCCTGTGAGGAAGAGCCTCCATCCTCTCCCCTTTCCCCTGGTCTCTTTACAAGCCCCCCCCCTTTCTCTGTCACCTAACAGTGATGAACAAAGACCTCTTCATTTGCTATCAAACTGGGGACTATTATTGCAGGGGAGAAAATGCTGAGAGTTTATTATGGCCCCAGGCAACATGGGCCCCTTTCTGTTCAGCTAATAATATCCCCTTAATTAAACGAGACCAATTTAAAAAAAAATAAAACAGAAAATCACAGTGGACTTGAGAAATTTTGATTGGGAAGGGGGAAAAAAGCATGGCATGATTCTCTGCAATGTTAGGAAGTGGCCAGAAGGGTAAAGCATAATAACATTTATACAAACATGCAAAAGCCTGTCAGTCAGAGATGTGCTATTCTGCTTAGATATAAAATCAATCCCACCCTCTGATATGTGAATGCAAGTGCTGGACACATACATTTTGACCAATAAGTGTGTACATGTTCTTTGCTTCATACTAGCCTGTTGTAAAGAGAATATTCAGAATTTGTAGCTCCACAGTAGAATGAATACATTAATAGAACATACTCCATATGCATCCAAAAACCAGGTACTGTATCAATATATATATATATATATATATATATATATATATATATATATATATATATATATATATATATATATATATATATATATATATATATATATATATATATATATATATATATATACACACACATATATATATATATATATATAGTATCTTATAGTATCTTAAATTTGGTGTCCCCAGTCCTGCATAAAGGTACAGAAAATGGCTGAAATTATTACAGATTATAAAACAACCAAGAAAAGGGGTTAAAGCACCCCCATCCTGCAGTGTTCTGAGGCTTTGCATAAAATATGTAAATTAATTAAACGCTTTTCCTTCTCAATGATCATGTATTGTAAGACAAGAATCTGATCCAGAATCTGAAATTATAGCACTAGGTACCCATGAGAAAATACTCACTGTATTTATTAACCTATACACAAAGGACATATTCTGCAGCAATAAAGTGATGCATGCATAGTATGTAG
Organism: Xenopus petersii; assembly: GCA_038501925.1. Lineage (NCBI taxonomy): Eukaryota > Metazoa > Chordata > Amphibia > Anura > Pipidae > Xenopus > Xenopus petersii. Next base: position 91,738,102 of record CM076676.1, read on the forward strand.
CAGAAATTCTGATTACTGTATAGTAGAAATTGACTATTAGTCAATAATAAATATATATTTGTCTTTGGCAGCGGCAGCACTGACCTTTGTAGGATTCATTTTGCCTGTGTCTCTGTAATAGATTGCACTAATACTGCACCCACATATCATTTAATGAGTTTAGCAAATTCCTTGCCCGGCCAGTAGCAGGTTGCTCTGGATTTATGCAGCTATAAATGTGCACACTGCAAAAACCTGATGGTGCAGAATGAGGTTTGTTGTGCATCGTTTTAAGCAACGAAAAGAGGTGGAGATGGTACTTTAGAAGAAGTAAAAATCACTCTTTGCTACAGTTATGGAACTAAATGACTGCTGCATCCTGTGGCAGCCATTTTTGAGGGAGCTGGCTTGTCAGAGATGAACTATCCCCAGTTCAGTATGGTATTGTAATAAACAGAATTTTACCCCATTTACAATGAACTTGGCCTCTTACCAGTCTCGACATCCTGGATGTAGAAGTGCAATTCATCTGTGATCTCTGTCACAAGAACAGGCTTGTAATTAGCGTTCCTTTCCTTCTCTTCCACCACAGTCACTACTTCTTCCACTGGCTGCTCCTCGAACTTGGACCAGACCTGCAATACAAAATAGTCTCTTAACACAGTGGTAGAACTAGTTCATATTTTTTAAAGTGCCGCCAAATTGAACTATTTCCTACTGCACTGGCATTATCCTAAGGAATCAGCTTTGAACTCAATTATAACCAAGCTTTATTTCAATTTATTTATTCCAATTTGTCCGCATATATCCTCAGTGACACAATGCAATTTGCGGTTATCGCACAAAGACAGCACAGTACATATTGTTCATACACAGTGGCAGATGACACCCGAAAAGCAAGAGAACACGGTTTGCCTTCGTTTTCTGACAGAGGTAATCAGAATTGTGTAATTGCCGAAATCTAATTGGCCATGTTGACGTGAGTCCTATGGTGCATTACAAGTCCAGATTTCAACGTTGAAATGTCTATCAAATAACGGATCTTGGGTACAGCCTCTCCTTGTCAAAACCGTCCTCAGTAACCTCAACAAAAATAACTTGGAAAATGACACGAGTCCCCAGCAGGTGGAGAAGAGGCAGAGTGATGGATGAGAATGGACAGAAATGCTAATTACTCCAGAGAAGCATTAGTGACTATGCACACCAGCTCCTCAGTAAAGGTGCACATCCAGCTGCAGATTTATTAGAGATACAAGGGACTTACTGTAGCTACAGATTACAGTTTGGCAGCCTGACTTCTAACTTAGAAAATAGCTTTATGCTTTTTTAGCCCTTATACGTATCATTAAGCAAAGCAAGAGTCAGCAGAAAACTAATAATTCCAATCACAGTGCATGTTTGCTCTTATAAAATATAAAGTTAAGATTCAATTGCATTTGGATGTCACTAGGAAAAGGGTCTAATTATGGCTGTTTGACAAACAAAGTAAAGAAGTTTTGTAATGCAAGTGCTGCAAGGTGGGAGCTCAGCCACAACACCCTCAGAAAAACAAGGAAAGGGTTAAAGCTAAATTTCAGGATAAATGGGACTCTGTTGGAATTGCCATGTGACTCATGTGATGACAGCCTCTGGCTTCTGTCGATGTCATAGTTGTGCATTGGAGCCGACAAGCTGTCACCTGTGCTTAGCATTTGGACACCTACAGCTGGACTGTGGATATGACAGAGGCACTGGGACACAGAGGGCTGGCGACACTGGGGATACCCACAGACCCTTTGCATGACACTTTTATCTGCATTCCCAGGCCTCAGACTCGCATCAGCAGCTATTCACCTGCATAAAAGCTCCATTTGGGGCTAGCATAAGGGCGTGGAAAAAAGCAAATCAATGTTCTGCACCAGCTTTACCCCACACCTGACAGCTCCTCCAATTTTAACTAAATGGGAATTCTGTAAAAATTGTCTAAACTACATTTTGAAAGCATTTTATGTCATTAAAAGGAGAAACTTTTCAACTGACAAGTAACCAAACTTATAGGATAGTAAGTATTGCAGCATAAGAATAAAAACAGGCACGAGTTAGCCTTTCCCATATCTTAAAGAGTCCAAGAGGAGATACTTTTTAAAATCATTAAAACATACAAAAAAAAACCAATATATACACCACCGTATGATTGCCAGGCACAGCAATGTAGAAAAAGCATTTTAGCAAGCTGTGTATTCATTTTTGGTGTAAAATTTTTCTGTGTGCCATAAAAATACTGGCGTTAAAATAAAGCCCTTAAATGCAGCATTCATGAGGTGTAAAAGTAAATACACAGCTTCGTAAATTTGTGATCTATTTTACACCATTTTTCCAGCGTAAACCATTTAAGTAGCCCCAAAGACACAAGACCGTGACATTTCGAGCTGAAGGTCAAAAAGGCAAATGCAAACAGTTGACAAAAAGGATGTTAATATGCTACAAGGAGCAACAGATCACTGCTACAGGGAGCAACTAACTATTTATACTTCTTTCAACTTCAATATGGCCCTAAATGGGATGAGGAGAAAACTAACCAAACAACTGAGAATTCGCTCTTCTCTGGAAACCTTATAGTCCTGATATTGTTCTTCCTCTGTCAACTCTCCAAGCTTTCTACCCACAATGCCACCCACCTCTAGTTTTGCAGGATTTGTTTTATAGCTGCCCTCAGTAGAAGACATTAATCTTGCAGAGCCTTTTTTCTTCTGCGCTTGGCACTGCTGTGTACTCTTATAATTAGGAGATCTCTGTTCTTTCATTCGCAGACTGGTACTGCAGTAGCAAAGCTTCCAGTGCAGCTACAAGGGTTAGACCTCTATAGTATGCGATAAAGCCAAAGAAAAATTGGAGAATTGTGGAGAGAGGGCTACACAGACCTGCTGCTAATTAAAGAATTAGAACATTCCCAGCACTGTTAACTGCATTAAGAACAGAAAAGAAAGTGCAAATCAAACCTTTAAATGATCCAGAGTTCGTAATCTTATTGAATATGACAGCCTTAGCAAATGGATTTATAGTTAGCAATTTAAACAGAAGGAAAGGTGAACTTGTATTAATAGCATCCCCTTGCCAGTCCTCCAAATGGGAACATACAGTACATACAGGAATTGCCTAATACAAAAGATACACATTTGCCCATAATTGTTTATTTGGGTGACTGGACTGAGGCTAACCAGACTTTTTTTCAGACTTAAGCTGGCCATAGACGCAAAGATTCAATCGTAAAAATCATCGAACGATTGGGCTTCCCCATCTCCTGACCTGCCACTAACCATTCTGATCAAATAAAGTAGTAAAAGAACATCAGCCAATGTTTTGGCCCTGACAGCAATCGTACGAAAGTTATGTCCGACAAAAGCTACTGAAAATTGTCAATACATGCAGAGACATTACCCACAGCCGACAGAAATCTTTTAACCTGTCCGATCGACCAAACGACCGATCTCCGCCGGACGAAAAATGTCGGGACTCTCCACACGGTCCGAAAATTGTACAAATTCTCGATTCGCACGATCAGATCTTTGCGTCTATGGCCGGCTCAAGACCAGGCATTACAATGGAAAAACTTTGTCTACACTCACATATTTCTATCTGCTTATGTTTAAGGGGGTAATGGTTCCCCCCAATTTAAAACCATTTTTGGCCTCATTCATATAATGTATTTTATTTTACCCATGCGTATCCCAAATTCATGCTTTTCCTATACAATACATTGCAGTTGCCTGTCCTTTTAAATCCCCAGAAGTAAAAACGCTTATAATAGGTATTATCAACACTATTACAGGTAAAAATCCCCATAAACTGCCAATTATTCCTTGGTGAATTTTAATAAATTTGCTAAATTGATAAAAAATACAGACTTTTAGTGCAAAGCCCCTTAACAGAGTTTATGCCCAATGAGTTTTATTAAGCACTTATCTTTATTTATATAAAAAGGACCTGCCATTTTGTTCCATTTAGACCAACCAATTTCATCTATTCCACAGTGACCTACAATTTTTCATTTTATAAAACATATTTTTTAATCTCCCTTCAAAGAAATATCCAACAATTCAGTACAGATTAATAAAACTGGCACCTACATTACACCTACATCACATCATGCAAGAATATGTTTTATGATTAAGTCTAAAAATATAGGTTCAGCTTCTAAAAGCAATAATTTATGTAAAGAAATGTGAGGTGCAAGGAGCAACTCCCAGTGTGGGGAACATCTAGAAAAAGAATTCAGTATCACATGAATTAGACATGAGGCTGTGTGGAGAATGAAATAAGTCTGTGCTCTTTAGGAAGATGGGAGAACAGGCAGATTAGATGGACCAATTTATTCTGATCTGCCTTCGAACTGGATTTTTTTTTTTATTGTCACGTCCTGGCTGTGCTCTGTTTTATGTGCTTTTCTATTGGAATGCATTTGTATTACACACAGTAAGATTCTGATCTTAACAATTCCAATAGGAAAAAGCAGAACATCTGCTAATGCAGCCAATTTGCAATATTACATCTTAAATGCAACCAGTCATTTCCAACTCCTATCATGCAATTCAGTCTGTAGAATTTATTGTCAGTGGGAGTTGATTTACAACACAGAACCCACAGTTTCATCAAGCAGCTACACAACTTGGCACAATAAAAGAAAAGGGAGGGAGAGGGAACCAGGTGATGGGGAGAAGGAATGGACTGAGTAATGGAAGGAGATTATGAGGAGAAAGAAAACAGCAGTAAAAAAAAAAAAAAAAAGAAAAAGGAAGTGAAGGGAGGAATGTAAATGTAGGAAAAATAGAAGGCTTTCAGATGGAGAGAACATCAATTGAGAACAGCAGGCCAGACGGTCAGTAGGTAGTAGAGACAGTGCAAGAAGGGTAGAGAATTGCTTCAGCAATGCAGTCTATGCATCTATAAACAATGACCATGAACAAACAAGCTGAATACTGCTCTTATTCTGCCTGGAACTGCTTGGAAAATGCTTAGTATTTTGTAAACTGTTATCTTTGCGATAGCTACTCATTCACAGACCTTTTCGGCCTCTAGAAGAGAAATCAGGCAGCAATGCCATAAAACCAGAAAGGATTCTGTATTGGAAATCACTGCATGGACTCAGGATTACTTTTGAAAACAATTGTCCGTGAACACAGTTCTTCCCTGCATTCACAAAATAATGTAAAAACTAGCATGGAAAAAAAAAACCTTATACAAACACGAACCAGAAACACTGCACCTTCTCTGGTCCCAAGCTCGGCTCATTTAAGATGAACTGAGGAGAAGTGGAAAACTGTCCGATGAATTAAAATATTAAATTCTTTTTGGAATTCATGGCCTCTACATCCTCCAGGCTAAAGAGGAGAAGGACCATCCGGCCTATGCTCAGCTCACAGTTGAAAAGCCAACATCCTGGATGGTATAGGGTATATTAGTGCACATGACATGGGAAGCTTGCACATCTGGGAAGGTTCCTTTATGCTGAACGACATATACAGGTTTTGGGGCAACATTTGCAGCCATCCAGGGAAGGCCATGTTATTTCAGCAAGCCAAATGGCATTCTGCACATATTACAACAAAATGGCTCATCATATTCAACACATATATATATATATATATATATATGTATGTGTATATGTATGTGTGTATGTATATATATATACATTTAAAAATATGTGACAATTACATTAAAAATGTGGAAATACTGCCTGTTCGTGAATTATACAAATTGTGTTGTTACACTCCCAGCAATGCACTTTACAAAAGCCTCCTATATGACATAACCAACACTGCCCAAACTCTATAGACATGGGCAACTATTTTAGAGAATAAAAACATACTATATATAGAGTAACTCAGATCACCAACCACAAGATCTTCGTTCTCTTTCTGAAGCATATATCATGGTTTCAAAAGAAAAATCTGATCATTATCTGATCCATATGGGATGCCAGATCAACCAATTCATATCACTTAGGATATTTTCCAGGGCTGGCAATTAACAGGATTGTTTGATGAACGAGGAGGTAGATGGCACAACGAAGAGCATCCATCATTTGTTCTCATGAACAGTTTTTTTTCCCACCAATATTTATTTTAACCCCTTATAGTGCTGACCGTTTTTGATCTGGCTTTGCTGCGTGTTGCCATAACCTACAGTCAAATGGATCAAAGAGAAACTCCAAAAAGTAAAATTTACAGAGCCGGAAGTCGGGTACTTAACAGACAGAACCATAGATCACTTTCTATACAGTTAAATGGTTATCCCATTCAAAAACAGAATGAGACAAGAGTGTATTGCACCAATGCACATGCAGCCTAAAGCTGGCCATAGATGTAAAGATTTCTTAAAGATCTTTTCGTTATCGTGAGACCACGATTATCCCGCAATGATCGTTTAAATGTACAATGTGTCCATCCACTGAAAAGACCATTTCAAGCGATATTGCCAGGAAAACTGAGGGTAGCTGCCTGCTTGGCCTTGCAAACATAGATAGATTGCACTGGGACCGATAATTTTTTAACCTGGCCGATCAATTTTCTGACAGATGTCGGACGAAAAATCATAATATGCACGATCGTTCGATTCCCACTAACGTCACTAAAATTCGATGGATTGGTCAGATTGCACTAAAATCGATCGATCACCAACGAAAAATATTTGCGTCTATGGGGACCTTAAGTCACTGGGGTTTCAACCTCTTACTTTTGGGTAATAGCAAACTGTTTCATATGTTTTACTGGACAAATAATATAGTAACTGTTCTAAGGGGGATATTAAAGAAGAGATTTAAGCATGCTTTATAAAAATGCCATGCAATAAATTCAAAATAGTTAATTGACTTATAAAAAATATAATTTCTCCAACTAAATATGCTTTAATGCTCTTTATATTATGTCCATTATTAAATATTTACATTGTTACATTGAGTGGCCTGCTATTTCAGTGAGATGGGTTGTTCAAATATTACTGTTGAAAAACAGACCAAAAGGATATTAGTTGCTGTATTGCATTTTCACTACATTTGAAAAGCAGCCGTTTTCTTAGGGCTTCATTACATTGACATTTGGAATAAATATAAAAAGTCTCCCTCCGGAAATGGTATCTTAATCTTAACAACCACATTAAGCAGAATAACTATCAGTCTTTAGGCTCTCTTTAAGGTCAATGGCACCTAGAATTGGGGGTGAAATGGAGCCGCTGCTGGAGCTACTAAAAGTCACAGGGGTTAGAGAAACCATCCTGCATGCCAGGCTGCAGTTATATCCCATTATAATAGTTTATTACAGATACATCTGTTACCCAATCAGCTTTATGTTTCTTCTGTTTTAAGACTGCAGACTTCTAGGTGTTCTAATAATCCACTATGCCCCTTATATTAAACAGTATCCATAACCAGACATTTTATTCTAGCATATGGGATAAGCGATTTTCATTACATTCAACATCCCTATGAATATCCCACCCCACTATTTACTGGTCTGAAAGACAGTCCCTGCCAGATTATATACTGACTTGCCTGACCTACGGTTTTCTTTCATACAATCTATTGCTTGTGACAGACAGTGAAAGTTGTCCAAACACTGCTCTGCAAGATCTTCTTAGTCTTGAGAAAGAATCAGGAACACCTCCTCCTAATATCTCAAGGCAGGCAGGCATTTTAAGTTAATTGATCATTGATTACGCTAGATTATAGGCATGGAATCTTTCCAGATGTCTGTTTATTAATGGAGAAGGGCTGTTATTTAAAAGGATTATTTCAATGTTAACCCCTAACTACCAGGAGGCACAGCTCCTGATTAAGTTAACTCATACACATCTACAGATAAGATTAAAAAATCTTCTGTATCTGGGCAACTTCTATATTATATATATCCACAGGTTTTCAATTGCCTTAAAGTTATTTGTTAACATACGGACACATATATGTGATTAAGAGTCTTGTACAAAAGCATGCAAGGCATTATGAAAAACATGTGTCCTTGACTGCTGAACTTTTCAGGCATAGCCTGGTTATATTTGGGGCAGCACTGAAACGACATGTCTGTCTCTCCCTTGCGCATGTGTTTATCATCTTTTTTTTTCCATTCATTTTTTATTTTTTTTAAAGTCTATATATGTCACAAGCAGTAATGAAGACAGAGATTTTGTGTAGATGCATCCATCTGTTAGCAGCATATGTTGCTCTCCATCACAGAGGAAAGAGTGGGGGGTTAGTCTTCGGTCAGGACCCTTGAACAGGTATAGGAAGAGAGATGTTGGGATGGCATATGCACTACAAATATATACAAAAACAATAACACAAGCGTGCCTGAGATGCATCAAAGCAACACAAAAAGAAACCAAAAAATAGTGGTCACTTGTGAAAGGAATTGATACAAGTCATTATGCACTGTACCAGCCTAATATCTAATGCTTAATTAGTAAGGACTTGCCTGTCCTTCAATGAAAGCATAAAGCATCTCATACACAAGGCTACACGTTGTATCCAACTCAAACGACTCTTGCTAAGAACACGTGAATTGCTCTGACGTGGTGGTCAATACTATGTACATTTGCACAAGTAAGAAAAGGTTTACAGTGCACAGACCTATACACACTGCATGTTCTACTAATTTCAAAATCTTTTACAACAGTACTTAATTGTTTTTTATAAAAGGTTACAAACTGTAAGGGAAAGGTTAAGTTCAAATTTTCTAAAATTGCACGGAGGATCAATCACATTTACATAATTCAGACGCACAAAGAAATTCCATGTACAGAATTAAAACAAGGCAAGTATTGTATTATACCCCACAAAGTTATTTCATGCTGTCAAATATAATGCTTTGTGTCAAAAGGAAAATGTATTTTATTTACAATCCTAATATGCCCTACACTTCAGTGCACCCCACTATTATACATATATACACTTAAAAGTGTAATTTAGGTCACATGGGGCAATTAGTCACGAGGTTTTCTTAAACACAAAACCTGATTGTGGTGACCAATAGCTAAATATTGCTAATGAAGGCAATCAGAGGGTTTTAAACTAATTGCCCCATGTGTCATCATCCTAATAAGTAATGAGTTAAGAATTTTACCCAATGCAAGAAATTCCGCAAGTTTTTTTTTTTTTACACAACTTAATTGTTCCATTCCTTTGGCTGTACCAACTATTTTGCTGCCCAGTTCAACTAATACAGACTACACTGTACGGCAAAAAATTCTGCCTTGAAATCTATTGGTTTGCCTAATTCAGTATCAGCAAACACAGACTGTTATTAGAATAGCAACCTCAATGCCATTTATGATTAAGATAAAGCGTAACGGACAGGCCCCTAAGGGACTCCACTAACATTGGTCCAATAAAAAAACATTTCCATTTGTCACCGATCTTTGTCATCTATTTTTCAGTGAGCTCTCGAATCAAGTACAAATGCTACGTCCCTGGCTAATATGCCTTAAATAAATAAGTAACCTTCTGTGTGGCAAATGCTTTAAAATAATCCAAGTAATTCCCATCCACTGTAATTCCAAGGTCTACGTTCTTGTTCATGTTCTTGTTGAAAGGTGAATAGATGTTTCTGTTAGGATGCATTGCACATAAGACCATGCTGGCTCATACTTTGATTTCAAACCATACTACCAACATCTTACTGTTCCTGCCAGCAGCTTTCAGTCAAACAGGCACACAGTTCCCTGGCTATGCACAGACTTTCTTTTCCAAAACTTGCACCAGCAATTCAACAACCTTTGTACAATGCCAGGTACTGAGTAATCACCAAAGAGTTAGTGGTCCAGCAACTACAGCGTATGAGTACCCTGGTACAACTAGACCCCTATAAACTTTTAGAATTGGGTCTATAAAAACAAAGCCTTCGTTACCTGGCTAAATATTGGTATAGAAAGAATATTGTATTTCAAACAAGAGTATGCAATCACACAGCAAAAGTTTACACACTCTCCTGCTACTCTATTATTGAAATATGTATTTTTATATTAATAAGAGAGTTTGTATATGCCAAAGATAACTTTAGTCCTCACAAGGATCCCGTACAAGGATCAAAGAGCTGTTGACTCAGACAGGAGGGTCAAAGTTGGCAGCTTTTAGCAGTATATGGCCACCTTAAGGTCTGGGCAGGCAACCTGTGGGTTCTGGCAAATGCCAGAGGGGCTGCTGTTAGATGCAATAGATAGTATTTAGTGGGCTGGTGGGGGAGCTATTTTGGCCTCTGTTGAATTGAAATGCTAGGGACTATTCTGAATCCCAGTTGAGGAATGCTGTCCTTCATGTTAGCCTTGACATATTTTTATATGGATCGCTTTACTTCTTGTTTAACAGACAAATATATCTACCTATTGTCTCCCTTCTTAAAAAAAAAAAAAAGCATTATTTAAATTCTCAGCACAATTATGTGCTAATTCAACCCAGGTCACAAGGCCTATACAATAATTTGACACTCAGATCATCAATGTGTCATACTAGAGGTTCAGCCAAGACTGTTATAGGCCATACGCTATTATTATTCATGGATTTAATAGTCCCATCAGCACATGGTTACCAGTTACTTTCTGTTAACATGCAAACCAGGAATTTTATTTCTGAGGATATCAAAAAGTAGCAGGTAGAAAATTTTAATCTTAAAGGAGGAGCCCACCTAAATCTGATCTCACTCTAATAAAAAAAACATAGCTTGAAGCATCTATCATTAAATCTTCCGCACTGAAAACAGATTCTTTAGAATCAGGCAGGCAAGCACTCAAAAAAATCATTGCAAAATGTGTTTTTCTTATTGAGAGAAAGTTAATGAGAAATGGAGTGGGATTAGAGTACAGAAGGCTAGGGAAGAAAACAAAAGTTAAAACAAGCAGTGTCAGTCTGTTTTTCCCTGAATAGGGATGAAGACTGACTAGGAGTGCATAGACAAGCAATATACAAGCAGAATGCCAAAATCAATTTAATGTAGTGTGACAATCAGCTGAACAACTCGCGTTTGTTAATAAAATATGAAAATGGCTAAAAAAGACAACACATTTCCACCTGCAGTGAGACAATATGCCCTACATGTTCAGCAGCCATCCAAACAGTGTCCTTCAAGTTTCCGCTTTCCATCTTTACTGCAAATTCTAAACACTTTTCCAGTTGACTATACGTTTTAGATGGTCCCTTTTTATGTATTTCCATTTAGAATATACATTTGTCTAGATGTTCTAGAACTGCAAGTAGTAGCAAACGTCCATCGCATTTGCCTTATATGTTGCAGGTGCAATGACCATATAGAGCAATGTCTTGGTTGGTAGAAGCCAAATAACAATTATAAGCCAAGTGTGTTAGTTTAACCGATGATGAAAATTAGATTTAAAACACAGCTCAAGTACACATTCACACAAAAAAAATCAGGAAAAGGAGTTAAAGGAATTGTTCATCTATAAAATTAACTTTTGGTATGATGTAGATTCAGGCCTGGAACTAGTGGCAGGCAAAAGAGGCACCTGCCTAGGGCGCAACAATGTGAGGGTGCTGGCAAGTGCCTGTTCAAGATTCTTCTGCCTACCACTACTTTGTATTCACTCCCGTCTGCGGCTCTCACCTATCAGTCACTCACCCCTCTGTCACTCCCCTTACATTTCCCCTTCTTGATTTTATGGGGCGCATACACATGCGGGGGGCAGGGCTAGCCAACCCGGGTTGCCTAGGGTGCCCGGTCAACTTGGAGCCCTGTGTAGAATGTGATATTTTGAGATGCTTTGCATTTTGTTTTAATTTTGTGTGTGTGTGGTTTTTGAGTTATTTAGCAGCTCTCCAGTTTAAAAATTCAACAAACTGGTTGCTAGGGTCCAAATTACCCTAACAACTATGCATTGATTTGAATAAGAGACTGAAATACGAATAGGAGAGGACCTGAATAGAAAGATGAATCGTAAAAAGTAGCAATAACAATACATTTGTAGTCTTACAGAGCATTTGTCTTTAGATGGGGTCAGTGACTCCCATTTGAAAGCTAGGAAGAGTCAAAAGAAGGCAAATATTGAAAAAACTATAAAAAAAAGTAGTAATACAGGCCAATAGGAAAGTTGCTTAGAACATACTTAAAGTTACTCAAAGGTGAATCACCTCTTTAAGAGGGAACAGGCCATTCTGGAGCAACACTATCCATATGAACAAAAAGAGGCCAAATAGTACTCTAATAATTATTACCAAGGGGCCGATTCACTATGGGTCGAATATCGAGGGTTAATTAACCCTCGATATTCGACTAGGAATTAAAATCCTTCGACTTCGAATATCGAAGTCGAAGGATTTAGCGCAGATAATTCCTTCAATCGAACGATAAAATCCTTCGAATCGAACGAAGGAATATCCTTCGATCAAAAAAAGTTAGCCAAGCCTATGGGGACCTTCGATTCGAAGTCGTAGTCGTGATCGAAGTAGCCCATTCGATGGTCGAAGTAGCCCAACAAAAACTTCGAAATTCGAAGTTTTTTACCTTCGAATCCTTCACTCAAAGTTAGTGAATCGGCCCCCAAGTGTCTAAGTCTAAGAGAACCTAAATTCTTGGTATCTCCACTACATGCCTGCTAGGCTGAATATGAATGCAGACTTGTATTTAATTATGGGTTCCTCTTCACTTTGTAAAAATGATATTACAGGAGTTTAACACCACATATACTATAGGGTGTTAGTATTAATAAACTCACTGCTAAAGAAACATACATTTAAATAAGAACACAGCTTTAAAACCCCTCAGATTATGTGCTGAAGCAGCAGTCCAATTCCAAGCACACGTCTGACAAAGGCAAACACAGTGATACAGATACATTAGGCAGCGAGCAATGCGATCAATTTAGGTAAATAACAATGGAATTCCCTTAGCATGGTTTCTGTTACCACTAGTAGTAATAGCACTTGTTTTCCCTTGGAGAATCAGTTTCAGCAATGGCTGTGGGTGGAAATGATTTTTCTGCCTGCTTGCCAAGTAGAACGTAATTATATTTATTCTTGGCACTTTGGGGCTGCATCCCTGTTTGTTGCACATAGGTTTAAATGTGAAGATATTTCATAACAATCCTGAAAGCAAGGGAGTTAAGCAAATATGCACATTGCTGGTAGCTGTTCACTGTGAGCAATACAGCACATGGGCTACTGCTGATCAGGGAAGGAGAGAAAGGACTGAGAAGCTGTAACCTTGTAATTGAAAGAAAGGAGAAGATGCATTAGAAAGGGAGGAGGGAAGTGAGCTGCAAGGCAGCCTGCCATCTGGCACTTGGAATTTACACAGAATGGAATGGGGGGGTCCACAAGCAGGAGTATGAAATAGAGGGAATCTAATAAAATGCAGATATGGAGGGAAAGGATCTGATTTTGGGGCGTAAGTGGTGAAATCCTGGGCAAAAGGGTTTGTTTAACAGTAAGGGTAGCAATGCATATGAAGGCATAACAAACAAATGTTACAGAGGAAAAAATGCAGTAAGTGGGATGAGTCTAAGGATAAAAAAAAAAACTGTGCAGAATAAAACAAAATAAGAATTTAAAAAGACTGGTGGTTCCATTTGAGTGAGTAGGTTTGAAGGTTACTGTGCATCTGTCATTGGAATTGACAATAGGTCTATTGCTGGCCCTTTGGCACTTCCTAGCTCTCAGCCATGTCCCTCTCACCTTCTCAATCACATCCGATAGATGTACATTAATTACAGGCACAGCAAATTCCCAGCAGCAGCGGCAGTAACAGCAGTCGGTAACCAAGTACTGAACATCACTTGTCAGCCCATCACATAATGTTACACAAGTTCTCTGGGGAGGGGGGCTGCCAACACACAACTCTGGATATTCTCTCAGACATCTATGTACTAATGAACACATTTTACATTTTTCTGTTTTTGAGGTTCAGCATTTTAGTTCCACAAATATCTAGGAAAGCAAATATCTATTCAGCCAAATGTGACCCCCAACTTAAATGAATCACCAGGCTGTGCCTTTAGTTGCTCTGATTTAGGCATTTGCCCTAAATCTCCCCCTAACTGGCCTTAAAGGGAACCTGTCATCGGAAAACATGTTTTTTTTTTTTTTTTCAAAACACATCAGTTAATAGTGTTAGTCCAGCAGACTTTTGCACTGAAATCCATTTCTCAAAAGAGCAAACAGATTTTTTTATATTCAATTTTGAAATCTGACACAGGGCTAGAAATTTTGTCAATTTCCCAGCTGCCCCTGGTCATGTGACTTGTGCCTGCACTTTAGGAGAGAAATGCTTTCTGGCAGGCTGCTGTTTTTCCTTCTCGATGTAACTGAATGTGTCTCAGTGGGACATGAGTTTTACTATTGAGTGTTGTTCTTAGATATACCAGGCAGCTGTTATCTTGTGTTAGGGAGCTGTTATCTGGTTACCTTCCCATTGTTCTTTTGTTTGGCTGCTGGGGGGGGTGATATCACTCCAACTTGCAGTACAGCAGTAAAGAGTGACTGACGTTTATCAGAGCACATGTCACATGACTGGGGGCAGATTTCAAAATTGAATATAAAAAATCGGTTTGCTCTTTTGAAAAATGGATTTCAGTGCCGAATTCTACTGGAGCAGCGCTATTAAGCGATTCATTTTGAAAAAAAATGTTTTTCCCATGACAGTATCCCTTTAAGTCTGGGTTTCCTACATGTGGTATGGAGACTAATAGACCTTAAGGTGGCCATAGACTCAAAGATCCGCTCGTTTGGCGACATCGCCAAACGAGCGGATCTTTCCCCGATATGCCACTAAACAGCATGGCTATATCGGGGGTAATTCAAACGTTCGGCCGTATGGCCGAACGATCGAATTACGATGCGCCAAGCGGCTCAGACGGGTCGGTCGGTTAAAAATCAAACCTTCCCGATCGATATCGTGGCCAGATATCGATCGGGAAGACCCGTCGGAAGCCCCCATACACGGGCAGATAAGCTGTCAAATCGGTACAAACGACCGATATCGGCAGCTTTATCTGCCCGTGTATGGCCACCTTTACACTTATGAGGTTATATAATAAGATACTCTACGTTTGCCCAGGTAAACCCATAACAGCGGGTAGCATTGGGGACAACTGTGCACCATCAAAACATTAACACTATATGATAAGAAATCCAGACACCCCTTCTAATTAGAGCATTTATCTGTTTAAGCCACACCAATTGTATAATTTAAGGGGTTGTTCACATTACATTAACTTTTAGAATGACCCCCATTTGAAAGCTGTAAGGATGTTAAAGAGGAAGGCAAATAATTAAAAAAAAAAATAAGGTGGGATGGCGAAGTAGAGTTTTAACTACAAAGGCAATCTGCAGGGCTTTGGGTAACTAGTTAGGGGAATTCAGAGAGAAATACATCCTTTTTTATACACCTGCATTCCATGCTTGAGGTGGCTGTGTGTACAATTCCCAGCAACAGGATTAGGAGTGTGGAGAGGAGAAGAGACCGGGGGATTTTGATGAGACACATGATAATGCTAACAGTTTGTCCCATTTTGTGAGACTCAAGAGACAAAACAGCGCATCAATAGGGCCTGTCAAACAGAACTGATATAGCCAACATGAAAACCTGATACTGTAAACGTTTTCTGGAGAACACATGCAATACCAAGAAAACATTTATTAAATACACTAGCATTCTCTCTATTACCACAAACAGCAGTATACTATATAAAGCTGTATTTGTGTCTGTGTATTTCATTAGAAAGTAATGGGATTGCCCAGCAGGAGTTACGTTACAGAGGTTTACTCTTATTCACACGGGCAGACAACAATGAATCATTAACTGTGCATTAACCTACATTTTAATAAAGCACAGAACTGCCTCAAAACTAGAGTATCCTAAGCAACACTGAGAGAAGTAAAAGAAAAAATCTGAACTTGGAATTAAATCATTCAGTCCAAAATGACAATACAGGTGTTCAATATACAGTTTTTCAATGGAAGGGATAAAGCGGGGATGACCCAAATGCAGAATGTTCAGGGTTCTGTAAAGTTGTTGCATGGCTGTGTACTCTGTGTACTTTTCATTTGTCCTGATCATGTGAAGAATGATGATATGGGGGGCTCAGCATTATAAGCTGCCTCTACTTGGGAAGGCAGGCAAAGAATCCCTACTCCAGAAACACACAGAATAAACAAGTACTTACATCAGTTTTCAGAAAAATGTACACTTGGTATGAGCGTAACATTCAATATACACACATACATGTGCTACATTACCTTTGATTTGCACAGCTACCCCTTTTTACATTTGGGGACATATTCAATTATATCAGGGCAATACATGAAGATAATCTTTATATAAAGTGGGATTTCAAGTAACCTACCTGGCCTCTTCTTACGCCAGTGAATACAATATACGAAAAGAAAAGAAGCCTGTAGCAGTTAAATGCAAAAGTGTGGTGTTGCAATTTATTCAAGGTGCAATTTCTTCAAGGTGCAGTATCCTCAAGTGAATGTTCCTACACATCTTCTTTTGCATTCAACAAATACAGACAACTTTTCTTCTGTACATCTCTCAAGATACCTCAATCACAAGCTTCACATCACAAAACAGGCGAAGATCCATCAACTTGAATTTTCTTTGACAAATGAAGACATGGGTTTCCATGCAAACTACCACCACTAGATAGTGACCACTTGCATTTTGCCAATAAGTTATAATTCAAATATGATATGGACATGTTCCTATAATTGATAGAGATATGAAGGGCCCATAGGGGTTAATCTGCCCCTATGGCTTTAAGGCCCTACCCTTTTCCTTAGTTACTAGGCAAAAGCCTATGTATCTATTTGAGTTTAAGCTCAGTGTTATTGGCCAAGAGGTGTAATGACAACCTCCTGCCACACTGCACTATAGTGTGTGTAAGGAGTGGCCTCTTCCCATACCTCCCAAAATTTTGGAAGTAAAAAGAGGGACAAAAAAAATTTTTTGCATGTAGCGCAGCAATGTTTTTGACCACACCCCTTTCTGTGGCCACACCCCCTAATTACCATGTTTGTTTCACAATATATGGCAGGTTATGAAAGTTTGAAAATATTTCTCCTTATCTAAACTGTGTTTTTGTGTCACAAAATTGTTACAAAGTATCTTATTTGCACCAGTTAGCTGTTCTGGGCTCTCTGCTAAAAGCCAATTAAGTGAGAAACTTTATTTCTTTTTCTGGCTCTTCAGTGCAGAGAAAAGAGGGACTTTCCAGTACAAATGAGGGACTGCGGGTTGAGCTGTCAAAAGAGGGACTGTCCCTCCGAAAAAAGGGACAGTTGGGAGGTATGTCTTCCTCTTTGGCTGCTGGATGTTGATCCAGCTGGGTGTGCCCAGGGGAGCCTGGGTGCAGCAAGGCCCAGAGAAGCAAGTGATCTTGAGAGAAGTCGGGGACCAGGAAACCCTCGTGAATGAGGTCTAGCTATAGTAGGGCAGACTTGTAATAGTCTCTCTAGGAGAGAAAGGTAGATAGGGTAAAGAGAAAGAGGCCACTCCTTACATTGCCTCCAGTGCAGGGACCTCAGTGAAGAGGGTGTTAGGTTAGCTGTCAGCTTCCTGAACATTGCACTGGATGGGAATGGCGTACTGAATTGAAACACGGCAATTGCCTATTACCTGATGTGACTGTGTGTCACGTGCTAACACCATCTGTGTACGTGAGTAAACCTGGTTGTCTTCGGACTTATAAATAGTTTCTTGTTTGCATCATAAGAACCTCCTGGCGCCCAATCATTTTGTATGTTTTGTATGCACAGTAGCCTGAGGGTTGTAGTTGCACTACACCTTAAAGGGATAGCTTCCACTTAGCGAAGGCCCTGATCCTGATGTGTGAGTCCAATGTAACCCATGCTCATACCAATAGCTGGACACTAACTGTGGTGTGGATAGCCCAGATTGTCGTTACAGATATATGAAAACTTTTCTTATGACAAAATTCTACACAACCAACCCCAGGTGAGTACTTACTCCTTCCTACACGCCAATATGACTCAAGTTGACCATCACTCACCGTGTGTTTCAGTCTATAGAAGAAAAATAGACTGAACTACGCCCAGTGCAACAGACCGAATCATCTCTCTCTCTTTTTCTGTGAATACTAATACCAAATTTGGAACAGGTGCTGCCAACTTAATTATTTAATTTACTACTTGGTCTCTTGTACTTATGTATTTTCAATTTTTACAACTGCGCTCAGCAATTAATAGATGCGGTTTGGGTGCCACTGCACCGAACCGGTCGCTAACTTAAGTACAACCTTTAAAATCAGGAGCACCCTTTCCGTTGGTGGCCCAGGTGCTGTGCCCTGAACCCGTAGCTTGGTGAGAACATGTTACTTTGCAAATCTGCCTTGGGCACACACTCCAAAGACTCCTCTGATGCAGTGTAAAATCAAACGGACAATCTTGATTCCACAGGTAACACCTTAAGCGTTTGTGTGTTTCCACACGTATTTTTACAATCACCACTGTTTAAAAAGAAATCGGAAGTCACGTCACCATGATGTTTTCCCTTTGACAAAAAAACTAACTCTTTTTGTTGCATATCGTGGAACTTAAGACTACTATATTAGTAATGAGAGACTTCAGCGTTTTTGCCTATTTAGACTATTGTCCCATTTGATACATTTGGTTAATCATTTCCTATGAATGTTACTACTATTTGTTACAGTTACTATCTAGTTATTCTTTATCTAATTTTTGATACATTATAGTTTAAGTTAAGTTGTCATTTCCTTTAAGTTTTATCACTGTTTGTTACAATTGCTGTTTAGTTATTCTTATCTCACTTTAATTATTTTACTTTCCATTCCCGCCTGAGGTCTCTCATTATTCAGTTACATGTACAGTATTTTATTATCAATTTGACTGAACTTATTAAATCAATTTTGATCCTAACTATTGTTTATTAAAATCATTTAAAACTTGAATTTTGCTGTACATTTTTCATTGTGTATAAATATACTTACAATCCTAACGGTGGTGGTTGTAAAAATGTTTTTTTACCGATGATTACGCATGGAAACGTGAAACGCGTAGGGTGTTACCTGTGGAATAAAGATTATCCGTTTGATCTTACACTGCGTCCGAGGAGTGTGTGCCCAAGGCAGATTTGCAAAGTAACACTCTCTCTTTTTCTCTCTATCTCAAGCACCTTACAAGTAATAATGTGGGTGGCTTAGAGGGAGTCATGAATTAATTTATTTAAAAAAAACTTCTAGTCATGCAATACTCATTCTAATTCATGAGTAAGGATACATGTTACAACTTTAATTTTAGTGCGAATCTCTCCTGCTAATTTGGCTCAGATATGAGATCTCTGTTCCAGAAACCAGTTATCCAGGAAGCTCCAAATTACTAGAAGGCCATCTCCCATAGATTCAATTTTAAGCAAAATAATTTCCTTTTTCATTGTAAATAAAAAAACATTACCTTGTACAAGTATGGCAACCCTTATCTGTAAATCTGTTGAAAGCTGTGAATTAAGGGAAAGCCATCTCCCATTTTATGTCAATTTAATTTTTAAAAATAATTTCATTTGAAATATTTAATGATAAAATTATTTTTAGCAGACAAGGTATGGAGATCCAAATTATGGAAAGATATCCAATCTGGAAAACCCCAGGTCCCAAGCTTTCTTGATAATAGATCCTATACCATACTTGATTTCAGGGAAGACATTATTAATCCATATTGGTGGCAAAACAATCTTGCTGTGTTTATTTAACGTTTAAATGTTTTTTTGCTGACCTAAAAAGGAAAAAAAGTGAACTTAACTGTGAATTCAACTTCTGGGGAATCATATTTAGCTGCATTCATTTGTTATTGCACAAGGACAAAGCATCATTTGATAAAAAGGGACAAGGTGCTTTATGCACTGATATACACTATTTAATCAAATGGGAACTCAACAGAACTATGATACTTTGTGAAAAGCAGTGTTCGTGGAAAGCCCAAACCACTTACAGCTGATACTGTATGATTTTCGGATTGTTTGCTCTATTACACCATTGCTCTAGCAGTTCAGACATCATTACACTCTGGCTAATGCTCTGCTGCATGATCATACATCAAGATTATCATCAGGTGCTGGATTAGCATGTACCTACAAAGTGAAATTTATGAAAGCAAACTGAAATAATCCACGCCTGCTGCATGCCCACTTAGTCTGCAAGTAGACTAACTCTCCACTGGTATTGCAATAACGTGTGTTCGGTACACCGTGAAGATATTACTAGAGAGGGATTCTGGTATGAGGCGTTTTAAATGAGTTCTGTCTAAATTTATATATATATAAGTCCATTCAGTGTATGCACTCTTACCAGATGTTCCAAGCAATTTAGGGTGCGTAGGTCAATATTGTTCAGATAAGATAATCAAAGGACTCGCACTCCAATTCCTTTTTCGTGAATAAACGTGTTAATTTATTTTTAGTTGCATTTTTCCAACGTTTCGGCCCACATTAGGGCCTTTTTCAAGGATAAAAAAGGCCCTAATGTGGGCCGAAAGGTGTGGACCTTTATTACTATATATATATATATATATATATATATCTATATATATATCTATATATATATAGATATATATATAGATATATATATATAGTAAGCGTATCAAAAGAACCCCACTCACAGGACTTTGTAACTAAGGTGTCAAACCAAATTGTAGTTTATTTCAAAGTTTCGGCTATTTACTTAAGCTGTCATCAGGAAGTGCAAACAACATACAAACAACATCCCCTTTAAGGATCCCAGGGATGCCAAAATTGCCCTATGACACAAGCCCTAAAAATATTTTTGTCTCAAGCTAAACAGGCAAAACAGAGTCATATCAAAAACAACTGAACTTTGTGACTCTCAGTCTTTAAATACAGAACCATCAGCCCATAATATACAGTAAAACTGGGCAAATTAACCCTTTGTGATAAAATGTTCATATTCCATACTTAAAGAAAACACCATAACTCAGAAGCAGCATTATAACTCAGATACTACATGTGTCTTTACCACTTATAAGGGAGTAATACATAGAATTATAAGGGAAAAAATGACCTCTACCTCGTTCATCAAACATAAGCTCTGTGGAGCGATGCTTGGTGGGACTTAAACATCTGTTTTAAAAATTGGAGGTATATGATTGTATAGGGTTTGTTAGGACAAATATGTTATTTTTTATGGTTGCCTTTTAAAGGTCAGGTTAAAGACACCTTGGAAAATAATATTAGATGGGTCAATACTCTACATATAAATAATTGAAAATTAAAGAAACATCCAAGGTATAGTTGATTTCATTTAATAAAATCAATCTTAAAAAATGTAATATAAAGGAAAAAAACTATTTTGCAGAATCAGAATATGCCTAAATGGTGAGAATATTCTGCAGTAAGCATAATTGAGGGTAACCATGGAAGGACCCTGAGGCAATGAATCAGTTAAAGGGACATCATACCTCACAATAGAAAGAAGACATTTGGACTGAAAATATAGTATGGCAGAAAGGGAATAATGCCAGTTTGTGCACAATCCCTGGTTGGATACCCACAGTCATACAGCTGGTAAGTTCCATCCGAATGCCTTGTGAAGGCAAAGAGCAGCTGAGACAAAGCTCAATAATCTGACAACTTTCCATCTGATGTATTAGTCAGATGGCCATAAAGTACATTGGATTTCTGTACACACTGCTGCTGAACGCCGACTCAGCATTAGAATATTGCTGAAAACTGTAAAACTAAGCTTTGGTCTGTAGAGGGAAACTAAACAATGGTTTGACGTTGCTCCAACAAATTTATCAAGAAACATGTTATTTAGAAATAAAATGGCTGCTTATAGCACGGATCCTTTGCAAGCAAACAGAGTGCAATACAAGCATGTTTTTATTATTGTGTGGCTGGAAGACTATTAAAAATTTTACATTAATTTAACAACACGGTATAAAGAAAACTGTGCCATATATAGGCACACATACACATAAATACAGATTATTCTAATTAATATACTGTATGAGAAGTGTACCTGTTTACAATGAAAAAAGCCATTAAATGCATATATTAATACAGAATGCTGCTTATGACGACATTATCATTGGCAAAGGCTGTGCCAAATACTATTTAGTGCATGGAAATGGGGTAATATATTATTGCAACAGATAGAATGCAAGCAAGCAAGCTAGGCCTTTACCTGTTAGGTTGTCATATACACCAGTGTATTTAAAAAGAAAACATCCCAGTGAAGGCCAATAAGTATATATCGCACCAGTAGTACATGGGGTCTGGGTGCACATGCCCCAGACCTTAAGATCAAGGTGGAGGTATCCAACCAAAACAGAAAATGGCAGGCACTAACAGGTCACACAGACAAGCTTATAAAAGAACTGAGAACTTTATTTCAGGCCACAGAATAGATTTATACATAGCCTTAAGCGTTTCAGGCCTTTAGGCACTTAATCATAGTCAAAACAAAACAGATTGGTATACCAACCCACAAATTACCAGCTTACATTAACCAATAGGATTGTATCTTGTTAATTATTCATAATTAACAAGATACAACTAAACTATAATATAGTAAGTTATTCAAAAAAGCAAAATATACTCATTCATAATACAACTCAAGCGCCAAACAAGACAACATAGATGAGTGCTGCAGTATGCTAGTAATACAAGATAAAGAGCTGCTGGTTAAGGATCCTTTTATGTCCAAAGCTAAATGTCAGGTTTGCTATATTTATCAGTTTAAAGCAATGTAAAGGGGAACATAGACATCAGCAGTACAACTATACATCTGTTTGACTGGAAACACACAATGTCTTGGGCCCCTCTCTGACCTTTATCAAATAATTGCATTTGTAGAAAACGGGATGTCAAGAGCAAGAAGAAATACATATATGGTATGTGCTTGCTGATTTTCTGCCTGTCCTATTCATGTACTATATAAGGACTTGTCTGTATGTGTCCATATGATTCCATTAAAGCAAGAGCCAATACAATATTTGCCCCACACAAAACAGGCAGTGTTTCATTTAGTTTTTATGTATTTATCTGGTTTGTTGGCCTGTCAATCCCACACGACTGAGGAAAAGAGTTTGATGGAATTTCTCCAGACAAAGGCCTAGAAAGGGCCAGCAATGACTAACATACACCTCTCCAGCAGAGGGTCCACCACTTATCTTACTCTAGAGACCAACTACACTGGATAATGGTTAATAAAAGATGAATGTTTCCCAACTACACTGGATAATGGTTAATAAAAGATGAATGTTTCAAAACTACACTGGATAATGGTTAATAAAAGATGAATGTTTCCCAACTACACTGGATAATGGTTAATAAAAGATTAATGTTTCAAAACTACACTGGATAATGGTTAATAAAAGATGAATGTTTCCCAACTACACTGGATAATGGTTAATAAAAGATGAATGTTTCCCTTTGGCTCCTATCTCAAACACACATGACTGCAGTTTGGGCGCAATCGAAAGATATGACCGATTGTCATGGGTATAGAAGCCATGATGGCAATCTATTTTATCTGCCTAACTGGGACCTCTATTGATAGGAACCTGCTTGGGTTGGTCAGCTAAGCACTTTTATTTTCATCCTTTGAAAGGCTGCCAGCCAGGTCACTTTTATTCAAAACTGAACTTTAAAACTTTAAAAGATAAAGCTAATATTTAATGTTTGTTTTAACAATACTTTCCTTCAACAGACATATGTAGGTAACCGCAAATAATTCAGTCTTTTCCTTGAAATATAACTTTATAACCCTTATTTAGCCCCACTAGCCATGCAAAAAACGTGTATGATGAGACAATGTGGTTTGAGCAGATACAGTACTAAAAGCAGGGGGGAAATCAAACAACCAGGTAACATGCAGTTATAAGCATGTAGATCACAAAGCACTTTAGAGCCAGCAATTTGCTGCTGCAAGGAAATCTCTCTTGGAAAGGCCTGTAATGATTTTTTATCAGAAAAAAAGCATGTCAATTAAGTGTATGCACCTAATGAAATAAAAATAAGATGCTTCCTTAGAGCAAAACATTTGACTAATCTATATAAAAGAAGATTCAATTTAACCTACAATATTTTAAGTCTGCTGGTTCTAGGATTAATGAATTCTGAATCTAAATACATTTTAGATCATTACAAGTAAAGAAAGGCGTCTGACTGGATGGTATATGCCAGGCCAAAGTTTTGTTATGGAGAGACAAGGCCTACTTGCAAAATCAACAATCTTGTATGCAATATTTTTAGGGCGTGAACATATCCTTTCAAATTTATATAAAAATTTGACTAAATGTTATACTTCATGTTCTAGCAGTTCCGGTATGCGCTATTGCTTTTGAATCATAAAAACAGATGTTTCTTCTTGTATTTTAGCCCTGCAAATTTGGCAGCATCGAGAGCTCTGTAGTCGGAACTAGAAGCACAAGGTGCAACTGCATGTTACTAATCATTCAGTGGAGCAGGGACAGGAGAGGCCATTGAGCTAATAAGTGACTCATTTACAGGACAAAACACCATGTTACAATCACTTTCTGTGGCTGGAAATATAAAGCACCTAGTGCCTACCCAACAATGACCTAAATAATATGAGTGCTTTTTCACTCCCAAAACATTTCTCCCTTTTTATTATAGATAATGTTGGGTTTGATTTAATGGAGGGGGTGAGGTGGAAGAAATAATACATCTTGCGAGAACTCAGTGGGCAAACTTATTGGCACATACGGATTCATTTTAATGGAGAGGCTGTCATTTTTCACATTTTACACCAAGGGAGAAAAATAAATAGGTTATGAGGCCAAAACTTCTGATGAGATGAAATAGGAGAAAGAGGGGGGGGGGGGGGGGGGAAAGACTGACAAGATTCTGCATTGGCTGCTTTTTTGCCAACCTGCCTTTGATCCTTGCAATTATACTGAAATCAGAGCAGCCTTGCACAGATAACACTAATGAATAGCTTCAGTTTATGAAAAAAACAAAACAAAGATTTCAATTGAAATCGAAGGTATGGCTGCCATAACAATATTCTCCGATAGTCCCCATATACAGTATAATTTCTTATCAGGTCTACATCCACTGTGACAAGTGGGGAACCCTTCTTTTAGGGATTAATGAAGTTCATTACAAATGAAATGCCACCAGGCCCGGACTGGCAATCTGTGGGATCTGACAAATGCCAGAAGGGCTGCTGTAAGTTGCCATACACAGTCACTATTTATTGAGCTGGTGGGGGGCTGTTTGGGCTGCTGTGTGGCCTGTTTGGGCCTTGCTAGGGTTGCCACCTAGCCGGTATTTTACCGGCCTGGCCGGTAAAAATGATCTTAGATCCCAATGTTATTAATAGGGAAACAAGATAAATATATAGGAAGGCCGGTATTTTTTTCCAGAAAAGGTGGCAACCCTATGTGTACCTGAAATGCCAGGGCCTATTTTGAATCTCAGTCCAGACCTGAATGCCATGTTTGTATGTGATGGGATACAGACTGTAAGCTGCACTGCAGCACTAGCTCACGTTAATGATCAACTCTAACGCGCTGTTGTAAGGACTAACAGGCCTGGATTTGTGGAAAGGCCACCAAGGCCTGGGCGTAGACCTCGATTCTGGGATGGCAGTGGATGTGATTTACTTAGACTTTGCTAAAGCATTTGATACAGTGCCACACAAAAGGTTACTGGTTAAATTAAGGAATGTTGGCCTGGAACATAGTATTTGTACCTGGATAGAGAACTGGCTAAAAGATAGACTACAAAGAGTGGTGGTAAATGGAACATTTTCTAATTGGACCAGTGTTGTTAGTGGAGTACCGCAGGGCTCTGTACTAGGTCCCTTGCTTTTCAACTTGTTTATTAATGACCTGGAGGTGGGCATTGAAAGTACTGTTTCTATTTTTGCAGATGATACTAAATTGTGCAGAACTATAGGTTCCATGCAGGATGCTGCCACTTTGCAAAGTGATCTGTCTAAACTGGAAAACTGGGCAGCAAACTGGAAAATGATGTTCAACGTTGATAAATGCAAGGTTATGCACTTTGGCAAAAATAATATAAATGCAAGTTATACACTAAATGGCAGTGTGTTGGGAGTTTCCTTAAATAAAAAGGATCTAGGGGTCTTTGTAGATAACACGTTGTCTAATTCTGGGCAGTGTCATTCTGTGGCTACTAAAGCAAATAAAGTTCTGTCTTGCATAAAAAAGGGCATTAACTCAAGGGATGAAAACATAATTATGCCTCTTTATAGGTCCTTGGTGAGGCCTCATCTGGAGTATGCAGTTCAGTTTTGGACTCCAGTCCTTAAGAGGGATATAAATGAGCTGGAGAGAGTGCAGAGACGTGCAACTAAATTGGTTAGAGGGACGGAAGACTTAAATTATGAGGGTAGACTGTCAAGGTTGGGGTTGTTTTCTCTGGAAAAAAGGCGCTTGCGAGGGGACATGATTACACTTTACAAGTACATTAGAGGACATTATAGACAAATGGCAGGGGACCTTTTTACCCATAAAGTGGATCACCGTACCAGAGGCCACCCCTTTAGACTAGAAGAAAAGAACTTTCATTTGAAGCAACGTAGGGGGTTCTTCACAGTCAGGACAGTGAGGTTGTGGAATGCACTGCCGGGTGATGTTGTGATGGCTGATTCAGTTAATGCCTTTAAGAATGGCTTGGATGATTTTTTGGACAGACATAATATTCAAGGCTATTGTGATACTAAACTCTATAGTTAGTATAGGTATGGGTATAAAGAATTTTAATTAAAAGTAGGGAGGGGTGTGTGTATGGATGATGGGTTTTCATTTGGAGGGGTTGAACTTGATGGACTTTGTCTTTTTTCAACCCAATTTAACTATGTAACTATGTAACTATGTAGGGCAGCTGGGTTTTAGGGGGCGGCATGCTGCCCAACCACACTCACATTGGTTCAAAAACACGGGATGCAAACTACACCATCTGACCTTACTTTACATTCTAGCTATAGGGGGGATCAGATTTTGCAGGATCCTACAAATCTCGTGGTGTTGCGTGGCAAGATCAGATAAAATCTGACCGACAAAACCTCTGTGTAGTTTTACAGCCCTTTACAAACAAAGAATAATATAATAAATCTATTCTTAGCCTCATGGGCAGGTGCCTTTGACACAGTTTATGCATGTTTATTACATGGCTTATAAATGTTTTGCTGAACTGGTTGAGGTCATCCCCCACGCATAATTCACAGTTATAAAACATGCTGGGGCTTGATACTACAAATGCACTAGAATAACAAATTGCATTAGCAGTGGCTGTTGCATTATTGTTGTGTATTTTATCACGCTGAAACAGCACTGCAGGGTGTGACAGACTGACCTATGCAAGCAGAAATGATTTGAGACAATTCTGCAAATGCGTATTTTGAATGAGCTTTCTTCTTACAGATTCACACGACTTGCAGACACTGATTTAATTTTGTGTGCAAGTTGTTTAATTACAAATAATATTTTAGTTGGCTGCACAGCTTTCCTCTTCCTTCCCACTGACCCTGTACTGCTGCATTAAGATGATACCGCAGTGTGTGGGTGTTATTTATTTACAAAGTGTTCCCTTAACTTTAAAAGCTATTTAAAAACGAAATAGTTCTGTGCTGCTGGCATTTAGAGAGTGGTGGCCAAGACTAGTTCCAGTGGTCCATGTCACATCATACAGTGCCAGGGGTGTAACTGTAGAGGAAGCAGACCCTGCAGCTGCAGGGGGGCCCAGCCTTTAATATGGCCCCATGAGGCCCCGATTCATATACATTTTCAATAAATATTGGTAAAACAGGTCAGCCTCTAGATATTTTGGGGGCCTAAAATATTATTTGCTGTGGGGCCCAGTAATATCTAGTTACACCCCTGCAGAGCTGTTAATTATATATTTGGTAGTTGTGTTTTAATTCTCTTGTTTTATTCGAAGATTCTTTAATCAGAAGTACTCCCCTTCCTATGGGGTCTGATTACACACAAGGAATACAACTTGGAGTCACATATACTGCTATATATGTGTAAGCATGTATGCATCAGCTTATATGATGGGCAATTTATTAGTACTACATTTTCAGTGCCATATGACAAATGATAGTTTATACAAACAAGCTGCTGTGTAGCCATGGGGGCAGCCAACAGATAAGTGCTGAAAAATTCCATTTTATACTACTGAGCTTATCTGTTATCCGCTATGCATCCTGTGCCATTTCTCCTTTTTCAGTTTTGAATGGCTGCCCCCATGACTACACAGTAACTTAGTTACTTAGTAATATAAAATATAGTAGTGTTTCTGAAGCAAATACACAAGTCATAATAGTGCAGGGAAATAGTCAATTATATTTTCATTACTTTAAAACGTTTTCATTTTTTGATGTTACTGTTCCTTTAACCCACTATGAATGTTGTGGGCCTCCTTAAAGGAAAACTATACCCCCAAAATGAATACTTAAGCAACAGATAGTTTATATCAAATTGAATGACATATTAGAGAATCTTACCAAACTGGAATATATATTTACATAAATATTGCCCTTTTACATCTCTTGCCTTGAACCACCATTTCGTGACTCTATCTGTGCTGCCTCAGAGATCACCTGACCAGAAATACTACAACACTAACTGTAACAGGAAGAAGTGAGGAAGCAAAAGGCAGAACTCTGTCTGTTAATTGGCTCATGTGACCTTACATGTGGTTTGTATGTGTGCACAGTGAATCTTACGATCTCAGGGGGCGGCCCTTATTTTTTAAAATGGCAATTTTCTATTTATGATTACCCAATGGCACATACTACTAGAAAAGTATATTATTATGATAATGGTTCATTTGCATGAAGCAGGGTTTTACACATGAGCTGTTTTACTCAGTATCTTTTAATAGAGACCTACATTGTTTGGGGGGTATAGTTTTCCTTTAACATTGATAATTGTTGTGTATGTAGGCTTCAACCACCTTGATATATAGAAGCATGTCTTAACAGCACATAGTATCAATTAAAGAGTTCCAGAAGAAAACACACGTTGTACAACAATACATTATATTTGAATTACTTTAAAACACCTATTTTTGATGTGACTGTTCCTTGAAGAACACACTAAGTAAACTTGTGGGATGCAGGCACATACCCTAACCTTCAGCCTTTATGGTTATTGATAACATGACCACAGCAGTGTTTCGGACATGTTATTCCTTTATGAAGTTAGCAAAGGAGAAACCAAAATGTGGCTGTGATCACACATAAGTAATAAGTAATACAAATAATGTTATTTAACAGCGTTGTACCTTTTGTTCTGCAGTGTTCGTTGGACCACATGCATCTACCAAAATACTGAAACACATGGGGAGTATTGGAAAGCTATGTGTACTCCAGCTGAAAAAGTATAAGACGATATTTGTGTGGGAATAAGTAAAGGTATTCAGAGATGTTTGCCGGTGTCATTGAAGGTCAAAACTGTAGGAGATTTTGTAGTGTGTGTGCAGGGATATTAGTACAGGTATCATGTTTAAAGGTATAACAAGGGCATTAGAAGATTTGTTGGCCTTTGCGCACAATTCTAAAACGTAGAGAGAGTGAGACATTTGTATGGGTATAGGGATAGAATATTGTGACATACATATAGAAATCAGTGTAATGGCTAAACTCCACTGGAGATTTTGTGTCAGATCAACAGGATAAAATGGTCTGACATGATAAAATCTGATGGCGTCTAACCAACTATTGTTCCCCACTGAAATACAGGTCCCATACTTGTACTTGCATTTTGGTTATTGGACATATCTTTGAATAAATGCCAGGCACTGATATTTCTAATTCTCCTTTATACTGGGGTTTTGAATTTTTAAACATCTTGTTCTGACTGACCCTTGCAACCAAGTATGAATTTTGACCAACAGACTGGAGCATAAATCTGCTTTAAACTTTAATAGTCACCCTGTTGCCAGTCGGTTAATGATGCCCAGCAACCAGAAAGCACATGCTGAAAAAAAAAGGTATGAAATGTTGCAGAATATTAATGTCTACATCATACCGAGAATTCATTTTAAGACTAACGTCCCTCTAATCTGCGGAGGTCCAGTCTCTGCTTGTGTATATTTTCCCTGTAGTCACTATCACTGCTCTTTCAATCAATGGCTGCTTCCTGATTTATACACATAAATCTTTGTCAGCTGATTCAGAAAAATCCTCCCCACCTTGTTTATTTTAGTAACAGCTGAGGTTTCCTTGAATTCTATTTAACCAGGTTTAGCTTTCTAAGCAGGTGTTCATTTGGAATAGAATTTTCAACAGAGTAACAGCAGCTCGACAGAGATTAAAACTGCTGCAGATTTCTTCTTCCCTGTCAGAGATCCTGCGGCAAAGCAAAGAACTTAAGGAAAATAGAGCCAGAGGAGCAGCTCGCAAACAGCTGGTTTCAGCCATGTCTCAGCTTCTGTGCTCGTATTGAATGAAGAATAAATTAGCTGCGCAGCATGTCAGCCAAACCTAAAACAAACATCACAAAGATTGGCATTGTCACCTACCTTCTCCTTTCTCTGTTTGGGTCCCTCTTCCGCTGCCAAGAGCGTCTTATAGTAGTTACTGCGCTCTGCTGTGAAGTGGACTTTAGACAATGCATGTTCTACCAGAGCAACAGAGATATTGACGCCATCGATATGAAGCCATCCAATGAAGTTTCCAGCTTTATCCATTG
Organism: Xenopus petersii; assembly: GCA_038501925.1. Taxonomy (NCBI): domain Eukaryota; kingdom Metazoa; phylum Chordata; class Amphibia; order Anura; family Pipidae; genus Xenopus; species Xenopus petersii. Next base: position 91,768,736 of record CM076676.1, read on the forward strand.
CTTCCACTTCCACCTCCACCTGAGAAATTGTAAGAAGCAGATTGTAAATCAGAGAATTTGCTGGTTATTCTCATTTGTTTTAAGTGTATTCAATAATAATTTCCACACCAAACATTCACATTGACAGCCTATAGAACTCACACCACAAGTGCTGCCAAAACCTACTGGCATAGTTGGGTAATTTACATGGTAAACAAGAACCCTATGGAAAGGCTGAGAGGTATGTACATTTCAACATATCTGAATATTCCAGTGGGGCTAGACATACTGTATTGGTAACAAAGACTGCAACAGCATAAACACAGTACTTTTTGCCAAGCAGATGTCATTTAATAAGGCACAATAGCATTGTCATTCCATATCTTTCTCTGGGTCTGTACACAAACTCAATTGACAACAGTGTTCTGGGGAGCTGAGTCAATCAATTAGTCAGATCAGAATGCCAAACCATAACATAGAATGAGCTATTGTCTTTGTCATACATATAGTAGGCCAATCAATCTTTTTTCTGTAATGTGGGTGCTTTAGGAAACAAAAATTAGGTCAAAGGTCTTACGTAGAGCAAAAAGTAACCAAAATATATTTAATTTCTTTCATATTTTGCATTTATGTAGGCATTTAAATATACATACTACATTTTTTAAATGCTTGCTCTATATTTTATGGAAGCCAAGGTCACTGCTTAGCAGATGATCTTTAACGCTCAGTATATGCTACTATGCAACATGCCAGTGATATCCCCATTTTTAGTGCTGTATGCAAACAGGTCACTGCTAACAAGTTAAGGTTACTAAACCTAAAAACTGATGCTCCCATCATAGCTGATCAGGTCTCCTCTTTGGAAATGGAGATTTACAGGTGACCAAACCTCCATAATTATTCCACTGTAAAAGCAGCAAACCAAATATATATAAACATTGCTTTTAGGACAAGTCGAACATAGAAAAACTAGTTTTCAAAATGTGACATTTCTAGACTGTAACTTTGGCTCTAGAAATAAAGATCAAGGGAAAGTTTGCTAGTGCCCCCCTTTCTTCTGTACTTTTAAGAAGGAGGTGGGAAGTGAAATGATAACAAAAACCATAGGTATTATGATCAAAGCTTATACATATATAAAAATGAATTGCACAGCATTGAGCCAAGTGAAGTCAGCAAACAGAGTCCAATGTTATTGGATCACACGTGCAGAAATCCATTCTACTACTACTCTCATCTGTGCTCCCTTTTACATGTGTTGCTTGGCTTTAAAGTCCAGACCCTGGTCTGAGATCATGGCATTTTGGGTGGTCTTACATTTCTCTAAGACCAACTGGGTAGCTACAGTGATTCTGTATTTTAAGGCACTTACAAAATATACAGTTGTTATGAAAACTGTAATAAAACTGCTCAAGTAATTTATCTGAAATAGTCCCTGTAATATTTAGAAGAAAAGGAAGGTAGATAAATAGGTTCCCACCACTATCCTCAATATCTATCACAGGTATAACAACAGTACCCTTGCTATCCAGTAAATTCTCGTACTGCACTGGAACAGGTTAAGTCACTATGTGCAAAGAAAAGAAGCAACAGTGAGTTTGAGATCAATGCGATGATGACATTTCATTATGCTGGTAATTTGCTATTACTGCTGCACTGTTTGCCAACAGCTGTTCAGATAGGCTAACTACATAGAGTGACACACAAGCATACCCATACACAGAATGTCAGGCAGATACACTTCCCCCATTAGGTACAGTCTGTACAGTCTGCAAGTCCTTTTAGGTAGCAACAGCACCAATATGGCTTTAGGGTTTGTTCTCACATCTAGTTCCTCCACAAAATATTAATTTAAACAGATCATTATTTACATCAGTATAATAACTCTGATTAATTAAAACTATGTATGTGTTAATGTTTCAGGCTCTGTGTCCAATCCACATGGATTCCAGATGGTTGTTGAAGAGATTTGCAAGTTTTGGTGAGTCTCTCAAACATTCCTGGAAGTCAAATTAATTCTTAGATAAAACTTTGTTACTGTGCAATTCATCCTTAATGGTAGCTAATTACTGCTATACCAATGAGCATAGACTTATCCTTACTGATGCATGAACAGGAATATTTTCCTCAACACTTGAAAAGTGCTCTCTGTATACATATTATCCCATATACATAGAAATGCTGTTTATTAGCAATGGGGCCATGTTCCCCATTTTATGAGGCTTCCTGCAATTATTTTAATGCTTACCAGCCTTAGATAACCTATAATTCAATGAAATCTGTCGCCATTCAATTACAGACCACTAAATCCATTTTTCCTATGTGTAAAGACAATGTGCACAGGTAGATATAGTGATGGGCAAATCTCTCCTGAAAAATTTGAAAAAAAAATTTGGAAAAAATAGTGAAATCAGAAAGTTCACGAAACATTTGTGAAATTCTAACGCTTTCACCAAAAATAGATCAATTAGAACAATTTCACTAAAAAAATCTAGCATTCCGAACAGTTTCAAGGAAAAATTGCGAAAATCTGAAATTGACGCCGGGGAATTTTCGCAAATGTATTTGCCGCCGGCGAAACACGGGAATTTGCTGCGAATTCGTGCCAGGCGATTTTGTTCGCCCATCACTATATAACATTATAGCTCACTAGACTGCAGGAAAACCTTACCATCACCCAGAGACCTATTAGATCTAAATGTGCTCCTTTAAAATTCTCATGAAATCAGTTGCCAGTTGATTTTCTCCAGAGATGCAGAATGATGAATTGTGTCAATTAATTGTTTACTCAAAGCAAACAGTAAACAGTGGTAAAAAGAAGCTGTATTGATTGTGATTTCTTCCCTTTTATTAGGATTGGCGTCAAATATCGGTTTTACTAGTTACTTGGCAACCTTAAATCTGATTGATCATAGTATCTGCTGTTAGAGAATTAAATATAGCTAGGTCACAGAAATCTGGTATATTGAGTTGCACTGGTGTGTGAAAAAAAGAAAAAAAATCAACGTGTCAAATACAATTAGTACTCACCATGGTGTGATCATGCCATCACACAATAAGGAGGAACCAAGTCTGTATATAACCAATAACTGCATATTTGCGTCACTGCTGACAAACGCCCTAAGGGCCAGGGGCACACGCTCCTATTTCGCCTGCTAAATGCATTGGGATGGCAGTCGGATCGCTTCGGCTTTCTGAAGTCGCTGAAGTTTCCACTTGAGGCGACTTCGGAAAACGAAGCTCTCTGCGTGCCATCTCAATGGCGATTTACATTCTGGCTGGCAGTTCGGGGAGATTAGTCGCCCGAAGAAGAAGTGATTTGTCGCTGGGTGACTAATCTCCCGAAATAGCTTTGGCTTTCTGAAGTCTCCTGAAGTTTCCTTGTGAGAAAGGCATGGTGAGCAGCTGAACCTTACATCTTCTGATCTTATATGGTCTGCCTGACACTAGCTGTGAATTCTGCTGCTTCAGTAAATAAACCTCTCATAAAACATTGAAACGGAGCACTTTTCCTGGCACCTCTTTGAAATATGCAACTTTTGCTTCTTGCCAGACCTGAAAAAATAAATAAATTACTTCATAAAATAAATTGTGGGCAGGCTAGAAATATGGCACTCGGCTGCAGTAAATTGCCAGTGTGCTGGGCGACCATCAGATGATACATCCTCTCATATGTACAGCCTTTTCATTTGTCTCATTGTGTATTACGAAAAATTAACACAACGGAAAAGAGAAATTAATCACCTAAGAAAGAAGTGCATTGCTTTTCCATTAGACAGATGATTCACGACTGACCTTATGCAGCTCTGTGTTTTGTTTGGAGCAATTTAAGATTGCAAGCTCCTAGTGAGACGTACCCAGTCTAACACCGTTCTCCAATGATCTCATCCAGGACAAATGTGATGATATAAAATGTATTAACAGTGTAACCCTAATCAGTAAACTCAGTTAGCAGGCACTAAACACTGCTGCTATATATGCAGGCTTCAAATTACAACACTTAATGCCAAGGCTGACACACTTCCCATGATGCATAGCCATTCACACTTAGCAAAAAAGACTGAGCCTTTATCCCTCAAAACAAATCAACACACACCTAATGAAATTGTTCTGCCTTATTTACCAAATTAATATAAATAGCACAGTTTGTTAGGTTTTGTTTCTGCTAATTAGTAGATCATTTCCAGGAAGATGAGAAGATGCTTAAATGAGCCGGAGGGGTTGTTTGGCCCTGATTGTTATTTCTGACACCGTGCTGCATGTGGACTGGGATAATGTAGGCCAAACAGAGAAAACTAGCCGTGTGTTACTGGGAAAAACACCGGCGCTGCAAATAGTTTTCGTTCAAATTCCCAGTTTTATAGACAAAATTAGGTTAAATGCTATTCATTAAACGTGACTTCAAAAATAAAAATAAAGTGCTTTCTAAATAAAGCAGATGCACAGGGGGCTGATGCGCAAGGAATTGGGATAGATTCAAGAATATTTAAAGATTTACAACAACATTGAAATGAAAGGGGAGGTATAGCCCCTTGTTCAACAGGAGTACACTGAATAGGGCTTGGGCTCATCAGACTTAGTGCCAATTATTTTAATCATGAAAAATCTATGGATTTTGGTCATTCTTGAGCACAACAGGGAAACTGAAACTAGTCTGTGTGAGGTAGATTTTTAGAAGCAACCCCTTTACTTTTGTTGTGATTGTTTTAGCCTACATATAAGCAGGAGTCCATGGAGCAGTGATCACAAAGGCCTGTTTAACTAAAAAAGAGCAAAAACTATAGATGTTTTTTTTCTGATAAAAGCAACAGGCAAAACGTATGCTCAGCACAAGCCTTATTCATTGCACTCATGTTGTAGAAGGGGATACACTGCTATTTTTAGGCACTCAATGGGCAAGCAAGACTGTCAAGATAAATACAGACATCAGTATATGTTGAGGGCTCAAGCAGAAGACATCCAGGGAAAGTCTGCAAACATTTAGGGAGTAATGTTATAGTAGGTGCATAGTTTGAGTCCCCCATGACAAGCAGCCAGACACTTGATGTCAACCTGGAAATGCCTGAGAACTGTGGGTTGAAAGAACTAAAGAAACCAAGGCACCTTTCTTACATCACCCTAAGTGTATTATGTGTATTATGTGTATTATGCACACAAGGGACAGCAACCATCACTAGGGGGTGAATGGATCTCTGTATATTTAGGAGAGTTTCAAACCACTGAAAGTAAAAAAGGAGCACATTACATAGTCGCTTATGATTTATAAGAAAAAAAAAAGGTAATGAACAATAAATAAAGTAAATCGGCAAATGCAGGCCTTGTGCCATTTTAAGTCATTTCTCGTGTTTTATTTTTAGCCTGTTAATGGTACTTTTATGAAGGAGTTTGTTATTTAGCATTGAGCAATTCTACTCTAAGAAATAGACTCTTTAGGCGTGACAGGGCATAAGTCATATGCGCTGCTGATTCTCTACCAAAAAGTAAAAACAGCAAAAGGAAAACAGAACAGAATACTGCATAAAATTATAAGCAAGACAGACAGGTTTAACTGCAGTAGTATACAAATACACAGTAAGTTCAAATAAACCATGCATTAATACATGAACTTCTATATAGAGCTTGTTTCATCAATGGGAAGCTTTGCTGCTCATTATAGAACTCTGCTATAGTATAAGTCAGCTTGAGGATCAGCAATACAGTCAAAATTACTGAGGCAAGCAGCAAGGATTTCTGTTTTGATATGAGTAGTATGGTTTGATTGGGTCCAGATTTGGCTGGCTGTAATTTCCCAGGTTAGGGTGAATGTCAAGATATTTGATAGATTGTTAAGATATAGCCTCTGAGATCTGCAAGCATCTTGGTTGACACTTTGCTGTATGCCTTCCCTATAGAGAGATCTCGCTCATATTCTCAGTAACTGGCATCATTCATCCGACATTACGTCTACGGCACATAGGGTGTTTTTATCTCTGAAGCGCTGTGTAAAAAAGCACATTACAGAGATCATACATCTTTCACATAAGTGCCTTCCCCAGTGGAGCTTACATTCTAAGCCTCTATCACATTCTCATGCACCATGTTCAATTTTATCAGGAGCCAATTAAGCTGCCTGTATGTTTTGTGTGGGAGGAAACTGGAGGACCCAAAGGAAACCCACGCAAGCATGGGGAGAACATACAAGCATCATGCAGATTGTGCCGTAGCCGGAATTTAACCCAGGACTCCAGAGTATGAAGACAAACCACTATTCTACCCTACTGGCCAAAATCCTAAGATTTTGTTGCAAACATATTGTAGTTCTATATGAAAACTCATAAGCATTCTTTACCATAAGTCACACTTAAGGAACTGGGCTGCTTACCCCCCACCCATTCCTTGAAGCTACAGCATGTGACACTTCTGCTACATGTATTAACAGTGCATGAAATATACAGCATGAAGCAAGGGGGGTGGATCGCTAATCCAGTAAGACAGATCACATTAATGTATTAGCGAGAGGAAATTGCTAAAGTGTTATCCTGTTATTGACTTTCATATTATATCAGTGTTAATATAATGCAATTAATAATATATCAAATTAACAGAGAAAAGACAGCTTGTGTTAGCAAAATAAAATGGAGCACCTTTTTAAAAATTTTCTTGCCAGAATCAGAGTTTCTTACTTATTATTTTACAGTGATATTAATTATACAAAACAACATAAAAAAAAAAAAAACTCTCACAGGCATATAATGTAGCGACCCACTTCAGCTAGCAGCTTGAATTATCTACTGCCGGAGGCACAGAAATAAAAGTGACTTGCTCAAGGTTACAAAGGAGCTGACACAGCAACTCAATCTTTCACACTAAAATATTGCTTCTTCTGGAAGGTGAAACATCAGCCAAAAGGGTGACTCACTGTTCCATGGGTGCAGAGAAGTCACTAGTGTTGGCAGGGCATGAGTCACTGATCACCCATGGATTAGGGGCCTGTGGGCCCTAAATGCTCAAGTGATTATAAGAATGATTTAACTTCTAGAACACTTGAAGGGCTGATTAAGAAATAGGAAACTTTTTCAAACTCTTGCTGTCCTTTGGTTTCAAAAAACAGAAAACAGCCTAGTGTTAACGCACATGGATAGGTTTTTGTGAGAGGCGTATCTTGCTTTATTAGGTAAACAAAACTGGGTTCTGGCCATACTTTATTTCCTCCATATTGTTTTTGGCAGATATATTTGATGTCATATAGTTTGTTGTATACAACATAAATTGGAACTGTATCGGGCTAGACAGCCATTTCCTAGTGTGGCTTTCACACCCCAGATCAGAGTAAAAGAAAAATCTATTTTTGCTTTAATTCTCAAAGCATTTTCCAGTGGCCAGCACTGATGTAAAACCATCAAGCTCAGTGATCTCCATACATCTTGGCAAACAGGAGCACTTCTCTAATTATGTCACCAGTCATTAGTGCTTAGCCCAATACAGGCCAGCAGATCATCAATATGGACTAAATTAAACAAGTCCCCCCTCCTCCTTTAGGTTTTAGGCTCCAGTGAACATTTAGCCAATCCTACTATTGATCTCAGTACTGACTAGGCACTGAGTAATACAGATGAAAGTAAACCTTTTAAGTCACAGTCTCACATACTAACAGTTTGGTAGATATGAAAGTTACCTGAATATTACAGGCTCAAATTGTTATTTCAATTCAGAGAGAAAGCTTTAGTAAAGCTATGCCGTACTGCAGCTATCATGCTGAACATATTTGATCATTAACATTGTTATTTTACATGTCAACTCAGAGAAGCATTTATACAGAACAATTGTCAATATGCAGTAGGCATTTATCTATGGTTGAGAATTTAGGGTAAGTGCACATGCTAAGATTCGGGGGGAGTTTGTTGCCAAGCGATTTAGATTCTAACTGGCGGGAAGGCTTTTCGGGGACATAAGTGGGCGATTAAATCCCCCCCGAATCTTAGCATGTGCCCTTACCCTTAAACAATAACATTTTCCAGAACTCCTCTTTAACAGAGCTGCTACTAATATATGCAATGCTAGACAAAGTTTAAGTACCTTTCCCACAGACTTTAGAACAGGAGCAAAAACAGATGTCCGCAAATGGACAGTCTTTGTAAATTGCTGAGGATTGTCACCATTCTATAAAGAAAGGGTAATACTGGGTCCCAAGGTCACAATGAGTTGACACAGGTATCAATGTAAGACCTTCCTAACAACATAAGATGAAACAAGATGTAGAGGGCTTTTTCTACTTACATACTTCCATCAGTAAGGTTTCTTTTACTGCCCATGCATGTGAACAACTATGGCATTTTCACACATTTCTGATCTTAAAAAAGATGCAATATTATAAACCTTTGCTTCCAGATAATGTTTCCAGGCTAATGCTTGGGGCTTGTACTTGAAGGGATGTAGCACATGGAGGAGTTGATTGGACAGTGTGCAGAGGGGCTGCAGAAGCTATTTGTAAATTGTTTTCTCTATTTAGCATGGGAGGCAAAGGATCAAATAAGGCTCTTGTACACTACACTAACCTACCATTTCGTCTAAGAGATGAAACTTTTGGTATGGGCAATTATAATCAAGTCACAACAATGAATAATTTTGTGCACTCAACTTTTAAGAGAGCTTGTAACATTATTAGGGAATTCTCTTTAACAGATTGTCATTTAAAATCAAACTTACCAACTGCACTTTATTCAACAGCCTATAAAAAAAGTGAACTTCACATAGTATGGAGGGAGAACATATATTTTTTTTATGCAAGGAGAGTACTTGTACTGTAATAAAACTACTCCATTTATTTACTTTTTGTGATTTTAAGTTCACAAAATGGTTTAAAAAAGAAATGCTTGTGGTGAGTGATGCACATGAAATGAGTTGTGTTAGCAAAACACACGCTGCATTTTTATCTTCCATGAATGCATAGTCCAGCACTGTTCTTCATACTGAAATAGAATTAGTGTTTATTCAACGTTTTGGCTGGTCCAGTGGGACACAATAGAACTGACAAGATGATGGTTATAAATGAAATGACACAGGGCACTGGTCTGCTAATGAAATGCAGTTTTGTTCTTTCTTCATATATGGAAAGCATGGTTCAGCTGAGAAGAGCACGTTTTATGCAGCACAAAGTACATTTGTATCTACTTGGGATCTTGGAGACATACAAACCATATACTGGAACCTCCTGGTGGTTCTTGGATCCAGGATATGCACAACCTTTGTTATAAACCTTTGGTTCCCTAACCTGCACTCAATTCTTAAATAGATAGGCTGTGCAAAATAAAAAATGTTTCTAATATAGTTAGTTAGCCAAAAATGTAATGTATAAAGGCTGGAGTGACTGGATGTTTAACATAATAGCCAGTGAGCTTGTACATGTAGGACCAAGCTAGGAATGCAGCTCACTCAGTCAGGAAGGAGAGAATTTGGTCTATTTTACATCAAGATTTTAGCTACTTTGTAAAGTGCTGAAAATAACGTGTTGTTATAAATTTCATTTATATATTAAAAAAAACCTTTCAAACCCAAACAATTTAGAGGCTGAGATATTCTGTATTTTATTAAATAAGCAAACTAGGAGAAGACATTTATAAGCAATTGTAAAAAAAAAAAGTGATTTATAGTCACTGGTACACCGTTTGTTCTATAGGAAAAACTAAAGCAGAAAACTGCTTAAAAAAATGACTTAAATTTGAGATCAGGCAGACAATCAATGATGTGGTAAATTACCTACCAAACTGTCCAAGCTTGTTGCTTTCAGTAAAACCATAGGTAGTATAGTCATTTTAACCAAGAAACAAAAGTTATTTTGGGAATACACCCCCAGGTTCTCATCTGGATTGCCAATTAGTCAGAAACCTTACAAATTGTAATTTATGAATGCAGCCTAAAATGGTCATAAGATATTTCTACAGAAGTTAGAATTACCCTTTGAAGTATTCAGAACTGAATTAACTTTAGAGACTACAATAAAATAGATATCTGTTTAATACAATTTTCAGTATAGAAATGGGGGGGTACTGAGCCAGAACTTTAAGGGCAGAGACACACCGGGAGATTAGTCGCCCGTTGACAAATCTCCTTTTCTTCGGGGCGACTAATTTCCCTGAACTTCCCCTGCCTTCCCACCAGCTAGAATGCAAGTTGCCAGCAGGATGGCACTCGGAAGTTTCCGAAGTTGCCCAAAGTTTCCCCATGAGGCAACTTCTGGTGGTTTTGGAAAACTAAGTGCTCCGAATCCCATCTCACCGGCGATTTTCATTCTAGCCGGTGGGAAGGGAGTTTAGGGAGATTAGTCGTCACGAAGAAGAGGAGATTTGTCACCGGGCGACTAATCTCCTCGAATCTGACCGTGTGTTTCTGCCCTTAAAAGACAAATTGAGAATCTGTACAACAGGAAATACATACTAATTTGCATTTTATTATAACAGAATCAGAAAGGGTATGTTATCAATGCAAACCCATATTAAAAAGTAATATTACTTTGCACTTAAAAAAATAAACCCTTTATTCAAACCTTTTTATTTTCTCAGTTTGGTGATTTAAAGCTGCCATCTCAATACAGAGAAGTGACAACTATGCAAATGAGATTTAGGAGAATTCCTGATCAATGGAGATCAGTCAATACTTCTAATCCAAAAACACAACATTCTCAAGCGGGAACATTTTGACTGCACCAGCACAATCCCTACTCTCTCGTAGAGTTTTGTCCATTCAGCAAGAGTTTTCAGTGTTTTGGTCTATGGAAGATTTGAAGTGAACACAACGGGTTTTTTTTTTTGACCATTTCATAGAAGAATTTATTCTGTTTACAGGAAAGACAGGGGAGTTATCACACCTGAAATTGATATAAAATGGGAAGATCCATTATTCCCACTGAGGCAAGGACTTGTGCATGTTGATAAATTTGTTTGACAAAATCCTGAAGGATCCAAGAGTTAAAAAGAAATGAAGTAATCGCTATACAGTGGTACATTTACAGGCTACACAAAGGTTGTCCCTCTTCTAGCCCTATTAAGATGATAATGTAGGAAATCCCATCAGAAAAAGCAGACTGATAGATTATTTGTCTTCAAAGCTAAAGCTCTGGAATTATCTGGAGTCTGCAACAAAAGCATATCTTGCCTGCTCTTTAAGATGTTCACTCCCCCAGCATGCAAGGCTTTGGGGGCCTCATTGTCGATGATGGTTTGCTAAGATGAAAAGCACTAGGCGAAGGACACATCACCGACAGAAATTTGCGAAAAGGAGATAAAAGCAAATTGGATACAGGAAGTGGAAACAGAAATATTTCATTGTGTTATTAGGTCACCCTACTACTGTGTTATCCCCTGTATGCTGCACAGTAGAACTTTACCGGGTCACGTGACAAATTTGACCAAAGAAGCAATATTTCAATGGGATCAAACCATTCTCACAGCAGGCAATCCATCTTTAAAGAGACAATGCCCTTGAGCTGTTCTGCACATCGTGCTAATGTTTATCGGATTTCCTTAAAGGATTGCTATGTCATAACTCATCCAAAAAAATTCCATAAAAATCACAAGCATGTGCATTTGACTTCCCGCTCTTTTCATAAATGCATAGCAGAAAAGTAATTTATGCAGCATTAGTGTTAATTGAGGGGACCCACACCTTGGTTATGAACTGACGTTTATATTTTATAAAGGCCTGTATAATGGCTACTCATTTATTTGTAACCGCATGAATTAATGCCAATGTTGCATTAAACTCACGGGAAATGTGCATGGAATTTGTTCCCCCATATTTCAACATACAGGCTGCCAGTTTTACTGCTTATCTCTGAAAAGCATTAGAGTAGCATCAGTAGTCACCAAATGAAGGTTGTGGTGTTATTGGTGAAGCAGATAGGGCATGCCTCATTGGAGGAAAGCAACAAGGCTTCTTATTTTATATTACCCTCAAACATTTACAAATATCCCCTTAACATTACAAGGCAAAGTTCAGCATGTAGTGTCCTCTGGCCTTCTTGACCATGGAGTACAAGGATAACATTTTAGAAGAGGGAAAGGACAGATGCCTTTTGACAAACTTGCATACATTATATCAAATCTACCAGTCAAAGTTGCTGTGATACAATTATCCATTATTTGCTCATAAGTACTGCTGTAATGTCACTGGAAAGCCAGTATAATGCTGCACGATAATTACCAGATAGCTGTAACATTCTATTAAACCATACAAAATGGAATTTCTGTTTTACTCAACTAGCAAATAATTGAGTGTTACCACTGAGGAAGGACTTCCTCTCACCAAGGATGCAGATTAAACTAATAAACCAGCTGGGACTATAACATTAAGTCTGCTAGTGATCACGAGGGCATTGTCGGGAATCACAGAAGGAGGTAATGATAAGGCCATGAACTCAGCACAGGACATCCGTTTATAGGATAGCACCAGAAACAATATCACCACTTCGATTATAAACTCTGTGGGACAGGGACCACAATCCTCTTATGTATATTATCAAATGGCACTTCATTTCTGTATAATTATTCTTAGGCATGTCTTTCTTGCTTTGTTTGTATGTTTCTGTATTATAAAAATGCAAAGCACTGCAAATACTAGTAGTGCTATATAAAGGTATACATACAATAAAACTCCATAGGAATTCTCTAATGGCAAATATATTATGGATCCAAAAACATGGGAAGTAAAAAAATATTAAAGAATAGTACAAAGAATTATCCAAAGTAGACTTCAAGGATGTCTTTATTTACTGGTTTAGCTATTTAGAACCACAAACTGTAAAAAAAAAAACAATTATGATACTGAAACTATGTTTTATTTTATAATATAAGATACCTGGGTAGGTATTTACCAAGCTGAACAAAATTTACTCAACTAGGAATACATACCAACCAATTAAAATGTTGCATTTATAAGTGATACTGCAGCTGAGAGTTCTCTGATAATGCTGAGAAATGTATCAAATGATATGATCATATTTTATAGCTTGCGGACTCACTTTTTATTACTTTCTGTTGATTATTTGAACCAGAGTCTGCTAATTTAGGCCAATAATTTGCCCACGACAAGCACCACAATTAACTAACTAACAATTGCATCAAAGGATCTGGCAAGACACCCGATAAGTGAATATGTACCAGGTAGAATAATCAAGTTGCAGTTCAAGGTCAGTCAAAAAGATTTTCCATTTCACATCAGAGGTTGATCATTTAGGGTTGGCCTATACAGAATGACTGCCTATATTTTAAATGGTTCAGATTTGTCCTTCACCTTGGACCGTGTTCCTTTACACAACTGTTAATACTGTTATGTCTCACTATTCTGATGAATGGAGCTTAGTCCTCTAAAACAATCAAAATAGTTGCTAAACAAATGAGTTAAATAAACAAGCCTTGTTCTTACTTTGGTCTGTGCCATTTCATATATAATGATATATTTAGTATGAAGGAAAACAGCCCTGTGTTAGTAGAAGCACTATGAGTACTATGGAAGGTATGAGTTTGTCATAGCTTTGCCCTTTAGCAAGATTGTCCTGTCATGATGACCTGAGCAAAACCAATATCATCCTCTCTAATTAGAATGTGAGAAATGCATAGCAAGTGGGGCTTTAAATTAGAAGAAAGGATTTTCAGGTTAATACCTGGTCTGAGACAAGTATAAAAACCTCCTGTGATTGAACTATCTTGCTGATTATAAATGCAACTTCATGGCATTTTATAAGCAATACTGACACATTTAAGGGCTGCATGCTAACATAAAATACAAGCCAACACATATTGCCTATTTGTAAACCATTTTGTGCTGAAAAAAAAAAAATCAGTTCTGACCAGCAGTATAATCTCTCTGTAGCCATGGCAGCGGGTGCCTTGTGTTGTGATTGACATAGGAGAAAGCCAATTTAGCCACAGGAGTGGAGGCTCCTGTGCTGTGATTGGCACCCTCTGATATCAATCAACACAGGGGCCGCCCGCTGCCATGACTACAAACAGTTTCTACCATCAGTTACACAAGAAAGCAAAATAAAATTCAGAGTTTTGCGTTTTTATTGTGTTACAGTGCAGTGCTTAGCAATAACTGACTTTATGTAGCAGAATGCGAACTTACTATATTGTTTGATATGTAAGGCAGCAGAACATATATCTGAAGTGATGCAATGGTTAATAACGCAGAGCAAATTTGGCTGATTAGTCTTTAGATAATTGCAATTTCCACGTGAAGACTGACAGGCTTTGACAGCAAAAGCTTATGCACCTGCCCTTGTAGTGCTTTCTACAAACCTTAAACTTTTCATTCGCTCTCAAATTCCCATGCCAGTTTCACTGCACAGATTGAGGCTGTCTGACAGTCTTTGAGATCTTAGGATTCAAATTTGTGTGTCTTGGACAACTGACATGTACGGGGCATGTGTTTAACGTTGCCTTAAAAAAAAACAGTTACCTGTACACAGATGAGGTATCATGGGGTTCTAGCTATCAGGCTATGTGCTTATACTTATTGTCTAGTACAGCCATAAAGGGATTTTTGTAGACAGATGCTTTATAGAAACCGTACGCGATTATAATTTACCTTGCATTTGTGTATTCTGCAGACCTCTCCATCTTTCTGACTGTCAATCTCCAACTGAAAATGTCTATTTCCATAAGCATACAACTGCCAGTTCCAAGTATTGCCCATCAATATTATAACGAGGGAGAACGAGGGATAAGAAACTGAAAGACTTGGTATGAGCAGCAAAATGACAGAACCGGCAGCATCGTGCAAACAAGGATTTCATTTTCCATTTCATCTCATTCTGCTTCAATATATTAGTTAACATGTTAATGTATTAAAAAATTGAAAAATAGTGCAAATTGGTTTTTCTGTGGGTACAAAGAAGCATTGGCTAACGTATTGCAAATAAAAGTGACATTAGAATAGTACTGCAGTGAGCACTTAAGCCACTGATAAAGGGAGGCCTGTGTTTAACCCTGTAACTGCCAGTAGTGTAGAATCCTAACCAAATATTTGACAATTTGCAGGTATTATCATTATGTTTTGAGCAGGGGTGTAAGCACAGAGGAAGCAGATCCTGCAGCTGCAGAAGCACCCAGGAGGTATAGGGGCCCCATGCAGGCCTAATTAATGAGCAATTTCTACATATATAGATAAAACAGGACAACCTCTGAATATGGTCGGGGGTCTAAAATGAATATGCTGTGGGGCCCAGCAATATCTAGTTACGTCACTGGTTCTGAGACTCATACAACATCAGCCTGGTTGTTTGACTTAATAAATTCAAGTTTTCACTTTTTGCAACAAAGAGGTGCTGCAGCGGTATTTTTTTTTCTCATACGACATCAGCTGGCCTGGGATTAGAACTCCTGGATTTTCAATGCGAAGATCCATGGATCACTTCAAACTTCAGGCTACTAAAAACAGTTTGGAGTTTTAATTTGCATATTGAATGCATCAAAACAAGTTTATTCAAGATTGTTAATGCAACAAGAATGTATCTGTGTTTCTGTTTTGAACACACGTGCTGCGTGTGTTCAAAAATGCTATTGCACTAAAATGCAGAACTACATGCTTATGGGTACAACAAAACTGCATGAGTTTTTTGATGTGTTTTAACTGCTTGAACTAGAGTCTCAAAGCCAACCTGAAAAACACACAATACATATGAACCCTAATTCATCTGATCAATGTGTGTTTCTTTAAATTACTTTGTCTCCTTATACTTTAAAAAATCCTTGTACTTCAGACACTAAGCACAGTTTAAGCGCTTAGGTAAGGGTTCATTGTTACGCTACATTATAAATTATCAATAGAGAACAAAAATGAGAATCAGTATGTATGTATATATTTGTGACATTAGGTTCACCAGTCTACATTTACCATACAATGAAATCATTCAATCATTCCAAGAAAGCTCCACAGAATAGTTTTGCACAAGGACATAACAGAATAGCAGGCGTGGGGGGGGAAGCTTTTTATTAATGATCATTTTTCTTCACTGCCATCCTCAAAGGGGCACAGGAAGGTCATATTTCTGGGTTGAATGAACTGGTGAGACATATTGACCATAGATAAATCACTGCAATACGATGAAGGTGGTTGGAAAGATCAGAGTTAAAATATATAGTGAATAAAGTACCCCCTCTTGTAAAATATAAGGATATTATAAGTTACCGAGGAGTTTCATGACCATATAAAAACACGAGGCCGAAGGCCGAGTGTTTTTATACAGGTCATGGAACTCCGAGGTATCTTCTAACATCCTCATATTTTGCAACTGGGGGTACTTTATTTATTATAATACACAAATTTCAGTGAGTCATGTGACAGAAATTACATCACAACTCACCGTTTATAACTGATGACATCAGAACTCACCGTTTATAAGGATATAATTTACAGGTTATTCATGGCTTTTGTGTATTATATAGATATACACACAAAAATAAATTACAATGTATGTAGTGTTCTAGTTGATTGTGGCTTGTGTTTAGTGAGAACAGGCATTTGTGGAATGGGACAGTGATCATTACTTATTTTTCCACGTTCTTCTTTGCAGGGTACCAATGAAGATAAGAGGCTGAGAGTCTATGCTTATTGTCAGGAGTTTATTTCACCAGAGAACTCACAAACCCAAAGAATGACCCTAAGGCTCTTCGGGACTACAGAAAGCATTTACTGAAAAATGTACATTGAAGCCACCATGCATGTCCCTACTACAAGAACAGTTCAGTTTAAAGAACAAATATGTGCCTTTTATTTTAGTCCCCACAGGATAACAAAAGCATTTAGACTACAGACAAACTGAATGAAGACTACTTTTGAAATAGTTATTGTAAGCTATGATTCATATCAAGAGATTTATTTACGTGTTTTTACATTTTTTCCAGGGTAGTTTTTATAACAAAACAGGAATGGGATAAAATGCTCAGGACTTGGGCTCTGCCAAATAATTTTTTGCATCACCAAAGTCTACGAAACATTTAAACATAAAATAAAACCAATAGTATGGCACCAGTATGGATTCTTGATAACTTGCTTAGTATTCAGTACAATGAACTGTTACAGTGAAAAAGTAAATCATTCAAAATATTTGAATTTGCCAAAATAATTATTTGGAGATGGATTTTCTATAACTTTGAGCTTTCCGGTTACCAGGTTTCCAGATAAGAAATTCAATACCTGAGCAAGTGTTAAAAGTAATGGTCTGCCTCAATGGAATAACTGAAAGGTTTCTTTAATCAAACCATTAAACTATTAAAATGAAGCCTTCCTTATCTCCAGTAGACCACCCACTGTATTAGAATTCCATTACACTCAGCCAGAAGTGGCTTTAATGACTGTAGGCACAGTCCCTCAGATTTCTTGCAGCTTGAGCAGAAATACTATAAAGCTATTAAATAGCTTTTATTTAGTTATAGTAGCCCTAGACATGCATCAGTAGAGTGACCGGTCATTAGACAATATTGGGTAGGTAAATATATGCTCATAAGACATCTCTGATCATTTGGATCTTGAGAGGACTTGGTGGTAATTAAAGGGCTTTTAATACACATAAAAGATTTATCACCTGGAAGTTAGTCATAAAGACAGCTTATAAATGCAGCAATGCTATTTCCCATATTAAAGCATACAATTATCCTTTTTTCTTCTTTCTTTAAACTAGTTTTCTTTTTCGTATACTTACTTGCGAACTAAGCCAACAAACCCATGCTTCTGGCTAAACAAGCAAATTGGATATTATTTAACATTTATTGCAGCCTTTAAGGGGAAGGAAACCTAGTCGGCGCAAACCCCCCACCCCCCCCTCCCGTTTGTTGCCCAACCTCCCTCCTCCCCCCTGGCCTACCCATCCCACTAGGCAAATGCCCCTAACTTGTTACTTACCCTTCTGCGCAGGTCCAGTCCAGGGAGTTCACAGACGACATCTTCTTCCATGCGATCTTCTTCCTGCTTTGAACGGCGCATGCGCAGTAAGATCATTTCGCCGGTACGATCTACTGCGCATGCGCGTGACTTTTGGAGCATGCGCAGTAGATCCGTACCGGTGAAATGATCCTACTGCGCATGCGCCAAAACGCTGTTCACAGCAGGAAGAAGATCTCGTGGAAGAAGATGTCGTCTGTGAACTCCCTGGACTGGACCTGCGCAGAAGGGTAAGTAACAAGTTAGGGGCATTTGCCCAGCGGGACGGTATGCCAGGGGGGAGGAGGGAGGGTGGGCAACAAACGGGAGGGGGGTGGGGGGTTTGCGCCGACTAGGTTTCCTTCCCCTTTAAAGGAAGCTACACGTACAGTACATCACCATTGGTCAGGGTTTAAGTGGTGATAAGCAAAAGTTTTAGGTAAAGTTTTTCGTTCTGGAAAAAATGGTATATACTTTACTTGTATATATCCAGGTAGAGAGTGGGGGTCATTTATCAACACTGGGCAAATTTGCCCATGGGCAGTAACCCATAGCAACCAATCAGCTTGCTGCATTCATTGTACTTGCAGCTGGATTTAAAAAGCTAATCACCGATTGGTTGCTGTAGGTAACTGCCCATGGGCAAATTTGCCCAGTGTTGAAAACTGAGCCTCACTGAGTCTAACTAGTACAATGTAGCACTACTGCCATGTTAAACTGTACATGTACTTTTAATACACACACATATATATATATATATATATATATATATATATATATATATATATATATATATATATATATATATATATATATATATATATATATATATATATATATATATATAATTGGGATATATAATATATTTAATTGGGATAGAAAGAAAGAATCTATAATTGTATTTTACTTTTATTGTGCTCAGTTTCACATCATTGAAACAAATATTTTCTTTCAAAGACTGTAATCTTTATAACATCATTCATCTCAAAATAAAAAAAAAAATGTTGCCATTACAGCAAAAAGCATTTACACATCATTTACCCCATTCAATACCTGCTCGCTGGAGTATTTTCTATACACAGGAGCTATTCTATAGGCAATGGGCAATCCCCACAGAAAAGAATGGAAGCCAGCATTGGGGCAGAAGGAAAGGCTGCTGAATGTTTTCCTTATTGTCTGCAGTGCTTTGCAGATCAGTCCTTGTCCCAGTGGAAAGTACAATACTCTTCACTGTTTTTGGTTGTTCAAAACACTCTGTGATTGAATAAGGGCACAAATGGCACACTCCCATTGTTGGGTTTGATGGTTTTCATCATCAACAACAGGGGAGCAGCTATTACAAGTATAAACTCTGTGGTCGAAATTTGTTATGATGTGCCCATGAATAACTAGCATGATGTTATGTCCTTAAAGCTGGCCATAGACGCAAAGATCCAATCGTACGAATCAACATATGATTGGACTTTCCCATCTCCCGACCCTCCACTAACCATTCTGATCAAAGTCTTACCATTCAGATCAAATAAAGTAGTTAAATAACAGATCAGCCGATGTTCTGCCCTTGACAGCAATCATACGATAGTTATGTCTGACAAAGCTAGTGACGGTCTCCCACTGAAAATCGTATGATCGGCAATACATGCAGAGATATTATCGGCAGGTGAGAGAAATTTTCTAACCTGTCCGATCGACCAAATAACCGATCTCCATCAGACGAAAAATGTCGGGATTCTACACACACGGTCCGAAAATCGCACGAATCCATGATTCGTACAATCGGATCGTTGCGTCTATGGCCAGCTTAACAGTGGTCCAATATTTAAACCCCTAGTTAGACCACTAGACTACGATGCTGTCAATTCACCCAGATGAATAAAAGATCAACGATGGAAGGAAGATTTAAAAAGCCTTGAAACTTGCAACTGAAAGAACATTACTTAATTGAAAGTATACAGAGCTTTAGTTTGGTTAAGTATTGCTGGGAAAAACAAACACTAACTCCCAGACCTATATATACCTAAATAGCAATATGCATGCAACAAACCTGAAGCTGCTTTTTGCCCCCACATGGTCTATAGCTACAACACCCACGTGGCATAAACAATTTAAATCTTAATTATACAAAAATACGTCAGATGGCAACACTTCATAAACAACTGACGGTAATAAAGAGAGATGAATACGCTTATCTTCTGTTAGCAGTAAACAAGATCACAGCCATGAACCACAGCTAACAGAGCTAAAACAGTATGAAGACAAACCTGAAAATCATGCCTTTAAATCTCTAACACTGTCTAAATTGATCTTACGCAGCAAGGACTCCAATGGTGAGCTGAACCTTGCTTCCAATTACGTTCTTGGCAGAGGAACATGCATGTATTGTTATATGAAAGCTGTATTCTAGTATTGGCTTGCCGCAGTAGCAATGCAAAGTGCCAG
The DNA here is from genome assembly GCA_038501925.1 of Xenopus petersii. Taxonomy (NCBI): domain Eukaryota; kingdom Metazoa; phylum Chordata; class Amphibia; order Anura; family Pipidae; genus Xenopus; species Xenopus petersii. The sequence goes on from CM076676.1 coordinate 91,789,046, forward strand.
TATCCTGCACAAGAAACCGGCTTCTGCAGATATCTGTGATGAATATTAATTACTCTACTGAAGCAGGACATGCTTTCCCTAGGTGCCAGGGACTAGAATGGATAAATGTTGTATTAGAGAAAGACAGCCAGTTACTAAAGAGACATTCGGCTCCATTGCAGAGGAAAAAAATCGTGGTCTACAGTCCTCAAAAAATCTAGTGACACAGACTAGCCACCCGGTGCCTAAGCAGATGTTGGCGTGCCCAAGTGGGAGACTGTTCAATTAGATGCATCTGGAATAAGGTTATTGGATGAACAAAACCATAGACTCCATGTATACTCCTCTGTATATAAAGTAGCTGAAACACAAACGATAGACTACAACAGTCTTGTTCCCTGAGCATCTAAATATGTACACAGCTTTTGAGCCCCCCTTAACCTTTTACTGCTATGTTAAAGTAGATTCAGTATTGGTCTTTTACCATAAGCATAATGTGAAACCTCTTACCATGATATACTGTTGTCAACACAAAACTGCGCATTGGTTGCAGCCGGGCCCCACTCGTCTGTACTTGGCGCGCAAGACTTTAAACATTTTTTTGTGCATTCCATTTAAAATGCATGCCCATTTCTCAATATTTCCATTTTGAAAATAGATGTGAACCATCTATTATCAACATAAATATCAATAAGGCTTTTCCATTAAGCAGATAAATAGTTGAATGCATTTCGGAGTGTTTTCTGCAGCTGCATAAATGATTTGCAAATAGTCAGTAGCAGAATAATGCCAAACTCTTCCCCTGACTAGTCTTTTCATTTTTACACACCTGGAAGAAAGCTATGGCACATAATTTGTATTGCACAATATAAATAAATGTTTCTGATTTGGGAAAATAAATGTGCAATCGAACAAACAACTTTAACAGAAAGTCTTTACAGGCTGCAGGGGTTAAAATGGTCGACAGATTAAGGTGGCCATAGTCGCACATTTAGAGCTGAATCGTCAAATACAGGTAGAATTCTATTATTTCTACCTGTATATCTGACGCTTCAGCTCTTCATGTGTGTATTGAAATTTCTTTCTTGGAAATTAATTGTTACGTCTATGGCCACCTTAAGTGGCTCACCACCAGACTCATATGACAAAGCAATTGGATCTTATATGCCTGTCCTGCAGCACAAATGGCTTGTGCCCCCATATCTGCATATGAAAATGAATTAATCAGAGTTGTACATCTAAAGTGAAAGCATTTAGCATCAGAAGAGCATGCTGAGCAACAGGGGGCTCTGTTAACTGCCTGTGTGTAGTGTTTATTACAAAGTACATCTCTGTGACAGTTACATTCAACATACATAAGCTCATTTCAAGAAGGTTTGGCTTAGATGAAAAAGATCTAAAGCAAGTAGTTGTATTATGAAATTAGCAACAAGCCCACTAAAGCTTTGCCATATCAAACTAACAAATTGAGAGATATGTAAGGTTACCTCACTCTAATCCAGTATAATTTAACACATTATTTCAATGTACTCAATGGAAATACATTATACAGACAGATCTTTGAACCCTGAAGCAAGCCTCCCATATATAGGTGGACTTCAGTTGAGTTATTATATAGCTAACTTAAAGGAGAAGTAAAGCCAAAAAGGATTGGCTAGAAAAGATTGGCTGTGGTTAGAAACTCTGTTCTGCCAACCCAGAGGATCAGCAGCCCTATAAAATGTTGCTGCACATGCTTAGTGTTCTCTCGGCTGCTTCTGAGAAGCTAAGCTTTGGGGTCATTGAAACATCCACTGAAAGCAAGGTTACATCTCTCATAGTAGCTGATGTTACAGAGCTGATCATTATTTCTGATGCAGAATGCACTGGTTTCTAGGCTGTAATGTAAGGTGAATCTGACTTACTAACACTTGTATGATGAATTTTACATTACATATATACTTCAGATTGCGAGCCATTGCCTAAGCTTATGTACTTTGAATCTGCAGAAGAGATTATGGAAAGCTACTGGGAGCATATTTGTAGACACAGATCTTCACTACTTAGGCTATTGTTTTTTTTCCATTGCCAGAAATATGCCGGTATATAAAACACGGTGTGCAGATGTGCCATTTATGACAATTACAACACACATACAGCGGCATAGGGTGTTTAGCCTTTAAGTACAGCCTAATCGATGTACTGTGCCAGTATCAGACAAAAACGTTACAGTGGCAACCTTATTATAAGCAGATTCTATGGCAGCCCACCCAGGCCCCTTGTCCTTGCATTTAAGTTTTCTGCTGTCAGCAGTAAATTCTTTTTTTACCTAAAAAGGACCATGTTAGCTGTGCTAAAGATTAATCAGAGCCTTCCTGCGATGATAGCACAGGGGAAGCAAATGACCCAAATCTGTTACGGAGCTAAAGTAATGAGGATAGAAGGAAAACGTAGAAATGATCCGGCACAGCCCACAATTATACACTGGAGTCTTATGAAAAGGAGAGAGAGTTCAGCATTAGAAATTCTGTCCTCAAAGGCAGAGGTGATTTTTTTTTTTTTTTTGGGGAGGCTAAACAGTAGCAATACGAAGAATTATCAGCTGATGGCATGCATGCTGAATGGAAAAGCTTATTATGCAAGGGGAGAATAAGAAATGGTGCCTGATTTTAATTTGGGTTTTTTATAGGAATGTTACCTCTAAAAATGATGCTTTTGCTAAAGCACCTTCCAGATCCTTTATGAATCTTGTCTATTACAAATGAGTTCTGGTTGTGTCCCAATGATCCATGTACAGAAAAACAATATAATATAGGCAGCCAGTCACAGTTCTGCCTAGCAGCTGATTGGCTTTTAAGTAATAGTACTAGCACTCTTGCGCGACTGAGAAAACACCCAGATTCTTCAGCTCATGGCTGTAGTATATTTGCAAATCAGTCTAGCCAGACCAGAGCAACCAGTGACATTTATATTATTTTGGGCAGTAAATGCTCCTAGTGAGTGCTATGCCAGCCACACTGGTTCAACCAGCCACTCATTCATTATTTTATTTTATTTTCTGCCCAAAATAATTTGCCCCAGAGTGTGGGCTCTATTAGACCACACCTCCAGTGTGGAGGGTTGCCACCCAGCCAATAATTCACCAGCCTAGCCAGTAAACAATCGCTAGGAGCAGCAATGGCATTACACAGTTACAATTTATGCAATTTCTCATAAATTTGTAATTCTCCTCTAATTTTGTGAAGTTTTCCTTAACTGCACTTACTTTTCAGCTGCCAAATCTGATCTTCATAGCGGACAGCTCTCCTGCAGGCCCAACCCGCCCACTATCTCCCCCGTTCCATGCTTTGCCTTCCCCCATCACACCATTGTGGCATGAAGGCAGACAAGAAAAAAAAAATCACCAATGAACAGAACAAAACTTCAAATACTAATTTGGTGAATATATCAATTTAAAGGTTAAATGTATTACCTGTGAAGTACAAATCCCATATCAGATGACTTTGCACTTTCGCCATTTGTCAGAGCTATGGGTAGCATGCAATCAAGTGCAGATAAAGACACAGGGAAAGCTGGCATATTGTCTCTGGCAGGAGAGCGAGCAAACTCCTACTTTCCTGAATTTGCTATTAGCATACTTACACTAACCAGCTCAACAGGGACAATCATGCAAAATCCAGATCTGCTAATCCTCTAATCTGGACTAAACCCAAAGCTCTAATGGATTTGCAAAAGAGAAAAAAATCCTTTTAGGACAAATGTTTGCTGTTCTCTGGAAGAATGGGCTGTAAAGTTGAGCTGAGAGGAAAAGGCAAGCCATATCTGACTGTCATTTTTAGAAAATTTGAGAAGGCCCCACAGTGACAGATGTGATATTTTTTTGCATGTACAGTCTCAAGATAAAATCTGGCACGAAAACAAAGACAGGCTCACCATTATTAGTTGGTATGCATTTTGTTCTTAGGGTGAGATCAAAAACCCTATTGGGCAAATGAAAGTTGAGCTGCTGCTAAATTGTAATAGTTACTGGAACTTGTATTGATTACATGTTGCCCTAACCAAGATCCCATATTTTTAAGAGCCAAATTTTGATTATAAATGTATTTGCTATTAAGATTGATTCTTGAAAGTTGAGCATCTTAGCCTAAGATATTTTTGTCAGTGCTGTCTAATAATTTCACAGGCTAAGCACTGGCTTCCACAAAAGCATGTAAGCATGCTTTCTGTATTGTAGAATTATGTCTCCTCTTCTACAAGGGGCAATGAGATGGAAAGGAAGATGTACAAGCCAATACTGAAACGTGTGAGGAGCATTCCAATTGCAAGCTGCCATGTTTTTAGGAATGTCTGTGAAATTCACTCTTCCATGATTCCATCCAATCTGGGACATAATGGACTCTAGAGTAAGGCATTGGAAATCACTTTCTCATGATTATACTGAAGATTAATGATAGACAAATGTAAGCTTGCTTCAGGCATAAAAAAACTATATAACACCATAGAAATAATCATGATTTTGAAAAATGTTTTCTCCAATATAAAGTGTGGGCAATTAATACCCACTAAATGCTATTTTGCCATCTAAACTACAAAGCCTTTTGGCTTATCTTTTAAATGTACAATATGTTTTGTATAATTTGCCATATGGATTAATACAGGACACGTCCCTATTTTTTGTAATTAGAGCTAGAATGGAAATTGGATTTTGAGGTTAAAGGAGAACTAAAGCTTAAATAAAGAAGTAGGTTAGAAATTTTGTACATTATGCTTTGGGCTTCTGTACCAGCTCAAGGCATCCACGACCCTTTAATAGTAAAGATCTGTATCTCCAAAGATGCCCCAGTAGCTCCCCATCTTCTTTTCTGCTGATTCACTGCACATGCTCTGTGCTGCGGTCACTTACTGAGCTTAGTAAAAAAAAAAATATATACAGTCAACATATATAATAACTGTCAAAATATAAGGCTGATTAGTAATTAATACATATTATTGGTAAATGGCAGCACAGAAACCAGTGCAATTAGCATCAGAATTTAATAATCAGCCCTGTAGCATCAGATAATATTAAAAGTCAACCTAATTTTATGCTTGATAATTTGGGACAACCCCTAAGCTTAGCTTCTCAACAGCTCCTCAGAGCCCACTGAGCATGTGAGTGTTGCAGACACTTTCCAAGATGGTGACCCCCTGTGACAAGTTTGAAGTCCTGAATCATTGCTCCTATTGAAAAGCTGAAACTTTAGACTGGTGCAATAAGTTCAGTATATATATGTGGGATTTTTAGCCATAATTATTTTTATGGTTTAGTTCTTCTTTAAGGGAAGTATAAGCTATATAAATATGGATAATGTACTGCATAAATGAGTGTGTAGACTGAAAAGGATGAGTTTTGTCCATGTTGAATTTAATAAAACATTAACTCTAAATTTACCTTTTATTATACGTTGTTTGCCGGGTCTAAGGTTGTTTGGGTCGTCGGCTAAGTTGTAGAAAGATGTTATGCTTGGGAGTCAGCAGTGCAAGCAACTGGGCCTATTTTTGTTTTTTTTAGCTAGCTTTTTTATGCAGCTCTTGGGCAGTTTTGTGACTTTCGTTGATGAATAAAGAAAAAGATTTTTACTGTACTGCCTAGCAAATGCTGAAAGAGGTCTTTGAGGCTTTCCATATGAACATTTTAATGTTCACTCAAGCTTGCACGCCAAATTCTTGCAGATTTTATAAATGTCAGTGACCTATGCACAGGTCCTGTAACCATAGGAGCAATAAGGAGACTAATTGTAGAATAGACCGTAAAGTTACTGCAGTTAATCATCTGCTAATGGTTTGTAAATTATAATTCATGCTTCCATGATCAGAAGTAATTTCAGCCTCAAGTCCTCATGTTATATCATGACATTGTAGCAATAAAGTGCCGGTGAAGGGAAAGCTCATAGCTTGTGTGGTACACATATAAAGTAAACAATCCACGAGAAACAATTTGCTGTAAATCTGAATTACCCTGAGAGATTGCAATTTCACAAAATAATTATTTTAAAGGCACAATATAACTAAATAGCTTGTACATGAGGTCACAGTGACCAGCACAAAACTTTGGCAAGCACACAAATAAGGAAACCTAGCGATTTGGTTGTATGATGTCCTTGAGGTTCAGGATGCATCAGCCAACTCTACAGTGCTATCTGGGGAATAAATGTGTATCAAGTAAATATTTGTCTTCCTTTAGATTTGTACCAGCAGGTTAGGGCCTCAGGGTACAACTAATGGAATACACTAAACATTGGAGCAAGGAATGCGGAAATGCATCAATGAACTGTTCAAAAGGCATTAATCATAAAAGACCCTTAACCTGGAGACAAGGTGACCACCAGCCACATAAATCCACTCCAAAGACTAGAAATGTGAAAGGTTAGGTGGTTTAGAGAGAAGATAAAACCTATTAGTCTTATTTGCTCCTTGTGAAATGATAACTTAATATAGTTACAATTAATGTGGCCACAGGTTTATAGGTCTACTCTATGAACTTTGAGGCTAATTAACATTGAACCAAGATGTACCCCTTACCTCCTCACGGATATATTCTCTCTGCTTTCTCAGACCATGATAACGGTTTGGTCCATGCGCATGGGATATCGACAGTAGAGCCCCCAGTAAAAGGGAGATCATGTCACATGAATAGGTTATGCAGGTTGGGATTTATTTGGCTACTGCACATTATGAAGCCTACAGTATATGACAATTACTAATCATCTGTAAAAAGACCTAATAAATGACAAAATGCGATAAAACTGCACACATAAAGCCTAAGTGACAGAATTTCTTCTCTAAACAGTTACTATAAAAGGGAAAACTAGACATTCAATTGGGTACAGTCATGTTACCTCCCTCACCTAAAGCATTCAACATAGATGTCACGCAGCATTCTGGATAATTGCAATAGTGCATAGGAAGATAAAGTGTTAAACTGGCCACACTAGATTGCATACGGCAGTCATTGCTTATTTGAACCTATTGCTTTAATTCGCTTTTATTTTACAAGCAACTGTATATGCAATACAAATTAAAAAAAACAGGTAGTGAAAGCAAATGTAGCAAATTGACAAGGCAATAAAAGGGAGAAAAAACTATATAACTGGGTCTATCTTAAATCTATAATACTGCATCATGACAAATTCAGCTCAAGTCTCTACTGCAACATGAGAAGGGGTTGTATTGGAAGCTTGAGTTACTCGCTGAATATAGAAACTGATATAAAATGGCAGGATGACTGGTATGGCTATTCCCTTATCAAGAAGCCTGGCGCATACACACACCATGATGTGCGACACAAATGAGGCTCAAGTCAGAAAAAAGAATGGCCATGGGCTCCTGGTGGGATGTTGGGAGTTGCAGTTTGTCAAGAGCTAAATGACTGCAGGTTGGTAATCCCTGCTGTACAGACTAAAAATATCAACTGTTGCATAATAAAGTATAATTATTGTATGTTTTCCAACCAAGGCAGATGGCCTGTTTTTTTTGTCTTTCCATAAAAACCTTACCCCTGTACACAAAGGAGAATCCTTGATTAAGATGTAGTTTAAATTGCAATTTACAGACAAACATAAACTGGCTGAAACATGACAATGTTGCAGATGCCTCTGTATGGAAGAGTTAATGCTGATCTTCAGGAAGGCATTCATATAGCAACGATTTCATTGTTGCTCCCACCATATGTTGCTGAATGAGCCTGGAACCTTACAACATACTGCTATTATTAAATAGCTTTTAACACCTTTTCATTTCCAAAACATGCCTCCAGCATTATACGTATTATGATTGCCTTTTTTCCACGCTAGAATTAAATATGGCTGCTGCTAGCTGAAGTTAAAGCAATCTGATTGCAGCTAACATGATCAGAGCAAGCCAGAATACTAGCTTGCCTCTTCTGCAGTACCATGGTACAACATAGGTTAATGATGGACCTTTCATACTCGGTTTGCACCAGGGTTGATCCTACCTATAGGATATACTTTACTTGGTAACATTCAGATGACAATTTCCTTTTTGATTTTTTAGCACCAGAAAATTCTCATTTTCTGATTGAATTTAATACAGAACCTAGCAACATCCTTGAATCTGCTGCATCACAGTCGTAATCTGGGGCTCCAAATCCCAGAAACACATGGGTAATGAGACTTTTATGTTAGTGCTATTTTAATAGCCACACATTTGCTGATCTGAAAATGTAGATCAAAATCTCAACCTTTAAGATGTTGAATGTCACTTGGTACATAACACGCAGCATCCTGCTCTAGCAACCAGGAACTTTTTTTCCATGCTTAAGACTGTGGTTAAAATATGTTAAATAATCTTATTCGTCTCATCTATTACCCCTATGCATATTCTCAAAAGGCTAAAAGAAACAATATAAAGCAAATATTTCTCATCTCTAAATAGATTTAAGCAGTTTGTCAATCCCTTATGGGAGCTGCCATTTTGCTTGCCTCAGTCAAGGCATTAGGTCTTAGATGGCAAAAGTAAAATAACTGTGCCATATATTAGTGGCCACCAGGGGTTCTGCTTTATGTCTGTAAGAAGAGAATCTTAGTAAATACAAGAAATATGGCTCACATTAATGTGTATAACAAAAACGACACAAATACTGCAATGTGCAAACATGCTCTGGACTACATAAGCAAAGCAATCATGAAACAGACATTTATATATCGGCTAGATTTGTTTTTTCTTGCAATTTGACACACCCACTTATGTTTCCAAACTTTATAAGTATCTTGGCATGGTATTAAAATGTATTGAGAAACTACTACTGCTCAGCTACTGAATCTCTGTATTTTACTTTTTACAATGTTCTCTAACTTACAAACGACTTATATTTTACTGTTATTGTAACTTTAAGAGATGATCAAGCAGCACAATTTTCGCAGAAAAAGCAAGCGGCACTCTATTATTTAAGTGTGGTTACCCTTTGAAGATTTAAAACAATCTTTGTTTTAAAGGTGCACTTAAGTAGCTAAGCCATTTTTATGAACTTCGTACTAACCAAGTGATTTACTGGTCATGCTGGGAGTTATAGTTCAACAACTAAAAGTGATCAACATTGGACAGCATTGACTTCATAGAATATTGTATTGTAAATAGAAAGCCTTTTTAAAGAACCATTTCTTACCTGCAGTAGCTTGTGTGAATATATTCCATAAGAAAAGTTTCAAAAGTGGAATACACATCTAAACTGACTGCCAAAGATCACTTGCGCTTCACTGAGCTGTAATGCAACACCATTTGGTCTGTGCACAAATGTATCAAAGAATTACTGCAGGCAGAGAAAGAAAATTGCTTGGATGATAAATCTCTGCAAATAGCATTCCAATGGGATCCCAGCACCTGCCATGCTGTACTACTGTTTGCTACACTTCTAAGCCTCAACTCTGTGCCCAGCAGGAAAACAAGGAAACATACCTGTTTGGTGGAGATCGGGCACTGTGTGAGGGACTGCAGTGTACATTCCTTGAGCCATCTCTAGAATCGGAGCGAGTTAAGCAGCTGAATGATAGCAGCTCTGTTTCATTCTGTAAATTCACCTGACACCAGCAAATGGTATACAGGCATTTCCTTACAGGCACACATAGGGGGAGACAGCAATATACAAAAGCATACAGCTAATAAAAGCTTACTGCAAAGCAATGAACCATTCTGATTTACCAGGGAGGTGTGATATAAGGGTGCAGGGGAAAAGGTTCAACCATGGATTTCAAGCCCCCACTTAAGTCTTTTTTTTTCTGCCAGACTCTCCAACAGAGAATATGCCATCTACTCACTTCTGCTGCAAGTGGAGTGTTAAAAATTGGGAGTGAAAGGAGTTTACGAGATGTTGCGCTAGCGTTGCCATGCATTTGCTGCTCTTTTCTTGAAACAACTCTCTCACTCCTACATTCACCACCAAACACCACTTCTGCATCTCTGGGCTGCTTCCGAATTTTGCTCACAACTTGGGGGCGTGAGTGCAGAGTGCTGATAGAGGGGCAGTAGGGCTGAAGTAAAGAAGAGGATGATAGGGGGTGCAAATTACCCCTGCCGTCAAAGGGAAGCAAAGTCAGCAATTGGCGTTGATGACGCTGCACTGGCAGAAGAAGAGCCAATCAGATCTTTCCTGCCCCTGGCAGCTGAAATCTCATTTCTGCATTTTTCCCAGCGCAGGCTAAGTCAAGGATGGAACACAGAGAGACAGAGAAGAAGGCAAAAATGCACAGCACTCGATAGGCATCATTAACTGAATTCATTGAAAGGGAACCAGAAAAATAATCGCTCTCTCCAAGCCGTGGACTCTTAAAACTCACTGCAGCCTGTTCTGCATTAATAACTCCTTTGCCAGATATACAGGGAGAAAAGATACAGGGGGAAGGGAATGTGAAACAGCCAATGCAAGTTAGCTGGAAGCTTTGAACATTAACCCCTAGAGGGAAAGAAAAGGAGGGGTAGGAGGGGGCTGTGTGAATACATAGGAGCACTGCATCACGCTAATGTTCAGCTCAGAACAGTATGCGTCAGCAGTACATCCACGTTCTGACTGAAGGACGAAAGGATGAGAGAGCAGCCTGGCTGGTTGGCTGCTGCTTACAACACCAAGCAAAAAGGGAGAGAGGAGGACCATTAAAAGAGGAAGATGCTACAGGGCTCTGATATCGTTCCCTTCGCTGCTGCCTGTTCTGCTGCTGCTAAAAACACCAGACGAGACATTAAAAGCAAGACTAGGAGAAACCCACAACTCACTACCTCACAAGAAAAGGCTCTACAATGGGACTTCCATGAGGCAGGAGATGAACGGCTGTAAAAGACTGTCCCTTCTACAGACCCGTCTCAAATCAAGGGCTCAGCACTAAGGTGTGTGTATCTGTGTTTGTGTGGTTTCACCTCCAGCTTAGTTTCTACAAGACCTCCGCTCACTCCTTGGAGATATTGACGGATTATTGCTAAGTGTGCAAGAGGTAGGCTGCAGCAGCTGCATCCGTAGCTTGGAAAGCAAAGCCAGCTATAAAAAGAGAGAGAGAGAGAGAGCGAAGCCAGCACGGAGAGAGAGGGGGGATAGCACTCAATGCCTGCAATGTGCTTACTGCCTTTCTCTTTGTACAAATCAGAATTCTGCAGACAGCCTGGGGATCGCAGAGATACCCAAAGAAAATCGGCAAACTGCATGGAACACGCACGATACATTCAAGGAGTATAAGGAGCATTCAAATCATTTGTAATCCACTTCTATGAAACCTACATAGATTTTCCATCTCCCTTCAGAAATGGATATTCTTCCGGCTTCTGCCATGAACAGCAGTGGAATCCAAGGGCAAATATTTCTACTGAAAAAGGCACTAGCCCCAGGGGAGAAGCAAAATGATGCACCTGCATAGCCAAGTGGGCCTCACCCCATTTTTATATATACCTTAATTTTGCTATACATTTTTTTGAATTTGGGTTTACTAAAAGGAGCCATTTTGTCTTTCAACGCCCCCCACCCCATATCCTCCTCCCCCAAAAGTCCCTATAGCTTTCTTTCCTATACTAATGAAAACTAAGGAATCCATGGAAGGACTGTTCCATAAGCTGGCTGTTGCATTGGATGAGAGAAACTGTCTTAAGGATTCGGATACAATTTTGTTTCCATAGATACTTTATAAAGACTTTTATTCAAATTCATGCATCTTAATTCTCTAGTCACCTCCTTTAAAAAAACCCACATATTTCCTTCTGTTCTTACTCCAATATTACACCCTTACACTCGCAAGTTTTTAGATGGAAAAGGGAATTTGCAACCTCCTGAAGCCTGGGTAGGGCCAAGTTCCCGTTTCCATGTCAAATCCCAGACGATGGTGAATTATGAACGTGCCACATCATGAATTTCTTGTGGCTGGTAACTGTGCACCATACGTGGAAGGCTGTCCTATTCTCTGCAATCTACCTCATGGTGCATATGTGGATCTCCTGTGCAGCATACTCTGGGCCTCAAAGTTGCCCATCTGTCTGTTCCTGCAGTAACCAGTTCAGCAAGGTTGTATGCACACGTCGTGGCCTCTCTGAAGTACCCCAAGGTATCCCATCAAACACTCGGTCTCTCAATCTCATGGAGAACAACATACAGATGATTCAGGCTGACACGTTCCGTCACCTTCATCATTTGGAAGTGCTACAACTTGGCAGGAACTCTATACGTCAGATAGAGGTTGGGGCTTTTAATGGTTTGGCCAGCCTCAACACTCTGGAATTGTTTGACAACTGGTTGACTGTAATTCCCAGTGGGGCATTTGAGTACCTTTCCAAACTGAGAGAATTGTGGCTCAGGAATAATCCTATTGAAAGTATTCCATCTTATGCCTTCAATCGGGTACCATCCTTGATGCGCCTGGACCTTGGAGAGTTAAAAAAACTGGAGTACATTTCTGAGGGGGCTTTTGAAGGATTGTATAATCTGAAGTATCTTAACCTTGGGATGTGTAATATCAGAGACATGCCAAACCTTACACCATTGGTGGGACTAGAGGAACTAGAAATTTCTGGAAACAACTTTCCTGATATAAAACCAGGATCTTTTCACGGTTTGAGATCACTAAAAAAATTGTGGATTATGAACTCACAGATCAACACCATAGAGCGCAATGCTTTTGATGATTTGACATCCTTGGTTGAATTGAATTTGGCTCACAACAATGTGACCTCCCTGCCACATGACCTTTTTACCCCTCTAAAATATTTAGTGGAATTACACTTGCACCATAATCCATGGGACTGCGACTGTGATGTTCTTTGGCTTTCCTGGTGGCTGAGAGAGTATATTCCCACCAATTCCACATGCTGTGGTCGTTGCCATTCCCCGCCGCACATGAGGGGGAAGTATGTGGTGGAGGTGGACAATTCAATGTTTCAGTGTTCAGCCCCTTTTATAATGGATGCTCCTAGGGATTTAAACATTTCTGAGGGGAGAATGGCAGAGCTCAAGTGTAGAACTTCTGCCATGTCCTCTGTTAGGTGGCTACTGCCTAATGGAACTGTGTTGACCCACGCTTCCAATCATCCGCGAATCACCATCCTCAACGATGGGACGTTAAACTTCTCACAGGTCCTTCTCACTGACACTGGTGTCTACACATGCATGGTAACAAATGTGGCGGGAAACTCGAATGCTTCAGCTTATCTCAACGTCAGCACGGCAGAGCTAAACACTTCCAACTATAGTTTCTTCACAACTGTCACTGTGGAGACAACAGAGGTGGCTCCTGAAGACATCTCTATGATATTCAAGCCGGTGCCAACCACTTCTACAGGGTACAAACCTGCATATACAACTACCACCACTGTACTAATTCAGACCACTAAAATGCCCAAGCAGGTGGCGGTACCAACTTTAGATGCTGGAGACAAAATGCAAACTAGCCTTGACGAGGTGATGAAGACCACCAAAATCATCATTGGTTGCTTTGTGGCAGTCACACTGTTAGCGGCCGCTATGCTTATTGTGTTCTACAAGCTACGCAAGCGGCACCAGCAAAGGAGCACTGTGGCAGCTGCGCGGACTGTTGAGATAATCCAAGTGGATGAGGACATCCCCAGTGGGAGTCCCACAGGTGAGGGGGCAGTTGTGCTGCCCACCATTCACGATCATATGAACTACAACACCTACAAGCCAGCACACCATGGGGCCCATTGGACGGCTAACAGTATCGGTAATTCTTTACACTCCACAATAACTACCATATCTGAACCTTATATAATTCAGACCCACACAAAAGACAAGGTACAGGAAACTCAAATATGACTTTTTTTCAAATTATAATGCAATAGAATGCACAAAAAAAAACTTTTGTACAGAAAGAGAGAGAGACTTTTTTGTTTTCTTGTAAATGCTTATATATTAAATCTATGGGCTGATGACAGAAAAAGATTATATTAAAATTTAAAACTATTTTCTAACTTGTAAGTTCTATTTAAGTGATGGTATAACAGAATATAGAGAGAGAGAAAAAATCAGAGATGATGTTTATGTGCCATTATGAATAGAAAATGATTTAGTTCTGTTTAATCAGAAAGCAAAAAAAAAACCTGAATAGAAGTCCACGAGTGCAATCTGCTATTTTTCAAAAGATGCTGCTTGTGTACAACAGCAGCACCCCGGTTTCTAAGGAACATTCTTTTGTTAAGAGTCCCAGATCAATCTTTGCAGGTTTATCTTATAAAAAGGTAAAAAAGCACCACAAATTTGTACTGTGCCAAATGTTAAAATTAAATACATGCAATAAAGGATTCTTTTTTGGAGACTTGAAGAGGAAGAACATTTGTGATAAGATTTTTGCTATAGCATTCCTACACTTACCCTAGGATTAATGGCGGTTCAGTGCAACCTGATTGCTGGCTAGAGAGAGCTGTATAGCAAATTACAGATATACAGATGTATGCCAAAGATAGAAAGAAGGAATAGCAGAGAGGGTGTTGCAAAGAGCTGGCGCATCTTTCCACTCTGCACCAAACTCCTGCAGATCTAATTAACCTTGTGTGTTCCAGATTAGTGTACAGAAATATCAATGAAAACAAAACAGTCTCATGGCAGGAATATTGACCGTGCAGAATTTATGTAAAAATCTCAATCACTTTGCTTGTAACCCTTTCATTGTCATAAAGCCCCACAAATTAAGTGTAATGCATTGCAGAACAGTTCTGGTATTGAAGGTATTATGAAATGTAACAGATTTTCTTGCATACAAAATAACTACACAGTAAAGCTTATGGAGATTTGCTTCTAGTTTGGCTTTTTTAGCAATAAAATAAGGCGATAGATCTGTTCTGTTAACAAGCAAGGTGGAAACACCTCTCTGACAGCGGACTGTTTAATGTTTGTGGAGAAAACACATAATTAACACACATTGTTGGTCAGTCAGCAACTGTCTGTAATATTAACTTCACAACTAAAATGTTATAAATAAGTGAGTCTGTTGTCATCATGGGCATGTGATATATGGACAGAAGGCCCCAACAGCAGGGTAAGGTACAATTTGAACTGAATCATTTTGTGTGTGATAAAGCAGGTAATCTCCCCCCCCTCCCTCCCCAGCTGACTTATGATCTAAGCTCATATTTTGCTTCATGGCTCACAATATATATGTAAATTATTACTGAAGGAATTTTGTTCAGGGAATAAATCATTTCTGAAATTGGTCCATAATAGAAAAATTAGGGGCATGACTGTCATGTGTTCTTTTAACCCTTACAAAGCATACAAATATCATGTTAATATCATCTCTGGGAACAATTGTAAGGTGTGAATGTTGGCAAGCGTTCATTATGCAAACCAAGTGTTGATTTACAGAAAAAAACATACATGCTCTATAGCAAAATGAATCATTTACAGATTAATTCTCTGGAGTTGAGATTACATGAAAAGAGGGGAGAAAAGAATATTCAGCACTGCTTCCACCAGTTGGAAGTACCCACAAAGTGACAACTGATGTCGGTTTATAGACAGATGTTCCAAGCATTTCTAAGGTTTTATACAGCTGCAGAGCTGATTAAATGATTGAGGAAAGAACATTGTAGAGAGAGGTTCATGTTCTCCTTGAAACCAGTTTGTGAGCAAGGTCATTCCGAATTCTCCAAAAGCAAAGACAAATCTATCAGAGAATGTAATCGTACAGATATTTCCTTCAAGCTATTGCTGAACTATAACTCCCATAAGGGCACTGCTGTTCAAAAGAGCTGTTGGGTATCATGGTGGATGCCCAGAATCTTGCCTTTATGCACGAATAACCTTTTAATCCCTCAAACGGTGTCATAGACTTATTTACAGCCAGTACTGTTCACATTTATGTCAGTCATTTAAGCTTAATAATATCCATTACATGGTAAGGATTGTGTTAATTTATATCAAGGTAGCCTAAGGTTCTATTGCATCCATTCATTCCCAATACAATGCATGTTCTGTTTCTGTTAAATGTATAGGATTGTGGGAGTAATTACAACAGTGTGCTGTGGCTGGTGGCCTCTGATCTGCGGTTTGTTAGTTCCTTCACTATTGGAATTGCAAACTCGATTTCATTCGCTATTGCTTTATTACTTTAGCTGCAAAATACAAAGCTCTTTTTTTTTTTTAGGAGAATAGTGTGTTACGGGTGCACTCTTAATGAGAAGTATTGTACTAACGGTCATAACCAGCAGAATGGAAAAAGAAAGAGTTTTTTAAATGTGATAAAAAAAAATTACAGATTGCAGCAAAGAACGGAGTTAAAATGTAGCACTTACAGGAATGCCCTGTATCAAAACACAAGCAGAAATAATGATATGAATAACAATGTACAGCTATCAGAAAATGTAGATAAAACAAACTGAATGTTCAATGTTTGAAATGACAATGTGAAATACAAAATAGCCATGGGAATAACACACGGCTAACTGTGGAAGGCAAGCAAATCTCTACAGCAGTTTATAGATTTTCATTTCTTTCTTGCATTTGGACTGTCATCAGGAGATGAAGGTCCAATACGCCTGCTGCCGCATTTCACATGAAGTCACAAGAGCAGTTACCTGTGTAAATATTTTCTGACAGGCACTTGCACAACCATATTTACTGTTTCTAGTAGTGTTAAGTCAGAGGCAAGTGGACATTTCGAGTTTTTCTTGAAAACATTTCACCACTCATCCAGGTGGCTTCTTCAGTGGTACAATGGTGAAACTTTTTAAAGAAAACCTCTAAGACGGTTATTTATCAAAGGTCACATTTTAGAGTTTTTTATACTTCAAACTCGAATGGTTTCTTATTTAAGAAACAAACTTGAATTGAAAAAAATGATTACGCAAATCGGGGTAAATAACCCAAAAACTTGAATTAATAGAGTTTTCAGTGAAAAAAAAAAAAACTTGAATCACAAAAACTTGAGTCCTCTGCAAAAAAAAAATTTGCACATCATGAAAGCTATTAACATCGTCAAATGGTTCAAGGTACTGCCATTGACTTCTACATGACTGACAGGTTTAAGATGTTTTATTTTAAGATTTGAGCTATATTCAGGGTCGGAGTATAATAAATCTTGAACAGTTTATTTTTAAAAAACTTGGGAGAATTCAACACACACTTACTCCTATAGATTATTCTTAAAGGAACAGTTCAGTGTAAAAATATATATGATATAGTTAGTTAGCCAAAAATGTTATCTATAAAAGCTGGAGTGACTGAATGTGTAACATGATATCCATATACTAAATCCTACTTTGTATCTCTCTAACTTTGAGTTAGTCAGCAACTTTAAGGGGACCCACATGGGACATATCTGTTCAGTGAGTTTGCAATTGATCCTCAGCATTCAGCTCAGATTCAAATGCAACAGTTATGACCCATGTGCCCCCCCTTCAAGTCACTGATTGGTTACTGCCGGTTAACCAATCAGTGGAAACCAAGAGAGCTCCAAAGTAGGAAGTAGTGTTCTGGCTATTATATTAGACATCCAGTTCACTACAGCCTTTATACATTACATTTTTGCTAACTATATAGAAAATTGTTTTTATTTTTTTATATTTTTTAATCTATTTATCCAATTTTATACTGAACAATTCATTTAAAATAACTCTAAAGCTAAATTGTCAATCATGCTATTTAGGGCCAGAACTAGGGGTAGGCAGAAGAGGCACGTGCCTAGGGCGCTGTGTTGGGAGGGCGCCAGGCACATACCTCTGCCAACACTTACCCTTAGTCCTGACACTTATTCTCTCACTGCCGGCTCTTCTTGCAGCGCTCCTGGTCTTGCCGCTGTTTCATGCGAGTGGTCAAACATGTGTGTAGTATTTGGGGGCAAGGCGCCTAGGGCACCCGGATGGCTTGGCCAAGACCTGTTGCAATGTATAGTTTATAGTTTATTTAATGCAAAGGATTATAATAATAAATCCATTAAAAAGGACATGTAAAGGTTATAATATTTAAAATATTTTTTGATTATTTTAATAATAATAATGTCATTTTATCTAAAACAAACAAAAACTTTATGCAGTACTAGGCTTTGACCCAGGCCTAAACACGCCTCAGCAAATTAACCAGGTCCTTAATAGCTTGGTCACTTCTCAAGTCTGAGCCATATTAGACCCTTACTCAAGGATTTAATACATATGCAGTGTCTGGTTTAAAGGTCCCTATGCAACTAATGGCTTTATTGCCTTGAGCATGGAGCTCACTTCCTAATAATCATGTGACTTGCACCTGCACACTTCCTGTGACAAGGTCCCCATTGTATTACTGTGCAATTTACAGGATATATGACAAGTTAATACAAAGCAAGCAAAGCTGCAGTACCCTGAAGCCTCACTGTATACAGCTATGAAGCAAATCTGTTTTTGGTTTGTCGTGGGAGGCACCAAGGGCTGGAACACATCCTTGATGACTGTACATATTCAATCTGTTAACCTACATTTTATTTCACTATAAAACATACACAGCATATAAGCAGAATTGGCTTTGTAACAAATAGTTTTTTTCTTCCACCAACATAATAATAGATAGCACAGACAGTATTAAGCTGGCCATAGACACACAGATCCTATTGTATGAATCGAGGATTCGTACGATTTTCGGATCGTGTGGAGAGTGCCGACAGCTTTCGTCCGGTGGAGATCGGTCGTTTGGTCAGGTTTGATTTGACCCGACCGTCCCGCCAGAGCCCATTGCACATCGTAATCGGATCATTCGGCCATATGGCTGAACAAACAGATTACCCCCGATATAGCCATGCTCGTTAATGGCATATCGGGGAAAGATCTGCTCGTTTGGCGATATCGCCAAACGAGCGGATCTTTTCGTCTATGGCCACCTTTACTCTACCAGGTACATTGGTCTATTATTTTGGTTACTAGAGAAGAGAGAACATTACAGGTCAGGCCCTTGAATAAATATTGGACTTGGGCTATATTTTTCTTGAAATGTCTATAAAGCAAGTTTAGCCTGCTTAAATAGTTGCTGTATTCTTGTCACAGTAAGGCTACTAAATTTTTAAAAAATGCTCTGCTCCAGAGTATAATTCTATCATGGTGAGAATGATTGCAGCAATTAGAGAAAGTATATATCTGTCTTCCCTTTAATCCAGAACATTATAGTATTAATTGTGTTGTGTTTTCTGTCACACTGAAAGTACAGATTTCATGTACAGGGGACCTGGGGTTTGCCAAGTAAGGGGTCTTTCCATGATTTAGATATCCATAATTAAAAAAATCTTTTCAACATTAAATAAACCCAGTGATTTGTTTGCCTCCAATAAGGATCAACTTTATTAGTTAAAATCAATATATAACATTTTAGTACTAAAGAATTTTTAAAAATCTGATTTAAGTAAAATGCAGCCTACGGGATATGGCCTTCCTGTAATTTGTGGCTTTTCAGAAATGCTGGTTTCTGGATAATGGATTCTATATCTGTATTAACTTTATTTAATGAAAAGTTATATAAATTAGATTTAATTTACCTTAGCTATACCTTCTTAGCTCATGCTTAAGGCTACAAACTGGCTCTGGCAGGTTCACTTTACTTGCCTTTGGCAAAACGACCAAAGCAACTGTATTGGCTATTTTAGGCATTGCTCTTTCAAATCAATGGAAGCTGTAAGTGGGACATTATGGCCATTTTCTCCAAATCAAAATGTGTTGGACTGAGAAGTGCAATATGATTCATCAGCCTCATTGTCAAATCAGGCACAGGCATTCTAAGCAGCAGTGTAGTTTATTTTAATAAGCCACAAAAAGGCCATTTTATTTAACTTTGTCGTATGGGTTCTTTTGTTTGGCAGAAAGGAGTACCAGGAAATGGATTCCCCCACGAAAACACAAAAAGTGACAATAAGCTCTTCTGTAAATAGTGTAATTTAGAAATAAAAACTGCACCATAAAAATCATGACGTTTCCCTAACAAACTGAATTCTGTATTGGGAACTCCTATATGTCATATTCTAAGAACAAAATGCAACAGTGTATTATTCCACAAGCTTGTTGGTTCCTAGACAAATAGCTATGATGTAAAGTATCCCAAAGAGACACCTTAGGTCAAAACTATTTTAATCACCTTCACTCTGTTGCATTGTTATTGTCCTGCTCAATGGTTAAACCCCAACTAGCCCCCATCTAGGATAAGAAGACTTGATGAATGAACTAGGCCAATTAGCGTTGGCGGGATGCTGAAATGTGAGTATGCCAGAACAAATGAAAAATCAGGATATCAGAAGCCATTTTCATATTGTAGTTTAATTTATGTTGCTTCATTTTCTGCTGCATCAGTTTTCTTCCTAAAATAATTTCCCAAGCACAATGCTGTGGTATGCATATCTACTGATGTGTGGTGCCACAGAATAAACAGAATTTCCAGGTCCTGAATAACTGCAGCATTAAAGAATTTGTGTTTTATTTTGTTTCTTTCTGGGTGTGTTCGTTTAATATATGCACAAAATCAGTTAAAAGAAAAACAAGAAAAGGTTAATAGTTTAGATCGCATTGACAAGAACAGCTTAAATAATACATGAAAGCAGGCTTGGAAATGTTTATAAGTGTTGCATGAGGAGGCTTGGGGCTTGTAGTTTCATGCTGCATTCTAAACTAACCATCTCCTGCCTTAGAGCTCTGAAGTAGGCTGCTCACAGGACAAATATCAAAACAACTCAGAAAAACAAAACTTCAATATAGTAGATATGGATTATTGAGGAAAGTCCAAAGTTAAATATTAACAGTAATTTGCATTGAATGTTGGGTTGTTATATTTTTCCTTTATATATGTCACAAAACTGAAGTTAGAAGCAGTTTGTGAAAGAAAACTTTCAAAATGGATTTAACTACAGCCTATGGCAGTGGCACTAGGGACAGCCCCAGTGTAAGATCCATTTATGGCATTCGTGTTGTTCTTTTGCAGAACAAAGCATCACTTACTGTATGTGTGATATAAAAGTATAAAATATCACAATGTAAATCTTACCTTCTGGTTCTTTTAGTGTTGGTGAATTCGACCTGTTTTGCTTCGCCAAAAAAATTGGCAATTTCCTGTGAAATTCGTGAAATGGCGAAATATTTGCTTCACGCATTGAAGTCAACGGACCTCAAAATTATTTTGATGAGCCTCAATTTCGACACCTGCAACGATTGCTATACACGCACCTATTTTGGCCAAATGCATTAAAGTCAATGGGCGTCTGAATAGTTTTGAAGCATTACAATGTTTGTGAAGGAAAAGCGGAAATTCGCTCCTGCCAAATTTATTTGCCCATCACTAGTGTCTTTCAGGGGAATGTAATAAAAGTCGCAAAGAGCAAAACAATTTGCACCTATAAGACTAAAAATCCACATCTCGCAATGTAATATTGTTCCTTAAACTGTTATTGAATTGCGAATTTTAATTGCGCATTGCGAATTTTAATTGCGCACTCATAAGACGTGCTTGAAGGTGTCGTAATCTTTTGGAGCAAACATAACGACTTTTTCAGTAAGAAGTTTTATTACATATAACATATAACTATAAAATTCGCAAACGGTCTTTCACTGTCGGAAGTGGTCGCTAAACAGTTTCCGGGCTTGCAAAAGCTATATTAAATTCGCACAAAGCAAAATTTGTTCGCACAAAGGCATAACTTTTCGCATTGCAAATAGTTTTTCTGTTATCGATTTTTCTTACTTTCCCCCGTTTGTTTTTAATAGTGTAAATAGTTTGTTCCTATTGAGTTTTTCAGATAAAGGGTATTCCTTTAATGTTAAGCACCATGCTACCAAGGTTGCCACCTTACCAATCTGCCAGGGAGTGGGGAGGACAGGCCAAGAAATGGGCAAGACAACTGGATTTGTGCTAGCTTAGTTAAAATAATGCTTGTTTAAACAGAATAGCATTTTGGTTCTTCTTAGCTTTATGTTTAACATATGCTATACTTGTATTTAATGTTTAGTTAATGCTACAGCAGAAGTGAATTCTATTGTTGTGGGGTTTCTAAAATAGCAGCAAGTGATGCTTTAGTTAAACAGGTAGTGGGGACTTATTTGGCACTTTTCACTTTTACCGTTTATTACGAATTGTTTTCTAAAAAAAAAAAAAAAAATTAAAATTAACAAAGCTAACATAATTGCTTTCCTAGCAGCAGATATTTATGTTACCTTAGTTGACACCAACTCCAAGGTGTTTTTATTACAGAAAAAGTCAAAAACTTAAGATCCAAGTCTTTTTAACCTCTGAACCTCTACTGTTCTAAAATAATTCATGATTGACTGATAACTTCTATATAGATAGGGCACACTTTGTGACAGCGGAGGCATTGAGCCACACTGACACTGTTAATGACAGGTGACCACATTGATACACTGGCCATGCCAATCACAGCTTCAAATCTGCTCCAGAAAAAGAGGAAATAAAATGCGTTGTAGCTAGAGAGCAAGAACGATACATTATTACAGATGGAAGAGTTAGGTAAGATTTTGTATTGAGAGGAATCCAGTATCTCATGAGCTGTATTATTTTTCAGACAGTTAGATTATACTATGTACATCAATATGTGTTGCACAGTGCAAAGTGTTTAAACCTCTTTTCTATGCTTGCAGACAGTTTAGACAGGCCAAATATAAGGATGTAATGAGTACTGACACAAACACCAAGGGGGTTATTTATCAAAGGTCCAGTTTAAGAGGTTTTTTTATACCTTGAATAAACTCAGAACTCGAAAGTTTATGAAAAAAATGAATTGAAAAAACTAAGTGTAGCTGGGGGTGAAAAACTCAAACACTCGAACTTGAGTTTTTGGGGGGAAAAAACTCAAATTGCTTCAAACACCATGAAGGCTACAATCATCTTCAAATGGTTCAAGGGACCTCTGCCACTGGCTTCTATATGACCTTGACAGGTTTTGACTGGAATATTTTCGGATTTGAGCTATTTCCAGCTTTGGGGTAGAATACATTTTGAAAATTCTAGTTTTTTTTTTTAATCTGAAAATTTGAGTTTTAACTGAAAAATATCCTTGAAAACTGGGAATTTTTGGGTCTTATTGCAGAGCATTGCAGGTATTCTTTACACTTAATGTGGACCTATCACCCAGACATAAAAAATTTTCAAATTAAACATGAAATCCAAATTCTATTTTTTATTAAAGCATTCATAGCTGTTGTAAACTGATTTAAAAATCTCAGTTGTCAATCAAATATTGCCTGCCCCTTCTCTATGTCTTCAGCATAGAGGCGGGGCAGGCAGTTCCCATCACTTCACATTCAGCTTTTCCTAGATGTCACAGCTCTCCCTACATTCGCTTTTACCATTTTACCCTAATCTCTCTTTACCATTTAATTGTGTAGCCAGGGCATGGGGCTGGACATCAGGTCCCCCATTCTGGTGCACAAACAAGATTATGAGATGATGCAAAACTTGTCTTAATAACAGTGTCCACAAAATGCCCCTTGTCTGTTTGCTATAATAAGGACATCCCAGACTGAAGGAAACAAAATTCAGATAATTAATACAGTGTAAAGTTAATTTTTCATGACTAATGTGATAAAGAATTTGGAATATTTTTTTTGGGGTGATGGGTTCCCTTTAAGCAGCAAATCTGTTATAATCATAGAATCAATGGTACAGCATCAGTACCAGTTTTCACCTAAAATATTACAGCAGGGTAAAGATGGAAATTTAATTCAGGATGATTAATAAATGAGCATATCAGGTTACCAGACCACCAATACCATTCTGACTGTCTGTGAAATGAAGAGGTCAGGCAGTTCATGGTGCCTCTTCCGTTCATGTTGTTCCAGCAATAAATGCATTCAGCAAGAATGATCAGAACAATAGGAAGGTAGACATATTGTGCATGCTCTCTGCCTGTTTGGTCTGTTGGCAAATTGGAAATATAGGGAACATGGTAACTTTAGACCTTTTTTTAAGGACCATTTTGACATTGAACATTACTAAATATGCACTCTTAGGGTCTGTACACGTGTCCTGCCCACCTGTGCAACAAGCTGGATGCACATGGCTGTATTTTTGTTCATTTCCAATCTAGATCAGTTGCCCATACTAGGGCTTTAATGGCACATCCAGTGCCCAAGACACGTGGTTGCTAGATGTCAAGTGATAAATGGGTGAGTCACGCACATCAATTAAGCCCACTTTATCTGCAGCATACAACAAACAATGCAATCATCCTGTTTATCAGTTGTGAATAGTAGAAATCAGACAGTTAGATCAGGTTAATTCTGTCAGCAATTCACAGCAGGATTGTGTTGTCAGCAGCCAGAAAAAAAATGCTCTGTTGAGAAGCTATTTCTGTAAGGAATAAAATACTCCTGAAACTTGTTTTTTTTCTAGCATAATTATGGATTTTTTTTTACAAGTAAGCATGCAGGCCATCACAGATATTGTGAGATTTGCACATCCACACAATGGCTGAAGTGAGGAGAAGAGATGAAGAAATGCCGCTCCTCTCACGTGCTCCCCTTGTCAATACACCATCTACCTGCTGAGAAGGGGCATGAAAAGAATCTTTTTGGAAAAGATTAAACCACGATTTTCGATCTGATGTTTCCAAGCCAGAGTACTTTTTCTCCTCAATAATCTGAGCAGGCAATGAAGCTATTATAAACGTTTGCCCTTTATCTGCACCATTTTATTCTTTTACATAATGGAGACATTTCTGTGTATTTTCTTGGCAATTTTGCACTGTAGTTATATATGTAGTTATAATATAAATGGTCAGCTACAAAAAATACTGTGGGAAAACATGAATGAAGCATGGACTACAAATATCTATAGATCTGTGACACTTGCTTAAGCCCAGTAATAATATAGGCTAAAATAAAATATTCAGAAAGATGATAAAAAAACACTTAATCACAGAGTGAAATGAAGTATAATACATTTTCCCTGGACTTGTGTAGTTTGTTGAACCTTATACACTGTTTTCAGTCATAAATAGGATTGATGGGCGAGTCTCTAAGACCAAGGAAAGACAACAAATTGTGAAGAATAACATTGTTCCTTCTTCATAGGGCTGTCTTTTTCAGACTTGTGAATTAAAACGTGGCAGCAGAATACTGGATCTGAATTATTATGTGCATATTAACCTTTAGGGTTATGTTCAGGGGTCATGAATCCCATCTCAGAATTACCAAAAGTGGCTTTTAGCTGCCACCAGTAACCTGCAGGCTCTTCAACTTCAATTTTAAATTTGACTTTTGGCAGGTGCTCCTGGTTATGTCATGCAGATAAGTATCTGCTACATTACAGAATAACTTTCTAGCCAGTAGTTCTTCCTTTGTAGCTAAAGGATTGACATAAATCCCCTTTAGTGGCCAAAAGGTCATACAAATGGACAGATACCTGCTTTGCCTAAACATGCAGTAACTTTCAAACCAAAGATCTCTAATACATGGGAGTAATGCCATTTCACTAGGCAGGACATTCCAAACAATGTTTTCTAAAGCCATGAACAGTCAGCACTCTAGACTTTAATACATCTTGTATTAAGGCTATATTTTGGTCACAATTTGAGGATACTGCTGGATATGTATCAAAATGTAGCCTTTATTCAACTAAATAAAATATTCTTTAAGTCAAAGTTGGCACTGCAAGGAGCAATCAGTGCATTTAACAGCTGAAAGCCTGCAAGTGTGACATCACTGCTACAGGCTCTGACCTCTAGGCAATCAATGTCAAATTCCCTATCTGACATCATACTAAAAAATACAAAACATAAAAGCACACATTTTGTTAGACAGACAACCATTGTTCAGTGATCCCATGGTTATACAAGTATATATATGCCTTAACATTAGAATCATATCTGATTCTCTAACCCTTTGCGCCATGGTATATATAGATCAGAAACTGGAAACATCTAAAAGGTCAGAAACAAAAGTAAAAAGACAGAGGAGCACACCTAGAGATAAGCGCCATAAAAATGGGGTTTAAACAAAAAGATAATTTTCTAAATGCCACAGAGTTCTGATATAATCAGTTCCCCCTTGTTACTATCAGTGTGCAGCCCAGACCTATTTCTTTCATCATATTGGCACATGGTAAAGAACAGCTACATTTTAAGGCTGGCACTGCTGAAGAAAACATTCTTTGTTAGTTTGTATTGCAGGATGCACATATGATACAGCCATATGCAACCTTATACAGGTTTGGGATCTGTTATCCAGGACCCCATTATCCAAAAAGCTCTGAATTACTGAAAGCCTGGCATTACAGTGCATACATTATCACTAAATTGTGCACAAGAAATACAAATCTATTGGAATATTTTAGATTTTTATTTATTAAGCTGTCTGGGGAAATATTTTCGTTATGGTTTAGCTTATTCTTCCATCTTTAACTTTTAGCCCATCATTTATACCAATCCTTAGTTGTCAGGGTAACAAGGCCTTGACAACCGCATAGCAATGTAAATGTGATATTGTAAAACTGCAGGGAAATCCTAAATCAATTTAACTCACTAAGTATGAAGAACAAGTGCATAAATGTCTCATCATACCAAAATATAAGAATGTATTTCACCTCGTACTAATATAGATTGAGTTTATTTTTGTTGGGTGGTTTTATGCCCTGAACATATTCCCTGTCGTAAAACCGCCAGAAGCAGAAAGATCCCAAACCATATTGAGAAAATGGCAGATGCATAAATAGAAACCAAATGGATGCTTCTTGCCTTAGGAAATGCTCTGCCTGAGATTTGCTGTAAAACACACTGAACAGATATTTGCTAAATATTTGGAAATGGTCCTTGCTTTTCAGAAAGCAAATCTCAATCCCACTCCATCACAAATCATGTCATATAAAGATATTTTCGCATAATCCAGTATTATACTCCGTTATACTCAGTGTCAACTCTCCGTTGAAATAAATAGTTGTTATTAAGGACATTAGATGTGCAAACGGAGGGGATAGGACTGAAAAATGAGTATGAGCACACATGGAGTCTTTAATGGCTCTGCAATTTATAGCAATGGGTTTCAGATCTTATTATGGAACATGTAATGTCAAATGAGGCAGAGGAATATGCAAGAAGTTGTGCGCGTGTGTGTGGGGGGGTTGACTAGACACTACTAGGATTACTACCTACGTATTTACAATAGTAAATACTAGTGATTATAGTAACAAATGCACCTTCCACATATTAAGAGGCTATCCTCAGTATAAATGCTGGTCAATATTGGAATTTAGGATGAGAGGTTGCTGTGCATCAAGTGCATCAGACAAGGCTTCTAGATTGCTACGAAATAATATTCCTCTAATACTTGCCTCCAAAACATGGCTAGTTATTTCCGAAAATGGACAATTTTTAAGTGCCCCGTGTTGTTGGTTCAATTGAGCATGACAGACCTATAAGTTCTACCTAAAGGTGTGTACATTATGAAAAAGAATCTTTTGGAACAAAAGTTCATATAATGAAATCCTGCTTTATATCTGCCAATTCTGATGGAGAGAACATAATGCACATTACAACCGATTCTAGGAATATACTTTCATAGCCTGCTAATTTAGCAGCAAAGTTAAGGGGAAAAAAGTTCCTGTTCATTTTAAGTATTGTGTCATTTTCTGGTTAAGGGGTCCATGCATAAGGTTAAGGTCACACTGGGCGTTTCAGGGAGAAGTCGCTCAAAGTTGCCTCACAAGGAAACTTTGGGCAACTTCGGGAAATGAATCGCCACGTGTACTTAGCGCCGTAGATTTTTCATTTTAGCCAGTGCAAGAGTGAGGGAGGGAGATTGGTCGCCGCAAAGACTAGCCGATTAGTCGCCAGGCGACTAAATCTCCCCGAAACGCCCAGTGTGACCTTAATCTAATTTGAATCTTCATAGCTAAAGTCTACATAAAGATAATTTAAACATTTATATAACTGAATAGAATTGTCTTGCCTCCAATAAGGATTAATTATATGTTAGCTAGGATCAAGTACAATGTACTGTTTTATTATTAAAGAGGAAAAAGGAAATAGTTTTTAGAGTTATTTCATTATAATGGAGTCAATGGCAGATGGCCATCCTGTAATTTGGAGCTTTCTGGATAGCAGGGTTCTAGATTAAGGAACCCATACCTTACAGGACATTTAAGTAGTTTGAGGCTTTTGTTGCCTTTCAAAATAAAATTGAGCTGCTCAGCACAGGAAGGGATTTATTTGAGAATAGCAGCTTGGCTACCCTAACTGGCTCATGAATGCTTACATTAGATCCCATACACTTGTGTGCTTAGACGCATCACACTCTGAAGCTGTGTCAATATAAAGGGTAATGTAATTAAATAACAGCTGCACCAGGTCTTATAACCCATAGTAATTAAGCAATTAGCATGTACTGGTCACCTGTTTGAATGAAAACATCTGATTGGTTGCTTGGGATTAAAAACGCTTTTACAAAGCTTTAGACTGACAACAATAGCCTACACTTTAAGCGTTATTGTGCAGAAAAAAAGTAGGTATTGTTAACCTTATATTCAAGTCTGTGAAAGCTGACTAAACAGTTAGGGTAATAGTTTGTTACCCCAGTGTTCTCTAAATAATTGAGGGCATAAATTAAGAACAAGTGTGTTAATTGCTCCAACTGTAGCAGCCACTGGGAAGGTCATTAGGCAGAAGACAAAGATTACATAGTTTTGCTTGCCTGCATTCACATCTGCAGTGATTCATGAGATATAAATTGGAACAAAGTTTTGCTGAAAGCTGAACAAAACTGCTTTGGCAACAGAAATGTCTGAAAATGCAAACAATCTGCTTTTCTAGTGAGTCCCGCAGTGTGCTTTATTGTACAATATAAAACATTCTTGGAGCTTACACTCTGGCAGAGCACAGACATTTTATGTTATGTCCTCTTCACTTTAAATGGGCATTTATCATTTCTTCAGACATTATCAGATTGTTGATATTACTGCAGACCTCTTTCCAACACCTCAAACCTTGCTCCTGTGCTGTGAACTTGTGGTAGCATCAAGCTTCCTTTATTACTTTGCCTGTTTTTATGAGTTTATTATTATTGCCTTGCTATGAACAGGACTCCACACGTTATAATAATACAATAATCCATCGGGTGGCCATGTGTCACCTTCTCACACCTATAGTACACAGATTAAAACATCCATTCATTAAAAATATATTGTATTTTGGTTGTTGATACAAGGAGTTCTATCCTTATATATTTTTAGCAACTAATTCTCCTACATTGCTGTATCACTAACAAATCTTTCAGAGCTTTACATAGGTTATAAACCAATGGCATCAGCTCGTGCCCCAGTAGAGCAAAATATAGCCGTCTTTCAATATATTTATCTTTTTCCTAATTATTAACATTGGGATCAAGCATTTTTACCAGCCAGGCCAGTAGGCAATCCTCAACTTATCAGATGTGTTTTTGGAGTTACAGCGCAAACCAATTAAGACATAAGGACAACATACAGATTGAATTTCCAATGCTCTGGCTGGACACAAACTTACCACCCCAGCTCTGCAAGGCAGTAAATCTAATCACTGTGAGACTGCATCTTTAGGTCAGCTATGGGATGCTATAACTAATACCTAATCTGCCTGAAAATACATCATTTTGGGGAAAAAGTTTGTCTGTGGAAAAATCCACAGACAAACAAAATTATATTTAATTCATGGTAGTAATTCTTTTAATACATGCTACCAAGAAAAACTGAAAGTACTGCTGGCTAGTTAACTCTGCACAAATAATTTCCCTGGCACTCAGGTCAAAGTCCAAGCAGGGACAAACCCTTGCTTTGTTTATTTGCGAAGGTGCAACGTTTCGGGGTAAACCCCTGGTTGGACTTTGACCTGAGTGCCAGTGAAATTATTTGTACTTCGACACCGGGCATTCACTTTACGGAGAGACAGGATTCGCATATTGAATATTATTATTCCACAGTTAACTCTGCAAACAGGTGAAAGGCCAAAAGAAGAAAATTTCTTATAAACTTTACCACCACTCCCTAAAATATAACAACCAAAAAGCAATTGATTTGTCAAACTAGCAGAGAATTTCAAACCATTAAACAGGTAAATCACAGGTACGGCACTATTCCATCTGGACTCTATTCTGGATAGTTAAAAAAATTGAATGCGGTAAACCAGGGCTCTAGGCTCATGGACCGGCCGTGGCCCTCCAAGGGATTTTTATAGCTCTGAGTGCTCAATAGCTCCACTGACCTTTTTGGATGACATTTCAGAATCACCTTGCCACCAAACCTATGGTAACTAACTCACTATTTGATTACACTTGGAAAACACTGCTCTAAACCATTGCTAAATTAGACTTTTTTTCAATATAGTGATAATATTTGAGGATTGTAATACAATATAATTTAAATTTCCTACAATGCAATGTATAGAAGCCTTTGGGCAATAGTTTAAAAAAAATCCAGCAGACCTTTGGTTGTAACCATAACATCAGTACCATTGACAGAAAAAACAATACAGGGCTATATTCCCTAAAAGGAAATGACAAAAAATAAGGAAAAAAAATAATTTCAGTGTCTGGCAGAATAAAAGCTCTAAAAGCAGATTTCCAGTTGCATTGCTCCTTTTAAATAGTTTCTGATAAATGCATGGAAGTTCTGAAGCAGTGTTATGTGGTGTCTATTTATACCCAAGGGGATGCATATCCAAATGGGAATAAATGAATCTGCAAGCAAAAAGGGAAAGGGTAGAAATAAAAAGGGATCTGTATGCATTATCTAGAAGACAGAAAACGGCAGAATGAATTTATTCTAAAGTCGTCCTCTGTGAGGCAAATACATCTGAACCTCAAGGACTAAAGATGGCAGGATGGGTGCTCTGGCAACTGGCAGCAGTTAGGATAATGTCCTGCTTGCTAAATGTTTGCAGTAATATGACGGCTGCCTTAAATAACTGCCTCACTATGATTGATCACAAAGGTGCTGACTTGCTTACAGACAGCAGGAAATAGATTTTTATGGCTGTTGATATTAATCTATTAAATGGAACTTCAGACAACAAAACAGACGTACTCACTGGGTGTTCATATTATAGGACAGATATATGCCTTAACTATGACTAATTGCTGTCTAATGTTGCACCTATGCACATATTATATAAAATTATGAGTTTCTCAGCAAATTCTACATACATTTTAATCACAAGTGAACTCCTTTTGTGAGAAAGAGAAAAAATAAGATGTGGGACTATTTCCGACCATTTTCCATAAATCTCTGTCCCTCTTTATGGTCACAGGGCTGTGCAGTGAAGTAGGTATGGCAGACTACTCTCTGCAATCTTCCTTCTGTGCATGATAGGGACACACTAAGGGGTTGATTTGTTAGCATTCATATTTTTTGACAGTTTCTCCCAAATCAATTTTGTTGGCTAAAAATCGTGAATTAGAATAATTACTCTAAACCAAAAAGATTTCAATATTTATTAAACTTAAGAAGCACAAAACAACTTCACCATCTAAAAGCTGGGAAGGTTAGTCAATGGGAAATGTCCTTATCAAATTGTAAAATCTTTATGTACTTTGATTTTTTAGGGTTTTTTTTCTTCTTAAAATCTCAAAAATTCTTACTAAATCCAGGATTTCAAGGTTTTTGTTGTCATATTTGTTCCACGTTTATTTGTTCACCCTTTCTATATTCTGATTTTTTTTATGAAATAAGGAGACATTTGTGCTTTTTAAAAATGCGAGTTTAGTCTAGGCTGGATAATATCAGCTACACCAATTCGAATTTTTATAAATAAGGCCCTAAGTGACTTCCACAAGAAATATAAACTGCACTTGAGTGTTGCTAATTGGTTCAATGGCAGATGACATTTGTCTACTTTAGATTAAAGGGGACTGTTGGAGTCAACAACAAATATTTACCATTGTGCTTATTAAAAAAAGTTGTTTTGGGAGTTGTTTTTTTTTTTTAAATAAAAATCTACCCAAAAACTGACAAACTTTTACAATTCCTGTGGGCAGCTTTTCCAGACTGTATAGGAAAGCTTGAGTTTTTGCACGCCTGGATGCTAGCCAATCAGCAGCTGGGGATACTAAAAGGGTAACTGCAGTGTATCTCAAAGTTGTGATTGGCTACCCTGACCCTACTATGCTTCAGGGGGGAGGACTGTTAGGACATGACCAGCACTCATTTGTAATATTAGATCAGAAAGAATCTATAGGAGGTTTCAATAAATGTAGCAGATATCACATTATTTATCATTGCCTACATGATGAATGTGAGAAATCCCCTGCCTCTTTCAAAGGCCAATATCAGAGAACATGCTTTAGCACAAACATTTTAGTTAATTTCTCATCCCTCAATTGATGAATGCAGTACCATGGGTTATATCCATTAGGTGTAGTCTCCTTTTAAGGAAGAAGTAAAACCTCCTGGCAATTTTTTAGTTTTAGCACCAGTGCAAAGATCTTCCATTCCCTCCACCCATTCAATCACATTTGCCTCAACTCAACTGTGGCTCATAGCATGCCTAGAACTGCAGAACTACACCACCATCTTTAGTCATGTTGTGCAGTAGCCCAAGATAACAGCTTCCAGTGTGCACATGCCATCTATAGGGTGCAGTTCATGTGAGACACCAAAGGAGTGGTTTTATTGTAATGAATATAGTAGACATTTAATGAAAGTGTGTGGCCCTGTTATTGACAGTTAATTGGGTTTGGACTCCCTGATAACAGAATTGTGTCCTGGCACATATGCCCTGTTTCATTTTTGCCTTAGATGTACACATCTTACTTACATGCAATAAATATAAGCCTGCCACCTATCAGTACCTATGCCGGCAGCACACTTTACATTCTAAGCAGACATTGCACCTGGCCATCTACTTTATTCCATTGGCAACACCAGTTGTCTTTACTATATGACTTTCGCCTGCAAAGGTCTTTGTAATATTGCTTCTACAAAACTGCCCAGTTTAATATAGACTAAAAGCGTCTATGAGATTACATGAAGTAACCTTTCTGCACAGGCAACAAAACATGGTTTCATTGCCTGCAAGCTGATAGCTAGTTATTTAATATACATTAGCCCAGATAGGTATTGTGTATGTATCAGATACTCAGATTTGCGTCACAATTTGTTCGCCAGCCAGTGAAGACACTGTATTAATGTTTTTTTCCAAATGTTTGGCTGCCCTGTACTGAGGAAGGCCAAATGCATTTAAAACTCATGCAAGCACAGCTATGGTGAAATACAGATTGAAGAGATATTCGATGTTAACAGTAGTATATATTAGTGGGCTATCTATCTGTAATATTGTTATGAGCTTACAGGGACAGGGATTCTGGTTATGAAGAAAGGCTGAATCGGAGCATCTTCCTTTTCCTTTGTAATGCCACTAAAGTAAAATGAATGCAATGTTCTTTTGACATTGTGTGCGTTTCTCCTAACTACATCCCAGAGGCAAGCTACACAAACACACAGAACAGAAAATAGATCAGTTGCTCTCTTTGGTGATAAAGGGGGTATGTTGTATTCCAGCTGCAGAAAAAGGAATACTTGATGTTAAATGGGTTACTGAATAATTATAAATAATTATCAAGTGTGCCGAAACTCCTTCATGCTCCTTTCAAACCAAGATAAAAATCCATGCTCACCATGAATGTGAATATCCATATTATTTAAACATTGTTTTTAAACCAAGGAGAGAGAGAGAGATTTTTTATTCCAGGCAAATGGAATTTATCCAGTGCCTTATACACAATGCCATTCTATACATGTATCAATATGCCACCAAGGGCAAGCATATAAGCATGGCGGTTAGCCAGCAATTCAAATACTGCTGAATATTAAGGAAAAACACCATTCTATACGCAAGAATCATGCATTTAGAAGGGGATGCTAATAGCATGTAATTTTGTTGTATATACCACTAGATTCTAGGCAGCCTTGTCCTCTCCACTGACCTCCTGTACTCATAGTCCCTTACTTATGCATATTCCCTGTTGGCCTGAATTTGTGTCGGCTTTCAGAAAGACACGATAGAAGGTAAAAAGCTACATGAAGAAACAGAGAAGTTTCCAATGAACAGAAATATGTAAACTGAGTATTTAAAAGCTGATTTACAGGAGAGATTCATGTATGTTGTCTTTCAATCATGCATGTCTTCATTTTAACTGGCTCATGTAAGGATCAGTTCACCTTTATAGAGACACTGACTAAAATACAAGTTGCGCTCATAAATATTAAAATGTGTGATTTGATGCATGTAAGGATTTAAACAACATGGAAGTGGTTTCATATGCTTTCAAGACACCTAGTAAACATTTTTGTGTTAGTCAAGTCCTGGAAAAGAGGCAGTAAAGTACAGCAAAATACAAGCATGATAAATAAAATTAAACTCCATTGCCCAGCCTGACAAAAGAGAAAGGGCTCATTAAAGGAGACATATGCTAAAGCATGGGTTAGTGAACTGGTGCAATTTAGCAGCTATATTCGTTAAATATGAACAAAAACCAATGCACAAACTTTGTTTATGTCTGTTTCTTTCCCCAGGTGTTTTTACAAAGAAAAAATTAGTTGAGGATTTTCTACAACCAACCCCACTGCATCCATATCCCCTTTGGCAAGAGAAAATCATAGAAATTTGGGTAAAATATTGGTTACTGTGACAACCTCATGATCAATAGTTCAAGAGAGTCAAGAGAATAATTGCTATCTGCTTTCTGCTCTCTGACCTGAGCCATTGTCTTTCATATTAATTAAAAGTGAT
The DNA here is from genome assembly GCA_038501925.1 of Xenopus petersii. Taxonomy (NCBI): domain Eukaryota; kingdom Metazoa; phylum Chordata; class Amphibia; order Anura; family Pipidae; genus Xenopus; species Xenopus petersii. The sequence goes on from CM076676.1 coordinate 91,823,680, forward strand.
AGAGTTAGTGAGGCATTTAGTGCAATGTACAAAATACAGGAGTGCAAAAAAGACAAAAAAAATACAACAAATCAGCTCACCATGGCAGTACTGCATTTAAGAAGTGATCTGCTGTGAGCAAAGGGACCTGAATCTCTTTAAAAGACAAAAATGTAGGTACTCTAAAGTATATGTCTTTCAGTGTGTGCAGCCTTTTCTGTTTCTAAACTGGGATTAGACAGCTGTGAACTTGCATGTGTGAACTGAGACCTTGTATTGCAAGCTCTGCTGTAGTGTAAACTCAATTGAATGATAAATCTTTGTATAATTCACTAGTGCTATACAAAAGGTAAATACACCTACAAGCTCACAGTATATTTGAGCAGATCTGCACCCTGTTTGGTGAATGACCATATTTATGGCCAATCCATTTACACAAAAGGTGGGCCAAATTGCAGAGATCAGGCTGCTGAGCCCAACTGGCTGCATCGGGATGTGACTGGCTTTGGCGAGATTATGGTCTACATCTGAAGTTTCAAAGATTTTTATGTTAAATAGTACAATGGCAAAGGCCGGAAATAAAGCTATTTGAGCAGCACAACAAATTTATAGAGCATATCTTTAACATGTCTCCCATACATACTTGCTCAGCTGTGGCTGAACAACGACTGCCAAAGGCGCTCAGTGGATGCTAGGATTTATTTCAGCAAAGGGGTAGTCATGAAGAGATCCACCACTTAAATAGGTTTTGTAAAACTAAGAGTTAAAGTTTTTTGTATCATCTGAAACTGAAAATTTGGAAGGATTAATTCTGCGGCTCTACCCCTTTTCTTAGTCTTTCACGGTTCAGCTGCTGCACAGTATCTCAGTTTATGTGATCTGTATACAAAGGTTATGTTAAAAAGGCAGGCAGGATTCAGTCTGATTACAAGTGCATGCTTTTGGCATCGTTATACCCAATACCCAGAGTTCCCGCAGGCTCAGATGGCCTATCTTGTAAGCTGCTAGACACAGCCCCCGTCCGCATCCACACATTTCAAGACACAAATTACAATATTCCTGAAAGGGAGGGTGTTGGAAAGAATCTGCACATGATACTGTAGCTTTGACTATCTCTTTGGAACACTCATGCTATTAAATAAGTAAGATTTTGTTTATACATATTGTACATGATAGTAATTTTTCTTTTCGGGAGTCATAACCCAGAAGGGATAGGTATTCATTGGCACCGTCTCAAAACAGAAAATAATTCAGCATCCTCCCTTTACTTGAGCTGATAGAGATACTAGGCGCTGTATATTTAACCCTTTTAGAGTGAAATAAAGCCAGCAATTCCAAGTTTTCTCTCCTATCATCCTCAGCAAGCCAGAACACTGGCACTACTGTGCAGCCATAACTAAAGAAGAGCCAACATAGGCCACAACATCTCACTGACATGCACAACTAAATAAGTCCAAGTGGCAGGAAAAAAGTGGAGTAGCAAACATGTTACTGGTAGAATTTCTGCTAGAAATTATTTATATTCTGCCACTGTAAATACAGCAAGTATCAGGGTTTGAAATGAATACATTTATATTTAAAAGTGGCCAGCTTGTGCGGTAATTGGCCATAAGAGCCTTAACCTTGGAGTTCAGGATAATACACATCTAACAGGGAAAGGAATGAGATGGTAACTGTCTTCAGGAACCGTTTCTCTCGCTCTATATGTCAAAAGGTGAGAAGATGCATGATGGTTGTAAGCAGATTGTCTGTCAGCAATCAGCAGCAATTCGCTGGCGCAGAGTCCGGCCAATAGATGTTGCGGCATAAGTGTTGCGGCACTGTTTGCTGGCAGGTCATATGCATGAAAAGTCGATGACAAGGGACATGCCCATAGGGAGTATGAAAGGAATGTGGTCAGTCGTGCAAAAACTACATCACTTAATAAACTGCACATAGAATGAACGAAACAAAAAAAAATTTAAGGCTTTTCCTGCTGATATAATGGATCTGGGGTTGCCACTTCCCAGAGATGCTTTATTCAACATTTGGGAATCATCTGCAGCTTACCCACAGGTGGTGGCAAGATCTGATCTGTGGAATGTATTGCTGTAAAAACAAAACAGCTACATTCAGCAGTGGAGAGTGAAACAGCCACCCATCCTACTACAATGTAGCAAGCCAACCAGTTCAGGCTATGTTAGTCACTATGTCATAAAACATAACTTTTAATTTAAATTATTAAAACAAGCTTGACTGACAACACCAAAAAATAGACTCGCAGCGTATGGAACTCTACACCGTTCGGGACCGTGTCCCTAAAAAATACACAATTAAAAGCAATTGTGCAGGCTAAAAAGGTGGTGGATATGCTATCAGCTTAGTAACTGATTTTAATATCCACTGTTATTGCCAGCTCTATAAGGGAGTGCTATAACTGCAGTAAAGCACTGCGTATCTTGACAGCGCTATATAAATAAATGATGATGATGATGATGATGATGATGATGCCAGGTTTCTTTCCCATAAGTGCCCACCCTTCCACCAGCATGCCTCCTACCTAGCTACGTTGGGAAGAGTGGGAGCTGTCTACACCACCTTCCACCTACGCCACCCTACGCGTTTCGCTGCCAAGCAGCTTCGTCAGGGGCATAAATGTAATGCTGCTACCAAGGGGTGACTGGTGTCAGTGCAAGCATCTGATCGTTGAAACATAACCCTTTTCGAACCCTTTTACTTACATAGCCTAGAGAGCATGTGCTCCTTACAAGTGAAACTTCCCCTTTAAGTGGCATGTTGTGCACCACTCACACAACAGCAATCAAAGTCAACGTGTAGTAGAGGATTATTTTCATACAAGACATGTTTCAACAATAGGCACAAGTGAATAAGTGCAGAACTAAACTTTACACTATGATATCTAAACTAATGATGATTTCTAGCCAAAAGGCTCATATCAAATAACCTGTCAGCCCCAAAAACTGGTCTACGCATTAAAAGATAACCCTGCTCTATAACTAAAAATCTGACACCCAGAACAGATTCATTAGAAATGCTCCCATGTAAGCGGACTTTGCTACAGTCACAAAACAGATGCTTTGACAAGGAAAGATTTCTTGCTATTTTTCAGCAGGTGGCATAATTGCTTTTTATTCAGTTTCTTGTTATCAAAACTGTGCTTCCCAGTATTCAGCTACTTGGGTCTGAATAACCAAGGCTTGAAGATGGAAGACTGTGGATCAAATTACTCGGGTTGGAAAGTGCACAAATTGATATTATTCATGGAGGCTTATTTTAAATAGATGGTCGAAGTTTAACAGACACTATTAACAGCTTGTTTTCTTCATTATTTTAAATGAACTAGAAAACAACATTTTGCATATATTTAGTTGATCATGAGTCCTGCTTTTTCTTTAATAAGTTCTTTATCAAAAGACTGTCAGCAATACATTGAGTTAACATTACAATGGGAGCACCATAAACCAAAACACACAGCATTCCAGTGGTAGCACCATAAACCATTAAATATAATTCCACAGAGCACAAGCTAAATGCTTATTCAGCAGAAGAGATAATTGTTCCCAAAAAACTAGAGAACTGTTGTTATACCCAGTCCTTAGACAGGCTGGCACCCTTAGAAGGGGAGGCTCAGAAGCATGAGGTGCTGGAAAGGAGTCTGGTGAAATATTTGGCCGCCATGTATATCTTTAACAAAAAAGCTTTGTTGCATTAAAAAAAGTTTCAAGAGTCATAACTAACGTGGATTCACAAATGCTCCAAAGCCTTTAATAAAAATAGATTGTTTTACTTGTCCAAAATACTTTTGCATTACAATATAGAATTGGTATATCATCTTTAAAATAAAAAGTTCTGCCTCAAACTCTATTCCGTTTTTTCATGTCATTTTTATTTATTGCCTGAAACAAAAATACATTTCCAGCTTTTTCAGAGCAGCTTTTTTCTCACCTTGAAAGAAAATCCCAAATGAAGAAAAATATTCTGCAAAATAAGCTACAGCTGGGAAAAAGTAGTTTAGCATTAACATGAATTCAGACCCTACCAGCCTAGTTAATGGCTTCAACCAGTTCTAGAACTGAGTCTACAGCTGGTAACCTCTGTAGCCCTGCAACATTATTGCTAGAACTGCTTTGGCCAAAGTGAGAACCATGCCTCAAGTGGCACTCCTGCACAGGGAGTAAATGGCAGACAGCAGGAACAATTACACACACACATATTTTGGGAAGCTGGGACTTATGCATATGTTTAAAAATATGCAATAGATTTGGCAAACCAAACGCTTAATGTTATGCTACTTTAAAGTACAGGACAGTAAAATGTTAGTCTAAACTGGATCCTTTGTAAACCAAGTAGAAAATGAAAATTTGGCATACATTTTGCATTTGAAGGCCTAAATGAGAACTAAACCTCAACAAAGAATGAGGCTCGAAATGTAATATCTTATGCGTCAGCCCAAGCCCACCATAGCCCTTTAGCAAGAGAAGATGCCTCGAATGATGCCACCGCATGTAACTTTTTGCTAATGTTTTGATAGATTTCGCAAATTCTTATTTTCTTTCTCACAGTAGCAATGAGCATGTACACAAGAAAATGGAATGCTGCTGTGGACAACTTTAATAGCATTGGTTATAATTATTACAGGGTTGCTAAACACTTGGGCTGAGTATTGAGTAAAATCAATATGCAAGGGGCGTGACCAAGATGGCGCGGTGAGCGGACGTGTTTGCCTATAGCTCCATGCACCGCTGCGTTACACCCGGCTTCTTACCCGACCGACAGTCTCCCAAGTAAGGTCTCACTGCCTGCACGCACCTGCACGACGATGCGGAGGAACAACCCGAAGCCGAAACCGGAGGCGGCATCACGGTTGGAGCGCTTTGCCCGCGATCCCGTTCAGCCACCATCCCCCAATCTGCCTAGTCAGCCATCTTCCCCGCTAGGCCCTGAGCCCGACCAGCAGCCTGCGCCTACTGAACCCACGCTGGGGGAAGTACTGGCCGCCATTATGGAGAGCCGAGCATCCAGCACGGCGCAGTTCGAGGAGCTCAGGATTGATATCTCCCTGATGCGTCAAGACCTGCAGAAGGTGAGAGACCGCACTAAGGCCCTGGAGGATAGAGTTTCAGCCCTAGATGACGCCATGCCTCCCCTCCACACAGATGTGCAGGCCATGAAGCTACAACTTAAGGCTGCCCTGGAAAAATCTGATGACCTAGAAAATAGGTCGAGACGTAACAATGTCAGGATAGTCGGGCTACCTGAAAGGGTGGAGGGCAATAACCCTACGGCCTTCATAGAAGGCTGGCTTCAAGAAACTTTGGGGCCTACTACCTTTTCCAAAGTTTTTATTGTTGAAAGGGCCCACAGAGTCCCTACGAGGCCTCCTCCTCCAGGAGCCCCCCCACGTCCCTTTCTCCTGAAGCTACTTAACTATCGGGACAGGGATGCTGCTCTTACGGCCGCCAGAGAAAAGGGCCCAATTCAATACCAGGGGGCTACTGTGTCATTATATCCGGACTTTTCTCCTGTCATTCAGAAGCAACGGGCCGAATTTACAGGTATCAAAAGGCGCCTTCGAGAAGCACAACTAAAGTACAGTATGCAATATCCTGCGCGTTTGCGCATCCAAGATGGTGACCATGTGCTCTTCTTCTCCAAACCGGGGGAGGTTGATGATTGGCTCAACCGGAGGGGCCCTCGTCGATCCCCAAGCAGGAATGATTGACTGCGGCAAGCCTCGCCACCAGGTCCCTATGTGTTGCCTTAATCCGCAGGGAAATTTTACCCTGTCACCCCAGTCATGTCTGGGTATTAACCTCTTCAGTGATATTGCGGGCATCGGACACCTGCAGTGAACTCTGCCTCCCCCCCTTCCCCCCCTTTTTTTTTTTTTTTTCTCCTCCTCACGTTGGTGGGTTCATATTGAGGTAAGACTAGTCCGCACCTGATCCCTATTACTGGATCCCCATCTTAGCCACTGGGCCGCTTCCTTGCTCCGAGGTTGGCGTGTGCTCCACTGACTCTACTTTGCCCCCTTTGGATACACCACCTCCTACCATGGACCCTCCACTGCACCCCTTGCCACACCCGTGCTTAGACTTTCGGGTTCAGCACCGCCGTCCGGCCCTGAGGAATTTTCCCCCCCCCCCCTTTTTTTTTTTTTTTTCCCCTCCGTATCCTTTCCCTTCTTGGGTTAATATTTCTGGCCCCGTGTTGGGGGCCATGCTCGTATCCTGTCTCAGGGTAATTGTTCAGCACATCAGTGCGGGCCTCAGCTATAGGCAATTGTCAGGACTTATTGCCACCCTAGATCCCCCAGGAGGGACTGTTTTTTAGCAGATATCTAGGGACTGAGCCCTGTTTAGGTTCTCAAGTGTTATGGGTATTAGACTCGCTCATGTTTGGGGGGTGAGTAGGGTGGGTTGGGTATGTATTATTGTTGGGTTTATGTTTCAATGTGTTTTGCAGACTATTCACTTTATGTTGACTGATGTATTATGTACACGACATGTGTTTGCTATGATATTCCATTGGTCTTGTACTATGGGGTGGACACTTCGTTTGGCCTGGCATATACCAACCTCTGTGAATTATGGCTAGTTTCTCAATCCTCTCGTGGAATGTGCGAGGCCTTAATTCTAAATTTAAGAGGAGCCTAATGTTCAACTATCTGAAAAAATACCCCCCCTCTATCCTCCTTCTCCAGGAGAAGCACCTTACTGGGCAAAAAATTCTAGCACTAAAAAAGCCATGGGTGGGTTGGCACTTCCACTCCACATTCTCCTCGCACTCAAGGGGGGTTTCTATACTAATCAGGAAAAATTTGCCCTTTGAGCTCTTGAAGCTCCACTTAGACCACTTTGGCAGATTTTTGATACTCCATGGTCTTATTGCCAACAAACCCATCCTCCTAGTTAACATATATGTGCCGCCGCCATTCGCAGTGTCGATCCTGGATCTAATGGTGACCAAGCTCTCTGAATTTCCTCCAAGCCCACTCTGTATCCTTGGTGATTTTAATTGCTGCTTAAATCCTTCTCTGGATAGATTAAGTCCTGACCCCCGCACTCTGACTAACCTCACCTCATGGGCAGAGGCCCTCCGCCTAACTGACCCTTGGAGATGGAAACACCCATCCCTAAGACAATTCTCTTGCCACTCCCCCACACATAAGACCTTTTCGAGAATCGATCTGGCCCTGGTCTCCGTAGACCTCTTGCCCGTTATTGACCAAGTCAAATATTTGCCCCAAGCCCTCTCTGATCATTCCCCATTACAGCTCACATTACGGTGGAACCCTGCGGCCACTGATAGACTGTGGCGGCTGAGCCCTCTTTGGCTCAAGAACACTACTGTGGCCGATGCAAATGCCCAAGCTTATGGGGACTACTGGACCTGTAATGCGGGTTCTGCCCCACAGCAAACATTGTGGGACGCTTCCAAAGCAGTCATGCGTGGGGCTCTCATGGGGGCCATATCACAAGCTAGAAATGCTACCTTAGAACGGGTCTCTGCCGCGGAAGACGATCTCCAGCAAGCCCTTTCTACCCACACCCAGGATCCTACCCCTGCAAATTATGCTGATCTGTTAAGGGCCCAAAATACTCTTTCGCAAACCTCTATTTCCCTCACTAGGAAAGCCCTTCTCTACCAAAATCAACGCATTTTTGATCAAAGTGACAAAAATAGTAAACTTCTAGCGTTTTTGGCCAAGCAACATTCTACACCCTCGGCTGTTTCACGCATCGTACTAGATGATGGCTCTGCGGTCACAGAACCTAGGCTTATAACACAGGAATTCGCTACCTTCTACCAAAATCTCTACACTACCACGACACGATATTCCACAGCCCAACTTCAGCACTTCTTGGACTCCATCCCCATACCTTCGCTTTCCCCTAACGATCGGGCTTTTCTTGACGCACCCATCACTCCCCAAGAAGTTAAGGAGGCCATTGCCTCACTGCCCCCTAATAAGACGCCAGGACCGGATGGCCTCCCTCCCGACTGGTATAAAGCCCTTTCGGATCAAATAATCCCAAAATACCTTGACACTCTCCAGTCGGCCTTTGATAGCGACTCACTGCCCCCCTCATTCAATGAAGCCCTTATAGTAGTTATCCCTAAACCAGGTAAAGATGCTACCCGATGCTCTTCCTACCGCCCTATATCTCTGCTCAATACGGATGCCAAAATATTAGCTAAAATACTTTCCTCCCGCCTTCAGCGGGTTCTCCCAGACCTGATCCACCCTGACCAATCTGGCTTTATGCCTGGGCGCTCCACCAACATTAATCTTCGCAGACTCTTTACCAACCTACAAATAACACATGTAGAAATGGGGACCAGAGTTGTGGCTTCCTTGGACTCTGCTAAGGCTTTTGATTCGGTGGAGTGGGACTTCTTGTGGGAGGTCTTGGCCCGGTTTGGGTTCGGCCCTAGATGTTTAACTTGGATTAAGCTCCTCTACAGGAACCCCACAGCGCGAGTTAGAGTCAATGGCCTTGTATCGCCCCCTTTTGTATTGACGAGAGGTACGAGACAGGGTTGCCCCCTTTCCCCAGCCCTATTTGCCCTTGCGATTGAACCTTTGGCGATACTGATCAGACAGTCCCCCCAGGTAAAAGGCTTAACCTTCGGCACTATACAAGAAAAAATCTCTCTATTTGCTGATGACCTTCTCATCTACCTGGCCGACCCTAATGACTCCCTTACCGCTCTTTTAGACCTGGTTAACCGTTTTGGCTCCTTCTCAGGCTTAAGGGTGAATTGGGATAAGTCTGTTCTATTCCCCATTGACCCTGACCAACCTCGACCTTTGCCAACCGAGTCCCCCCTAGAGTGGGCCACCCAGTTCAAATACCTTGGTGTGATTATCCAGGCAGATGTTTCTAAATATGTCTCCCTCAACTTGGACCCCCTCCTTACCAACCTAACCACCACACTGAACCGTTGGACGAAGTTACCCTTATCCCTATGGGGTAGAGTCAATCTTATTAAAATGATTTATCTTCCCAAAATCCTTTATCTGCTCCATAATGCGCCCATTTATCTCCCTAAGCGATACTTCAAGCGCCTTAACCAGATCATGATCCCCTTTCTTTGGAATAATAAGACACCCAGGATTGCTTGGACCCGCTTGTGTGCCCCGTGTGAGGAGGGGGGCCTAGCTCTCCCCAATTTCTATCTATATTTTCTGGCTTCACAACTTTATTATCTTCATTGGTGTTTTCACCCAGACCCGTACAACCCGAACTCACAACTACAGGCTCTCCTTGTAGCTTCATGGGAAGGTCTCCGACATTTTCCGTACCGTTCCCTTAGGGATTACGGTTCCCTGCCAACTACCTTGACCACCCCTCACAAATCTTGGCAGGTAACTCTTAGAATACTGGGCCCTGTTCCCCCATTGTTGTCCCCACACCTACCCCTGTGGGGTAACTCGCACCTACCCCACCTCAGACACCTCCCGGATTTTATATTTTGGTCTAACAGGGACATTAAATGCTTAAAAGACCTTCTTGATCCCCAGGCGTTTCCCACATATGATGCTTTACGGAATAAGACCCACCCGACACCACTATTGTTATTTCAATACCTCCAGCTTCGGCATGCCTTTCACTCCCAATTTGGCACTCTTGCCCCCCAACTGTCCTCCCTGGCCATAGAAGAAACTCTTCATGACCCTAGCCCTGCCAAATTGGTGTCCCGGCTATACCGCCGGCTCCTGTTATCTGGACCCAAACCCTTCCTACTCACCCAAGAATGGTGGACTACTAAAATTGCAGGTCTTACACAGGAGGACTGGGAGGAGGCGATTGATAATGTGTATGCTGGCCTTATCTCTCTTAAAGATAAATTGATTCAGTATAAAATTTTACACCATGTGTATATTACCCCAGTACGTCTTAAGCAAATGGGCCGAACCCCCCTTGATATTTGTCCGAGGTGTCAGCAACCAGGCGCAGACTTTTTCCACCTAATATGGGAGTGTCGGCTGATTTTCAACTTTTGGACGAAAGTGGTTCACTTTCTAGCTGATAACCTTGACTTCCCGAGGGTTGTCACCCCGTCCGTTTGTCTGTTGGGGATCTTAGAGGAACTGGTCCCGGCCAAATACCCCAGAATTGCCTTTCAGGTTCTCCTCTTCTACGCAAAAAAGACAATTGCACTACACTGGATGGGCACTGTACCACCCTCTCTTAGAGTGTGGGTGCAGCTAGTTAATAACGTTTTACCCCTCTATAAGCTTACCTATGAGTCTAGGGGCTCACATACAAAATTTGATAACATATGGGGCTCGTGGACTGACATTGATCTGAACCTCCCTGACTGAACGGTAGTTGCACAGTCCGCCTGGTTCATACTAGTAGTGATTCAGCTCCTCCTGTACCCCCTCTTGGGTCCCTCGGGTGTCTGCTTATCCCGAAAATCCATTATGGCCTCATGTCGATGCTTACTTTGTTGAGCTTATAGTCAACTTATACATTTTGCCACCTTTTGTACCTATGTGTAACATATATGAACCGGTCTGCTTGTCTGTTTGTTCTGTGAGTATGTTTTGTGTTCAAAAACGAAATAAAACTTACCTTTTAAAAAAAAAAATCAATATGCAAAAAAGCATTTGCATTCAATTATTTCTAGGGTTTATCTCCCTTTTTAATTTTAATACATGCTCTGTTGGTGTTCTATTGGTTCAAGACTAGAAGAATGGTTTCTCACACATACTGTTATTGGGTTTTATTTGATTTTAAAGGCAAGCAACCATACTGTCTGATCATATGGCAACTGAACTCAATTGTCAATTGTTGAGGACTTCTCAGAATAATTATAGCCAATCCAGCTAAACAAATATGAAGATAAATATATCGTCCAGCACAGAATAACTAATACCAATCTAGTTTTCTGAACCTGTACTGGAATATAAAAATGATTAATGCAGCATATAAGTTGGTTTTAATGTACCTTTCACCTCCCAGTCATATGAAGCTTTACTGCAATTTCATTGTGATTAGCCAACAATTTTAAAGGCCATCTTAGAGAGATAGGTGGCCTATGAGGCCACAGAATTTTGGATTATAAATCCAGGAGTCTAGGTCTGTAAAATGAAAATTTCAAAATCATGTATCTACTGAAATTGCATAACTAAGTACCATTATTCTGACAAATAGTGTGCACATGGACAGAGGTAGGAAAAAAACACAGAGGATGTATAAGAAAAGCCAGTTAACAGATTCTTCTTTTAAAAATGTATGATTTTTAACGAGACTGACAACAGGAAAATGGGTGGAAGGGAAGGGTTTGTGTGACAACTGACTCTGTCCTTCCAAGAAAACTCACCTTAAGGAGGCCATACATTTTAGGATCCGCTCGTTTGGCGATGTCGCCAAACGAGCGGATCTCCCTCCGATATGCCCACCTTGAGGTGGACAATATCGGGCAGATCCGATCGTGGGCCCTAGGGCCCAACGATCGGATCCTAGCATTCGCAAATGGGTGGTCGGATTGCGGGACCGCATCAACGAACAGATGCGGCCGCAATCCGACGGGGTTTTTAAACCCATCCGATCGAGATCCCGATCGGGAAAGCCCGTCGGGGGCCCCCATACACGGGCCTATAAGCTGCTGACACAGTCTGTCGGCAGCTTTTATCGGCCCGCGTATGGCCACCTTTACTTGGAGTGTAGGTCCCATATTTTAGCAGCAGTTCCTGTGCCCAGCCTCACACTCATTCACAGCACTACAATCTCTTTACTCCCTTAATTGCCATAATATCCCAAGATACCACTTCAGACCTACTGACATTATGTTGATGTTTTATGGTTTCTTGGAAGGCATTTGACAAGAAACCTTCACATTCCAAAAATTAAGTCGAAAAAGCCATGTGATGGGAAAGGCAAACTCTGCAAAAGCAGCATGTTTAGCAATCATAAAAGGAATATTGATTACTTTTTTCACACAGTGTCATTATGAGCCAGCAGTGCTGCAGAACGATAGAAATCAAAGCAAACATTTAAATGTTTAAGAATAGTTTCCCCAATCATGAAGAAATCAATGCTGCTTATTTTTATGGCTTCTTTTTAAATATTCCATTTAGTTATCTTGTTTTCTTTATAGCATAAAAACCACTTGGCAAAACAAACAAGTACAGGCGTTTACGACGTGAACACAGAGCATATAAGCACAAAATGTGTTAGAATTCAGAACAAGGTCTAGGCTGGGCACAGCACAAAGTCTAGAAAATGAGGGGTAGACAGCATTGATATTCTGAAGACAGCTGGAAAACCATCCAGTTTTCTGGGGGGGGGGGGTTCTCCCGTTTACATGAGGTTTTTTTGTTGCAGCACTCTAATTTGCAATTAAACCCAAAATATTAATACCTATTACTTTTGCAAAACAGCCCCCTGAACCCAGGCTGTTACTTTATTTTGTCTGTCCCAGCACCTGGAGCTTTTACAGTAAAGTATGCTTATCTAATGATGGTCCTGCACTGGTTCACAATGCCATCTTTGGCATCTTTAGTCAGGAACCGCAAAAGGCTGGTGCATGCATACCAGGAGAGAGTAATAGGAAGAGCATGCACATCTGCTGCCTACTAGAGACCCTAATATACAAGTGCTTGGTCTAGGAAAGCAGGCCCATAATGGCAGGCTTAGCTTTTCTAGTCTGGTAATATCACCGTAGATATTCCACCCGGCTTTAATTTTCCTATAAGCATTTTGTAAGCCGATTATAGCGAGTCCTGTGACATTTACCAAAAACCTTTCTGTATCTGAGAAAATTATGGGCTTTCATAAGCAACTAATTGGCTGTCTGCAAGACAAGCAGCGAACTTTTGTTTAAAAATATGAGGAATCTGTAGTCGCTTCATGACCGCATCTCCCTCCATTTCCTGCAGTATTCATAAAAAATACAATGTCAATTTCGAAAATGGAAAAACCACACCCAAGAAACTAACACTCCCACATATACGTTGGTGGAGACTAGCTTAAGCCCATTAAAATTAATCTGAAATGAGTTATTTTTGCATGAGCTAAAGTCTTTGGCGTTTTTCTTTGTTGTAATGATACTCATTCTATGATAGCATTTCTCTTCATACTGTGTGGTCATAACATACTCAACTCCCCCCAGCTGACAATTAGCAATCATACTCCTGTAACTCTACAAGCTTAATAATGAAGCCACTACAGGAGCTTTTTCATAGCTTGGAAAAGGATGTGCTCCTGAAACAAATGTATATAAACTACTCACAGCTTCATATGCCATTGCTCACGCTTTTCTCTAACAATTGTTTTTAGCTACTAACTCGATTTGTTCACATTTAGGGGTATATTTTTTGTGGGGTGACATTCACCCTTCAATTAAAACGAGCCACTAGAGATAACATTATTCCAATCACTGACTGATGTAAAACATTAAATACCATTCATTACTGTATTTGAACTAGCGTTTCATGTATGGAAGATATATTTCATCGGTTAGCATATGGATATTACAACATTTGTTTATTTGCAGCCTTTTCATAGCTGTAAAATACAGCAGTTTGCTAAGGTTAAAATGTTTTCTAAGGACAATATTTTAATAAAACATGGCACACAAAATCAACACATACATGCAAACAAACTGCTTAACATTTGGAAACCCAGTGAAACAAGTAGATGTTCCATGTATGACTAGCTTGAGGGCTAAGATTTATCAGATACTTTGTCTGATTCTGATGAAAAAGAATTTCCATCAATCAGGCTCAATATTATAGTAGACTTCAAAACAGTGTCCATTATTTCCATGTTAAGTAAGCTAACCACACAGAGTTATTTGATCATTCCTGACTTTTCAGACCTGCCCTACAGGACTCTCCATAACAAGCCACAGAGCTGGCAGTTCAGTGGTCAATAAAAATGTAAAGCTCAAGCAATGCAGTTCAGCTTCAGCAATGTTAGAGGACTTTATGCTGGACATCTCTGCTACTAGCACATACATCTATGTACACAAATCTTGAAATAGCATCAGGGTCGAACACCTCAACATATAACTACTTAGTCATGGTCCTGGCATTCTACAACTGGACATGTGACATTTGCCGCTAGTGAGCAGTTATGAATTGAGTCATAGCTTCTGTTTAGCTACATGGGGCCTATTCTACTTTGGCTCTCTCCTGCACTGTTACGCATTTGTGTTGAATTTGAGTTTTTTTTTTTATTATTAGAGGTTATGCTTTAAACAGCCATTACTATGTTTTCCTCTACCAAAGGTGAATCTAACCTAGAAGTTTAATAGATGTTATACTGTGTTCAAGAAAAAAATGTAAATTGGTTTAATAGCTTCAGACAGATTTGAAAGGTAGGGCAGCTCAGCTCTGCATATTCCTATTACTCTGACAATGAAAAGATGAAAGTACTAAAATCTCCCCCCACCAACCCCCAGTTTCCTGCAACTAAACAGTATGCAAAGAGAGACAAAACTCCTGCAGAATCACACGCCACAGATTTCCAGGATTGCCAGCCATTCTGGTTTTGTTCGGAGCCCTGAAAGCTGACAGCTTCTTATCATTTATTCATTTTTTTTTTACAGTATTTTAAGGCTTTAAAGAGCAGATAAATCCCCAACATACAGATTGTTCTCTGCAGGCTCAGCACTTTCATATTTTACCTTGACAAAAAAGGTAAGTCAAGGCATACTGTCAATGATAATATATTTGCCATGAATGCACCATTTCTAGAGCCCATAAATGCACTGTTATAATCTGTCTTTTCATGGACATTCCTTCTCCATAAAATATCTCTATCCGTCTACAGGCTTTTGTACGCTGCAAGCTTGTTGTGCAACTGTCTGTTTTGCTGATAATGTGAAGAGTATCCTAGTCTTCAAAATACTTTCCCATTAAATGACAACAGAAAACTAGGAACATTTGTGTCCATTGTACAATGCCCTCAAAAATCACTCAGCTGGAGCACTGGACTCGTGAAGAAACCTTCTCAATTAAAAGATTAGATTCACAACAGGTTGTGATACTTTCAAGCTGACCTATATATTATGGGCTTGTGCTATAAAATGATGGTGATTTTTCAGGGATGCTGACAATTTTGCTATTTAAGATCACTATCAAGGGTTCTTTGGCCTAAAGCCTTAAGTCTACATATCTGTAACTTAAGTCTGCTAAAACCAATGGCTGGAAATAAATATGGCAGGGTTATGTTTAAAGTTGGAAAGAAAAGATTGAGCTGTAAATATTCAGAACTGAATACATATTAATCATTTTGCAAAACTTCTATGGAGGCATTCTAGTGCAGCTTCTCATGACACAAGGCACATTTGTACCAGAGTGGTTAAAAAAAATAAATAAATAAAATTTTGAACTGGCATGGTCAGTCGAGGGTTTGAAGACTATAGAAGTGTTCCAAAGCAATCCTTACCTTACAGCAACAGCCATTTTTTTACATTTTCTAAAGCAAATGGTCCTGCTTAATATTAACTGCTAGTCAATCATTTCCTGGAGATTTGGAGGCATGATTATAAAACTGTGTAAGGGGATTTATGGCTTATAAAACACCCAAGTGCAAGAGCCCTAAGACATCCAACATTTAGACCAGTGTTTGGCAATGAGGTAGGCTGCATGTAACATATAATGCATGCTCGTCACATCTACTCACCTGCCTTTCTCTTGTTCTAAGGTAGTCTGAGGACAATACCGAGTGAAACAAGATGAATTCTCTTGTTTCCATTTCCAGATGGCAAGTTTTAAACAGCGTTTCACAGAATTTCATTTCAGCCTTCATCTTAATTTACTGCCATACAATAGGGAATGTGCAGCATATTTATCACTATATAGTGTTCAGGATGTTATAATTACATGCCCCCTACAGCGCTTTCTTGGTGTGGAAATATCTGCCCCTGGCGAGACTAAAGGGCAGCAGCAGGAATGAAAAGGCATCAACACTGGGGAGGGCTGACCTTTTGTATGGAAATCAGCAAGTTAGACAAATTGCAGCCACTGCTCGTGCACTCCTTAAAAAAACATCTGCCATAAACAATTTACAGTAGCAACTGCAGATAAATGTATTATTCCTAGTTTGGTCTGTTTTTGTTTTTTGTAGCGACAGTACTATATTTCACAGTCCTACTTCAATAAAACATTGGCATCAAAGCATCCGCATCTGTAGAGCAGCTTCTGTGAAAATCTGAGACGTATATGAAAAAACATTTACTAAAGAGCCCTTAAGTTTCTAAATCATGCAACACATTTGTTAAAGGAGGCTTTTCTTCTGTTCCATCAGATTCAGGCAACTAGAGCAAGCCTTTGTGTTCTGAAAGATCTTTTGAACAGTTGCGTAGTTAAGGCTCCGAAAATAGACTTCTTGGGATGCTCTTGGAAGTACAGTCAATCCACAGACAGAATTTAATTTTAAATTACCTCCATCTCTTATCGTCAGGCCTTTCAAGGAGGACAACAGAACAAATATGTCTATATGATTAAGTAAGCTGAATGCAGTAGACCTAGATTTTTTTTTTTTAAATGGCAGACTTTCAGCACCAGAACCAGGATAGGCTACATGTACATGATAAAAGGGCATGCCTTTTTTAACACAAGAAAATGTGGCTCTTTTTAGAAGTCATGATTTCAAGGAATCATCATATCCACCATTTTTTTCATAAAATAAATAAAAGAAGTAGAATCAAATCTAGGATTCTGTTTCGGGATATGATAACTGATTCATTTTAATTCAATATTGCATAGATATTTAAGACATTACATAATGGGGTCTAGTTATCATGCTGTGTAAAAAGTGGGGTGAAACATCACAAGGGATGTTGCTCATAGCAACCAATGAGATCTTTGTTTTTGTTTTCTAACTGTTGAAATATTTTGCAGATTGGTTGCTCTGGGCAACATAACCAGTAATGCTACAGTCCACTTTTTACACAGGATTATAAATAGGCCTCTATATGAACCTGAAAAGGACAAAAAAAATTTCTATGGCTTCATCTACATGTTTAGTATAGTATACGCAAAACATTTTAAATGGTCTACAAACAAAATGTGCAATGAGTATTTTTAATAAACTGAATGCTGGCAAACAAAGATTTTAAGACTGCACGGTTGATTAACCTAAGATGGCAGGTAAAGGCATGTGACCTGAAAGTACGCAAGGGCTTTTCTGTAACCAAATATGGAGTGATGAATGGGTTGGCTTTGGCAATCATTTTTCTCCCTGTCACTTTAATCAATAAGGGAAAAGGTGAATTGCTATTGATTCACAGAACACCTTGCAAGAGAACTACACAAATTACTGAAAACTCTCAGCGGCAAACATGGTAGTGTTATTGAAAGGCTTATTCTACATACCCCGGCTGAATTCCAGAACCCTAAAGGGGCAAGTGCTTGATAATACCATCTATGCTGCAACCGCATGTTATAAGAAGGTACTTATGGAGGAACTTTCCATATTTACTTGAAACAGTGTCTTGGTGTGTGGATGTGATTGTCATATGTTCTTGCAGGCTATATTAGTCTGTGCATTTAACGGTGAATTGAAACAAAACCATTGCTGACACTTTGAAGTTAATTTTAAAAAAATAAGCAAAACAAAAGAGCAGATTATTCAGAAGCTAACCGAACAATGCAAAGTCAAGATAAAAAGGAAAACCACCAAGAAAACATATACATTCCATTAAGTTGCAAGACCAAACCATCCTAAATAAACAGATAGTGTTAATTTGCCACACTTTTTTTTTGCAAATACAATAGAAAATGCACTTTGCTAAATGCAAATTAAAAAAAAAGTTGACACGTACTTTTCAGGAATTGCAAAAACATCTTAAAATCAGTCTCTAAAGTTGATGTTTAAGTATGGCCATTACATGGTTGCTCCCCAAATCGACACATTGTGGTAGGAATTAAGGCTAACAGACTTTGCTTTAGTTATACGAGTGCTTCACGCAGCCGTTTCATTTGCTGTAAGTGCATGCTCATTAATACCTCGTTTGGTTTTGAAGCTGTGCACAGCCAGAAGGCTTTTACTAATAAATATGGTTAGAGTATGTTATGAACAGCAGGGCACCAAGCCACATAGCACAAGGCAAGCTCTACACATGAATCCTCCTCCTGGCAAAATCTAATATAATGTGAATGCATACGCAGAATTTTATACATTGTAAACTATTCCTAAGGATTTCAAGTCAGCCATAGTTTAACAACCACAGTGCATCAGCAGTATTATTTTGTTTTATTCTAACCCACTTGCACATTTCCTGCTGATGCACTTGATTCTTAGAGCAGAGGTCCCCAACCTTTTTTACCCGTTAGCCACATTCAAATGTAAAAAGAGTTGGGGAGCAAAACAAGCATGACAAAGTCCCTTGGGGTGCCAAATAAGTGCTATGATTTGCTATTTGGTAGTCTTTATGTGGACTGGCAGCCTACAAGAGGCTCTACTTGGCACTATACTTCGTTTTTATACTTCGTTTTTATGCAATTAAAACTTGCTTTCAAGCTTGGAATTCAAAAGGTAAGCACCTGCTTTGAGGACCCTGAGAACATGTTGCTCACAAGCTACTGGTTGGGGATCATTGTCTTAGAGTAAACCATTAAAATGCAAAAAACTACTACCATAGCCTTACAAGGCTCACACCTCGCTACAAAAAAATTAGTCTGGAACCATGAAGGTTATAAAAAAAAACAAAAAAAACAACAGTTGTACTCTTACAAACTGATCAAGCCCTACTGCAATCACAGCAGCTTTGATCAGCCAAAAAGGAAAAAACGAGTAAGTGACCACTTACTGAATGAAATTTATTGGCTGCCCCACAGGTGCACAGGTTCAAAATTCCCCACAGCAATCTGACAGATCATTCTGTGTGTGGGTAGCATATCATTACTGCATATTGCACAACAAGGTTGCACACAATATAATGTTCAGGATCAAATGCAATGGGGCATGTTTAGGACATTTTAACAGAAATGTATGTATAACACATGGACACAAAGGAACAGCCTATAACTAATTTCTCCAAAAAACTATAGTGATGTACATAGAAATGTTAAAATCACAAAAATGTCTTGTCATGTCTTTGTTTATGTACATCTGCATTGTACTGCTTACTGCCACAAGAAAGAAGTTATGATCCCACTGATTCTAACTCAAATGACTTTCAGTGGCTTTTTGTGAAAAGTGAAACTTCAACCTTACCTGAACAAATCAGACCTCGGCAGACTGCTACAAAAACTGTATAACTAGTTACCGGTTCCTAGGTGTGATCAAAGTCTAATCAATGCATTTAAAATTGAATTCATTTTTTTATGAAACATTGCTCAGAAGTGGCAGACTTTTTATATTGAAAAGATGCAATTTCAAATTCTAATTTCTATTCTATTGCAATTTCTTTAATCAGGGAAACGCACACATTTGTGTCAGAAGAATGTGTAAACTATCAATGCTGGATGATCATATACAAAATTATTATTATTAGGGCTGCACCCATCCAATAAACCAGCCATAGATACTAAAATGCCCTGATGGTCTTTTTTTAAAAACATCAGGACTACAAAAATAAAAACCCACTATCAAATAGGTTTCCAGAATGATTGACTCTTACAGTAACTAGCAGATATTGCTATATGAAATCCATAAGAACAGCCACAGGCACAGCTTTATAACGAAGGTGTATTAAAGAGGCCCTTGCTAAAGAAAGAATTGGTGGGCAATATCGCAAAGGCATTTGATTTCATTTATTGTCCCATTGCTAAGCTATGGTTACACAGCAATGGATCTAACGAGATAAGAGCTGGTATTATCTGCGTCTCAAATGAAACGCTCGTTGATGGCAGCAGATTAGCAAAGTGGAAAAGTAATACTGAAATTTCTTTAACATTTAACAGAGTAAAATTGAGTTCTTTGTGCAACACCCCAAACCTTAAAATGTTGGCAGAGAACAAATGCACACATGGGAGAAATATAAAATGTGGATCATAAATAAGTAGAAGGGTATGAGGTATGGTTTTTGTCATTTGACAGGGATAGTAAGAATAGGACAGTTACATATACCAAAAGTGTCATAACAGCAGATGTCCCTGTGGCCCTCCAAATTGTGGACAACAACCCACAGTGCTGCATGTCAGTATTAAAGCAGTTCTGTGGATTTTAGTTAAACAACATCTGAAGGAATAAAGGCTGCTTATTACACTTACCGCTGCATGTCCTATTTATTTATGGAATCATTTTCTAATATGTATTAGTTTGTTAATTCATGGGTTTTTTTCTGTGCTCAATAAGGAATGCAGACAATATATAGAAATTCACACAATATATTTAAGGGCAAACCGTTTTAGAGGCCACCATTTGTGCATTTAAAACAATGAAGATCTACAAATGTAGAGAGCCCACAGAATTATGATCAAATTTGCCAACAACTATAACTGGTGGCTCCATAGATCAAATTGAGGGGGGGTAACTAAACACAAATTTGGAGTTAAGTTCAATTGAAATGTTAATATATCAGAAAATAACATCATAACCATCTGTTACTCTCCTCTACTAATCCAGAGTCTTTTTGATCCCTTTTGTGATACAAAATTACGTTCTTTTTTTGTATAGGGTTTTTTTGTATAGGGTTGTCTCTTGTAAAGAAGCTATGGATTTGGGGATTTATGAAAGTAAAAGTCCAGTGCATTTGCAGTATAACTGATATTGAATGCCTGTAGGAAATTCCAGTGGACTGGTCTTTTTCATTTTAATGTGTTGCATTATGTTCAGCATAGATAGTAATGCCCAGTTCTGCTTAGTGGGCCAATTAGTACCATGCCCTTTAGACTGACATAGATTCTAGGATACAGAGTACTGCAAAAAATAAAAAAAAACACCGAGCACAGAAGCCATAATGCAGTTTTAGCAGCAGATATCTGAGCAAACAGGACCAAAAGTAAGTGCGATGTGTAAAGGGGAATATCTTCTAAAGTACTAGAACTGTATATTCAATGCATTCTAAGTGGCAAGAGAACCCTGGTATAAGTTGTGGAATTTAACATAACTTTAAAGGACATGTAAACCCCCCACACAAAGTTTTAATCAGTGAACAGCCTCTTTGAAATCTTTAGATAACTGCCACTCTGGTTAAAAGGCTAACAGTTAGGCTGGAGCATTCCCTTAATCACTTGGAAATCCTTCTGGTCCTCTAACCCACTCTCCCCCCCCCTTTGGCTGTTGACTTATGAGCATGCTCAGTTCTTCTCAGCTCAGATAAGTAAACAAACCCTCCACCCCAACAACCAATGATGAGATAGCATTGCTGGTTCCCATAGAAGCTGCTCTAGCTGTCTGATCCTACTTTTTTTCTAATAACCACCTCTCCTGAGCTCAGCTTAAAGGGATACTGTCATGGGAAAAAAACATTTTTCAAAATGAATCAGTTAATAGTGCTGCTCCAGCAGAATTCTGCACTGAAATCCATTTCTCAAAAGAGCAAACAGATTTTTTTATATTCAATTTTGAAATCTGACATGGGGCTAGACATTTTCTCAATTTCCCAGCTGCCCCAAGTCATGTGACTTGCTAAACCTGTATTCTGCGTTGCATGAACTTTACAGCATACATGTCCTGTTTGCAATGTTACTGATGTGTCAGAGGGAAACTGGCCGGCTGGTGAAAGCTGCAGTTTGTTTTAGGAAAATGGGATGGTGCTGACAAATGGAGGGGGTATATGCAGTATATATGATGTGGCTTGGGAAGATGTGTCCAACTTATATACATGGTCGGAAAATTTAGGCTTTACATGTCCTTTAAAGCAAGAAGTTGGGCAGGGTCCAAAGAGCCTATGATTAAGAGTTTCTTAACACAAAACGTGTAAGGCTATGGATACAATAAACTACTTTTCACTTTAAAAACCTTTGCTTGGTGGAAGTCTGCCTTTTTCAGTGCCTGCTTCAAAGAAGTTTTGAGTATCCAAAGAGAATATAGTTTAAAAGTTGTTACTAATTTTAAACAAGGTGTTAGAACCTGTAAATACAAGTTGTCCAGGATGCAAAAACAAACAAAATCGTACCTCTCTTTGTAGCACCAACTCCTTGGTGAATAGCATTGCCTCTTCACTGAATGGCTCACCTTCTTGTACCCCACTAGGCATATTCCTTGAACCTCGTGGACACTCAATGCCTGCAGAATAAAAAAGCCCAACAGTGAACAATGGCTACTACTCAGGATCATTATATCAGACATGTGTACAAGAAACATTAAGGGGCAGTATACCCCCTTGTTCAATATGTGTGCAATGAATAGGGTGCTGGTAATACTTTTTGCCTACTGTTTTTATTCATTAAAAATCTATGGCTAGGGCCACATGGGGCTGGAATCCCTCACAACAAGCAGTATCCTACTGTCCCGAACACTTATAACGGCTCCGGCTTGAACACACTGGCCAGATTTTTGTAAAGAAGCACAAAACGCTCACTTTAGCCTGAAATCTGCAGTGTGTTCATGCCGGAGTAACACAAGGGTTCCTAACAGTGAAAGGCTGAAATCAACCTTGCAAGTGGCCCTAACCTTTTTGGGGTATGTTCTTTCTTGAGACTAACAGAGCAAACAGAGAAATTAAAGCTACTCCATATTTGTTCTTTGTAAATGAGAACAAAAAGTATGTTCAGCAATCATTGAACTCATGTTGAACGATGTGGTACACTGCCTCTCTAAACCCAGTTAAGCAATAAACACACTGAAGAGATATGAAAGACCGTAATAATTTGCACACACTATCAAAAACCACAGATGGAAATAATGAGTTGCTCTTAAATAAATGTAGATTAGCAGGGAATCTGAAATATAGCAGAAGAGAGAATATGAACTTTTAATTATGTGCAAAATTGAAAACTGCAAATCTTTATTTAAAAAAATTAAATTCAGCCCTGCCTATTAAAAAAACACAGACCCTTGTAATGATCTATGTTACATCACTTGTGGTGATAAACAAGCCCCCCTCCCAATCTACTGACATTCTGAGTCTCCCCCTTAAAAAAAACTAAGCAGACATAAGTTAATACTAAATGTTTTTGTTTTGCTTTGTGGGAAAACACTTGGATAATGCATATTTGTTTGTAACATTTAAACTAGGGTTTAGTGTCCGCGTCAGTTCAAACCACTGGACCAGGAGATGTATTAAAAACATAACCTATTGTCACACATAGCACAAAAAAAGCACTGGCTTCAGCCTGCTCTATTAGCTGCACTTTTAGCTGCAATCATAGGGAGCATTAGAAGATAAAGCTACAAGACATTAGCAAGTTATTAAACAATTTCTATTAATTTTTCCAAGAGCATCTGAAATGAAAGCCATCGATTTCTGTTTTAGCCTTTAGAGAATATAACGGATAATTTAAAGGTCAGAGAGGGGGTGTAAACACAAGTGGGGTTTATTTGGCACATGTATGGATTGTGTTTCTAGTGCACATTGATAGACAAAAGCACTGTAGAAAAAAGAATAATAAAAACTATCATGTACACGTGAAAAAAACAAGAAACTAAAAACTCTTCAGCATGGATCTGTTGGTGCTTTAGTTGTTATAAGAAACACCAGGGCTAAATCAGAGGATTCATGAAGACTACCTCAAGATTAATCTACCTAAGGGGTTTAGGCAGTTTTTCTGAGGGGGGGCTCACTTTATGGAGAACAAAAGGTTAGCACTGCTTGAAACAAAATGCTCAGCAGTTTTTACATGACTGGGGGATGGCGTTCAGCAAGATCTGAAGTCTCCTACACTAACCATCAATGAACTAAACCTATGAAATATAAATGACCTTCCAGTACAGCACAGGCAAGCTCATCAGTATTTACAACTAGTGTTTAAATCAACGTAACATTTCTCCTGTTTGCCATTAGCAGTGTTAAAGTATCACTCCTAACTCTTAAGCTATAGCATATTGACTTCTTTACTTATGTTACTCACTGAGCAGATTCATTTTTTCCCCAAAGCCCCTGCCTAAGGGAAAAACCTGCCCTTGTTAAAAGAGTGACTTAAAGGCCTACAGCAACAATGGCAATTATTATTACACCTGCATCTAAATCTATGAAACCAAAGGCATCTATCCATAGCCAACACTCAGGCACAGCACTAAAAATACTAATTCCCCAGGTACTACTTAATCATTTAGTCGCAAACAAAACGTAACATTGGTCAACAGAACTAAACATAATGATAAACAAGATTTCTCCTTCTTTGAAAGCGTTTTAAAAATCAAATGTTAAATGTAAATAATAAAAGCCAAGCTGTACAATAATCCTAAAAGCAACTAAGCCTGTATATTTATTTTTTAATACATTTGTTATGGCATTCATGGCTTTTGTGTATTATATATAATTTTTATAATAAACAGAAGTTGTGCTCTATTGACACATCTCCCCACACAAAAATCTTAATTTACCTCCTTGTTGGCAAGTTATTAGACTGACAACAAACAATGCACATATCTACTAAATTTCATCTTTAAGCCAGTCATTTATAAATTTATACAATTCTGTTCATTTCAACAAGAGCTGAAAAACACTTTTTAGCTAGCACTGCACAGAATCTCATCCCACACACATATGCCTACCTGCAGAAGGACGCAAGTCAACTTCATGCTGCAATTAAAACCTTAAAGAATATTAGGAAAAACAAATATGGCAACAGCAGAACAAAGGTCTTAAGGATAGAACCGAGGCTGAACCTTTTCATTATCAATTAGAATTATAAAGAGCACATGGAATTTGGGAAAGAAAAGCTGGGTCAATGCAGCAGGATGCCCAAGGCAAGCCCCCAACATTGCCTTCCCTCTTCCTGCACCGCTACTGCTCAGCAACTCTCCGCACAACCTTTCCCTAGGCATGCGCCTCTTCTGCCTACCCATAAAATCTGTTATGCAGACTGTTATAAAGTGCCAACCAATATTATTTGAAACAATGGCATCTGTACGTCAAACACAAAAGGTACAGTTATACCCTAAGCAAGCAGGATACATTTTCTTAGGTAGAATTCTTTTGTGGGAGAACTTAAGGGTGGCCCCAGCATGAATGACTTTTCTCAACAAGGCATATTTGGTAGAAGAACTCAAGTTAGCCTCAGCGTTAATTTCTTAGAATAGAGCTGGTCATTCACAGCCCAATAAAAGTTGCCTGTCCCTCAAGACAATGAGCCTAATGGGTCATGTATGGGGCAACCCCACAATTCAGAGTTTCTTGATACTGTGTTTTTGGCTAAGAAATTACAATCTTGCAGTTCTTTTTGTAAAAGAGACTGTTACAGGAAAACTATTTTTTTTTCTTTTTTACAAAATATGTCCATTAATAGTGTTACTTCAACAGAATCCTGCATTTAAATTTTGTTTTTCAAAAGAACAAACATTTTTCAATATTTAATTTTGAAATCAGACGTGGGGCTAGACATGTTATTAGTTTCCAAGGTGCCCTCAGCCATATGACTGCAGTGATATCAACCCCTAACATCCACCATAAATATCATGACGACAGAATCCCTTCAAAGTTTATTTGGTTGTCAATTCTTTCCCATGCAATACCATTCACTTAGAAGGTAAAATAAAAGTTCATATAGGAGATTACAAAAGTCATAAAAATAAACAACAAATGTGAACAAAATACCCTTTCCATAAATTCAAATCACACATAGAATTATATGCATAGTAGGAGGAAGTGGATGTATTGTAACTTATATAGAACTTTATTGGCATAGTCTCCATTTAGTTATATTAGCCAGTTTGTTTTCATTTGAAACACAAACACTATAGGCAGACAATGTGTATAAATTAGACAAAAGGAATACATTCAGTGCGCATCTGGAGTATTGAGGGTTCGAGGTGCGGCTTATAAATTTATAAGATAGGAGGCTTTTCACGTTGGTTATTATATGGGGGCAATCATTTATTTTTTTTAAGATAAGATTCTGATTATTTTATAGTATAGGGCTGACAGTTCATTCATACAGTTTGCATTGAGCAATTAATGACCCATGATGCATTTCCTATAGAAACAATAATCAGCTTACCTTTTTTCTGGGAAAAATAATTTGAATAATCAGTTATCCCTGTTCCAGCATAGAATTTTTTTTTCTGCTGTATTTGTGAAATATATTTTGTTTACAGTGGCTATTTTTGCCATGCACTGTGGGAGCCATGACGATCTTTAAAACGGAAAGTGAACCTGTAACCTCCTGGGTCCTAAAACTTATTAGCACACAGCAGACAGAAGGTTGCAGTCAGCACATTTAAGGAATAATTTCAGCTTGGCCCGAGGGCCTAATGTGGCTATATCAGCACCACTCTTTAGATGGTAGAAAACAGGCTAAATTAGAGCAGAGGTGTTGATAACTATCCAAGATCAACTAATTTCTTTTCAGCACTAAATTAGCAGCCACATTTGGTTCATGTTCATTATGAATGAATTTTTGTTCTCTCTACACAGAAAGTAATGATCATTATATACTAATAGGCAACACATGCAACGGCAAAGAGTTCTTTCAGTTCCATCCCTTTGTAACCTTTGGGGCACCCAACAATACACAGAAATCTGAGTCATGCTGGTTATTAAAATGCTCTTAAGAAAACCTTAAACACAACACAATGAATTGCTGCCTGATAACTAAAGTCTATAAAAAAGTGATATAATCAGCTTTAGCCCATTGTCATGAGATGGTTCTAGAGCTTTCCAGGTTGCAATTTAAAGAAAACAATATTATTACATTTTTTCTTTGAAAACATATATATTTAGGGACCATCAGGATTGTGTCAGGCCCTCAACTTGGAGGGCTATATCATTTTACCCCACATATAAAACAACTAATGTGGGAGATTTAGCTTGTAAGTCGTTTTAACACTTATGCATCATCTGTGGCACTCAGCTCAATAATATACAAATGACAACATGACATACTACTTCATTGGAGAGCATCCATACCCACGGTGAAAATTGCCTCAATAAATAAACTACTACTTTCCAGACTGTGATATTGAATATACAAGGGATACACAAACACCCTAATTACCACAGGCACCACTCTAACGTTATATCATTTTCCTTGCGCTTTTACTAAACTCCTGTAATAAATACATGCCATTGGTCAGAAGAGGTCAGTACCAACTTTACTTTTGCTAAAACAAGAATGGAGATAAGCTATGCAACAGGCGTTGAGTGCCACCAGAGTAAACTCTTAATCCTACTGAGCAATCCATTTTGATGGCTCTAGGCCATCACATTTACATTAGGGAGACCAAGAATTTGGCTGACTAAGGGATGGTGAAGTAAATATAATAAAAGGCTTTTCCCTTTCCATCAATTGCAGAGCAAGTCATATGAAGTTGTCAGCCAGCCAAGAAGCTCTGGGCATCGGCAGAGACACAATTTGTTGACTTGCCACTTCAAAATCATGCGATGAGCAGCAGGTTTGGGAACAAGGGGAGGGGAGGATACTCTGCTTTATTACTTAATAGGCTCAGTGAGAGAGCAGTTATAAGAGATTGGATGCAATGTCACCTTACTGAGAGAGACAGCAGGAAGCTGCCCAAATATTTAATAATAAATTAACGCCTCTATTTCCAGAACCACCTTCACCAGGAATCTCTGATGCTATTAGCACCATGCGCACAGGGAATTGAAACATTAATTACAAAATTAAGTCAATCGCTTTCAATTAAATATAAATACCCATACAAGCCACACACAGGCAGATGGACAGCACTGATCGAACATGCTCTGTTCACTGTATACATTCACAATACAGGAGCATTAACACAAATATCCATAAATGCCATATGTATCAGGCTTTATTGGAATATTTATATAAAAACAGTATCCTCTAAAAACAAAAGTGAGTGATACATCATCTTTTTACAGATAGAAAGAAAAATAAACAAGTAAAGGTTATGATTTACAACTGGCCTATAGTATAGCCCCAGATATGGCATGTATGTCTAAATAAAAATGGCTTAACTTTTCTACACTTCTAGTATTTACAGCTCCTTTTGTCTACACTATGTGGACTTTTTATGGAGATATGGGACTATTATGGACTATGGACTTTAAACATACAGTAATATTTTTGTAAGAAACATTGTATGGCTTGTCACATGTACAACTTCAATCAGATAAGGAGAGGAGCTGTTCCCATATATGCCTAATGCTGATACATCAGAGATTTCATATACTACATATAGATAACCTTAGGGGTAAGATAGAAATAACCAACATTAAAGGAAATGGATTCATATAAGGGTTGTTAGAACCACCTACCACTGAATCCAAGTTCCAGTACTCCATTTAGGAAAAAACACTGCATTGGCCCAGAGAGAAAAATAAACAGAGCACTGTGTTATTGTGTTGTCATTTTACTTATGTTTCTTAGCTATCCCTACCACTGACTGACACTCAAACATGTACAGTAATACATTAGAACTGAATTGTGCATGTGCAAACCAAAGCCCAAATCTGAATCCCCAGGTCAGTGCAATTTTCTCCTAAAAGCAGCACTGGACAGAGAAAAACTGAAAAAAAAAACTTTACTGTAGGGTGTCTAATATATTGTCAGCCTCCAGTGAATCCACCTTTGTCCTTTAATTCTGAATACAACTATCACTTTATGCTTGCATGAAGAAATATATTTCCCAATGATCCTGTGACTGCTTTCTGCCTGCCAGAACATACAGAACCCCAAGGCTTATATAGTTTTACATGGAATTTGATAAAATGCAAATCACTTATGTAAAAACTGTAGGGACTTATATATTTCCATTTACAAATAAGCCCCATTGTCTTAACAGATACAGCCTAGCATTGTAGGAGGTGAGTACCTAATGAAAGCACCCCCTCTCCCCACTTCACCAAATAGAAATTTTTATTTTTGTATAGTCCATCAGGAAGAAATCTATTTTCATTTAGGGTACAGTGTTCATGAAGTTGCCTACAAAATAAAAGTTTGATGTGAACACCAGCAGTGCGAAAGTGGTGTGGGTTGTATTCATAAATTATGCATAGAATGCTGTGTCTGGGGCCAACAGTAACCCTTTTATGAAGTTTAAAAGCCACGCTCAGTTATTAACACCACAAAGAGGAGTTTCCCCCATTGTTTGTGGATAAATACAGAGCTGCCCATGGTCCAAGAGACTGGCTAGATGAGAGGCTATATATCAAGATTTTGTAGTACATCATACTGCATCAACAAAAGCCAAAAAGACATAAGAGATGTCTGAAGGCCTCATCTGCTCAGTCACTCATACGACATACAGTAGCTAGAACTGGGTAAGGCAACTTAGCTATCCAACTAAGATTTAACAGCAAAATAACAAATATATGCAAATAGTTAATTGCTACAAAGGGAAAATTGAGGCGCCAGAATTTTTAGGTATAATGTGATGAAATTAGCAAACCATTACTCCAAAAAAAAAAAAAAAAAAAAAAGGGTATTTAAAGGGAACCATCTGACTTGATTAAACTTCATAGAACTTGGCAAGACTGCAGTGATAGGGAATTCAGTTTTGAATTCCATAGAAATCATTGTATAACGTGCCTGTCAGAAAACAGCAAAAACAAATCCTTATTATGAAGCTTTCTAAAGAGAAACCTGGTAAAATTTGCTGCGGTTATCTCAGATTACACATACCTCTCCCCCGACATCCTTACAAAATATCTTATGCATTAAATGTCAGAGGTTCGGAGACCAGAAATTTGCAGTGGTAAACAAGCTACAATCAGCTAAAAGAAGATGCACAAAGCTTGTCTGTAGGCATCTGCATCTCAACTGCTAGCATGGAAAAAGACTACTTATACAAAATCTTGTTGGTAGGCCTAAAAATAGTAAAAAAACAAAAGCAGACTGGTACAAAGAAAGTGAAAGCAGTGAATGCTGAAAAGAATGGAAACATGAGCACTGACACTAAAATTTTATACACAGAAACCAACATATTGAAACATAAGTGTACACACTATACTATGGAACTTGTGTACGATGAACGATAGGAGCCAGACAGAAGGGAGTGGGCCTAATCTCCCTATTCATTACAAATATATACATGACAGAGCCCACACGGCTTATGTTGTTCCCACTTTTAACAAAGCCTTAAAGCAAAGTTATACATTAAATGAGCCCACCACCATTCCAAAATTAGGGATGAAATTAAGGATGCATGAACGAGCAAGACAGGTATGCCTTTATTATAAAGGCTGTCAATTCCTCATTTATAGGATTCTACTGGAAGTCAGACACATTTGGGTGGGAAAGAAAAGACCTTTGTATTGAAGATAAAAATTACTGCAGAAGGACATGACGATGCATTACAATCATTTGTATATGCAAAAATGCACAAGTATATGTGAACATGGCATTTATTGCACATTGTGAAAACTTAAGTCTGCGAGGCAGAGATTGTGTTAAAAAATATAGCTCAAACGGTCTTTGTATTGTATTATAAGATCAAAACCTAGAGAGCCAACCCCGATCACTTCTTTGTAGCAATCTGAGTAACAAGTTAGCAGATAGCTTCCTTGAAGGACTGACAACAATAAAAAGGTTTGCTTTCAACTAGGATGAAATACATGGAATTTGTAATTACTGGCAACAATGGGAATATGTTTATACAGCAAAATGAGGTGTGAAAAAGAGCAAATGCATATTGCATAAATCATATGTTAAGGATTAACCTCTGCCTCCTAAAAATGCAAAAAGCACCCTTTTTCTACCAGAGAACTGTGTGACATTGGTACAGGACTGCTAGAATAAGAAGTAAGTATGACACTAGGCCATCAGTAGCTTGTGGATTGATTACCTGTAAAGACAGCTGCCTTCAGGTGCCCTGGAGATATTTACTAGCCTCTCTTGACCTAAGAAATGCCTGAGTTAGCTTCCCAGGGAAAATCTTGGGTTAGCTCTCTATGCTCCTTTGGTAACCACTTTCTAGAATGTTTTTCCCTTAAGTGTAAAAAGGAAGACCAAAAACAGTGTGCATTGCAGGCATAACCTTCTAGTTAATTTATGAACAAATGGTGGCTTTCAGTGTAGTGAATATTTCAAGCAAGCCACAAGAGGCTGTAATTGTGGGGTGCTTTAATAGATCAAACTGTGGTATATACTCAATTTCCATTTCTAAAAAAACAAAGCTGTATTGTTAAGCTTCCTTTTCAATTCGTTCTGCCAGTCGGTTACAGGTGTTGTGCCAATTCACTATGACTTACAGAAGAATAGAAAAAGAGAGATTTAACCTTAACCTACTTTGGCACAAGGAAAAGGTTTGCATTAAAGAGGTAAAAGCATTCAGATGCTTTTTGCATGTTCTATAAATGGGCAGCAGTCATTCCTTTGATTAAAATTTTGAATTTCAAATTACGGACACAAAAATACATTATGTTGCTTCACCTGGAAAGAATAAATATATATTTATATTACATACACTATGTATTATAAACTCTGTCCTGCTATACTATATACACACGTGTAAAGTAAATGCTCTAACCCTTGCAAATAAGTTTAAAGAGTTTTTCACCCAGAATTCTCTCTTTGATTCATAATATGTCTAAAGCCGTTGAGCAGAAACAAAGAGTCAAAAGTTTTCATGGGAAAAAGGCTGTGTACAGAGAATGAGCACCGTCAGTACTTCATCCAAGGGAGGAAATTTCAGTTACAGTGAGATAAATAGGAAGCGTACTCTAGAGGTGGCACATGCAGAGCTCCATGGGGAGATGGATGAATAATAGCAGCATATTGTGTTAATGACTGTACAATGTGTAATGATCAAATTTTCTGCAGGATGATCAAGGTCAATGACTAGGAAAAGCAACTTGATTATAGCTCAATCATCCATCAAAGAAAAGTTAACTGATGGTGATTACATATTTACAGAAGCAGCAATGGTTAAAATGAACATACAATGTCATAATATACCTTTTCTCGAAAAGTATTATATCTCCCATGATTTCAGTGTTAATCTTTGGGGGGGGGGCTGGTTGTACAAACTGCTTAAAAAAGGTGGCACAGCACAAAGCTGGCCCGCCCTTCTCACATTGTCCTCCAAAGTTAATACAAGTATCCCTTTGTTAATTACATAAAACACATAAAGTGCATATTCAAATCCACTTAGTCTTCTTAATAACAGGGATGCCTAGAGTTTGGAGAGCAAATGGCATCCATACACATTTAAACAGGAATAAAAAGAATGATGGGAGTTCTAACAATGGGAAGAGTTAGAACAATAAAGGTTGCGGATTCCCACGTTAAGACTAAAGATAAAAAGCTGTAAATAAAATAACAGTTTATATAGATGAATAGGAACTGCTTCCTCTTCAGTAGATGCCCAATACAAGCCATAAGGGTCATTGAACAAAGACTGCACTAATGACAACAGGAAAGTTAAAAGACAGCTGGAGAGTTTTTGTAATAGGATAATAATGATTAACAACAATTTAGAATTCACTTAAACTTGGGTTGTTGCCGAGCTATAAAAATGCTCTCATCTTGACCTACAGTCTAGAAAGATTCCTTTATGAACTACTGTACATTAGCCAACCTCAGAGCTAAGTTATTCTGACCATAGAACTGTCAGTGCAGCATTTATCAACTCTTTTCACCAAGACCACCCTTAGCAATCAAAGGAAACAGGTTGCAACCATTAAGTAAAATGACAGAGAGGACAAGCATCTGCAAAGATTACTGTAGCTTGCATTGTAAAATATTTTAATATTACAGGCATGGCATCCGTTATCTGGAAACCAGTTATCCAGAAAGCTCAGAATTCCGGAATGCCCGTCTCTCATCACCATTTTTACCAAATAATCCAAATTTCTAAAAATTATTTCCTTTTTCTCTGTAATAATAAAACAGTACCTGGTACCTGATCCTAAGATATAATTAATCTTTATTAGAAGCAAAAACAGCCTATTGGGTTTATTAATGTTTACACGATTTTCCAGTAAACGTAAGGTATCCAAATTACAGAAAGATCCATTAACCGGAAAACCCCAGGTATCGCGCATTCTGAAGAACAGGTTCCATACCTGTATATGAATTGAAATTAGGTATTTAGGCACTTTTGCCAAACTATACCCAGTAAAATGAGCTGCTAAGACCATTGGTAGGAAGCAAGTGTCCGATTTGGACCAGGTTTGCACTGCAGTTTAAGGCTATGGACATACGTGTGGATTCTTACCGCGGTTCGCGGCACAGTTTTTTTTAAAAAAGCTGCTACATAAATACACTAGCAGTTTCAAGTTTATGCAATGGCACAAGTTTAAGTGCTGCAAAAGGGTATGGCATATGTGAGAAAAAAACTTGACAGACAGAAATTGGATTAGAACCTTGTTAAAGATACATGCTAGACAAAAAATGTAGTCACTGCAGTGCATACAATGCGTCAATGAGAAATCCTGGCAATCTATGAACAGAATGTACATATTTGGGGAAATTCTCCCCAGATCCTTGTCCCAAGTGGTTTCCCCATGGCTCTTTGCAAAACCGGTTAAGCTCTATTGTGTTACATGGGGTTTGTGAGTGAAGACCCTTTTTTTAAAGCCCAGGAAGACATTCTTCATTGCATTAAGGTCTGGACACTGTGTTCATGATGAAGATGGCCAAACAGCTTAGATCTGGTTTCATCAGACCACAGAACATTCTTCCAGTTGTAAAGCTGGCCAATATGTGCAGATATAGACTTATGTCGATAATCATGAAAACTTTAGACCTGCAACTAAACATTCAGATTAAATAAAGTAGGAAAAATAAAACTAAAACTACCAGATAGCAATTGTATGAAAGTTATGTTCGTATATAGTAGTGACCCACTGATATCATCAGATATCTATGGCCAGCTTAAGCAAGAGCTCATGGGAGTTTTAGTAAACAGTTTTCTGTCACTCACCCATAAAGCTGCAACTTGTAAAGCACCCAGGCAAAAAGTGTTGCATGCATAGTCTCGCCTATCTCTGCCACTGAAGGCTGTAATGCCTTTTGACTTGTCATAGGTCTTTTGGTAGTCACTAACTCTTGCTGAAAGACCTGTTCCAGGCAGATTAACAGTGGTACCATACTCTTTACATTTCTTAATGATTGTAATCTTATTCAGTGACTTTTTTTTAAATCAGGGGATAAAAACAGAAAGTCCATCACTACAATGGTTCTGTTTTCATGATGTAGGTTATGCCACAATATGCCATCAAACTTTCAGATCCACATATATTTATACAACAAACACCTTTAGCACCTTGTTTACACAAGGTGATCTCTAATTAGCAATGTGACTTTGGTAACAAAAAAAAAAAAAAAAGTCCTGTACCAGCGACGTTTGCAAAGAGATCAATTTTCACTTTACCATGAAAGTCTATTTCCGATGTAAACAAAACAAAAAAAAGTTGACTGTGATTAAAAGTTTTATGACCTGTAAACCTTGTTTGACTTATTCAAGACCCCTGTTGTTATACATTAATCTAAAGTGCTGTGTAACTTGCTATATTAATAAATGATGCTTATAACATGAAAACTTGCAAGGGAGTGAATACTTTTTTTTTTTTTTAACTAATTATGGGAAAAATGCTTACAGATAACGGCCATTTTAAGTACTTTTGAGCTGCAGCAATGCCACCAGCAGAGAGATCTGGCACTATGCTTGCTAGATGATAAAGAACTTGTCCAAAATTTACTGTGCACCTGCAAACATTTCTGTACTGCTGCTGATCCTCTCTAGCCTGGTCAGCTTTTACCTTTCAGGAACAGAACGACTACAATGTGTACTAATACAGTATGTTTGTTTTGTTTGCATCCTCTGTTTCACTTGATGTATTAGAAGGGTGATCTGAGCCATAAAAACATACTGTGAGGTAAGCCCTTTGGAGAATATGGCAGTTAGAGAAAGGTGGCAGACTAGAAAAAAACATTTTTATAAGCGGTCTGGTTCTTTGATGCCAGGCACAGCTAGGAGTTCAGCAATGGTGTGTGCTGTTACACCTACACAATGACTCACATTCAATTAAAGCAGCACTCACTGTGACTGTAAGTAGCCATGTCAAGGAGCAAACAGGCTTTCATAAGATGCATCAGAAGTGAGCTTCTATCATTTGCAGCCTCCGCACCAGCTCCTGGGGAGGACTCTACTCATAAAGAGGGGGAGAAACTGCGGCTGTGTGCATGTACAAAAATAGGAAAGGACAAAAATGCTAGGAGGGTTTGGCAGATTTGTCATCAAAAATATTTTGTAAGTATTAAGGTTATGAGACCTGCACATATCCAGCTGAATTTAAGATGTTAGCAGACGGCAGCTGTTAGGGAGGCTCTTACACAAAATCTTCTGCACCTACACGTATACAAAATACACACAACATAAGTTTTAAGTACTTTAAAGGCATGATTCCCCACCTCTTTTATTAAGAATGAAAAGCATGACAAGAACAGGGTGGAGATCCAGATGAAAACAACAAAACACCTCACAAACTCTACCGCAGTGGTTCTGTGGGTGTAAACACGCATAAGGAAGGGAGTTCATTTCTGGTGTAAAGGAATTTCTTTGCTTTTGCGGCTGCGGGCAATTCAAGGAGACTGAATAGAGGGAGGGTCCCTCGTCATTCACTCTGCATATATGGGAATGCATTTCCAATAGAAGAATGATCCAGCCTTGCTGGGTTAATCCATAGCGTATCCATGACAACTGGTGCAGCTGGACATAGGTTGGAGATGCAGCATGAAAAAGAAAAATCCCCACAGACTGCAAGCAGTAGTGACAATAAGATTCAACAAGAACAGGGTTTAAAGAGGTGGGCATGGAACTCGCTGCACGTCACACCACAGACTGGGGCAGAAGAGGAGTCATTTAGAGGAGCCCATGAATCAAGATCTACATGCTCTCCATCCTCTGGCCTTCTAGCTGCTAATGGCAACATCAGTTAAAAGCCTCAGGCAGCAGAAGACATTGCTGTGAGGTGTAGTTCAATATTTAAAGGGCCGCAGACAGGAAAGTCTGAGAAATACTTAGACAGCACCATTTGTCAGTGTTCTTAATTTGAGTCTGCCAGCATTAGATAACTGACAGTGCCCAATCAAAAGGTGTTCCCTGGCAATGAATAGCTAATGTCCAGCTCTGCACTTGGAAAGCAACTGTACCCTGCAGTGTCACACATCACTTGCTCTATTAATTAACTATGAGAAAGCACGTTTCATCTGTGTGCACAAATGAAATGTATATTTAGCATCCCTGGATTGTAAGCTCAGAGGAGCAAAGGATGCTGGGCACCTTGTTCTGTCGAGTCTGTCTGTTACCATTCTCCGGCTCTGCGGAGAACATTTGCATTTTATAAATAAACCATAATTAGACACAAGGGCTCATTAAAATGCTGCATATAGGTAACATTGCAATCCCCTAGCAGCTAGGAAAAAGGTGGTGCCTTTGATCATTATTTACTGCCTTGGCGGGTGACCTCTTGTTAGAAGGAATACAATATCAGTGAGTCAATGTACAAGGGAAATTGTTCCCTCAGGGCTGAGCTTGCTGGAGCACACAGGATGTCACTACTGCAGAAGGAGCTTCCCTTCAATTCACTGGGGAAATCCTGCTGCACCCAGCTGAGCTCCATGCAGCTATAGGCTTCCATGTCTGCCCATTAACGCTTTCCCTCTAATACTGTGTGCAGTGACAGCTGACTATAAGAGCAGCCAGGTCATATCTTCCAACACCTGAGCAGCTGTATAAGGGTGCTCCCTATTGTGCATCCAGCATCTATCAACAGTTTAGTAGTCGGCTAATCAGTTCTCAATTATCAGGATACCTGGAGACATATGCATCCAATGTATGTAGTATGAAATCCAGTTCTAGGTTTGTGTGCATAAGCCCCTCCTAGGTGCCCATTTAGAAATCATCAGAAAGAGTATCAATGCTGTGAATTTTTGCGGCAATTAACAGCTTCCGTTTTTACTCAAGTGCATAGCAACAAATTTACCTAGTGATCGCATTATTTGTGATCGCATTATTTATGTAAGCGTAAGCCAATTTTAGTGTTATTTCTTGAGAGCTGCAAGTGTTCTGCATAATCTACTATAAATCTTGCGGAATTTTGTACATGCGGTTGTAAGTGACCACACAAATGAATAGTTTATATAACAACCATTCAGCACCAATTTATTAATACATGATTAAATGTAATTAGGGTCAGTGGATTAATATCCGTAATAAATTATTTTGGCATTATTCACAATTAACATGTACAAATAGCATTCTTATCCAAACGAACCACTTCTTTTTTTGTGTACTTTCACAAATTGTCACCTACTATAACACTTTCTAGCAATTTGATATAGAACGGCATTTTCGAGGAGGCAATAGAAATGGGCAATAATTGTATTTGTTGATGATTTCAGGGCTAGTCTTTAGTAAACCTTGCTTTACAGCTTAAGTAGCGTGGATATGAGAACAGGCAATAACTTATGTGGGTGCAAAAATCAGCAAAGACAGAAGTGATTTTTTTTCTGACATACTTGCCATCCATTGCATTGTAGCAAACAGAAACCCTAATCCTTAATTATCCTAGCCTGTGTTATTATTTATTATTTAAAAAGTATATGAAGTTGGGCCTTAATGTAGATAAACAGGTACATTGTTCTGAGTCAAGCATGCTGCAAACAGTACTTCTTTGATAGCAAAGCAGAATAACCAATACTAGAAAAGTGCTTTTCTGTGGGAGCTCAAGGGAATCTCACATTTGTGATTCTTTATTTTTCAGAAAAGATATTAGAGGGGGAAAAAAAGAAAAAGACAGACAAGCGCCTTATCTTTCTGTGCCTTCATTACTGCCATCTAAAGCAGAACGGAATAGGATCACACTTAATTGAGGCTTTTTAGTTCACATCAATTTTGCCCAGTGCTGGGATTCTGTGAAACTTTGAAGCAAATCCTATTTAATCTCAGCCATTCAGAGCAAAAATTGCTTAATGTGTGTGTTTTGGAAAGGGAGGAGGGAAAGCGGACAAGAAAAAGATGAGGTGCCCTGGAGGAAATAAGGAGGGGGAAAATACAAATAAAAATTGCATCAGTTGTTTTTTTGATAGGACTTGAAATGAAATAACTCACAGATCTGCTTACCATTCAGCGAACAGACATTAACATTTTGTATGCCAGAGGCATTTTGCAAAATGGTGTAGCACATTAACAAAACATGAACTGGAAATGCCACGATTAATAAGTGGAGGTCCAACATTTAGTCAGAAACCCCTTTATAGATACAACATACCTCCCAACTGTCCCGTTTTTAGAGACAGTCCCTCTTTTGACAGCTCAAACCGCAGTCCCTCATTTGTAATGGAAAGTCCCATTTTTCTCTGCACTGAACAGCCAGAAAAAGAAAAAGTTTCTAACTTAATTGGCTTTTGGCAGAGAGCCCAGAACAGCCACCAGGTGCACTTGGAAACTTTTGTAACAATTTCAAATAAGCAAATAAGTAATTGTAACAATATAAGATTGGGAAACGTTAGACTCGCATCTTAAAGGGCAATTCACCTTCATTACAAAAACTGTAATAACTGGGGGAAAAAAACACAGAAATGTGTTCAAACTTTCATAACCTGCTAAGTTTTGTAAAATGAACATGGTAATTAGGGGGTGTGGCATAAAAATGGTTGTGGTCTTCCTATGCATATATATATATATATATATATATATATATATATATATATATATATATATATATATATATATATATATATATATATATATATTTCTTCTTGCTATAAGTGGCATGGAACCTGTTGCCAATGCCAACTTGTCCTTCCTAATGCAAGAGTACATCAAGATCAAATGTGTGCTTATAATTCTAGACCCCTTCCCAAACTGCACTACATGGGAGTTAGATAACAGCACAAAACTTAAAGCAAACGTAAAAAAACAAAAAACAAAAAGCAATACAGAATATAGCAGCAGAGTTGGCAGGAGACATATCGCACCATTTGAGGACCTGTTCACAGAGATTCCAGACATAGAATATGCGCAGTAGGCTTCAACTATACATGCTCCTGTGGTGAGGAACAAAAGATGGTAACTACCACCAAGCCTGCTATTTTTAAACAAGTACAGCAATCAATGGAGTTATGAGAGTCCAATGCAGTGCAGATCAGGTCACCTTTGGAGGGTGGCCTAGGGTTATAAGTACTCTTTTCTCCGGAACCCGAAGCGGACATTCACCAAATTTACTGATTACCATTATTTTCAGGAAATATATTTTGCTTTTTCCCCTATTAGTAATAATTTGGTTTAAACTGTAGTATAACAAGGAAATAAAGCATTCCCAGCAATTATCAATTTTACAGGCCTACTATAGCCCCCTCCCCAACCATGATATGACAACTTAAAGGACATGTTCTCAGCCCCCCCCACACACAATGTAAAAGTCATTAGATACCTGCCACTCTGGTTGTTAAAAGGTTAACAGTAAGACTGAAGCATCCCCTTAATCACTTAGAATTCCTTCTCCTCCTCTAACCCACTCTGCCCCCT
This sequence comes from Xenopus petersii, assembly GCA_038501925.1. Taxonomy (NCBI): domain Eukaryota; kingdom Metazoa; phylum Chordata; class Amphibia; order Anura; family Pipidae; genus Xenopus; species Xenopus petersii. The sequence goes on from CM076676.1 coordinate 91,863,135, forward strand.
CCATCAGGAATCTACTGTTGGCTAAATGGCATACTCCGTTCTTCTCAGCTCAGATTACAAACACACCCTGCAGTCTAATAGTAAATTAGGTTGGAAAAAAAGACAGCTGACTAAGTTTGACCTTTTAACTTTTTTTAACCTGCCTAACTGCCAGTTGATCCAGAGGAAGGCAAAAAAAACCCATCTGAAGCCTCTCCAATTTGCCTCAGAGGGGGAATAAATTCCTTCCTGACTCCAAAAGGGCAATCGGACTAGTTCCTGGATCAACTTGTACTATGAGCTATCTTCCATAATGTTGTATTCTCTCACATGATAAAAAAGCCATCCAACCCCTTCTTAAAGCTATCTAAATGAATCAGCCAGTACAACTGATTCAGGGATAGAATTCCACATCTTCACTGTAAAAAAAACCCTTTCGAATATTTATGCGGAACCTCTTTTCTTGAGTGGGTGACCTCAGTCAGCTGGAAAGGGACATTTCTTGGCAGGTACACAACTGCCTGGGTACCTGCCAAACATTTACAAGATTTAATATGAATTTGAAAATGCAGGTCACCCTTTTTGAATACTCGTGAGGTGTTGCCCTCTTGTGGCCAAGAGGCCAAGGGGGTATTAGTTTCAGCTTTTTCCTTTACACTAACCACTCAAAGGGATACTAAAACTAAAACTACGACTTTTCAAAATATTAATGTACACTTAGGTCACATTGATTGTTTCACTGCTTTTGTAAGTAATTGTTGCAAAAGCATGGACATCGGGTCCCCCATTCTGGTGCACAAACAAGATTCTGAGATGATGCAAAACTTGTCTTAACAGTGTCCACAAAATAACTCCTGCCTGCTTGCTATCATTTTGAAATCCCAGACTGAAGGTAGCAAGATTCAAATAATTTACATAGTGTAATTAAAGTTCATTTTGCTTGACTAATGTGATAAAATAGGATTCTCAATAATTTTTTTGGGTGACGGGTCCCCGTTAGGCAGCGTTCACCTGTCCCTTGTCTATCCCATGCATGCAAAAAATACAAATGTGATAGTAATTTTGGGAGACAACGGGTAGATAAATATGCAGAAGACATGGAGGTGAGGATGACAGTAATCCATGCATCCGGACAATATATATATGTTACAGATGCATGACTACAGAGTGGGGTGGGAAGTGTGCGAACATCTGTAGAATGAAATTAACAGTATAGTTATACATAACAATATATTCATGCATATAATACACTGCACTGTGTGGCATTTTTTACATGACAGTAAGGCAACAAATTATATGTGGACATATTTGCTATGCATACACAAAAAGGGATCTTTCACCATGAACGAGTCATTATAATTGCTGGAGTGTGTAAAAGAATGGCTCCTAATACAGATGAGTGGGCGTGTGAAAAATCACAAGCTCATCAAGGTCAAAGATGCAGAGCTAAGAGTCACAGGATATTTAGAACTGCTCCCCTGAGATCTGTGTTTCAACCTGGACATAAAGCTGAGATTTTACCCTGCTTTATTTGCAGAGGTTATTAAGCAGGGCCAGGCAGGAAAAAACCCTGCAGCCGTACTGTCTGCCAGTGTGCAGCCAAGGACATTCATAATCGCAGGAATTCTCCCATGTGGAAAGATCTATTTTCTGTTACATGCAGGTCACCTCTGCACCATCATTTGTATATATTGGTTCTATACAACAATCACATTCAAAAGTGTTTGTGGTAGACCTATGTATCAATATAACCTAAACATGCTTTCCGCTTTTGCTCATCTACTGCTTCCAGCATCCTTGACTAGACTTTAACTCAGATTAGTAGTTTAAAAAGTACAGGTATGGGACCTGTTATCCAGAAAGATCAGGATCTGGGGTTTTCCAGATAATGGATCTTTCCGTAATTTGGATCTTCTTACCTTAAGTCTACTAAAAATATTATTTAAACATGAATTCAACCCATTGGTATTGTTTTGCATGCAATAGGGATTAATTATATATTCGTTAGGATCAAGTACAAGGTACTGTTATTATTACAGAGAAAAAGGGAATCCTTTTAAAAAAATTGTATTTGGATAAAATTCAGTCTATAAGAGATGGCTTTTCTGTAATTCTGAGTTTTCTTTATAATGTGTTTCCAGATGACGGATCCCATACCTGTATTACAACAACGTGATCCAATATATTTTATAACTACAACAGAGGTTTGTTTATTTATCAGTATAATTAATAAATATTTACTAGCACTATTAGTATAAATAAACCCTATTTGAATGCTCTCCAGTTTGCTTCAGGGGGAGAAAAATTCCTTCCTGACTCCAGTGGCTGGATTAATTTCAGTAATATAACTTTCTCATCTTCTAAAGATATATCCAACCCTCTCTTAAAACAAAGTATCAGCCAACTCCACACCTTACTGCAAAAAAAAACTTTATGCATCTTAAAAGAGCTATATAGTCCCTTTAATCCCTTTAATGGAAAGTTTTTATTATTTGTTGAGCTAAACAGGGAAGTTGAAGGTAGATTTTTAGATATTCAGTGCATACAATACCATTGCATAATGGACTCCTGATTACAAAACAGTCACAACAAATGGGGAGGGAAAGGGGTTTGAATACTGGTAATCAAATTATCTACCTTGCAAGGATCAAAAATGGAGTAGCCTCAATTTCCCTTTTTGTTATGTTTAGCTCAACAAAACTTGTTCCTTAGAGATGAAACCTTCTATATCCTAATCTGAATGGATGCAATTGCAGGAACTGTTAGTTACAACATATATTTACATGGAATTTAATCTGCCAGTTAGCTGCCCAGTTTGTCCAGATCACAATACAAGGATTCTGAATTAAACCAGCCTGCATACAGTATGTTTTTTTCATTTTGGCAAACAGATACACTGCTTACTTGTAGTATTTGTAGGTCCTAAAAACATATATTGCCTCTGTCTTATAATTAAATTCTTTCTTCTTCATTCTTGTTACATCCGAGTTGAGCCACATGGTTCCTAATGCTTTTACACACTTTTTGATCCTTAAGAAACATAAAACAGTAATGATTAAATGTTTAAATCACAGCCATTTCTGTCCTGTGCTTTAAGTAGAAAATCACCTGTCCCAGCTGACCTACTAAAGTGATGCTTTTAGGATGCCAAGTTTGCTTTCTTAAAATGTTGAGTATTTACTGACCCAAAGTAGGTTTCCTTTTCCCAACAAACATTAAATGAGTTAGCACTATGGCCACTATTACCCAGGGACTAGAGACATTTCATGCCCCTGAATTGTTAATAAATTATTGGTTGCTGTCATTTGCACTGTAAATCTGCAAGAAGGTTACTCCAGTAAACTCTTCAAGGGGGGTTTGTGCAGAAGAAGGCAGTTGGGATATGTTGCCCTTTAAGATAGAGTTGGATTTAACCTTATGAAGCTGGATTTATATTATAAAATCACTATATGACACTGTGCATGCATAAAAAAGCTTGTAAAAATTCTGAAGAGTGTCTCAGAAAGATGTTTTGTTGACACTCCCATCATCCACTGGGTACCTTTATCCAAAATGAATTAAATGGGTTACATTTAAAATCTGAATTCTTCTCAGCAGTACAAGGCTTACAAATATCCATTGCATGTCCCTTTAATCAATAAACAAAAGGGAATGTTATAATGAAGGGAGGGGTAGCACTGAAAAGGATAGAATTTCAACTCTCTCACCTCCATGTACAAATAGATGTCAAATGCCACTGTGTTCCTTATTGCAGAGGCTGTACTTTAATTTGTCTAAGGCATTAATAAAATATTACTAACACTCTGGAACAAACAAGGCCGTAATAATGTACTGACATCTCACTTCTTACATTTTTAATCACGCAGTAGTGTTCTGTAGTTGTGTTGGTGGGGGTTGAAACAAGGGGAAGGTTTACTTTCAGATAAGGAATATATTCAATGACTGCTCTGTCGTGTAAGGTCGCACCTGGAGATTCAGGGAGATTTAGTCGCCCGGCGACTAATCACCTCTTTTTGGGGCGACTAATCTCCCCAACTGCATCCCCCTGTCTTCCGCCTGCAAGAATGAAAAAAACGCCTGCGGCACGGCACTCGCGGCCCTTCGTTTTCAAAGTCAACCGAAGTTACCTCACGAGGAAACTTCGGAAAACGAAGCACCGCGAGTGCCATCCCACTGGTGATTTCTAATTATAGCCAGCAGGAAGGTAGGGGAAGGCAGATCGGGGGGGGGGCGATTGTGGCCCAGAAGAAGAGGCAATTTGTCGCCAGGAGATAATGTCCCCGAATCTCCCCATGTGCCATTACCCTAAAGAGAAATACATCTACTTTTAAGTCTAAATTATCTACCACTTCCTTCCATACAATAAGTCATGTAAGGGTTAATACAACTTAGACTTGAGCCCCTTACATAACCATATTTTTGCACAAATCATATATTTGTTTAGTTTATGCTTTTATACCGTGTCGGACTGGGCCGGCAGGCACTGGGAAAAACCATGGGGGGAGGCTTTGTGGCAGGGGCAGGGAAGCCCAGAAGGGGGGTTTGTGGCAGGGGGCCCCAGAGCCAGACTTTTATACTATTAATGTACATGGAAAATAAACAGCTTAGAGAAAATTTCACTTGGCCTTCATTAATGGCACCTTTTAGATTTCTGCATACAATTTCCAAAGACATTTTTCAGCGGTATAAATGAAAATCATTTTGATCTACATATGATAAGTGAGGTGAGAGGTTTAGTGATTTCACATCATATTTGTTCAGCTTCCACACAAAGTATTCTATAAGCTTTAATATAAAAGTGATTAACAGTTTAACAAGACATTAATGAAGACACAATAGAGTAAAATAAGAAATGGCATCATGAAAGGGAAAACGAGGAGGGCACTTGTTACACACTAACAGGTATACAGGGGAACTCACGCAGGTACTATACAATGCACAAAAGAGAGGTTATTATTGTTAATAAGGAGAATGGATGTGGAAGCAGCAAAGCCAAAACCGTTAGCAAGGAAAAAGACCAGAAAGCCTCCCATGCTGCCTTACACATCCGCTGAGGTACTACTTGAATTGCACACAAACATTTCATTTGTGAAGTGCATTAAGCTAATGAATAAACACTGGGATAAGAGGGGCATAAAGCAGGCAACAGGTTGAGAGCTTAGCGTTAAGAATAAGCACATTGATCCTACAGAGAAGGAATGCTCGTCAGCCATACAGCGGTTGATTATTATTGTATAGGTTTTACATCAGGCACTTAATAGAAATAATGGACATTGCCACGAGTGGACAATTAGTTGAAACATCCATAACTTCTCTTACTGATCCCCCTCTTTCCCCAGTAGATGCAAGGCAAGGTGGGGAATACAGATTCCAAGTAGTTTTTGATGGCTATATACTGTACAAGCTTAAATAATAAGGATTAAAAAAACATGCAAATCTCACATTGAAATTATCTGAACTCAAACTTCATTTTCCAAATTCACATTACTGTATATGTGATTTATATGAATATGTAGCTCATTCCTTGCCTAGTCTTTTGCTTACATATCCATACCGCTGAGAGTGTATGCATACATGTAATCGATCAATATAGCTTTCAAATAAACAAAACCCTAATGTGATTTTCCTTCCTCTGCAAGTTTCATACTGACTGTCTAGGAAAAATCAGGATGTAAACCACAAATTCTAGGCAAGCCAGATTCCAATAGTGATTACTACAAAGTCAAAGATTTTTTGTAAAGAAGAGATTTACTGGTGAACACTCTCTAGCTTTCTTGTGGCGCTGAGGGAGCTGTTTTATTGTAGCCATGGGAGGTTCGACACAGGTAAAAAAAAATGTAATACTTGCTGTGTCTTGCTTGATATGAATGTTATTTTTATCCTCAAAATATGCTCTAATTTGTATTACTTAATGCTGACAATATCTTGCCTTATAACATTTCCCACATTTGTATGTAGGTCCTATTCTTTGAACACATTTATAGGTCACAATTGGAATTTCTTTTGTTTTACTTTCCCTCTGCATACAACTGCTTCTATGTATTGCCTGGTAGTAACCTCAGCTTGAAAGCAACCCCCCCTTCACCCCCACACCTCCAGCAACAACTGTGTGTTATTATTCTGCTGTTTAGACGCTTCTTATAGTCGGATTCCAACTGAGTCACTATAGAGCTGAATATATTTGTACGCAAAATAAGCAATGTAATTCTCCTGCTTGAATCTAAAATTCTCCATGGACTGCCTGCTTACTAGATCCCATGACAGAGCTATAGGAATAAACAGTATTGCTGAGCGAGCGCCATTGCCACCTTATATTCCGTTATTAACATGCACACAGAAAATATAAATTCATTTTGCTTGGAGGTGCAGAGTGCAAACAAGCTTGTTTTCAAATGGAGAAGTTGTGAACAATTTCATTAATCTTTCCTTTATATGCAATAGTGGGAAACAGACAGCTACTGCCTCCTGCTATTAAAATAGAAGCACTGCAGATATGCAAAGGAAACTGTGTACTTCATAGGAATGGATGCTTCGGGCAGCTGTCTGCTGCAAACTATACTAAAAATGGATGACACCAAAACCCTGAAAAGAGTAAAAAGGGCTGATAGAAAGATTTAGCAATAAGGGTGCTATGCTCTTACCAGAGTCTAGTTCGACAACATTGAAAACACAAACTGATACTATGTTACAGAAAAACTAGATTTGGTATTAACATGTCCTGGGGCAGACAATAATATATTGGTTCTATTCATTCGGAGATACACAACCTGTATTCACGTACTTAAACGGGAAAAAGCAGATAATATTCACATAAAATTATGTAAAAGGGGTGGGAAATGATTTCTATTAGAATATATTATTATAATATAATATTATAACATCCAAAAAAGCTAATGTGTTCTTTTTTCTCAGTGCCTGCAGTTCTGGGCTCAGCTACAGTTTTAATCAACTTGGCTAGGGTAGGCGCTGTTACCCAGACCCCTATCCCAACCCTTTTCAATTGCCGTAGGATATACAGTAGTTATGTAGGCATATCCCCTGCAACACAATATGGTGGTCAAACAATTAGTCGGTCAATTCCAAGAGATCTTTGGGAAAACAGGAGGCACAGAGCCATTCCATAGCCAATTTAGAAACCTTTCAGCAAATAGTACAGGTACAAGTTTATGTTTTAGATTTTTAAAGCCACCATAGGAATAAATATATTGTGGGAAAACACTAAGGGGGCTATTTATTAAAGATCAAGTTGTGTTTTCCTAAAAAATCCACTTTTTTGAGGGTAGTTTCAATAAAAACAATTTTTTTTTTAAAAAAAGCCTGAATCTGAAAATACTCCTAACTAAAACCTGTCTAGGTTATGTAGAAGTCAATGGCAGAGGTCCCTTGAACCATTTCAAGATGTTTTTAGCCTTTGTGATTTTTATGGGGTTTTTGGTGGGGTTTTTTTTTTCCGCTGATAACTATTTGAGTTTTTCCCCTTGATTACATTCAATCACATTTTTTTACATTCTAGTTCTATAGCAAATATTTGAGTTGTGAGTTTATTCAAGGTAGAAAAAAACGCTAACTTTGATAGATAACCCCCTAAATTATAGTTGCTCTGGATTTTAAATCAGACCTGCTGAGCATGTGCAAAAGAAACTTCACCCCTAAAACAGCAAAAAAATGTATTTGTAACAAATTGAAAATAATCTCTTGATTGAGCAAAGAATGCAGATATACCCTCTTTGCTAACAGCCTCTGCAGAATTGATCTATGATTCATAAATAAATGCTCTTAAAACGCTATATTACGCAGTGATGTTCATGGAAGAGAATAGTTAACAGCACCCATGATGCTGAAACAAAAACAAATCCTCTCTGGTAATGATCACAAATTGGTATTGTTTGAGCATTCTCGAAATGTTAATGTAGTCAGCGGATGAAATCATATGGTGCTACTGGATATCTGCAGAATGATGCAAAAGTGGGAAGGTGCTTATATTCAGATTTGAGACAATATCATCTTTGGTAATAAATTAAATAATGAGTAAAGGCTAGGAAGATTACGCACCTCTGTCTATGATAACATGGCTGTGGCACCAGATGCGTGCACTCGATAAAGTGTGTTAATCCTTAGATTCAATATCTGCTTTAAAACCTTTAATTTAAATGCAGAAGGTTCCCAAGCAGAATGCCACACAATCAGCCTTTTAATGAACTGTATGACGTAAGCAAAGGAAAGCATGGACTACACAAGGCACAACCCCATGCTTGTGTCTTACATCTGCTGCAATATTGGGTAAGGAAATGGCTCTCAGAGAGTTAAATAAACAGCAACTAAAAACCAAGAAAGATGGGATGTGATAAAAGGAACTGAAATACAACAGAAGGAGCGATAGAGATGTCAGTGCAAAGTTACCCTCAAGAGGCCTGCACGTAGCACAGCAATGCAGAAACCTGGATGGGTTATAAGCACTGATGCAGAGACTGAATCCCTGTTTCCCGTCAGTGTCCTTATAACAAAAATGAAATGCGGCCAACATCAGAGCAAACAAGTGTACACTTTAATACAACTAGGTGTCAAGGGAATTCAAACATTGACTCTATGGTATAAGAAAAGAAAATTCTTAACACAAAGAATCTACTGCTCAGTGTGGTACAGGAAAACAATTCATATTTAAAGAATATACTGGCCAAAACAGAATGCGATGTTTATCTCCTTTTTTCATTTGGTAAAGAAAAAACCCTTAAAGGAATTATTAAGTATAAAAATAAAAACTGGGTAAATAGACTGTAAATATAGTTAGGCAAAAATGTAATGTTTAAACCCTGGAGTGACTGGATGTCTAACATAACAGAACACTACTTCCTGCTTTTTAGCACCCTTGGTTTCCACTGATTGGTTACTGCCTGGTAACAAATCAGTGACCTGAGGGGGGGCACATGGGTCATAACTGTTTGCTTTTGAATCTGAGCTGCATCAAGGACCAATTGCAAACTCTCTGAACAATTATGTCCCATGTGACCCCCTTAAAGTCGTTGACTAACTCAGAGTTAGAGCAGAAAAGCAGGAAGTAGTATTCTGTTATGTTAGACATCCAGTCACTCCAGCTTTTATACATTACATTTTTGCCAAACTGACTATATTAGAAATATCTTTTTTATTTTGCACAGCCTGTTTGCCTAGTTTTTATTTTTACACTGAACTGTTCCCTTAACTTGACTATGACATGGCCCTCATATCATTTACGCTCAGAAATCACCAATACCAACAGTGAAGTCTACGCCAGCAGCCTAACCTCTTTCACAGACATTTCAAGCAAGCTGGGTTTCCTGATAAAATGGTATTCTGGACTGACAGTGGCATAGGATTGAAATCCGAGTCCATGTATGACAGGTGACTGGTATCATTTCTACTTGTATCCCTACGATGACCAAAAATTCTTTGTGGTATACGTTTTTTGCCTACACATAGACATGTTCCTAACATGATATAGTCACACAACACAAGGCCCTATAGAATTCAAGAAACTCCATATAAACAGCGGGATAAGCATTTCATTGTTCAAGTAGTTATTCAGAACACAAAGATAGATGAATATTCAGTTAGTCACTGTAAAATATAAAATAAAAGCTTAAAGGGATATGGTCATGGGAAGAAAAAAAAAATTCAAAACGCATCAGTTAAAAGTGCTGCTCCAGCAGAATTCTGCACTGAAATCCATTTCTCAAAAGAGCAAACAGATTTTTTTTTATATTTAATTTTCTGACATGGGGCTAGACATATTTTCAGCTTCCCAAGGCTTGATAAATGGCCCTGTGAGGCCTCAAACATTGCCACTTTTGTCTACTTATCATAATACTGGAAAACCACTTCATTTGAAAGTGTGCTGCATGTTACTGGACTTTGCATAGTACTTTCCTGACCCGTGGCATAAGGGATTACGCACAAGGTTCGAGCACTCCATTATTGTGTGGAATACTTGTCAGTTTCCCAGCTGCCCCCAATCATGTGACTTGTGCTCTGATAAACTTCAGTCACTCATTTATTGCAGTACTGCAAGTTGGAGTGATATCACCCTCTTCCAGCAGCCTAACAACAATAGGAAGGTAAACAGACAGCAGCTCCCTAAAGCTGGCCATAGAAGCAAAGATCCGATCATACGAATCATCGAATGATCTGGTTTTACATGGCTGAGTGAATGGTTTGCAGTGTCAACAGTGTAATTTAGAAATAAAAACTATACCTTCAAAATCATGAGAGAATCCCTTTAAGGATGAGACTAGATCATCATAACACAAAATATGGCAGGGTGAAAACACCACTGCTGGCTATCATTAAAACAATCATACCACATACAATATATGGCTGCTGTCTTATGAATTAAGAGTTGTTTACATTCCTAATTCCCTCTATTTTGTCTCTGATACTATAAATCTTTTTATCCTGTCAAGTGCTACCTGTTGTGTTTTTTTCTGCAAAAAGTAGCAGAAAACAAGGCATATGGTGAAGACCATATGTTCTCTAAATTTGTTTTTAAGAAATGGAGCTCAGGTTTGCTCACAAGATTATATCTCAAGTGGCAAGAATTTGGTCTCTTGTGCAGAGTGTAGCATAATGGGCAAGAAGGCAATCCTTACTTTTACTTTGATAACCTACTTGCTTTATAAAAGCCTCTGAAATTATAGTGAGGGAAATATTAAGAAACATCCGAGAAAAAGATGAAGGGAAAGGCAGCTTTCACTGAGATTTATTTTGATTATACTAAGCACCAGCAGAATATTGTAACCAAGCACATCAAACAGTTACACAGCCAGAGAGCCCACATATTTTTTAAAAGTACATTGGAGGGAGGGGATATTTGCACTTTCATTTTATATTACCATATGAATTTTTAAGCTCTTTTCATACCTCCCAACTGTCCGTTTTTTACCGATTTTGACAGCTCAACCCACAGTCCCAGATTGTTACGGAAATGTCCCGAATTTCTCTCTAAAACTTAATTGGCTTTTGGCAGAGAGCCCAGAATATGTGTGCAACATTTGTTACAATTTATGATAAGCAAAGAACCAATTGTAACAATTTCAGGTAAACAAAGAAACAATGGTAACAGTTTAAGATAATCGGGTCTCTTGGGAAACTGTGACTTGCAGCTTAAAGGGCAAAAC